>OX376343.1:23341548-24541548 GCA_947369235.1 Udea olivalis | reverse complement strand
AGAGGTGTGTTATCTGGCGCATATTTATTTATTTATTTTGTAAAGGTAATGCACTCTAGTTTTAAATATATAATATGCATGTGAATTGTATATTTTTAAGTTGGCTCTTTAATTTAAAAATTAAAATGTTTTCTAACCACGAGTATGGATGGATACGTGTATACGGTAATATTTTCAAACGATCCACAAACCTTGACACCTTGAGTAAAAAATATGTTATCTCCATGCGTTTATTGTTACCCAGATTTCGTTGCTACGCGCGGATTCGTCAACGTTCCGAACCGATAAAAGCATTTCTGTGTCGACACACTCGCGCCCGCAAACAAACTTGAGTATCGCGGGTCACAAGGAGTGAGAGATACTTACAAGGTATCTACGAAAAGCGACAGCGGTTCGAGCTTACTTTACTAATAAAGTTAAAATTAAAAAACTGTGAAGCTGCTGCAACGTTGAAAGTTTTTATACTAAAAAGGGTTTGCGTTTGGCCTCAATCTCGCCTGATGGTAAGCGATGACGAGGCCGATGATAGTACACGCTGACCCAGAAAATGCCTATTCACTCTGGCCTTGAAGACACCAAGGTTGTAAGCATCCTAAAACACATTTAGGGAGTGCGCTTCACTCCGTAGCGGTGCGGATCAGAAAAGACGCAGCAAACCGTTGAGTGCGGATTGTTAGAAAGTCAACCACATGGTTGCCAACCCTCGCGTCAAGTTCGGGTGTACGTTTGCAGTTGCCTTTCCTGAATGTATTGGCCATAGAGACAATTCAAGACCAGCAGATCTATGGCCGGAAATGTAACTGGTTTGACCACACTTCCTGAAGAGAGCCTAATCATGTCTCTAAATAGGAATCTTCAAGGAAAACGACTTTGTGGTCGCCTCAAAAAGACGTGGCGTCAAGTTTATTAAGGTGTATCAAGGAACGACGTGGACGTCCGAAGAAATCTGCTGTTTTTTTGTAAAATGTATAAAGCTATTTACGAGTACGAGTAAGAAGTATCCGCTGTGCCCTGTAGGGCACATAAATATCCTCGAACCATTGTAATACTAGTCTGCTACTTAGTTATTGATTTGATTGCTATCGGGTCAGAAACCTGATGCTTTTGAGATCATTGGCAACGCAACTTTCCTAAAATGATTTATTCGTGTCAGTTAATTATGACCTTTATAGTTTAAAGACCTAGTTGAAGAGTTCCTACATTAAAGTTTTATTAGGTACTGGCTACACCTAACTTCCACATCAACCATACTTTCCATTGTGCCTTCCAGAACCATCATTAAACTAATATTTACATAATACGCCTGGTAACTGGAAACATCCCACGAACTAAAGATCTAGATAATATTTACGTAACACAAGTTTGTAGGTAGGAAAAGATAACATCCTAACTAAACTATCAACAACTTTGCAACAAAGCGTGTTTAGTTCCATGTTCACGTAGACGTAAGAAATCAATACCTATGAGTGGGTGTTGTACAAATCGCTAACGTCGTGGCCACACGCTCGAAGGGCCCTCGAGGCAAACATATCGGGTGGCGGTGCAGTTCCAGACTCCTAGATTAAGAACGGATGCTTTTGCTACGAGCTATTTTTCAAATGAAACAAACCATACCTTAACTTGCTTTAAATTAAGGCTTTGGCTCACTGAGGAAAACCCCTCGTAGTACCGAAGGGGTTCTATCTCCAAACTGTCCACCTTTTTTTTTTTGATTTCCGGGTGAGAAATGCCTTACGCACTATCCCACTGCCTGGGTGGGGCAGTGGGGTAGTGTGGGACTCTCCGCCGGTGGAGCCAGCGGCATACCCACTAAAAAACACCCGGGTATACCCTCACCGCTTTGGAATAGGGCGACATGGAGCCTTGCGGATTACCACGTCGCCCAGCGGTAGGCCCGGCCTACGTGCCGAGCCTCCTCACGCTGCGGGGCGTACCGGTATACTAGGCACACCCCCAGACGGGCGCACCGTGCAATGGGGTGAAAGCCCCCCGGCTAACACCCCGGTGCTGCTTTCAGGGAGCAGGAGGAGGGCGGGCGGACCGCCGTCTTCTTGCCCCCGGCCGTCTACGTCGGAGAGGGGCTGCGAGAGGGTCATCTTCTCGGGCCCTCTCCGCGGTCTCCTTCTGCGTCATCACCTCCTCGCAAAAGGAGACCATTGCCTCCCATGCTTGCTCGCTTCCTAACATGGCCTGAATAACGGCCGGAAGCGAGAGGTCGCCTCTGATGATGGCAACCAGAGCGCGAGCGCACTCTTGAAGTGTGTGCTGGGCAGTGTCTTCGCCTGCACCGCACTCGTGGCACCGCGGGGTGGGCTCCCGCCGGGCGATTTTAAACAGCTACTTCCCGAAACACCCGTGTCCAGAAAGTACCTGTACAAGCCGATATGTCAAAGGCCCCTTTCTTTGACCTACCCACTGGCTGAGGACCGGCCGTATTGCCTCTATGGTGTCGCGACCGTAGAGCGGGTCGGCTAGGTCCTCCGCCCACCTCCGCAAAAGCGCTTCCTGCGCCCTCCTCCTTATGCCCTCAACCGTGTCCAGTGAGGGGCGCTCGCTTTGCGCTCTCGCTGCTGCCCTGTTCCAAACTGTCCACCTAACTTTACTCTGTTGATTCCATTTTTGTGGAAATAAGATTGATAAGAACTGAATTTGAATTGAATTGAAGCTTGTTATAATTCGACTGGACGTCGTATTATTTGATTTTTGAGTCTTTATGAATGAACAATATTTTAACACTTTCATTAATTTTCATTAAATTTTAATTCATTTTCATTTTATTTTCATTAATTTTCATGTCATTTCACCTAATGGCAAAAATTGTCTTTTACTAAAAAATATTTTGGTTGATTTCATAACGACATACCTACTTATATCGTTTCATAAATGTAATTTTAGCATTTTTTACCAGTAGGTAACCAAATTTGGGAGTAAAATGCTGGTACCTACCCTATCTGTCTTTTAAGTTTGAAAATACATTGACATTTAAAGTTCTGGTTTGTTAATTTTCTTCTGCGTTCCAACAACTGTTAATCACACCTCACGTTTTCACAAACATTTTTATTACTTTCTATCGCTATGTAGTATATTTTTTATTATAAAAGATGGTACAAACCTCCAAGAACCCTGCAGGTGAGAAGCACGTCTTGGCCCTCCTCGTGAGGGCCCAGAGTCGTGGTGTTGATCACCTTCCCCCACCGGTCCACCACCACTGGCTTTTCAGGAGGCACTGATAACAAACACTTAGTTTTATAACGGTTATTTTCCAATAAGGTTTTGTAAATTAGAAATAGAGTAAGGACTAAGTCTGTAACGTCTCTTTGACGATCCTGTGGAGTTAAAAGGCTATCAGGCATATTCAATTCAATCATCGGTTGTCTACGTGACCCTAAATATTTTATATCCGTTCTTTTTGGCCCTAACTGATTCGTTCGATCACAATTCGTTTTATATTTGATTCATTGGGGATAATTAATGTCAAAACGATTGCTGTCATCGTAATAATATCATTATGTTCAAAAATAAGTAATGGCCATGCCAGAACTTATCACCTTAAACGCCTTTTGTTAATCCTTCCTCGAATTGAACAATAATAACAAGAAACAAATATAAAAAAAGACCCAGCAAAAAAGCACAACGTTAGCAAGTTTCGTCACATATGATCACCAACTAAGTTATCGTACAATTTGTAAAAGTTCTGTCATATTTTCTAGAATAGATTTAGCGGACACAGCCACCTGTCCGTCTTAGATAGCATGCAAGCAAAACACGACGTTAGTCCGAAATTTCCACTTCAAGCTAAATTCCCGTAGACGGGAATAACGCCTGCATTCGCACCGTGCTTCACAATCCGGCTTGGAATTTTGTGAAATACTGATCCTATTTGCTCGGCTGCAGTAAAGAACTCAGTTTTATTAAGTAACTGAAATAGTACCTAATCAACATGTGTAGGCTTTGCCAAACCTTCACAAGGGTTATCTATCTTAAATTCGAATTGTTTTAGTAAGAATTTCATTTGTTCAGAATCGTTTAGCACTTTTTTTGTTGGCCAAATTTTTCCCATTTCATCGAAAGCGCAGTTGACATTTTGCTGAAATTTCGATTTTCAAATCCTACTAATATTATAAATGTGAAAGTTTGTGAGGATGTATGTATGTTTGTTACTCTTTCACGCAAAAACTACAGAACGGATTTAGATGAAACTTTACAGTAATAGAGCTGATATATCAGAATAACACATAGGCTACAATTTATAAAGATTTTATGTATACATGTTGCAGAAATAAGAAATACAGTGAAAAGCTTGTTCCAAATGATTTAACTTCTAAGCTAACATTAACTAACACTTTGAATGTGAGTTGATTTAGATTCCAGAAAAACATTTCCATTATTTTTAAAAACCACATTTTTCGATTTCGTAAGAAATTGAATTAACAATTTCACTTCCTGTCACATTATAGAATAATATTATTAACACTAATGAACTCACTCGAAATGTTTCGATGCAAATAATGTGAAATATACATTGCCGCACGCGGACCCTACTAGGTCCGCAACCACGATCCACCTAAAAGGTGGATCCGCTGCCGCATCTGGCAGTGCGGCCCCGCCGAGCCGCAGTGCACAGGGGGGCCAGCCGCGGATCACTGACCCCCTCCAAACGGTTGTGCATCGCGGCCCCCACCTCGCGCCCTAAGGAGCTGCGCCCGTAGGCGGGCAGTGGTAGGCACCATACCACCACCACTCCCGGTGGCAGGCAATGGGTGGGTCGGAAGTCCACCGCACTGCCATGCCTGAGCCCTCTTAGCTTCCCGGTGGTTCCACCTGCCACCGATACTAAGTCCCCCCGCCACGACAAGGCAAAGGCTCATGGGGGGGTCACAGTTCTAACCTAACCTATCCTAAACTGGATAAAAAAATATGGAAATTTAACTTGTTGAAATTGAAATCATTGTTAACAAAACTTCGGTGAAAAAAAAATTGTTCTGATAATCGGTTAACAGTTTTTATATAAAATTAAACATCTAAAAAATAAGTATAAGATTTCAAATATTTGGAAAAATAAACCATCTGGGACAATTTTTATTCGAAGTTTCAAAAACTTCGTTGTAAGTATTGTTTTCGTACAATTGAAATTTGAACTAAACATTGTCGAAGGTAAGATAGGTTACCAATTCCAATTATCAAACATGATTCCCAGAATCGATTCTTGCACAGGTATGTATTCAGTCTTTTCTTCTATCTCTGTTTGGAAATCGGTAACTGGTCGTTGACGAAAAACCTATTCCGAAGTAAGAGGTGCCGTCCGCTTCCGTAGCGGGATCGACAAACGATGAAGACTATGAAACTCCGCTTTGTGCAACACAGTTTACTAGGCCAATGGGACAGAAGTAACTGTCTGTTAGCACAAAGCAGTTCCACGAAGAAATAGCTTGTTGGAGTCAGTCAAGGCAGTCTTAATAAACATTTAGATAGAATATGAACCGGAGATGCAACAATGATTTTATTTTAGGTAAAACTGTGTTTTGCAGCTTTTTTTCAGTGACTTTTTTATCATCACAAAAGCTAAAGTGTCAACAGAAGTCACGGATTTTTGGCATACTACGTGCGCCATGTATTGTTGACTAGATTATTTAAAACAAAACATTAAAAAATAATTGTAACTGCATGAGGTAACGACTAAGGAGAAAATATTACGTAATATGGCGGCAATTCTTTAGAGGGGTATGTCCCGCAGCAATTGACAGATTTTGACAGAAATTAAATTTGAAATTTATTAAATTACCGCTTTAAAATTATTTTTTCGTGTAAGTTTGGCAAAAAATGTGCTAGACAGCATTCATAATAAGCTAATTTTTGACATAGTTAAAAATATGAAGAACGCTAGCTAAATTATGAATAAAAACAAACAAAAATAGCAATGTTCAACCCCTAAAGATATAATGGTAGTGTAGATTGTTTAACGAAGCCTTTGTTTATCATTAAAAAGTAACTGGATTGTCAAAGTAACATAATTTTGAGGGCTTCTTTAGCTAAAAGTTACCCAGAAAAAGATTCTCAATATTTCCTGAATAAAACTCATTTCAAACGCATGGCCACGTAAGGTCAGCCTTTTATCTGACTATCAAGCTTTAATTGCATAGTTATACAGAATTCACATAGTATGTCAATATTATTAATAACTAAGACTAAGTTCAGACAGCGCCCCATCGAGCTGTGTTTCAACAAAAGCAATTCTCTTCATTTCTTTTTAATTAAATCATTTCAGAAGGAATTGACACCGCTGATTGTCTATTAATTTTGCGATAAGTTGACCTAATTTCAGTATTATAAGACGCCTCACTTGATTCGTGTGTTTTCATAATCAAGCATTCGAAGTTGGTTTAATTCTGTCTCCTGTTAACGTTAAATGAGGCAAGTCCCGTAATCTTCGGTATCATCGAGCAAACTTCGGCAAGATTGCGTTTGAAAGCAGCAAAGTTAATGCATAAACCTGCTCGCAGAGAAACTAATTAAGGATGCAGCGGCATGCAGGGATCCTTGCAATCCTTGCAATTACCTCGACTGCGAGGAAAACGTATACGTCTTTAGTAATTACTTTGATTCTTTACTGTTCGAGGAAGCATCAATTTAAAAAGCACAAACCTGGGGTCTGGAAAATTATATGACACTAAGGCCTCTTTCTAACACTGTCTGTCTACAACAATGCGTACAGATTCGGTGCAAAGGTGGTACCGAAATGAAAACGCATCGAGCGGGTGGGGGGGAAGAGGCCTAAAAGAACTTCTTTGGCTGTCAAAAAAATCAAATGCATAAAAAATATCGCACACCACCACAGCGTTCAGTGTTGCTTTTGTAATTATACACGATTTCTGTTGAGTGAAATCCTATTAAGGACAGTGAAGGTTTGAACGTTTGGTTCAAATAAGCCGCGGTATAATAATAATAATAATAATAATATATTCTTTATTGCACACAAAACTTACAGTACAGAAACAATTTACAATAAATGAAAGTACAATTTGGGCGGCTTTATCGCTAAAAAGCGATCTCTGCCAAGCAACCCACAAGCAAAGGAAATTTGGCGAAAAGGGCAAGTAAGTGCACGAAGAAAAATAATAAATAAAATAAGTTTAATTATAAATATCTACACAGCATAGGACTAGGTTTATATATTCACATGACACATACATACTATATATAAAAAGTAGAAACAAATGTGACGTTATTTAAACAGACAATAGCAATCAGCTCAGTTGCAACTAAAATGATCAGGAAATATAAAGGATAAAGAAGAAAAAGGAAGAACAACAAGGACTGACGTCAAAGTGCAAGGAAATGTGCTTTGACCCTTGCTTTAAAGATGGATAAGGATTGGGACTCTCTGATTGATAGGGGTAAGGAGTTCCATAAACGTATGGATTTCACAGTAAATGACTGTGTGTAGGAGTGGGAAGAATGAGGAGGGAATTGAAGGCGGAGTTTCTTGGAAGAACGCATTTCTCGTCCACGGATGGGATACAGAAATTGGAACCGCTCCTTGAGATAACGGGGTGACATTGGGTTGAACAGAATGTTATATAGAAGGAAAAGGACATGAGAATCACGGCGAAGACGAATGGGAAGCCAGTTTAGCTGGGCCCGATACTCGGAAACATGGTCGTACTTGCGAAGTCCAAAAATAATGCGAATGCAAAAATTTTGAAGCCGCTCAAGTTTATTTAGGAGATTCTCATTAAGGTCTAAGTAGCAACAGTCGGCATAATCTAGAATGGGAAAGAGTAAGGCTTGTACAAGAGCAATTTTGGTGGGTATTGGCAGAAAATTACGAAGTCTACTTAGGGAACTAGCAGAAGCAAACATTCTCCTGCTGACCTGACCAACTTGAGTTGTCCAAGCCAACGTACTGTCAATGTGTACTCCTAGGTTTTTCACTTCCTTACTGAACGGAATTTGAACACCATCAAACACAATTGCTGGCAAAACACTCCAATCAATTCTAGCAGTTAGCCACGAACTACCAACAATCAGTGCTTGAGTTTTTGCAGGATTAACTTTAAGCCCGAACGACCTGCTCCAATTAGAGATCTGTTCCAGGTCATCATTTAAGGTCAGAACGACGTTTGGAAGTTCAACAAGGCTGCCTTGGGAGTAGATTTGGAGATCGTCTGCATATAGGTGGTAAAAAGAAGAGATATTATTGGTTATAGAGATACCGCCTGACGTAAGGCCCCAATAAAAGTGACCCTAGGGGACGGAATCTGCATGAAGCCCGTTGTGGCTGAGTGTTTTTGGACGGCACTAAGACAGAAGGCCCTATGTATGCCCGGTCTGAACAAATACTAGTAAGTTATTATTTAGTGATATAGGTATTGATATAGACTTAAAAAGAGTCAAGGGAGAGCAGAAACTTCCTCAGGCAGGACCTATTTCTAGTCAGCTCTTCTTACAGAAAATAACACATTTGAGTTTGATTAAATGTACTCGTACCTGTAATAAAAGGTAGATTATATTTTATCCATTACAAAAAAAAATACTTATCTCCGCATTCATTCATGCATTTCCTTTTTACTCGCATATTATTAGGTTGAGTAAAAAGTTTCTTCGCATTTTTTAAGAAAATTCCAAACATTTTTAATATAGTTTATTTACATTTAATTAAAGTAAGTAGGTGCCATTTTGTTTAATATATTTTTGCTATCTTGTAGGTAGAGACATGAACCCATTGCTATAGGAATTTTGAGGCTTCTGATCAAAATACCGCGCCAATTGATTTTGGCAGTCCTCTCGTGATGTTAACCTGACACTGCCTAAAGAATTCTGAAGAGACCAAAACAGGTGGAACTCTGAAGGTGCAAGGTCAGGACTATACGGCGGAAGCATTAACATCTCCCAGCCAAAATCTCTTAATTTTTGCTGAGTGGCTAAAGATGTGTGAGGTTAGGCAACAGCTCATAATGAATAATGCCCTGCCAATCCCACCACACACGCAGCATCACCTTGTTGCGAGTTGACCCGGGTTTCGCCACGGTCTGTGAAGCCTGATCGGCCTTTGACCACGACCTTTTTCGCACGTTCTTGTCGTACGTGATCCACATTACATCACCAGTTATCAGCTTTTTAAAAAATGGATCGGTTTCATTTACGTCGTAATAAAGAATGAAAAATGAGTACACGGTTCATTAGGTTTCTTTCAGTGAGCTCGTGAGGTACCCAAATATCGAGCTTTTTTGTATTCCCAGTTTTTTTCAAATGCGCCAAAACTGTTCTGTGGTCAATTCCCAGTTCTTCAGCTACGTCGTAACTACTGACATGCCAATCTTGCTCCACTTTTTAAAAAATGGCATTCATTTTTATCTGTAATAGGGCCACCAGAGCGACGTGCATCTTCGACATCAAAATTTCCGGATTAAAAACGCTTAAACCAAATTTGTGCTACTTTCACAGACGCTGCACTAGGTCCATAAACATCGCAATTATTTTTCGCGGCTTGCGTTGCAATTTTACCTTGTTTGTAGTACAATTTTAAAATGTATCAAATTTCTTCATTAGATTCACTCATTTTAACAGTCAGAAAAACAAATGAAAATCACACATTTTCTAATTTGAATTTGGAATTATCTTCTTTAAAATTTAAACTTTTAGTGCCATACCAAAACCAGCCAGATACAAATAGTAAAGCCAAAGATATTTTATTACAAGTTCATACATGCTATATGCGAAGAGACTTTTTCCCCAACCTAATAGATACGAGTTTGATACAATACATCTACATGAATGATTTCCCCCAACGAGCGCATTCCGCAGCCGGCCACAGGAAGTGGCCTGCATCGACCTATATCGCTCGCCTATTTGCCTCCATCAGAAACCAGTAATAGGTTTCAAATGCCATGATCTAATAAGCCAGGATGCCAGCTAATAGTGTCAAAGGTTCCGTAATTAGAGCGCTGATCCGTTGTGTGGTTGCTCTGAATCAGATTATAGTCGAGAAAAATGAGTAGAATGGCATGTAAACTAGGGAAATTTCATAACAATTTGCTGCTTCATTCTGAAGAAATAGTACATTATTGCAAAGGCAGCGAAATAGGCAATTGCAGGTCGAGTATGAGTTTGAAGGCCGAGCCGCAGGCGAGGACTTCAATGATACGAGACAGGCAATTGCCATTTCGGCCGAGGCATATATAGAGCTTTTCTTAAAAAAATGCGAGGAAATAAAAAGGGCCTTTTACATAATAAATTTAAATAATATTATTAACAAAATTAACAACTCCGCTTTACAGCTAATTTGTTTTTTTTTATTTTACAATTTGTGCCGAAAGGTAAACGCATCTGTGGCTATACAGCCACGAGAACGCAATGTGTACGATAGATGAAAGAGTTCTAAATTCAAACAGCACACCGTTTCATACAACATTGCCGGCGCGCTCTTCGTTCGAAATTCAAAGAACGCGCCGGAAAGTGATTTTGGGTTTTCAGTCTACGTAAATATGATACTTCGCGTGTTCTTTATTCAAAAGTATTGACAATATTTCCGAGCATGTTTAAGAAAAGTTTATTGCAGTTTTTTGTTTCATAAAGAAAGTCAGTAAATAAGATTTCTTTAAACTTTCATGTTAACTAACTAAATAAGGTACATGGTCCAATCCCGTGTACAACTATTCTAAAGACAGTAAATTGTCCAAAATAAAATTTATGAAATATCTTGTATTGCGTTGAATACCGGGTGATTTTAAAAAGTCTTTTCAAAAACGATATGGCATACTCAGTAAATGAAGTAGTAACTACGAGTATGTTAGCGATCGTTTAAGCTTTGAGTCGACTTTAATTTGAAGGTTTTTACTCAAAAAAAAACTGACTGTACAACTGATTTTGTATGGCGGCCTTGAAGTGAAAGTCAATTGAAAAAATCTAATTTTCACTTACTAGTAACTACATTACTTACTGAGAATGCCAAATTGGTTTGTCCTTTTATAATCATCCGAAAATATACTGTGCATATTCATATTTGTCTATAAGCTAAAATAAGATTCCAATGCTAAAACTTAGACTTAAACTTCAGGAAACAGTAGACAACATTACCACGAAAGGAGTTTTCTAGCCCAAAAGCAATTAATCAGCTCAATACAACGTAGATGATTGCTAACAGATCCGTTCGATTAGCATTAAGGCTGCACACGACCAGCTCTCTGATTGCATTCATTCCAACACTTGACCCTTACCACCAGACGCTAAGGTTCAGAATAAGCGAAACAGGTCGCAGTACCAGGCTGCAGCACAGTGGTGGGCTATTTCAGGGTGGTTCCGTTTAAAGCATCAAAGTCCAATTGGGTTTTACATTCGGCATAGCGCAACGGGCTCGTCCAATCTAACTTTAGCCAGCACTCGTCTAAACGCTTAGCTCTGTTCGATAAAATAGCGAAGATGCCCGCGCACTCAAACGGCAATTACATCTCGTTATCCAAATTGTTAGGAATTGAAAATGAAAAAACAGTTACAAGAAAACAAAAGTTAGATTAGAAGGCGTCTTTGCGAGTTAATTTGAATTTAGGTGTTTATTGTAATCAGGCGGAGTGCTTTTTCGTGATCAAAAGTAAAGGGATTTGCATTGAAGAGGCGTACGCCGGAAACAGCGCGGTTAATAGAAAGACAACAGAGTGGTAATCAGATCTCACGGTCGGAGGGAGGCATCGGGGCCTCACGAAGTGATTTAAAGTTTAAAACTCGATTGAGTCGGGATTGTCGTGGACGGTGAAGCGGGCTAACACGTCTGCGAGAGGAGATCGGCCTGCGATTGAGCGACGAACAAACAAGCGAGCCCAACTGGCCGTGAAATCGAGAGACGTCCACGCTGTATACCTAGCGGGTATTCACGAAACTTAAATGGAAATCGACGGTCGCTTCAAAGCGAATAAAATTGAATTCGAACGCTGGAGCTATAGGGACGAGTGGCTTCTAAGTATTTTTCCGCAACTAGAAACACTTGCAAAGTAATTGTCTCGACACCGTCTTGCTGAGTTTTCCGTTGCATTTTATTGAAGAATTTTTCGAGCGATTTGCAAAAGGTAACAATTTTTAAGAGTTCTGCGTATGCTTTTGTTCTTATAAAGCTTCACATTCTAAGTAATTTGTTTCTTACGAGGACAGTGATTCACATTATTATCACTTGCACTTCCTTTTCGGTTTTCAATATATTTGACATGAATTAAAGTCATTATTATTTTACAGTTACTTTTTAATGGCTACAGGCTCAATAGAATGTACCAGCCCAATGGCTGATCTCACTTATTAATGTGTTTCTTAGGCTAGGCCAATATTATGAACCATCATCACATGCAGTTTCATGTGCCTACGTACAATTCCAAACACCAGAAAATACTCTAAATTTTGCTCTACCTGTATTTACTATGTATCCTTTTTGTTATATTCAGGGCAGCCTTTTAAAACAAGTAACCCATTTGACCGAATAAACAAGTCCGTTACGCAAGAGCCACTGACCGATTTTTGACTATCGACCGTCCGAAGGGCAATCCAATTACGGCGTGTGTCCGGCGGGTAATTACGCGGATCCACCGGGCCCGGTCCACCGGCCCGCGCGTCGCATAAACAACCCTAATGTGATAACAGAGCATGTGGACTTGCGTGGGAATGACGAGAATAATCAAAGTAATGAGAAAGCCACTACAGTCGCAATCGCAGAATCAGGTATACAAACAAACAAAACAACATTTAAAGCACTGTGTCTGCTCAACAATGGGAAATGGCACGCGTGAGCGCGGATAGTTTACATTTATCTTCATGAATGTGAAGCTAATAATGTTTCCAAGCCACCCTAAGGCCTCATTTACGGAGACGTGGGGTGTTGCGCGTCACGTGTAGCGGTGCAGCCTGCCCTAAGTGCAAACATAAGGAGTTGTATGGGTGTATGAGACTATTCTATTTTATAGATTAAGTATTTTTATTTTGCTATACTTTAGTTTAATACACTGTAAATTGACAGCTACTCAGATTTCCACACTCCTCGTCACTCTCTCTTTTTTAAAAGTCGTACCTACCTATCCTCCGAATTACTGTGCACACCTTAGTGATAAAAAATTATGCATGGATATTTATAATATTTTCTACTTCACGCTTCTAATAAACCTTAGCCCTGTAACATACCTTCAAACACTTTTATGGAACTGCGATACCAGAAAACAAACCTTATGACGGGTATAGTCCCTAAAACTGTTCATTTAAAACTTATTATTAAAAATGGCATCGCATAACTATGTAATTAACAACATAGATGGGATATTATTAAGTGATACCTACACCTGCTATTCTCACGAAGTTCGTAACCTAGTCACCCAAAATAAAACATTAAAACTGTTTAATCAGAATATTCGCAGCATTGCCGCCAATATGCCTGGTTTCACAGTTCTATTGTCTAACCTAGGCATTGAACTAGATGTAATTATACTCACAGAGTGTTGGTTACAAAGTAACCCCTTAATTCCTCCATTAGATGGTTTCTCCTCATACCGAACGTCTTACCCCGCTAATCAAAACGACGGCGTTGTTGTGTACTGTAACGCAGCTCTCTCAGGTATTGCTGTCTCAGAACCACCCATCGTAGAAGCAAGCTGCCTTTTGGTTAAAATTTACGCGGAAACAGCCATTCTAGCTATCTATCGTCCCTGTGCCTTCCGAAATCCCCAAAAGTTTATTAATTCACTGGCTCCGCTTTTAGACTCACTAAAATCCTTTAAAAATATTCTGCTGATAGGTGACATAAACATAGACATATCCTCCCAGTCGTCTGATCAAGAGTCCTCTGAGGAATATTTAAATACCTTAGCGTACCATGGCCTTATTCCTGCCTATAATTCTCCCACTAGAAATTCCTCCTGCCTCGATCACGCCATTCTGAAAACCCTACTTCCTGCTCAATCTTTTATAATACACTCATCTGTCACTGACCATGACTCTATATTGCTCACACTTCAAACCAAGAAGACGTTCTCCGCTCCTAGAGTTGTCAAGAAAATTAATTACTCTGGCCTATCCGAGCTACTCACCTCTTTGGACTTCTCTTCTGTCTTCAATTCGATGGACCCAAATGTTGCCACCAATATTTTTATTAGCGCAGTACAGTCAGCCATTGCTACCCATACATCCACTACTAATTTTTCCCGACGTCGCAAAATCCTGAAACCGTGGATGACTCCGGGTCTCTTAAGGTGCATCAAAAACAGAGATAATATGCACAAAAGGCTCAAACAGTCTCCAAACAATGACACCCTTAGAACAACGTACAACAGGTACCGCAACTATTGTAACTCCATACTCAAGAGATTGAAAAGAGAACATGACCGGAATCTTATAAGAATGGCTGGGTCAAACAGCAAAAAATTATGGAGCGCAATAAAGGAGGTCACGAATTTGCAAAAACCTTTTTCATCATGTCACGAATTACTTAAATGTGAACCCACTCCAAAAGAGTCAGTGGAGCGGGTGAATCACTTCTTTTCTGGGGTTGGTAAAAATCTGGCCGAGAGCATCCTAAAACTGAATTCTCACCCCGTGACCTACCCTCACCCCTCATTATCTAACCCCTGTGAGTCCACTGACTCCTTAGTTCTCTATGAAACCACCCATATGGAAGTTGATTCCATTATCTCATCCCTTAGGCAGGAATGTGCGGTGGGCTGGGACAACATACCCAACTCTGTGTTGAAAAACTTTAAAGATTTGCTTGTCCCTCCCATAACCCACATATGCAATATTAGTCTGGCTTCCGGTTCTTTTCCAGATGCGTTTAAAAAGGCTCTGGTCCACCCTATTTATATGTCTGGAGAGCGCGACTGTGTTGGTAATTACCGACCTATATCGATATTGCCCGCTCTTTCAAAGATTCTGGAAAGAATTATAAACACACGTCTGATGCACTGGCTCGAAAACAAAATGAAACTGTCTCCCAGCCAGTACGGGTTCAGATCGGGAAGATCAACAGCTGGTGCGGTGCATGAGCTAACGGACTACATAGTCAGGACTATAGATCAGAGGCAGAAATGCTTGTCAATATTCCTTGATCTGGCAAAAGCTTTTGACACAGTATCAATCCCTATTTTGCTAAACAAACTCGAATCAATGGGTGTAAGAGGCAAACAATTATCTCTATTTCGCAGTTATTATTCAGGCCGCAGCCAGTGTGTCGTGATGGATGGTATTGCAAGCTCTGACCTTCCGATTGAGTACGGCGTTCCCCAAGGCAGTGTTCTGGGTCCCACACTTTTCCTGGTATATATCAATGACCTTTGTAAGCTCAAGATACCAGCCTGCAAGATTATATCATTTGCAGATGACACTGCTTTGCTTTTCTCTGGAGATACTTGGCAAAATGTATTCCGCCATGCCCAGTCAGGTCTTGATCTGGTCACCAATTGGCTTCGCTGCAATCTTCTTACTCTCAATGCTCACAAAACCCAGTATCTTACCTTCTCTGTCAATAGAACTCCTCCTAGCAAACTTGCTGAGCTCTCAATCACAGCTCACTCTCAAAGTGGTTGTTCTGAGCATTCGTGCTCTTGTTGTCCACTGGAAATGGCAGATTCAGTCAAATACTTAGGAGTTATCATTGACAATAGATTAACTTTCATGCCCCACCTTACTTTCACTGCAGGTCGAGTACGCAAACTGATGTTCATCTTTAAAAATCTCCGCCATGTTGCTGACTCCTCCATAGTGAAATCTACGTACATAGCCTTAGCTCAGTCACTCCTTACCTATTGCATAACATCATGGGGCGGCGCCTGTAAGACATTTATGTTAAAACTCGAAAGAGCGCAGAGAGCGCTGCTTAAAGTCTGCACATTCAAACCTTTTCGTTTTCCCACCCGCGACCTCTTCCAATATACTCAGGTTCTTACTGTTCGCCAGCTATTTATTCTAAGCACCGTTCTTGAGCAGCACCGTTTGGTCGACCCAGCAATCTCCAGAGCACGCCGCTCTCACCTGGTTGCAAAATCCTACCTATTTACATTGTCTTTTTCACATCGTTTCTTTTGCTTCTTGGGTCCCTTTCTATACAATTGTCTTCACCTGAAACTAAACATCGTTTCCCTAGCACGTTATCCTTGTAAAGTGTTAGTAATGAATTATTTACAACTTCTTGATTACAATGCCACTGAAGACCTTTCAAAACAAAATATATAAATAATAAATCTAAGAAATGTACAATAAAAAAAAAATTAAAAAAAATAAGTAGAAATACTACTAGTTAATGTTATAAATGTTACAGGAATTTACACTTGAGTACATTTCCAACCAAATTGTGACAGTATTTTTCCTTTCCTGTGTCATCCTTTACACGAGTGAAGCTGTCAAGTGTAGCGAATAATTTTTGCGTAGTATAATTTCTCCTATTTAAGTAGTGATAAATGAACATAATTATGTAAATTCAGGTCAATCACATCATAAGGGGAGAGGTCTGGTCTTCTGAGATACAGGCTTCTGCCTAGTTCAGGCACCAGTCTCTTACAATCTTTATTGTTGTCTCTAATCAAATTATGTCCATAGCTCTAATAGTACTTTTAAGATTGTGGAGAAAATAAATGCTTTTATTATTATTATTATTATTATTACTGCCGCGCCGCCTAACGCAACGCGCGACGTTTCGCAACTCCGTATATGAGGCCTAAGGCCACTGACTGGATCTGCTAGCGACTTCAGACGGGTGAGACCAACTACATACCTGCACGAAAATACTCGAAAAATACTCACTAAATCTCGAAAGGGTGGCCACCGGACCTGGTGTGCATAGCTTATATCACAACATCGCATTCTTGCCGATCCTCTGCTATGGATCATACCTTTAAGCATAACATACTCGTAATGCATAAAAGGCAGAAGATCAAAGCTTTTAAATGTCTAAGTGACGACGCACGCGAGTTACACTCGATGGGGACCCTAATCTGTGCTTGCGGCATCTTTATTAATCTGTACAATTTATGTGACGACACGAATGGCGTAGTGCGCTGTAGCACGGTTTCTCGCCTTTGATTCCGTAGTGTCCCGGGTTCGATTCCCGATCAGGTCAATTCAGGAAATGATCGTTTCTAAATTGGCCTGGGTCTGGGTGTGCTGGGAGACGCCCCTGGCTTAATTCCTTGTCTGGTACGAGTACTTCGTAACACAGGAATATTTATCCCTAATTCGAGACCATGACAAGAGGTGTGTTGTCTGGCGTATATATATATATATATATATATATATATATATATATATATATATATATATATGTTTTTCGGGAAAATCTGTTGCGACATTATTAACGATATTGAATACGAAAAATCATATTAAGATTATGTTTTGCTGATACATTTTTTGCCGAGTCTTCTCAGTAGGTATAGAAACAACACCCGTAGACTCACATTTTGTTTGTGTACAGTGTATTTATATTTTGTATTTATATAACCTTATAATTAAAGTATTTCTGTCAATTATTTAACCATATACTTATTACAACTTAACTTTTGATTTGACGATTTAAAATTTACTAGCTTAATTTAATTAAATAGCAAAGAAATTGTTAAAATAGTGTAACTACAACCTATATATAAAAAGCCACAAACAAAGCCAATGCAGGCTTGTTTCCACCAGAGTTCACATGAAGCATTGGCAAGATTGTGAAATCACTACCAGAATTCGTTGCAAAAATAAGCAAGAACAAATCCTACCCAATCACTTCCTAAGCTCTTCATATAATATGCAGAGCGAGCCCCACTCAGCCACGCCCCAATCCTCCGCTCACTTCCCAACTTCATCTTCAGAATTCATCAAGTTCACACGGGAGGTTCCGCAAACGGCCATCTTCCCCTTTATCGCTCCCTAACGTGAAGTCCTGATGACGCATGTCCCCATTTCTTGGACGATAACTTGCGACATGCGAATAAAAACGAAATAAAAGGCCGTTAACTAACGACCGACTCGAATAAGAGCGTTCGAGTTAACTCGGAAAAAATGGTTCTAAGATATAAAACGTCGTCTCTTCAGGAAGATGGACTGTCCAGGAAAAAGTAAAGGAGGAAAATAATAGTGGGTTGCCCCAGCGCAGGCTACAGGCTCCCATAATAAACTGTAATCATTAATTTTGTTAGAAAAAAAATACAATATCGTGAATAGTCGGTTCGATCAATGCTTTTGTTTCGAATTAA
Source organism: Udea olivalis (assembly GCA_947369235.1). Lineage (NCBI taxonomy): Eukaryota > Metazoa > Arthropoda > Insecta > Lepidoptera > Crambidae > Udea > Udea olivalis. The sequence continues at coordinate 24,523,357 of OX376343.1, read as the reverse complement.
GCGTAAAATATGTTTAAATAATATTCGTTACATTTGGATCGAACGATCAACTTATTTAAAAAACATCACCCAAATTCTACTAATATTACCTTTATCCTGGAACTTTGATTTATTCTAGCAATAGCAATTATCTATTGGAAGGCAATTCCTAAATAATAAAAATGAAACTAGAAGCGAACTTTAAAATCTTCAGAAACGTTAAACAGGGTCTTTCTCATGCTAATGCTATTTGGATATTATCTTGACGAACTATTTAAAGCGATATTCACCGTGGGTATACTTTACGTATGTATTTGAACTGTTCGCGATTATTTTTGAAAGGCTCATCCTTGATTAAGAACTTAAAAAGACTACTATCTAGATATTCAAAAGAGATTCGCCGAAGGGTACTCAAGTTGTTGCATTGTAGCATGATCAAACTTCTACGTATTCCAAAACGAGCAAGAACATAAATAAAAATGTTTTTGCAGAATCCATCACAAACTAGAAAAACTTCATAAGTTACAATCGCCCCTAAGGTACGAGGAAAAGTGAGAGATTTCTTAAAACAAACTTATTTAGATTCCCGTCAACAGTAAACAATTAATTGGATCGTTGCCAAGGCTTCATTTCAGGAACAAATAAGATGGTACAAAAGGAATGGTTATAAATGGCGACCTTCGGCAAATGCCGTCAAAATGCTAATCGTTCCATTCCGCCACTTGAAGGTGAGAGGTGCAGATAATGTCATCCACATATAACTTACGACCATTTTTTTAATCATTGTACATGTTTACTTTAACTGACATTTTGATGAGGTGAAACTATCAATAAAGCTTACGTGGGTAAAGTTTATCCAGTCCTTGGTGCAGGAAACGCACCTGGCCTTAAGAAGTTAAACAGGTCTACTGAACGATCAGAAGGTGGGGAAAGTGTGCATTACCTCAGTTGGAAGTGAACTTTTGCTGCCATTCATGGTTATCATCCTGTAGGAGCTAGACAATCGTCTGGAAAAAAGGTATGAAGCTACCTACTCCCCGCAGTGGCTTTCATCTATCTGCATGTAGTAAGGGACGACTAAAAATGCAGAGGGACACGATAAAATGCGGCTTTTGACACTTTTTTCGCGCATTTTGCGTTACAAGAGACTTGGCTCCACCTCTGCTAGGTGACCGAGTACGCCGAAGTCTATCGAGTAAGGTTCCGTCGGTTGTGGTCCCGGTTTTCACTTTTGTCCCGAATCTGCGAACCAGCATTTCGTGATGCAGAAAAAAACACTCCCACAACTATTCGCCTGCTTGCTGCTTCAGGCATTGTGTGGTCGTTAGTCCACAAACGGTACAAAACAATTCAAACAAGTATTAAAGATGCGTCCACACAGACCGCATTGAACTAATCACTTAGCTAGCACATTTTAATGTGAGTTTATTTAGCTTATTGCTGGCTCTGATCAGCGACTACGTAACTGGCAAGTTAATTATGCTTAAAAGTACTTCGAAGTAAATTGAAATGATAATATTGTGATTGTGGTGTGCAAAAATTGAGCTAACTACTGTTTGATAGTTAAGTGAAGCTTTCTGTCGCTCATTTCAAGATTAAATTTATTTAGGGTTTGTCTTACTCTTTTTGAACCGTTATGTAACGAAATAAATTGTTGAATTAGAAACCAATAAGCAATAGTGCAGCGCATATATACATCCGCTGTCACCCTTTTGGAATTGAATATTGATTGATATTTCGGAAAACTTAGGGAACACGCCGAAAATAAGACAACTCTGGTAATTGGTAGCACTATTAAGGTTTTATTAAATGGTTTTAGTTTTCTCATGAATATAAAGTACCACCTAACTGCAAAGTCGTATTTGAGAATTATCAAGATGAATGATTAACATAAAAAAGTACGAGTATATTTTCTATTATGTTCTGTTGTGTTTAGTTTACATCGTGCGGGGCTTAGGTATCTGGAATTTCTGTCTCATTGTAAATATTAAACTGAGTAGATATCTGACTTGATATTTAGAATTAATAAAAAAAGTAAATTAATTAATAGTTCCAGAATAAAGATAAATAAGAAGACTCTTCGAACAAATTCGCAAATTTTTTTGACTCCTCACTTGCTAATTGTAGCTCACTGATTTTCATGTAATATCCAGTGATTTCAGTTATCTACCAGTACATATTCCATACTCACGTTTCGAATTTCATTTCTTTATATTATTTAAAATTAATCGTGGAAATTTATGTACGCGCATAACTTCTGAACGAAGCTTTAAATTGGTGAAAGAATTTTTACAATCGGACCATTAGTTTCGGAGCATATTCAAAACAAACAAACAAGTTTTTCCTCTTTATAATATTAGTATAGATGAAAAATGGGTAAAAGTAACACTAACCACTTTCTAAATTTACCTCCCTCCCATATTATGAATTCCTGGATCATGAAATTTGGTTTATCAATAATTCGAAATTAAATTTACGCGCTTTGAGATAAACCTTTAATTAAGATCAAACTTTGCAAACAAAAAGCCACCGATTCTCCAGCAGACGGCAGCCTCGGTCACGATATTGCGCGCGCTGACACGGAATGCCCTAATTAAATAATAATCGATTTAATTAACCACCCTGATCGATACAGAATGCTCCCACCCGATTGAACATTCCTCAAAGTTACAATCGATGTGACAGTCCGTGAAACGTACTGTGACAGGCCGATGATGGGAAACTAGGGAGACTTGTTTGTTAGTTGGTAGTTTGTGATGTAGATAAATACATATTAAGACACGAAGTATTTGCAATTGCGCAATAAAGTAGCTTCTCAATACATTTACAACTGTATTGTTTTGGTAAGGAAAAATATCAGCCTGTATACTAAACACAGTGATATACATGGAAAAAATACCAGGAATAGAGATAAAATTGCGCTCCCATCCTTCAGGTTACAGAAAGTTTTAGGTTCATTTATGGGGCAAGGTGTACACTTTTACAATAAAGTCCCAAAGGCAATATGTGATCTACCACTAAACAAATTCAAAAACCACATTAAGACAGTATTATCAAAAAAGGGCTATTACACTACAACCTTTTGGATAAAAAGGCCTGGGTTTAAGCTCTCTACTCAGTACATGATTAGTTAACTCTTGTAATATTTATATAACTAGTTTGTACTGACTAACGAAAATCTAACAATTTCTAGGCTTGAATTGTATAAACTTTGTACAATGTTTTTGCTTTATATCCGGTAGTTTAGATGTACTTTTAGGTCCATATTTTAAGGAAATGTTAGAACGTAAGCATTTTTTTTTAAATACTCTTTGTACTTTACTAACTCTTTTTGTGAAACCGAACCAAGTTTAAAAGAGTAAGTACTGAGTTTCTCGCCGGGTCTTCTCAGTATAAGATCAACTTCCGATGCGGTGGTAGAGTCACATTATGTTTGAATACAGTGTATTTATGTATTCATATTATTATAGTATTTAAGTCTTACTAAGAATTTTTTTTTTCCTTGTAATGACGATTTGAAAGTACTTGTTACAGGTCAATTTAAATAAAGATATTTTTTGTTTTGTTTGTTTGTTTGAATCAAATGTATTTAGAGCCCTTTGTTCGCCTACAGGTTAAATCATTCCAGCAAACTTGTGTCATTTCAAGTGATTTCGACTATCCGAGATACTCTAAGACCATTTCTAAAAGTAATCATAGTTTAAACGAATTCCTTTTTTAAAGGTTATTTTAAAGTAAATTTCGCTGGAAAATGGAATTAAAATTCAAATATCTTAAGGTATTATTCTCTACTCGCAATGAGTAGAGAATAATAGAGATGCCTTAAGTTTTTTTTGTGATGATCATTGAATTTGTAAATTTTCTTCGAAATGTGAGTATGTTCCATGCTGCCTTTTTCTGGCTACAAAACAAGCGTTCATTTACTTGAAGAGAAAAAGATTATCTAATCCAATTATTTAAAGTGATCTAAATGAAGCAAATTCAAAACTGCTGTTTATATTTGTAGAAATAACAGACTGAGAAAGCAATTATAGTTCACAAGAGCCAAATATAAATCGCTCGCAACACCACCCTATTCGGTGGCAGCCAATAAACGGTCAATCCAGATTGCGATCCTATGATCGTGATCAGTGATCGCGATACAGACACAAATTAGACATCCGCGGCGCTCTGACAGATAGCCCGTTTAGAACAACACGCCATTTTTTGATACACGCACACAGAGACGTGAGTTAACAGGCAAAGGCAGTGAGGTTCAGTGTCGCGGTCAGTCGCACTGTCAAAAACATTGAGATAATAATTGTACGTCGTCAGATACTTATAAAATAAAAAATAATAATTAATAAATGACCGACAAGCCGCCAGACAACACACCTCTTGTGATGGTCTCGAAATAGGGATCCCTGATATCCTTGTATTACGAGGTACCACACAAGGAAATAAGCTAGGGGCGTCTCCCAGCACACCCAGACCCGAGTCAATTCAGAAAAGATCGTTTCCTGAATTGATCCGACCGGGAATCGAACCCGGGACACTACAGAAATCGAGGCGAGAAATCGTGCTACGCCAATCGTGTCGTCAAACTTAACTTATATTATAGTTCAATGGTCAAAAATGGTTTCGCGCAGATAAGTATTTCTGTTGCAGTGTATTTGGCTATATGAACACCACACGAAATTGTGACTAAATCTACGTTTTTTAAGTTCTAAACTCAGATAACGTTTGCAAGTTAGTAGTACTATGTACGAGTATTATAAGTATATAGGTAGGTAAACCATTCTATTTCGTAACACATTCAAATCCAGTACAAATGGACTTTTACTTTTTCCGTAACTTATCTTAACATGCATTTTCGGTATAAGTATTCTTTTATTGGCACGTGCGGCTGCTGCATTCGCGCCGCGCCGCCGACAGGTGACCGCCGAAGCGGTGGCTCATGGCTCATCTACAGCCTACTAGTTAGGTAGGTAGGACTGTATGATCAAGCCCATTAGGCTAGCAGGTTGCACCTGGACCCCGGTAAACGACTTCTTATAATATATTACGTATTCACGTATAAAAGTATTATAAGGAAGGAAGTTAAGTATGGGTATTCAACCATCTTAACTCCTTTTAATCTAACTGGACCCCTTCTGTATATTTTTGTTTTTGTCGAACTAGGTGCAATTTTTCGCTTGATGTATTTTATTTTTGGCGGTATCTGTCTAATCGCGCTTATCTGGCGAATATAGTAGCTAGTAGCAACCCTAGGCGATCAGGCAAGTTGATAGAAAAAAGCGAGAGCGGTCCTTCTGTAAACTCTTTATTTTGTGATACAGATTTACTCTGTAAGCTTTAGATTGACAGATCGCGACATCAGATCACAAAATATGTAGAAATTTTGAAATCTTGATCGCAATCCCGTGATCACGATCAAGATTGAACGTGTAAACGCAGAATCGCGTCCGTCTACGCCACGCGCTATGCAAGACGGACGTCGATGACACGCGCTCTCGTTTGTAGTAACTCGTTAAAATATTTTTCATTCATCTTAAAGTAGTTTTTGTAATCATCATCTTCAGCAGTTAGTTGTATTAAATAAGTAAATAAATATCTGGGACAGTTTACACTACGATCATTTAACCCCAAACTAAGCAGTGCTTGTTGAATTAAATAGATAATAACACCCAGACACACAACAAACACAAATGTTCGTCACATCAATGTTTGTCATGGGTGGGGATCGAGACCACGACCTCCGGTGCTAACAGAGATCAGAGGCAGGATCGCCGCCATTGCACCAACAGGCAGGCCGGTCAAATAAAAAAATAAATAAAAATATTTTAAGAACATTTAAATGAGTTATAATTTTTACGCAGCGAAAGATACACGGACTGACGAAATCAAGATTGAATGGGTAATCTTGTAGCCCACTCCATCAATCTGTGATCGCGATCAGAGCTACACGATCGTGATCTTAATTGACTGTGTATGGGCTGCCGAAAACCTACGTCGGCATGAGTGTCGTCTGTTTTCCTTCGGGGTGTCGCATCAATCAGCCCGTATCAATTACCCGAATCTTGTACAGGCTCATACGTATTCATAAACTAAACGTACAGCCACGAAAACACGTCACCATTAAACTTACACCCATAGAAATAAGGTTCCTATTTCCCGAATCAATGCGGTAGTGACTGCACGCGTAATTGTTTGGTTCAGGCGTTCGCAAATTTACGTCACCACGTATTAGACGGCCGAAATAATTAGACGCATGGCTGGAGACAGTTTGTATACGTCCCAGGAGTCTAGTTATTTTGGGCGTGGAGAACCTGCGGTGTGTGCAGACAAACGACGGGCCGATGTAACAAGCGCCGGCTGACTTACGACCAGACTTATAGGCTCGCAAGCGAGGTTTATGGCTCAGAGTTCCTAGGATTCTCTATTAGTGCTGTGCAGATCTGTTAATTCGCATTCTCAGGGACACAATGCTCATTTAGCCAAAACATTTAGGAAATTGCAGTTCCTGTTTTTAGCAAGATTTTCCTTATGTCCAATTCTAAATTGTAATCGTCGTCAACATCATCATCATCCGTGCGGTCTATCCCGGTTGTGAACCCACACCGGTGTGTGGGGTCCCAGGGTCCGCCTTTCTCATTTTCTTGGCCCACTTCGCGCGGTCTTGTGCATCCTCAGTGGTGATCTGTTGGCACGCATGTCACCCTTGACGACGCCGAGCCACCGCTTCTTGGGTCGACCTCTTCTACCGGTACTTGGCGGGGGCGGCATAGCCAGACATTTATTGCCCACGTTGTTTGCCGATCTCCGTGAGACATGACCTGACCAACGAAGGCGGCACTCCTGCAGCTTATCTGCGATGTCACGTACACGAAGGCTGCCGCGGATGTGGGTGTTCCGCACGCGATCTTTGCGTCAGACTCCACACATCCACTGCAGCATCTTCATTTCGATGACGCGCAGCTCCTGCTTGTGTCGCTCTAGTAACGGCCATGTTTCACTGCCATATAGAAGGATAGGTCTATAATCGTCGTCATCATCAGCCTATTAGTCCACTGAAGCTGGCCATAGACCTCCCCCAGTTAGTTGGACCTTTGTGATCCCTGTTTTTTGTATGTCGTCAGAAGGCATCTCTCGCTATTATTGCGCTCACAGGCATCATAAAACGCACTCATCCTACGGTAGCGAAAGCTTTGGGTTTTAGTCATTGTGTGAAGAAAATACCTACATTTTGCTGCCTCTGAATGTGGATTTCTCTTCATATTATGTTTGTAGTTTAGAGGTCTTCGTTAACTAAAAAACTACGAAGAAAATGTTAATCTTTTTATCTTAAATCTCTCATGAAAACTATTCTGGAAACAGGTAGAAATAATATATATTTTTTGCAACATGTTAGCGGTCAAACGAAGGCAAAGATAAAAAGCTATGAAAGTGGGATTAACCTTCCACATGAAAGCTCGAAAGCTAACTGGTTGGTTACCCGTTTATCTCCTAGGAGCGATATTTCGGCTTTTCGGCACATTTGGGTACGGGATTAGGGCAAGTTTGGCACGTACGAGTATAAGCTTTTGAATTCTTACTCCCCTATTACCTTAACCTTCACTTAAAATCAAGTAAAAATAGGTTTCGGTAAGTTGTGTAACTGTCCAGACAATTGTATAATTATTATCATGATCTAAATCGCTTCTATTACTTCGCAAACTAGTGTCATTATTTATTTTGCGAGGTTGAATCGCTAACAACAAAATGAGAGTACAGAGACATATTTTTCCCATGAAAGTTATTGAAATATTAGTGCCCAATCATCGGAAAATCTTTATTCTGCTATTGTTTAGAAGAAAAAAGTCTTAGTCAGTGATGATAATTCGTTTCAAAGTCTGAAGAAACAATGCCCGGTACAGTTTTGACCAATAAAAAGACATTACATGTTTGAGATGCCTGAAAAAACCACCACAAGTGGTTTATTGGTAACTAGTTTTTGCGTGAAAGAGTAACATACTCACAAACTTTCGCATTTATATTATTAGTAAGATAGTCGATCGCATATTTGTTCAAAAATAATTTATTCAGGGCTTTCAGAAACACCAGACAGAGTATTTGACCATAAAAGCGATGTACGCAGCACGTAAGCGGTTGCAGTCAAAAATGTGGTGACATTTCAAATTACTTCAAAACAACAATTCATTTTAATTTTATCAACAGTACTAATAAATAAAGCAAAACAAACTTAAATAAATAAATATCCCTGGACATTATTCCACACAGCGCCATCTAGCCCCAAAGTAAGCTAATTAAAGCTTGTGTCATGGGATACTAGACAACGGATTTTACTGTGCGGGGATCGAACCCGCGACCTCTGGTGTAGTAGCCAACTTCTTAACCATTACACCAAGTCGGTCGTCAAAACTTACCAACAACAGTGAGGTTATATCTGAAGCTAGTCGTCTGCGTGTTACGAAAGTCGACTCTGCACCGGTAAACACCCTCATCGCGCCGCTTGACGTCGCGTACGAGCAGCGCGGCGGGGGGCGGGGTCACGCTGAAGTGCGCGCGCGGCCCGAACACCTCCGGCGCCGACCAATGGCGCGCCTCGGATAGGTGTTTGCCCCGCACGTCAAAGCTGAAACAAATAAATATGTTTCAGATTTTAAAAATTCACTCTTATCGATAAAATAATTATATGACAACAATCGCTTGCGTCGTGGCCTAGGGGTTAAGCACCCCAACTTAAATCGTGGATCGTGTGGTTCCGAGTTTAAATCTGGCCAGTATCATCTCTATGCTCATTGTTTGCGACAAACTCGCCGGTGGTGGGAACATGGATAGATAACTAATTCGGTACATTGGGTTCTAATCACATTTGTGAAAAGTGGACTTCTGAGTGTTACGGTTACAACCAAAATTATTTTCAAACGTAAAATCTTTTCCTTAACACAAGGCGTTTAGAATAGATAAAGTGTCAAGAATAAAATAAAAAAGGGAAATAACATTTAAATTGCGACGCGTGCAACCCGAAGCGGCGCAGGATGAAACAGGAGACGGGGATCGCAGAGATCTTGAAAACTGAAAAGATTGGAAACTCCGCAATACAACAGAATAAGGAAAGCGGGCACGAAATAAAACAGTGAAACGTCCGACTTTTTGCTCTTCACTTCTCTTTTGTTGGAAATGGCCGACAGATTTCTTAACTTCCCCAAGTTAAAGAAAGAACGGAGGAGGAAACTAGGAATCCATTTTGATCGGTTAAGCGTAGTAGAGTCGGGCTGGTAGCGCTCAGGTACGGATAGCGAGGAGCTTTCGTGTTTCGTGGTGAAATTTTTAAGCAGAGTGAAAATATTTAAAATAGGCGAGCCGGCGCCGCAAACCGCACGTTCGGGGCGGAAAACGGTCCTATCTGCCCTTTCAAAAGTTTGTACAGCTGCATTTGATACACGGTGCGTTCGCGATGGGTGTTCACGCGATGCTCACGAGATACCGTTGTAAACGCGACATGAGATACTATTGATGACTGACGGCCGGTAGACTAGCTCGATGAAGTTTATTGATGGCTGTATTGATACGGCTATTGTGTGCCGGAATGAAAATGGCACTGCATGGAAATGCAGACTTTGCTCAAATTCAAACGCGAACGTAAATTTCCATTGCGATGGAGCGGCGTCACGTTCTGCATCGCCCGCAGTGACGAATGTTGCCAGCCTGAGGGTATTTTGCGCAAAAATTAACCTGCCGCTTTTGGAATAAAATTCCTCCTCGATCAATGATGCGAGTTTTATATTCCCCGGTGATTTGGCATGCGGTCGGCATTTGCAATATATTTTCTACGCTAGGCTCGGGCTTGTGTCAATTCCCGTTATCTTTATCAGTATATTTGTTAATTTTTTTAAAAATCAACATGGCAAATGGAAAATTCACAATAAATATATATTTTTGTTACCATTATCGACACGATTGGCTTAGTGCGCTGTAGCACGGTTTCTCGCCTCGATTTCCCGGGTTCGATTTCCGGTCGGGTCAATTCAGGAAACAAACTTTACCGAATTGACTCTGATCTGGGTGTGCTGGGAGACGCCCCTTATTTCCTTGTGTGGTACCTCGTAACACAGGGATATTAATCCCTACTTCGAGACCAACAAGAGGTGTGTTGTCTGGCGCTTATTTATTTATTTATTTATTTATATTTACTTAACCTGTTACCAAACGCAGGTTCAAATAAAATAAAACTTCCGTTTTATGTAACGACGAAACAAAATACATAAACGAATAACCATTAATGCTTACATGTTCAAAAAATGTAAAAGCAAATTCGACGTTAATCTTTCATTCGCTTCAGATCAAAAGCTTTTATTCTTTCATACGGGACTTCGAAAATATAATATTAAGTACTTACAGTTAAATCTAATAAGCTCCCGCGCGTTTGCTTTGTAAGCCTTTCAATGAAGGTAAAATAAGTTAAACAAAAACGTCATTCACTTTCCTAACTAAAACCAAGGCTTTAAAAAAAAATACTTTTAAAACCAACCAATTTTGTGAAAAACAACCCTTACGTGTATTATACATAAGTAGGTTGTTTAAAGAACACTTCATTAACAAACTCTTCGAAGGAGTAAATAGTTTCATCATTTTATTTTACAATTAATAAGATTGGCGAAACAATCGCAACATGAACTTCCTCAAAACCGCCATTTTGCGATACAAACCGATATAAATACGCTATTTTTTAGTAAATATCGCTATTTTTAAAGATGACTGAAGGGATTTCATACTAAAGTGTTATTTTATTTCAACCATTTAACAATGCACTATTCGACCTGATCCTAGGAACTCCAGCGGGATTCGAACCCGCGACCTTCCACAATCCGGGTGGCTGCTCTCCAAACTGAGCTACCGAGGCCGTTACCAGACCCGGGGATTTTATACTTATTAATAAGAGTCGACAAATTTCTCTAAAAACATGAGGTGTAATTAATTACAAATAAATCGCCTTCTTAAACAAATTACACAATACGAGTATCGACTTCATTGCGCGTCACTAAGGTAACAAAAACAAACAAATACAGCCTTATACGTCCCACTGCTGGGCACAGGCCTCACCTCAACGATGAGGTGGTACGAGCCATACTCCAACACGCGGGCTCAGTGCGGATTGTTGGAGAGGTGATTGTAAGGTCAGTGATAAATAAATATCACTAAGGTATTTTTTTTTCAATTTACTATATTTTTAAGGAAAAGTTGTTTATTAGTATGAACATCCCGAAGTTATTATTTTCAATACAAATTGAAATAGCGGGGTATTTATGCTTGATGGGAAGAATGTCAATTTTTAGATTGCTATGACATAATGAGAGCTTTAAGCGAAATCGTATATTACATTAAGTAAGCAGAAGAGAATTCGTTACGTATTATGTAACGACCAGATTATTTTATAAAATACCACTCGTCATGGTTTTGAAGTAGTGATGAATATCCCTGTGTTACAAGGAACTAGACAAGGAATTAAGCCAGAGGCGTCTCCCAGCATACCGAGACCCGAGCCAATTTAAAAAAAAATCCTGAATTGACTCGACCGGGATTCGAACCCGGGACACTACATTATTCAAAGCTAGAAACTCTGCTACAACGCACTATGCCAATCATCTCGTCAAAATTGTTTGTTTTTATATTTTAGGTATATTAAATGTAACGCTTCCGGGATGGCTCATCTACGTACACGTATCATTTGCCTGAAAATTTTAGGACATTTCTGACATGAATATATTATGCATCTCCCGACCACACCATACAGAGAGGGTTGAATTTTGTCTCCTACGCATTTAGAAGGGTTAGTTAGCCGCCAACGAACAAACAAAGGAGCATTAAGCCCTCTTTTAAGAGAAAATGTTAAAGAGCTGATTAAGCATAGCTAGTAAAATATAAAAAAATAAAACAGATAGGTAATACTCGTAATTGACTATTGCTGTCATGGTGAACGAAACACTCAGAAGCCCACTTTTCGCCTAGCCCATTAGAACCCAACTAGGTAGGGAGCTTTCCGTAGTTATCCGGGCTGCTTTGGTTTTAATCGCTGTTTTTCATCACCCGGAGAGCCATATAACAATGATGAAAAAGATGGTTCTGGCCATATTTGATCCCGAGACCACAGGGGTTTCGAGCTGGATTACAAATGACATGATAAAAATGACGCAAATATATTTTTAAGTACTCAAACCGTAACAATATCGTAACTAATCATCAAAACTCGAAAAAAAAAAAAACTGAAAAAGATAAAATTATTTTTACCGGTTTTTTATAGGTATTATGTACTGCGTATTTGCCTAAGGTATTATGAAACCGGGCCGAGGTCAAGTGATAGGAAAGCGACAGTTTGTATGAAAATTCAGCGACAGTTTCATTAGGAACGAAATTTTGGTACAGGTGGGGTCAATGAGCTTTATTTCACGTTTACCTGGCACAAACTATTATTAAATAAAACTAGTAAATAAAATAGTTTAAATTTTGAAAATAGAAGTCTTTGCCAAAATAATTGTGTATGTATTTCATTAATTTGTCATTTGTTTCACGATTTGGTGGCAAATTTAAGATTGTCTGTGTCACGTCAGCATGAATTTAACGCGAGAACATTTTCGTGCAATGTTTTTTTATGACTGTCGATGTTATTTAAGTCAACAAGAAAGTTGTGATAGACTTCGATTGGATTTTCACGATGAAACCTCATCTCGTGCCTCTGTTTACAACTGGATGTTGTTTACACAGAATCCTACATAGTCATTTAGGTGTCAGGAGGCTTTGTGCCCGGTGGATCTGGATACCTCATTATTTGACATAATCCCAAAAACTCCGTCGTGTTGATTGGTGCCGTGAAATGGTTCAAAGATTTAACGGAGGCGACTCAAATGCAGTGTTCGACATGCGCGGCTGACTGAAAGTGCGTTTCCACCAGAGAGGTGCGAGGGATGTGTTGCGAATAATGTGTTTGTTAAAAACGAATAGAACCGCTTCATTTACCTAGCTTCGCGATTCTATTGGTTCTTTACAAACACATACCTCGCAACGCATCTGCGCACATCTCTGGTGGAAACCCACCCTATAGCCCCGACCTCGCACCTTGCTATTAATATTTATTCCCGAAAACGTTATAAGGACGCTGAGGAAGCAGTGACTACGTTATAAAGGGCCTTCGAAGAGACCCCTAAGAACGAGTGGACAAAGTGCTTTTCTCAGTGGTTACATCGGATGCAGCGATGTATTAATGTGTATGGACACTATTTCGAAAAGATATAATAAAATTAATAACTTGCTAGTTTGTTCAATTTTTGATTTTCTAATAACTTTCAGTGTCGCCCTCGTATTAAGCTTATCCACCGCTTGATGAAAAGCAGTCACCGAAGTTTGGATTCCTGTGACATCGTAGTTTATTACGGAGCGTCAATGATTTTCCTTGGGCCGTATTACTATATCTTATAGCCAGTCAAGTCAATTTCCTAAATTGAACGTAGCGAGCGATCCTAATATGATCTGTAATTTTCAGCCAGTCAGCGGTTACCTGTCAATAATCCATCCTCTAGAGATGGCAATAAGGCCCTTTGTCTATGATGCACGTCATACAATTGAAAAGCTTAAACATGGCACACATCCTGCTTTCGTCTCTTTCTGTCATGTATGAATAAAAGGAGTAAGAATACATTGTAACTAGAAAAAATGTGCTTAGAATGATGTTAAGCACACTTTTTTCTGTACCTTTGTCTTATCATTGATGATGCATACATACATACTATCACGCCTTTTTTCCAAAGGGGTAAGCAGAGACCACATCTTTCAACTTGCTACGGTCCTGACACACCTCTTGCGCTTCTTCCACTCTCAATAATCATATCATGCATGCTCGTCGATTATGGGTACTCCTGACCCGACCATTTCTGAGCACGTCTTGGACTTGTCCTAAGTACGTCCGTCTAGGCCTTCCCCTTTCAACAGCTCCATCCACCCTTACCTTGTAAATTTGTTTCGTTAATCGCCTTTCATCCATCCTTTCCATATGCCCAAACTATCTTAGCATTCCCATCTGAATTTTAGTGACAACATTCTCTTTTTAGCATTGATGATGGGGTACTATAATTCGAATGTCCTTGGCGAACGTGCATTAATTACCTAAAACACTGCGAAAAAAGAGGTTTTTGTTTCATTGCGATGTTATTTCCCCTTAAATTCGCTTTCATTAATCACCACCTCGGCTCATGGTGTTAATGCGACATCGCTTAAGTGGATTTAAAGCGACGCAATAAAAGTATGAAAAGTCCATGCCCGTAAAAGTAATAATGAGAGTAGCGTAAGCTTGAGTCGGGCTATTCTATTACACTGGGTTCTGACCTTATTACATTTTATTTGAAGAATTTCTATATTTTTTAATTATTATAATTTGATATAATGCACATTATTATTTCCTTCAAGTGACTCAATTTTGGCAACTATTTTTTATTAAGAGCCATCTTAGTCAAAAGCTCGTGGAAAATTTCTAAATAAGGGATACTCGTACTGATACCCAAATACAGAACAAACATAAATGTTAACGGCACATTAATGTTTGTCTTGAGTGGATAACGAACCCAAAATCCGAGGGAGAGCCTGTAAGCTCAGGGAATTGCGGCTTTCTGCCTGTTTGAGATATATCTTGGATGGATGGATGGATAGTGACGAAGCCGATGGTGGAACACGCTTTCTCTGAAAATGCCTATTCACTCTGTCCTTGAAGACACCAAGGTTGTAATATCTGGAAATACAGACGCAGGGAGAGTCCCTAAGGTTGTGGACTAGGAAGGACGTAGCAAACCGTTGAGTGTGTGAGAGTGTCCCGGTGCCTAGTGGTCCAGTTGAGGGCAATGGTCTCTCTGTATTGAAGCTATTTTAATAGTAACCTACAGAACATTTACGTGTGTGCGCCTAGTCTTATCCTGTGCCTTGAGCACGTATTTCGAATAATAATAATAATAATAAATATCCCTGGACATTATTCCACACAGCGCCATCTAGCCCCAAAGTAAGCTAATTAAAGCTTGTGTTATGGGATACTAGACAACGGATAAACATACTTAAATACATTGTCTTTTGTAAATACATACTTATTATACATAGGAGACACCCAGACCAGTACAAACAGACATGTTCATGCACACAAATGTTTGTACTGTGCGGGGATCGAACCCGCGAACTCTGGTGTAGTAGCCAACTTCTTAACCATTACACCAAGTCGGTCGTCGACTGTAATTCTTCTAGTCCAAAAGGTTCGTTTTGTATCATAACCCTTCTTCATAGAGGAACCCTAAAAAGTAGATATGAGGATGCGAGAGTTTGCCACTTTCATTTTTATGCAGATTAGCGTCCCCATTACCCGCGCAGTCACATCGCTTTTGTGTAGTGGCTGCATTCGGTGTATTTAATAGTGCATTAATTTTATTTGCAAATAAAAATGTGGTAAGTTTCGTTTTATTGGTTATGGTTTGCGGACTCCTTCATGCGAACAGCAAAAGAGAGGAACTCGCTGCGCATTTGTTTCAGCACCAATACAATCTGGGTCTTTTCAATACTAGTGGGAATAGGCATGTACTAGGCAGACATGTTCCAACATAGATCGGATCGTCACTCATCATCAGGTGCGACTGCGATGCTAAGCATTGCTTGTATGGCTGAGTGGCCGGGCAGAAAATACTACAGATTGAATAACTACAGTTGGTGAAATCTCTAACTACATAGTCTGTTGTACTTCGGT
This sequence comes from Udea olivalis, assembly GCA_947369235.1. Lineage (NCBI taxonomy): Eukaryota > Metazoa > Arthropoda > Insecta > Lepidoptera > Crambidae > Udea > Udea olivalis. Next base: position 24,507,624 of record OX376343.1, on the reverse strand, counting down.
GTATGACAACTTCCTTGCTTGTTTATCGCTTTAACCCGAACCTTGTAACAAGAGTAAAATTTGAGCGGCCCTTAAACGGTGACTTTAACCGGACCGAATCAATTTCTTGCCCAACTTTGATCGTCGTTTCTGATTGCGGGATGCGGTAAATATTCCATGAAAAAACGGCGTTTCTTTCCTTGTCTATTTGATTGCTTCTCTCATATGTGCTGAGATGAATGTGACAAGACCGAGGCTCGGGTGTGTATCGCGGGCAAGGGGGCAGGGGGGAGAGGTCGAATTAGCGAGTGATGAAGCGCCGCGACGTGACCGCGGCGTGCGTCGCGCGTAAGTCACCGGCGGACTGACACTTTTGCTGTTCTTTTGCCATTTTGGAATAGTACCCCCACCGTGAGTTAATGCCGATGATAGTCGCTTTCATCTGTAGTCAAGTTTTTGAATGGGATTTCGGTTCTGGGCTCAAGTGAATAGTAATGGAACTCAAATGGCCTTTGTGTTGCTGTATTTAACTGTCGTAGTTAACATAACATAAAAACATGGTACTGGTACTGGTATTGAATATGACAAGACACCATTTAATAGTTAAATGACTGGATAAACAAACATGGGTGAAAATTGTCATGTTTATGTTCTACATTAGGCTCATCGTTATATTAAACCTGCCAACCAATGTCGCAATTCGTTTTTTTGAATTTGACAACGGTATAGGGGTGTAATTTCGATACTAGTAGGTTGTAATCTATATTTTCATTTGTATTCTTATTTAAAAAGATTTTTGGAGGATAGTCTCAACTTCGACAAAGCTAAGTAATAAGTAGAAAGTGATATCATCGCTTTTATAATAGTATCTCATGGCCGATAATTTGTATCGGTCTTCAAACATCGGCTTGCGGCTCCTAAGCCAAACATCATCACTCATCCCGCACTCTCCCATCGCTCGAGCTGTCAGACTGCCGTTGTTTTTATACGTCCCGGCGCTCATCGGGATTCCGCGCTCGCTCCCGACGCAAAACGACCATCCACTTCGCGGCCCTTTGTCAATTTGCCACATTCTCCCCTTTGCGGGACGCGTGACGCAGTCGCGGACTTATGACGCAATCACTTTGCAAAACTGGGGGACGAAAGCACACTTTTTAAACGGCAACCATTTATTTGTATAGGAAGTGTTTTCTGCCTGAACCTTGATCATCACTCGCCCAAAGGCCTCCCCAGGTTGAACAGAGTGTTTGCGGATTTTTTGGAACATCCTCCTCCTTGTCGTCATTATACCTATTTGATATCTAAGTTATGTACCTATTCTATTACGAAGAAACAAAACAGAGTTTTTATTTTTTTAAATTCTTGTTATAATTTCATCTTGTAATATGATAAATGAAAGAAGGTAGCTATTTCTAACTGTTTTATGTAAATAGTTTTTTTTTGATCATCATTTTTATAACAGCTCAATTATTAAATTGTGCTCTTGCAATTACGCAATATAACCTACTTTTGACTCTTTTAGCTATCCATCAAGATAATTTTGAACTTCATAATCCTCCAACTATTGTTGTTCAGAAAATTATATTAACCAACATTAATTGTACTATGTTGGTTCCGTGATCGTGTTGCATCCTCAACACGATCCAGTAACTGTGGAACCTGCTCAGACAAAGTTGTGTTATACAAGTGCTTCTATTGTGTTGTCTGACGGTCTACCTGTCTTAAGGCTAGTATGTACTCAGTCAGTGAATAACTAGTTGAAGTCTGGTTAAGTTATAATTAAGCATTCACAATGCAAATGGCATCATATAAATGTTAAAGTGCTCCTCAATTGGATCATTCAGCTGTAATGTAAAGTTACAGAGTCGAGCATTGCACCAGGGAGGAGAACCGAGCAAACTGTTATGTTACAGATACGAGCATTACGTTGGTGAGGGAAAAGCATCGAGCATAAGTGAGCATAATTCTTAACACACACATTCCTCGCAACGCATCCTCGCACATCTCAAGTGGAAACGCATCCTTACAGTGCGCAACTTGATGATGCAATGTTAAATTTTGATACAACTTCAGGGAGGCAGTATTGCAATTTTATGCTCAAAATCGAGTCTGAAATATACATTACAGGCAAACGTTTGTCATGTCAGGGAGGCAGTACTGTAATGTAATGCTCAAAATCGAACCTGAAACATTACATTACAAGTGAATGTCCTAAGCGCGGGAGCATCATGAAAAGACAGGTAATCTCAAAACAATACACTTTATGGCTTCGTCTATCTAAGTGTAGATTGGTGCAGATGTACGAGTGACTAAGCTAAAGCAAAATAACACTTCAAAAACGTTCACAATATCTCACAAGTTTAAAAGGAATAAATCATGTGAAAAGCATGAAAGATAAATCAAAAAGACGTAGTTACGTCACCGCCGACAAGCTACACGCCTAGTTATAACAAGAGAATGCTCGCGTAACGTTATTCCGAAAACGTTAAAAAAAAATGCATTTTATTAGACCCACAAATAAAAGTACCTGTGATTATAAAATGTAACGTCACAAAGACGATATCGTTTCGTATCGTTATCGTGTGGTGAAGCTCATTTTAAGAAGGAAGACGTTCAGAAGCTGAAGAAGAATAAGTGATTTTTTTTCGAGTCTTTAAGCTATACACGTATAATAAATATTAGATGTCTCCTTTCACTAAAACATATTTTTCCTAGCCCAGCATTATTTAATTGATCAAGATATTAGACACAAGATATTTCACATGAAAAAAGTAGTAGACAGAAGCTTTTTAAATAATATCATACGTTTTACCATATTTTGCCAAACGAATGGTTCCCGAACATCGTACGAGGCGCGGCCTCGTGACATTTTAAATAATACCTCACTCTTCCTTACAACAAAACGTGAACATCACATACGAGGGGCGCATACAAAAAAGGCCATTTGGCTTGCGGGACTGCTGGTACTATATTTTAGGTTGACGTGTTGCCAGTTTTTAAATATTGTATGCGCAAAACGATTAGGAAACATCACCACCGAGGAACTTTTGAGACGTTCAATATAATGTTGATACCTACTTAATTTATAAAACAGTCTTCCAGAGGTAGGAAGCAGTTGGTTGTAAATGCGAATTACTAAGAGGAGTACTTAAAGACGCGTATCTATCATTGCGCACCCATACATACAATTGCATTCAGCGGCGCTGCCGATTCGTCGACTGTTTTTGGTAGTTTTTTATATAATCTGCAAGTTTGGTAACAACAAGCTTTTTATAGCGGATATACGAGTATATTTGGCTTAAGTGCTCGCTCATATTAGATTAGACTTAAGGGGTACCCAGAAATAGCCCATGTATGTTAGCCGATTATTTGTAGTATTCAAGTTATTATTCTTTTTACGAATTATTGAACATTTTTGGGTTTAGTCATTTTTATGGTCACTGTGGCGGGATCTGTTGAAATAAATGCCTGATTTGTTTTTTACATTAGGTGATTACTAGGTTTAGTGGATTTATAAGCATTTACAACCATAGCGCTTATCCTAACACTTGAAAAAAAATCTGGAATTTAAAAGTTAGAATTTAGGTATTACGTCGTTAGAGTCAAAAAATTTAGGTATTACGACAGAAAAAAGTAATAAGCCTTTACTTTACCGTTGCTGGACAGATGCCTTCATCATTGGAAACAAGTCAACACTGTACCTGCAGGTCTCTGTCACTCCATGTACTTGCGCGTGATAATTACCTACCAGCCGCCGGGTCTTTCAAGACTCATTTGGCAGTTGGTTGTCAACAGCCGCGTAGAGCATTTGTACGCGAAGCTTACGGTTGAACTGGACGCAATGATGTAATGTAAGTACTGACTACATACATCTACAAGTATGTATATCAAAAGAGGTAGCCCTGGCAATATGCCTGTCACGTAGTAACTATTAAGTAATCTGTGAATGTATTGTTGATGGGTATTGGTTTCACCATGTTTGCCAAATGCGGGTTTGTAAGCGCAACGCGGGCTAAGTAGGCTAGTACAAAATTTGAAAACGCACTTAACCCGATTTGGGCTTCGAATCCAGGACTGAACTCACATGAAGGTGAAGGCTTGTCTTATATCTCTTACACAAAGAAATTTCAATGAGCACGGCCTAAGCTACAATGAGAAAAAGAGTGAATCCATCACCTTCAGGGTAACATTAAGAGACTTGAAAATGTGCCCCCGCTATTTTTAAACGGGGTTCCCTTGGGTCGTGTAAGTCAGTTTAAATATCTTGGGCACATAGTGACTGAAACTCTACATGATAATTGAGACATAGAAAGAGAGCGCAGGGCTTTGTCGGTCCGTGGTGACATGGTGAGGCACAGATTTGCTCGGTGTACAGCAGAAGTAAAGCTAACATTATTAAAAAGCCTACTGTCAAAATTTTTATACTAGTAGTCTGTGGTCAAACTTTACCCAGCGTGTCTACAATGCCCTGCGTGTGTTGTATAATAGGTAATATCTTTAGATCCTTGTTGGGGCTTCCACGCTTCTGCAGTGCATCTGGCATGTTAGCCGATGCCAGTACCAATGACTTCTATGCTTTAATGCGCAAAAATTCTTATTCCATCATCAGAAGAATACGAGGGAGCTCCAACTCTATTCTGAGGATGGTATCGGAGAGATTAGACTCCCCATATTTTGCAAGGTTCACCGCTTTGCATGTGAGACATGCGAAGAAGTGAAACTTTGTGTCTTCATTTTTCATTTTCTGTCTTTATTTACTAACATACCGAGTAAGTCAACTGTTACTAACAATCTATGGGCATCAAAGGCCTGAAATAAAGTTATTATATTTTATTTGTATTTTTTTATAATAAGAAAGCAACACACTTTATGAGAGGTAACTAGCCTGTCTTAGAATAAGTTGCTTTCTCGTAAACTTTAACCGTGACTATTTTATTTTCCTTATGATATTGTATGTTGCTGTTTGTAGTTTCCCCTGAACCTAAAAACGGTCGTGTTGTTTACGAGTCTGGACTCATTTTTCGCTGTCATCACTGTACATTTGACGGCCGATAACATTGAATAGTTCCGCAGGAATATGAGAAACACCCGAGAACTTGGCTGCGAGTGTGGGGTTGCAATGTTGCCGCATTTATGGCGGCCATTTTTTCGGGACATACAATTTTGTACCAAGACATTTTATTTTTTTGAATCTTTGTAGTTTACTTGCTTGTGTTTTTTTAGCTTTTAAAATGTTAAAAAATTGTGTAAGATAACATGAATCACTAAATACCCTAGCATAGTTTAAAAAAACAAGCTGCTTAGCAGCGCATTTTTAAATAACGGATATGTATCTATATTATGTTTAAAAACAGTATAAAATAACCAGTGATAAAGCCATTATTGCAAAATACAATACGTATAATACTACTTCATTCAAACGAGATAGGCTGAATTTAAAGCAAAAAAATTAACCAATTTAACTACAACAGTATTCAGGAAACATTCCTAATTAAATGATATAATTTACACAAAACCGACTGCTTAATTCGAAGACTAATTGTCTCAAGATTTTCACCGTTTCTCGAATCTTTGACGTTCTATTTTGAAATTAATTTCAGTTAGAAAATAATCGGCTTACTCGTATTTAGTCGAGTGATTTCGATTTGAATCACAATATTACAAGAGCTTCGCATATGAAGGTAGAGAGATGACAATATTCGTAGCTAAGGCAACCAGAAACCATATATTGGATTGAATCAAACGGTGAGAACAGCATACCAGTACGTAATTTACGTTATCGTTCGCGCAAAAACATGTATTGGGATTTGACATTGTCATGTCAGGTCATGTTAAATTTCAATACAGTTTTTTACGCGAACTACAAAAATTTAAAGTGGCAACTCGTGGTAGACTTACAGAATAGGCCGAATACACTAAGCATTATAATAAAAGTTGATTACAAATATCTTATTTTAACTGGATTAGTTTCATTATCACTTACAGACTGAATGTGGTATCAATTCATCATACATCATATTCCTCGTGGAATAAAAGATCCCACAGTAAGGAAATAATAAAATGAATTAACTAAAAATAACGAGCTTCTATTCCTGAAAGCTAAAATTTCAGACAATTATATGGACTAAACTAGTTTTGCAGGAAATTCAAAGACATAATGTTTTGGATTAAACGGTTTTGAACAAACAAGTTTTTGTTTCAGCCCATTTTTTTCACTAGCTTGGTGGGCATGACCCCGCCGTAGCTTCTATTCCCAGATGGTTATTATATTTATTTTCATTTCATTCTGTAAAATCGCTGTTCAGAAACCGAGTGTTACTCTTTTTTTTTTATTTTTTTTTATTTGTTCCTTTAACACAATACAGTACTCTACTACAACATCTGCCAAACTGCAAAACAGTTTGTCGGCAGTAGCTCTCGTGGATGCTATACAGTTAAAAAGTACTTACGTATCTACTAATATATATATATTTTTTAATTTAAAATGGGTTTGCGTTTGGCCTCAGTCTCGCCTGGTGGTAAGCGATGACGAGGCCGATGGTGGTACACGCTTACCCAGAAAATGCCTATTCACTCTGGCCTTGAAGACACCAATTCCTAATACTATATTAACATTTCTTAGTTAACTAAGCCGCAAAAACATACCTGTTAGGCACGATTCCCACAGAATGGCGCGCGTCGGAGCGCATTTAAAAATTGGTATGAAATTTAAAGCGTATAAACAATAGCTTAGGTCGGTATTGGGATGGGACTTCGGAAGGGGATCGGCTCAAGGCGCATTCTATGGAACGATATGAATTTCATGTAGATTTTGACCTTGTTTTTTTGTTGACGCTCCGGTTTCCCTGAATTTATATATTGCGCTTCGACGCGTCTCAGTCGGTGTGAATCGTACCTTAAAACCTAAAAACAATCAGAACCAAAAATTACACATATGCCTTCATCCGTGTTTTGTTTTCTTCACTCTGGGAGATCATTCATTCAAATAACACCACAAGCTATTTTTCTAGAAAACATAGAAGTCAATAGCTGATACGTTTTATTTACGACCACTCGTTCATAGAAAATCAATGCCAATTCACATACGGTCCTTTATTCAGAGGTTTCATTTTCATATTTGTTTATCAAATATGGAGGGCGCTGGCTGAATTGCAAATGTGGTCCCTCTGGTGCCGTGAGGAGTGCAGGAACACGTTTCACGTTTCAGACTTTCGGAAGAAGTTAAAAAGGAACCTTAACATTAAGCTTAATTTGCTTTGTTTCAGAAGATTTAAGTGTACTGCACGGAGCCCGTTGGTGGACGCAATACGCAGACAACACACCACTAGTCATGATTTCAAATTAAAGTAAATTTTTCCTGTGTTATGAAGTACCAGACTAGGAATTAGGCCAGGGGAGGCTGTCAGCATACCCAGATCAGAGGAAATTTCAAAAAGATCGGTTCCTGAATTGACCCGACCGGGAATCAAACCCGGGATACCCAGAAGTCAAGGTAAGAAATCGTGCTACAGCGCACTATGCCAATTGTGTCGTAGCAATTTAGCCGTGGTTTTCCGTAAGGCGGTATATGGCCGTCTTTTGAACGTCTCCATAACAAACAAATTTTAACATTTTGTTTATCCCATCTTGGTTATAGTCGTGAGCACATGTGTGGTAGGTAACTGTATAAATGGAAAAAAAAACACCGGGGAAAATAAAAATGAAGTATATTTTCCCGAAAACGCAAGTGAAAGTTCGTTTCTGTTCGTTTGATAACCCGGCTGTTTTATGATTATACCGGGCTTTCTATCAAGCCCTGGGGAGGTCGTAAACATCCCTAGTGCGGGAGGTACTCAGTTACCTCCTGTACCTCCCTGTTCCGTTTTTTGTTTTGCTGCGCGTTTGAGGTGATGTATATTATTCACTATGCTATTGTTTTTGATGGAACGGTTCTTGGTGGAAATAACATCAGGGACTCTTGTTTTTAAAGATGATCTGGAAAATCAAATCTGTGTTGACTCAGTTTCAGGTTTTGAATAAGCTCTTATTAATGATGAAGGCACACAACATGGCATGATGGAAACTCACCTACTTACCCCAACGGGTAAGTATATTGCATTTGCAGGGGATACCTTGCCTAAAAATTGATCGTTAGGGCATAATATAATAATTACTAAACTGGTAAGACTATGAATGACCGATTTAAAAGCCCAGGATTTTGGTAGAAGCAGCTTTTTTTAATCATCATGCTGGTGTTCATTGCATCATCAGACTTTGGCGTTTAGCTGCCGGACGATGTCTTAAAAACCTGTCACCATGTGAGCTTGGAAACCCAACATATTTTGCTTGACATCGGGCCTAGCGCCATTATTACTCGTCCTCCGTAGGTGAACTACATACTTCAACAAACAAGAAGACAAATAATTCCACTTGGTCAACTACCGATTCAAAGAATTGTTGTAAAAATGTCACCGGTTCAAAACAAACGGCTCCGAGCGGCACAGCACGCATGTCCGCATGAGTTCGTTGCCGGAGTGACGCGGGTTCGAGTCCCGGCACATGATTCATCGTCGCGTCCGACAACCTTCCGGATTACGATTTATGCTCTTTGCCACATTTGCTTGGTAACTACATACGTCATGATCAGGGCTGTCCGCTAAAACTGGTTTTAGTTTTAGGAGAAGTGCAATATAAAGATATTATTTCAACTAGGTTAACAACGCAATAGTCGAGTTTAGATTATGTCCGTGGTTCTTATTCCAGATTGTGAAGGTATATTTCGAATTTCTTTAATTTCAATGGGCTTCATTATGGGATGACCAATTAGAATTTAAAGTGGCTATTATTTTTTTATTATGTTACAATACATGTATTTTATTATGTAATTGAACAGATTGATCAAATTTTTAAACCAATATTTCTTGAACAATTTTCAATATGAAGACGTAGTTGTTCACTGTTTACAGATAGTCAAAACTAAGGTTGCTTGCAGGTTCTAATATTTACAAAAACAACCATGAAGTAAAGTCATATCATACACATTTACATTTATCATCACGACTCTCTTACAACTTACTTATGCAAAAACATTATGTACGCCAAATGATAAGTGTTCATGTATTTATGTGGCACTACATGTTTTGCGTTTAAATGAAAATACACTTCATAAACTGTAATTTTATGAAATGAACTCGCATTTTTTTGTATAAAATGTCAGTTGGCAAAACAAACAAGTAGCATCTTTGCTATCTCTGTAATGTATTAAGGCAGTACACGCGAGGTGACAACCCTTAACGACGTGTATTACCCTTGCCTCATGTATGCACATGAATTAGAATTCTAAATGGACTCATTATGGCTAATTTTCATAATAATAAACTTATTGTGTCTGCTAATGTGGGCGAAGTGCTGGAAGGGTGAGATACGGTTAACAAATGTATGATCATAAAGCAAATGTATGGGATTTTACCCTGCTAAGTACCGACACTGATAATTTAACGTGCTACTTACGTTTTTTTGGTAAAGGCCTATTCAGAAAACCTTTGAAACATCACTGCAAAAAAAGCTTTGAAGGTCAAAAGAGAATTAAGGTGACTATTAAGACCATTTAAGCCAGTTATGTTCTGCCCATCAGAGGAAAGAAATAAAATAACAAGAAAATCACAGATGAATCGCGTTGCTGAGGCATAAATAACGGGTAAATCAGGCTCTCAGAACTCACTGAGAAATTGCCGTGTGGTCAGATGGGAAAGTTTTATCTAGCTTCATGGATATGGCAGAGTGATATTATATTTCTGGTGCTTCAGATGTTCTTAAGTATACGAAATCACTTAGTAGCTTTGATTCCCAGTGCCACTACCGTGATAATAAAAAAACAGTAGGTTTATTCCAGATAAGTAGATTCACCCTTATGAAATGTTATAAATGTATTGTGATCAATGCGGTAATTAGTCTGTTATTTTGAATTTTGATATCCATAATGTAAGTATAATCCTAAACAGACTACGAGCAACCATGCAACATTTTCGATGATAATTCCCATCTAATTTACAAAGCGTTTTGCTGACATACTGCAACTAATCCAATTAAACCTAATTTGTGGTTTTAGTGACATAGTGGGGATTACGTCAAATATCAGATATTGCTTTGATGATGGAAAAGTTTGAAATTCTGATAATTTTACAGAACACAAATCAATCATGTCAATATTGAACTTAAACTATATTTCTACAATTTAACAACGTGATATAATAAACCAATATTTTTTTTAGGAAGGACATGAAGATGACAATAGACAGTTCAGATATTTGAAAAATTGTGATGAAGAAAACAGTAAGAAAAACATTTTTGTTTCTTTAGTGACGTCATGTCTTCAGAAAGTACTGATCGCTCATGTTCCATGATAGTGTTAATCTGAATTTTTATTTAAGTACACACGAGTACATAGTTGACTGAAATCATTAATAACTTTTTGACAGAAATAGAGAAGGGCGTCGCTAAAAACAATGCACAAATTTAAATATGAATTAAGGATTATTTTATCGTACTGGCATATGACATGCAGTGGTTGCGTCGGGTGCTGCGGTTAATGAATACCGAAAAGATAGTATTTTTACAGTAATGTCCTTCATAACACTGACGCTTTTTTACTTTATGAGATGAATCAGTCATTATTCACATTAGCTATATCAATTCATACGTGCTATTGGGTCCTGTTCTAATCTTGACGCATCCACTTCCTACCAGGAAGCTTTCTCAGGTCATTGCTCCACCTGGCCGGAGGGCGCTGAGTAACACCTGACACCTGTCCCGTAGGTCGTGGATTCAACCAGGACTTATGTTAATGTGACCAATACTAATAGCATTCTAGGCCATATTTTGTGTTATTGATCTTCATCTATTTTATTCTTCGGTTATCTATCACTAGCTTTCCGACGGCGGCTTTGCCCGCGTGATCTATTCCCAATATGGTATAAAAATAAGCCTATAAATATAGCCTAAAGAACGGATTATAAACAGCGTAACCTTAGATGAAAGAAATTTTCAAAATAAGATCGGTTTTATGAAGGAAATACATACATACATCACGGCTCTATCCTAAACGGGGTAGTCAGAGGCAAGTGACTATCGCCGTCATGGTGAACGGAACACTCAGAAGCCCACTTTACACCAGTGGTATTGGAACCCAACGTGGTAGGTAGTGAGCCTTCCGCCGCTATCCGGGTTAATTTGGTTTTTTATCGATGTTTTCCATCACCGTAGAGTTAGTCGGAAATTAAACAATGAACACTAAGATTTTGGTTTAGGCCAGATTTGCACTCGGGACCACACTTTCCGCGATCCGAGTTGGAGTGCTTAACCACTAGGCCACGACGCTGTCATAATAGAAGGAAATATTATCCAATATAAACAAACAAACAAACAGAGAAACAAGTCTCTTTTGAATTATTAGTGCAATTTAATGATAACTACGAGTATATCCTTAAGACAAAGAAAAGTTAATTGGTAATTAATAATAATTGTCAGTTTAAAAGGATACATTGTGAGCTACAAAATCCTTGTAGAACGCTACAGAGTAATCTGTTTACCGCGTCAATTTTTACTGCAATACAGAGTAGCGAGGTCGACATAGAGAGATTAAGTTTCGAGACTAGCACCGAGCGGCGTCGAACGGAATGAAACTTCGCCGGATTCGAGCGTTTTGTCGCTGTAGCCATTGTTGGTGACGATTTTCACGGCTTCAAAAGTAGGAACAGCCGTTTATTTGCCGTTTGTACCAGACGTAATCTGTTCTCTGTTCGAGCTCGTCGTTTAATTAGCTATTTCATGATTCGTTTTTCGAATAGCGACACAAAGGGATTTCTCTTGTTGAGATGTAAGTAATTAGGCCTTGTTGCGCAACAACGAATAAAAAAGTTGTATTCAATATCAGATAACTCTAAAGATGTGAGATGTGCTCACTAAGATAAAGCCTACCTAATTAATGTACTAAATTAAATGTGCTGATAAACTTTATTGCGTAACTCACTTTAATAAGTAATATTTGGCTGTCATGTTTTGTAGTTATTCAGGGTTCCACCTCGTAAAGTATCTAGGAACATGAAATCAGGTAATTAGCTTATTTTAGTTATTGTAATAAAATTTTATCCTTTTAGGTTGGCTACATTTTGCTACAGGGATATTTAATTTTAGGATAAATATGTTTTTTTTAAATATATTTTTCTTTTTCATTTCCTAATGGTTTTGTTTTGTTCATTATTTTGTATTTTTATGGTAATGGTATGACATTTTTTTCTACTCGTATATCTTCATAAAATATATCCATAACCAGCATAAAAAGACTATCCGAACCTAGTCTAATCACTGACGTGTCAATTCCTTCGCCTCAACGAGCGGCATTCGAATGACAGAGAGGGATTAAGGGGCGACACTCGACGTGGCCACTGCGGCAGCTCAGGAGTATTCAGGGGCGGCTTTGGGTTCCAACATTATGAGAGCATTGAGCCGGATTCGAATCGACGCCTTCGGATCAATGGTGCTTGTGTCTTCGTTGGATGTCTCGTTGTTTGTTATCTGATGCAGTAGTCATATATCTCTGCGCATTTGAGAGGGCAATGACTTAGGATGCATTACTTTTGAAGAATACAGTAAAAATCCACTAACCACTTGCAAATTTTGTTACGAAATGACAGCCTCATCGCGAATTCAAATAAAATAGTTGTTAGTTTGCAGCAGTTATGATAATAATCGTTAAAAAAAATGTTTCTTACTATTATTCGAGCCCTTTTCTGTTGCACCTAATTCAACTAGTTTCACTATTAGAGTAAAATCTGTATCATCTTACAAAACTAAGATCGTTGGACCTTAAACTTAAATTATTTGTACTAATTGCTTATTTCTTATTTGTTGCACCTCTGTGCAACGATTAAGAAATAAAGCGCAGTCAGAGACTTTTGATCAAAGTGTTATCAAATTGCGATCCGAGTATTAATACGAACGTAGGTAGATATGTCACTTTCCGAAGACATATTACACTCCGACAAAGTGAGATTGTCTCAGCTTCGCAGCGCTGCAGCTATAAGCCAACTTCTGCCAAGTTTAATTACAAAAGTGTTTCAAGTAGCTACCCTGTGACGGATCCTCACGTCCCCGGTAAATTAGCCTGGAGGTCTACCGTCGTTCGTCCGAACACGAAGCATCGTAAGGTTGACGACCCGTTTAGCGTTGTCGTTAAGCGCCAGTAGAGACTCAAGGCGAGACGGTTGTTTTCCGCACCAGAACAATGCTTGTGGATGAAACAGATATTTGGTTGGGTCTAGATCTTAGTGGTAACTTCGTTGTTTCTGGCTTCCATAACACGAAAGAAATTCTGACTTTGGAATTAAAACAATGTGCTGTTGTCTCAATTTATTTATTTATTTTGCATTTATCGTAAATCTTTAGTCGTTGAAACATTCGATGTTTTCTGTTGTATTTCTAAGCATTTTAATTTTTTACTTAAAACATTACACTTTGATAATTTACTCTTAGTTTCAGTCATTCTAAGCTTCACGAAACTTCGTTAATGTAGCACAAGAGTAGACCCCCGTCGAATAATTGTGCTCGTGGAAAAAGCACGTGCGTTCTGTCTCCTTAATTAGTAATCTTAGTTTTGGTATTCAGAGCTGCTGTGTGTTAGTGAAATTAGTTGAAAGCTGAGCGGGTTCCCACTTTAATGCGACGGGTAGACTATAGACCGAGAATTGCTACGCTTGTAAATCTATGGACTTGACTTAAATAGATAGGGTTGGTAAAGTTGGGACGGTGAGATTATGTTAGAAGTTTAGTTGACTAACATTTGAAAGTGCAAGGTAAATTAGCTCAGATAGTTGAAATTGAATAGAATTTTTTTCTTATGGTGACTTTTATCTAAAAATTTCAAACGTTTATTTTATGTAAATTGAGATTTGGAAATGAAAATACCAAAACACGATCTAACTACGAATTTGGATGTAAATTTATAATTTCTTAAATTAAAAAAATAATACACAATAAAAAAATAAACAAACAGGAGTTTGTTGCATAAAAATATAGTTGCTATAGGTGTAAATTTACGTAGTAACCATAAATAATATAGGTAAAGAATCACCCATAGTATACAATTTCCTTAAAAGTAAAGTGATCACCGTGTAAGATATCCGAGATTGTTAAATATTTAATGAAGTGTTTTTTTAACCTTGGAAAGTTCGCATATTTTATATATCCAATCAGCGATTTGAAACAGCCACAGATGAGATTAATCAGCGCGTCTCCTCCTCGCAACATCCATCGCGCTCTTTAGAGAGAGACGTAAACAAATCGCCCAATATCCCCGAGTGTATCTGGAGATGTTTAATTCAGGGCGCGCTCTCGATATCGTTACGTCGGTACTGAGGCGCGAGTGGAGTCACCAACCTTCCCGAGAGAGCTGAGATATCCTGATTTTAGTTCAAACGAGACAGGGGTTAGAGAAATATTTCTTAAATAAAAAAGTAACATTATGCATCCAAAGATTTTTTTAACCTATTAAGTCCCACTGCTGGAAAAAGGTCAAAAGAATAAAATAAATATATCAGCCTATAATTTACAGCTGACTGCCCCTACCTGTAGAACGAGCATGTATGGTGACTCTTTTACTGTTCAGGCTGTGAAACTGTGGAACGAGCTGCCCGTTTCTATTCGTGAGTGTCGCACTGTAGGTTCCTTCAAAAGATTGTTAAAAGAACATCTTTTAAAAAATGATTGAATTGTGTTGGATCTTAATAATAATAATATAAAAAAAAAAAAAAAAAAAGCTCGTTGACAGCAGACGTCTTTTAGTTATCATGATTTATCATTTAATATTTTTAGTACATTTTCCATCTCCATTAAAGTGATTTAGGCATTTTATAGTAATATTCAAGTACAGAAATCAATTCCGACAATATTTTACATCATTTCAGCCACAATAAGTAAATTTCAAAAATAAATGTCAAGTGTGACAACTGTCACAATGCCTACACAAATATTTTCCGATATAAAATGTTGATAATATTATGATAACAAGAGCGAGGGCAAGAGGAAGAGCAAATACTGTAAGCGCACGACCAACACCACAGCCCGCTCCGTCGCCCAGCTCGTCGTCGGTGGAGGAGTTTGTTACTCCTCCTGATACCACTGCGAGCTCCAGTTCAAGCGATGAGAGCGGGCCACCGCCGCCACGACCGCCGCGACCACCTGCGCGACGTGGACGACGACCGCTGCCGGCACGCTTGGGGCCTGTGGGGCAGTCTGCCCCACGCGGGGCTCCCGCTACCGGTGGTGTAGTGCGCCGCATGCGATGGACAAACGACATGAATGTCAACTGCATGCGCGCCTATTACGGGTCTACAGAGGGAGGAACCAACCTGTCTGCGTATCGTGACCGGATGCTGCCTCTGTTTCAGGCCCTTGAACCAGCCGTGGCTGTTTCCGCCCAACGACTGTCGGATCAAGTGCGGGCGATTCAGCGTCTACAGATGCTAGATCAGCCTACGCTTGATCGGCTTCGCCTGGAGGCGCTTCCAGTTCGCGCGACCTCTTCCTCGACGCGGGACCCTTCCGACGCGCTGTCACATCCGAGTGCGGTTTTCGACTCGGTTCCGGTAGCGCCTCGGATGGATCCAGATGCTGATGGAGAGGCCAGTGCGAACGCAAGCGTAAGTACTCAGGCCAAAGAGCAACTGAGGAGGGCTTTGGAGAACGCGATTTCAGAATATCGCTCCACACGAGTCCCTAGGCCGCGGTTACCACGTTTGCCTACTAATAGACGCAACCTAGCGTTAATGGGAGCCCTGGACGCTTTACTAGCTCCGTTTATAAGGACTAGTGAAAATTTAGTTGATACTCACTCGATTCTGTACTGCGGGGCCATTGCGGCATGCCGTGTTGCTCGTGTCAAGTTTCCGGACTCTGACCGTGCAGTGCGACCTGCCGTCAATGTACCCGCATGGCAAAAGCGAATCGAGCGACGTATCAACACGTTTAGGACTCTCATTGCGAAGCTGGTCTGCTTCAGCCGAGGGAACCATCGCCCTCGGGTCATGCGTTACGTGAACCAAGCCTTTGCTGGGACGGGTATTAGGCCCGAACAGTATATGGCTTGTGTCACGGAACGCATTGACTTTCTGAAGCAGAAGGTCTATGCGTGGGCAAACCGTATCCGTCGCTACAGAGAACGTGTGGACAGATATGTACAAAATCGCCTTTTCCAAAGTGACCAAAGGAAGGTGTACCGAAACTGGGAAGATACTAACCAACGTGTGAACGACAGTCAGCGGCCGGATGCAAGTGTCATGATTGACTTCTGGCGCAGCATCTGGTCGATTCCTGTCGAGCACACGGAGGGTGACTGGATGCGTACTGTCGAGCATGAATGCGAATCCATCGGAACCATGGAGTCAGTAGATATTGACTCCGAAGACGTTAGTTGTGCAATTCAGACGGCTCAGAACTGGAAAAGTCCTGGCCCGGATGGATTACACAACTTCTGGATCAAGTGGTTTCGATGTTCGCATCCATGCTTGGCAGTGCAGTTCCAGGAATCCCTTGAGGTTGGTTCCCTTCCTAGTTTCCTAACTAAAGGTGTCACTTTCCTTTTACACAAATCTGGTAGTACCTCGGAAGCAAAAAACTATAGACCCATCACGTGCTTACCTACCATCTACAAGCTCCTTACGTCCATTCTAGCAAAAAAAATTAACACGCATGTCGTTGCGAACAATGTTTTGGCTCCGGCTCAGAATGGATGTAGGGTTGGGTCTCGAGGTACTAAAGAACTCCTCCTCATAGACACGACCATTTGCCAGCAAGTCCGGCGAGGCAGGAAAGCTCTCTCAACTGCTTGGATTGACTATAAGAAGGCCTATGATTCGGTGCCCCATTCGTGGCTGAGAAGGATCTTGGAGCTGTATAAAGTTGATGCAACTCTGAGATCTTTTTTAAGCACATGCATGGGGCAGTGGATCACAGTCCTTTGTCAACCAGGTGGTGGGGATGACTCGCCTGCTCCGCAGGACTTGATAAGGATAGAGCGAGGTATTTTCCAGGGCGATAGTTTGAGTCCTTTGTGGTTTTGTTTGGCTCTGAATCCTCTTAACCTGAATCACCGAGTTAACAGCCACCTGCTTAGACAATATTTTTTGTGAAAATATCTCTATTGAGAAATCAATTATAAACTGTTTGAAATCAGATCACTGTGGTCTATTGACCAAATTTGAGCACCGTCATGTCTCTCAATCAGTGGATATTAGTTATAGACCAGTTACCAAGAGTCGAGTAAAAAAGTTTCAAACGAATATGAATAAAAATATTTCTAACCTACTGCCCCAAGGTCATCATAACATAGATAATCAGTATAGGCATCTCTTTGAGATAATATTGCATGAACATAACCATATTTTTCCTAAGAAGAAAGTAACTGTTGATAATTTTAAGTTTAAATTTAGTGATTGGGCCACTCCAGGCATCCATAAAAGTAGAAATAAATTATACGAATTATATGGATTAAAAGCTAACTCAAACTGTCAAAAACTAGTTGAGCATGTTAAATTATATTCAAAAACATTCAAGAAATCATGTCATATTGCTAAGTCCATTTTTATGAGAGACAAAATAAAACTGGCTAAAAATAAAATCAAAGCCACTTGGAACATAATTAATAAAGAAACCTGTAAATCTAAACCTCGCGATCACTCATTCTCTCTCAAAATTCAAAATAATGTTATTGAGTCTGAGATTGAAATAGCAAATACATTTGAAACTTTTTTTTCTAATATACCTATTGTAACTACAAGCATGTTAAATTCTAGTCCACATATAGCTGAGTCCCTGCTAACATCTAGTGGGTGCACAAATCAGTTCTGCTTTGATCATGTTGATTCTCATGACATCCTCAAGGTATTTAAGGAACTTAATATGAAAAATACAGAAGATTTGTGGGGTATTTCGATTAATCTACTCAAATCAATCATTAATACGATATCACCCCACTTAGCTAAACTTTTTAATAATTTCATAGACCAAGGTCAGTTTCCCAACTTGATGAAATTTAGTAAGGTCATCCCGCTTTTTAAATCTGGTAGCAAAAGTGACCCATCTAATTATAGACCCATTTCTATACTACCAGCTCTCAGTAAAATCTTTGAAAAAATTATATTGAACCAGCTGCTTTCACACTTTGATTTAAATAACTTACTACATGAGAAACAATTTGGTTTTACTAAACACAAGAGCACAACTGATGCAGGTGTAGCACTTATCAAACACATATTTGATGCTTGGGAAAACAAGCAAGATGCAGTAGGAATATTTTGTGATCTTTCAAAAGCATTTGATTGCGTGGATCATGAAATATTACTGATTAAGCTAAGACATTACGGTGTTTCAGGTATCTCATCTCAATTAATACAATCCTATCTTACAGATAGAACTCAAAAAGTTAGTATCAACGGAACTGCATCTTCCGGTGCCACCATACGTATGGGAGTGCCCCAGGGATCTATATTAGGACCTTTGCTTTTTCTTATTTATATAAATGATCTTCCTACCTATGTCAAAGATATTTGTGAGATAGTATTATTTGCTGACGATACCTCGTTGATTTTTAAAGTCGACAGAGGTAAGCAAGCATTTGACGATGTAAATAATACTCTCTCAAAAGTACTATGTTGGTTCACTAGTAATAATTTATTACTTAATGCAAAAAACACAAAGTGCATCAAATTCTCTATGCCCAATGTGAGACAGGTTGATACTATTGTAACTATGAATGACGAGCCATTAGAATAAACAAATTCTACTGTATTTTTAGGAATAACTTTTAGATTCTAAGTTACAATGGGGTCCGCATATAACGGCCCTGGCAGGGAGACTCAGTTCCGCTGCTTGTGCTGTTAGAAAAATACGACTCTTGACTGATATTGAAACAGCAAGACTAGTATATTTTAGCTACTTCCATAGTGTTATGTCGTATGGTCTACTGTTGTGGGGTTCAGCTGCAGACTTGAACACCATTTTTGTACTTCAAAAAAGAGCCATCCGCTCCATTTACAAACTTAGACCACGCGACTCGCTTAGGGAAGTATTTAAGAAGATCGATATTTTAACTGTGCATGCTCAGTATATTTTAGATAACATAATGTATGTGCGCAAAAACTTGCATCTGTTCAAAAAAAACAGTGACACTCATAAACATAATACCAGAAATAAAAACAAATTGAAAACTCCCAGTCTTAGGCTACACAAGGTGGGAAACTCATTTGTGGGTCAATCTGTAAAATACTTTAACAAAATACCTCAAAGTCTTGTTGATCTACCTCTTCACAAGTTTAAGTCTGCAATTAAAGCAAAGTTAATGAAACAAGGTTATAATAATGTAGAGGATTACTTGAACGACAAAAGTTTGTGGTCATAGTAGGAATAATCTGCTCCTCTGCTCAATAATGCAATATTGTGTTCTTTTTTCTACTCGCATTGACTGTACTCTGAATTTATTTTTTGTAAAACAAACAAAGTTGAAAAGAGTAACTATCGAGTTTCTTGCCGGAGTCTTCTCGATAAGAAGCAACGTCCGAACCGGTGGTAGATTCACATTATGTATATTCACGATGTGTACTAATATTGTACTATTTTATTTACGTTTATTATTATTATTTCTGTATACTTTTTTTGACATGTCATAAGTGCTTTGTACAAGCTTAAATGAATAAATGATTTTTTACTTTACTTACTTTACTTTACTCTTAGTACCTAACTAAAGGATTCGGAGCTAGGCTATCGGCTTCGCAGAGGGGGTGAGTTCATCTCTCATTTGTTGTACATGGATGACCTGAAGCTGTTTGCACCAAAACCCCAGGTCTTGATGGAACTGTTAAAAATCACTGAGATTTTTAGCAATGCCATCAAGATGGAGTTCGGTGTAGACAAGTGTGCGGTCATGCATGTACAAGAAGGGAGGGTTGTAGAATCACCGAATTTACAGCTCTCTGAGACGATGACACTCAGATCCCTCTCTGAAGCCGAAACCTACAAATATCTTGGTATGTCAGAGTCATTGGGTGTATCTGTAGGAGACGTCAAGCAATCGGTGAAGGAGCGCTTCTTTAGTCGCCTTACAAAGGTACTCAAGAGTTCTTTGTCAGGTGGCAATAAGGTGCGCGCCTTCAACGGTTGGGTGATGCCTTTACTGATATACTCCTTTGGCATACTAAGATGGACTCAAACCGAGCTGGACGCTCTGGATGTAAGGGTCCGAAAATTGCTCACAACATATCGTATGTTACACCCACGCTCGTCTGTCATGAGACTGTACATCCCGCGGAAGGTGGGGGGTCGTGGTTTTTTAAATGCCAAGAACCTTCATAACCGCGAGGTGTGCAGTCTTAGGAGGTTTTTCCTCAGCAACGAATGTGGGATACATCGCGATGTTGTGGCAGTTGATAAGGGCCTCACGCCGCTCTCCTTGGCAAACGAGAACTGGCGTCAACTACCGGTGCTCACCACCGATGACCGCAAGGAAATATGGAAGAGCAAGGAGCTGCATGGGAGGTTCTATCGGGCCTTAACAGGACCTGATGTTGACCTCTCCGCATCGGTGAACTGGCTACGTTTCGGGGACCTCTTTGGGGAAACCGAAGGTTTTGTCTGTGCAATTGCTGATGAAGTTATCAAGGTGAATAACTACCGGAAATACATCATGAAGGACGGTACGGTCGACATTTGTCGGGCATGCCGCCGTCCTGGCGAGTCTATTCGCCATGTTATTTCCGGTTGTTCTCACCTTGCTAACGGAGAGTACTTGCATAGGCACAACCTAGTAGCCAGGATTATCCACCAGCAACTTGCTCTTCGATATGACCTTGTCGAATCGGAGGTACCGTACTATAAGTACGCACCGGTGCCAGTTCTTGAAAATGGTCGTGCGTTGCTCTATTGGGATCGCTCTATCATCACAGACAGGACTATTGTAGCCAATAAGCCTGATATCGTGCTGGTAGACCGATCCCAACGCCGGGCAGTGCTCGTCGATATCACCATCCCGCATGACGATAACCTCGTGAAGGCCGAGAAGGACAAGCTCAGCAAGTACCTGGACTTGGCTCACGAAGTGACCGCCATGTGGGATGTAGATTCGACGATCATTGTCCCGATAGTGGTTTCGGCAAACGGCTTAATAGCGAAGAGCCTCGACCAACACCTCGAGAGGCTTTCGCTTAGCGGCTGGATCAAGGGTCAGATACAGAAGGCGGTACTCTTGGACACGGCACGTATTGTCAGGAGGTTCCTCTCTCTGCAGCCCTAACCACCGGTAGTCTAGGCCTCGCCTGCCCCGCTGCCGGCGGCTCCCTAGGTTAAGATTTTTATGGTATTTTTATAAATCATTGTTTTTGTAACTTTAATCTTAAGTTTTATAATTGTAATTATTTAGTTTTTATAATTATAATTCATAAGTTATTTTTAATGTTATAAATCTCTGTTTTTGTAAGAATACTATACAAATTTTATATCTAAGATTTATACTGAATAAAGAGAATAATAATAATTTTATTTATTTTTAAATATGTATAATTAATTATTTTAGTTAAGTACTTATATATTTTATATTTGTAATAATATATGTCTATTTGTAAGTAAGCTGGTCTATTTATAGAAATTTTGATCTTTAAAATTATGTACACAGTTTTGTCTATCCATCACTGTTTGTTTTATGCTTTTCCTTGCATCATGGTCTGCTGGAAGAAATCTCTCTTTAGAGATAAGCTCACCTGTATTTTAGCTATCCTTATTTTTCTATGTAAAAAACTGTAATTTGTGTACAAACTAATAAATAAATAAATATATGAACAAATAAATTAATGATTATAGTATATAATATATTAATATACAGACATAAACAAGAAAAATGCAACCTTGGTTCAAGGGATCTTTAGATGTAAGTAAATGAGAGTATTTGATTATACACTGTTATTAATAAAAAATCAATGAAACATTATGCATCTTTTACCGTCTTTCATAGGCAGGTGTTAACTTTTGAATTTTTTTAAACTTTATTTAGGTTTAACTTTTGAAACTCAAATTCAAACTTAAAACTCAAACTCATACATACGAGAGGATAACTTTATTCAAATAGACTTTCACAGTAAGTACTTTTAAATCGTCAAATTTAGACATACTAAATAATACATAAATATTATAGTAATATAGGTATATAAATACACAGTATACAGACATAATGCGACTCTACCACCGCGTCGGAGTTGTTTCTTGCTGAGAAGATCCGGCGAGAAACTCAGCAGTTACTCTTTTAAACTTGTTTGTTGGTCAATAAAGCGATATCTTATACTTCAAGTTAAATGATAAAATTACATTGTAATTCAAAGCCTATAAAACAGACTTCTTAGAAGCTACAAAATAGCTTACAGTGCAACAGAGTTCATGAAAAAGAGAAAAATATTACTCGACTCGGGTTTGCTGCTTTTGACTGTGAACCTGGTTGTCGACTGATTTGGTAAATGTCGTTTAATTTTGATTCTGTATCAATTTAATTAGCGTTACGTTTATTTTATTGCAGGGTTTTTAAAAAAATCTTAAAACAGACTGTATTTTTCATCTTTTATAATATTCAATACAATGATCAAACAATAACGTTACGTGCATGGTAAATTTTGTAGAACTATAATGTACTATTTAACTTTTAACGTACATAAACAATATCAACCAACCGATGTTTCGAGTCATCCACGAAATCAAAACAGGATTCCTTAATTAACGTAAAGCCATCCTAAGTTGTTGAAAAGCCCTGAACAAGGACGTGTTTTTGAATGACCCACTTACACATCAGAAAGTATTAAATTATTATCCTTAAAACTTGTATTTATTTTCAACCATTTTCTTATCATGAAAATATTTTGAAATATGTGTACGTGGTAATTGAAAAATTGAATGTCAATATGTAAGTGCTACAAAATTGTGTAGTAGTATGCTATATATATAGCGCTACGCTATCATAACCCATAACGCGCCAGACGCGCATCGTAGCTTATGTGAACGTTAGTTAATTACCAATTTGACGGATTTTTTGCAACGATAAAAATAAAATGTAAGTTGATTTAACTATTTTAGCTCAAGGTTTAGAATTTGAAATTAAATTTCTAGATAACATGCAACATCAAGGTTGAAAATCGTAGTTTAATAGTCGAAAAGGGCAAAGAATAGACGTTATTTTTGTACATGCTCGCAAAATATTCGGAATGGTTGGCAACCCTGGCGCTCAAACTTGCACCGACACATCGAGCAAGGTTTTTAAACTTTCATTCAAAGTTTCGCTATCTCCTCCACTTAAATTCTATCTGACAGTCCTTGCGGAAAACTGGCCAAGCGCGAATCGCTTCTGGAGTGAAAAATAAAGCGGACAAGTGCTACTGGATTGACCAGAGATTGCTTTGGACTGAGTATTTGAAAGAGGGAGAGGTTGTGCTCTGAGAGGATATCATAATCTATCTATGTATTTACTATAAACAGTTACATTTTCCTATTTAGAAATTGATAGGTAGCCCCTAATATTCATCTTCAATATCCGGACCAGAAAACCGTAAGTATTAGCCAATAAGTTTACAAGTCACAGGTCACCGAACTTAGGCTACTCAACAAACTAGGAGCTATTTTTTACGAGATTGAAATATAATTAGGAATTCCTTCGGAAAACTGAGGTATCGTAGCCTAGTGCATAAGTAAGTTCAAGTAGGAGTGAGTAGGAAGCATGTATTCAAAGCAATTGATGGCTGTTAGGAATGAAATAAACTGCGGGTTTTAATTACGTCTGTATGAAACATTATTGAGAACTAAGTTTAAACGTTTGCTTAACGTGGCTGGCTTAACAATCTGTAATTTAAATGAAAAATGGTAATGCGAGCATTACTACTTGGTGGTTCAATAACAAATATATTACCTAGGTCAACTGTTAAAATGTACTTTCATCTAAATGCCGAAATAAAAACTTACAAATTCAAACTATATGGAACAAAATAAATCACAATTATAAAACTGTTTACCCGCGTCACCCTCGTAAACAAAGTTAAAATATCAGACACTACATAAACTTTGCAGGCACCATATGTTTGGTTTCGTTTTCAATTTAAAACGCACTACACGGAGACAGCGCCGCTATTGATCTGGTGTCCACCGGTCTCATTCCGGGACTGTGTTCTCATAAAGAAAAATGCAAGTACCTAAGACTAACATACATGCATACATACCATCACGACTATATCCCAAACGGGGTAGTCAGAGGCAAGTGACTGTCGCCGTCATGGTGAACGGAACACTCAGAAGCCCACTTTTCACCAATGGTATTGGAACTCAACGTGGTAGGTGGTGAGCCTTCCGCCGTTATCCAGGTTGATTCGGTTTTTTATCAATGTTTTCGATCACTGGAGAGTTAGTCGGAAATTCACCAATGAACTCAAAGATTTTGGTTCTGGCGAGATTTGAAGTTGGGACCACACGATCCACGATCCGAGTTGGGGAGCTTAGCCCCTAGGCCACGACGCTCACCTAAGACTTGAGTTGTACAAAAATCATAAAGCATTTTTATACACACTTTGTGTTATCGAATTGAGGGCGCTGATTTATCAATGACACCTACGAATTACAGCTATTTCAAAATATAGGTTGTTAATGTCTGTGACCAACTTAAGTTTACTTAAGAATCAATGCAAAGAAATAAAATAGATTTGCTTCAAGTCACGAGATTTCATTAAGTTCCGCTTTTGCCCACTTTAATAGAGAAATACTCGTAGTAGGGAAACAGATGTCAGAGATGTAGACAATGTTAAAACACACGGTTAATGGGGGCTAAGAGCACAGAATAAAATAAAAAGCTGAGAGGTTGCATTGCATCGAAGCGTTTCAAAGTGGGGGTGAACAGTGTTCGCTCAGCAGGACATCAATGTTTAGGGCAGACTGAAGTGGCTAAAGGGTGTGGAAAAGGGCTAGTAAGGTGTTACAGTAAATATTGAAGTTACGGTATAACACACAAAAATACTGTTTTGTAAATCTAGTTCAACCACTTCAGGTTTGAAATAAGGTGGCAACTACTCTGCTACTACCGGTTAAGGGATACCAGTCTAGTTTCTTAACTCTGTTCAGTAACAAAATTAAATACAATTGTAAGCAACTTAAATATTGCTTATATTTATACTAGTAACATACAGTAACTATAGTTCTGAATATAATGCATTGGGTGATAAAATTATGCTTAGTAATGAAATACTTATTTATTTTTGGCCTCATGAGGTTGGTATACCTATTCAAACTAGGACGTATGCGTTAAGACTTAGAAAGAAGCCTTCACGATCCCCCAGCTTTGCAAGGGATTATTGAAATCAAGTCATCACTACAGTTGACTCACCAGGCTTGCTAAATGCGGATTGGTGATCACAGACCCGGGCTATGGTCAGAAAAAAATTAAAATTAAACTTTGCCAACCTGAAATTTGAGTCCCGGACTTCCAGATTTTGGGTCAAACGCTCTTATTACTAGGCCAAGGCCCTTTCCTTCTTTCAGTTGACTTTAATACATAATATATTTACCATCGCGACTATATCCCAAACGGGGTAGTCAGAGTCAAGTGACTGTTGCCTTCATGGTGAACTGAACACTCAGAAACCCACTTTTCACTATTGGTATTAAAACCCAACTTGGAATGTGATGAGCCTTCCGTCGTTATCCGAATTGATGAGGTATTTTTTGTGGATGTTTTCCATCACCGTAGAGTTAGACGAAAATTTAACAATGGACAAAAAGATGGTTCTGGCCAGATTTGAACTAGGGACCACGCGATCAAAGATCTGAGTTGTCGTGCTTGACCACTAGGCCACCACGCACTCCAAGATCCAACCGTAAATATAAAGCACAAATTGTTTACAAGTGCATAGTATCTCACAGGCGGCGCTGCATTGAGGCAGCTGCGCTGAGGCGAACGGCTGTATGAATCGTCGGCGTGATTACAAATTGCGTTTAAAGTCGATAGTTCGCGGAATAATGGCGGCAAATAGTAGTTAGAGCGGACTTCAGCCGGCGCGAGACATGAGCGGTGCGCCGAAATGCGTAGAGCTTGTCTAATATAAAATGACGCGCCCTTCCACCGCAACTTAAAAATTATGAACGCAATATTTATAAACATGCTACTGTTATTGGTCGTGCAGTAGCTGTTTGGACTCGAAACTAGGAGCACGCTTCGTCACAATCAAATATAAAAAAAAAGTGGAGCGCATTATTTCAAATTAGACAAGCTCTACTACGCTGAAGATTGTTGTTAATAGTACATTATGATATAAGTGCGGTAAGTTGAAAATTACAGCCGAGGCGATGTTGCTAGCCCGAGCCGTAGGCGAGGGCTACAAGAAAGCAGAGGCTGTAATTATCAAAGCGCACGTATGTCATACGACGTTTTATAACATATTTGAGAGGAAATAAATAAAAATCGGACTTTCTAAAACAAATAAAATCTTTAAACACTTGCTAGAGCAGTTAGAAAATGTTAACTTGTTCACAAATTAGCGATGCGCGCGCATCAGCGCTTTTTTTAAGGCAAAAGGCATTAAAAACAGCCAGTATTACTAATAAAGTAAATTAATATTTCTGCGTTTTTGTTACAGATGGTTGTAATTTATTGTCAAAATTAAATAAATTAAAGAATTAAATGTTTATTTATTATATTTCATCTCCCAAAGTTAATTTAATTCATAAAATGTTGACCTCTTTTCTAACATAAAAACTCTTTGCTAAAATTTAAAAAAGTACCGTTCGTTTTAGACGGAGCATCTTGCTAAACCGTACGTTTTACCATAATAAAAAAAACTCGTGCGTTTAACATTACATTACCGCACAAGTGCGTAATGAGATACATTACGTTATTGAAATTGGTGAAATAAGAGACCCTTTACGAGCAAATATGTTATAAAATGTTGTTACAGAGTCTACTACAAGAAAATTTAAAAAAAATGTCAAACGCTGTAGAAAAAAGACATTTATTAGTACATTTTGACATAAGTGCGGTAAGTTGAAAACTACAGCCGAGGCGATATTGCTAGCCCGAGCCGTAGGCGAGGGCTACAAGAAAGCAGAGGCTGTAATTATCAAAGCGCACGTATGTCATACGACGTTTAAGAAAGCCTGAGTTTCATTTATTTCCTCGCAAATATGTTATAATGTAATATGTTTAATTCTATAATTTAATTAATTTTGACAATAAATTACAACCATTTATCTGTAACAAAGACACAAAAATATTAATTTACTTTATTAGTAATACTGGCTGTTTTTTATGCCTTTGCCTTAAAAAAAGCGCTGATGCATCGCTAATTTGTGAACAATTAAAACATTTTATTAACAAGTGATTAAAGATTTATTCGTTTAAGAAAGTCCGAGTTTTATTTATTTCCTAGCAAATATGTTATAAAACGTCGTATGACATACGTACGCTCTGATAATTACGGCATCTGCTTCCTTGTAGCCCTCGCCTACGGCTCGGGCTAGCAATATCGCCTCGGCAGTAGTTTTCAACTTATCGCACTTATATCATAACATAATGTACTTACCGCAATATTTGTCAAAAACTTGTTTAAATTTGAGATCAGAATTTGAATTATTTGAATTCAGTCACTAGGGCAAAGTCATTTAAATAGACATGTGTTTTGGAAATGTATCTACGTACACACGCGTTCTCATCAAGTTTCACATAAGGACACCTTATGTTGCTGTCATAAGACCCATTTTGCAAAGGTTTTGTAAAGGTTGATATGAAAACTATACACATGACTTCTGAACGACCGCACCAAATTAAATGTTTTTCTTGTGGTTGTCATTATAAGGACAAGATTTGTATTAAAAAAAAGGATTACAAATAAATTATTTATGACACGGTTAACCTGTGCGAATCCAGGGCGGGTCACTAGTTTGAAATATATTGAACATAATATGGGTGTTCTGTAACTAGTTGTTGCTATTTTTTCGACAAAAACGTGAAATAATTTAAAAATTTGTGATCTTGCTATGGTTTTGTGTATGACATGAATTGGTCAAGAGTTTCGAAGCAAACTGGTGGCGATAGGAATAAAGTGGAGCGTTGCCAATGCCTCTAGCACACCGGAAGGCATGGGCAGAGGTTTCCTGACAACGTAAGTATCGTCGACTTGTGTCCCAAACAACCTATAAAAAGCATGATATCTTTGTCTATTTATCATTAGTACATTCTTCATGTCAAACTAAACTGATTCTGTAAACGCACTGGATAGGACTTGTGGCTTGGCAAATTCAGTAATTGAGTAATCACTTTTGTACCTACTAATACTACTTATATAGTTATATATTAACTATTCAATTGTTAATTAAAATAACCAATCTATGGATAATTGGCGGCACGATTGGCGTAGTGTGCTGTAGCACGGTTTCTCGCCTCGATTTCCGTAGTGTCCCGGGTTCGATTCCCGTTCGGGTCAATTCAGGAAACGATCTTTTCTGAATTGACTCGGGTCTGGGTGTGCTGGAAGACGCCCCTAGCTTATTTCCTTGTGTGGTACCTCGTAACACAGGGATTTAATAATCCCTACTTCGAGACCATTACAAAAGGTGTGTTGTCTGGCGCATATTTATATTTATATTTAATTATGTATGAATATAAATGTTTTGTTACTATATTATATTAATAAACAAACAAAATATAATGCAAGCAAGGCTGTTGCATTTACATCGACTGATAACTCAAATGGGAAATTTCGTAATTTATGTATCTTTAGTAGAAGCCACTCTATGTTTAGAAATGATGTGTGTACTATGTATCTTTGGAGTAATAGGAAAGAAATCCGCGTATTTTAGGTTTTTTTTATTCTCTGTTTGTAGTTTAGAGTCATCTATTGTTCCATGGTTTGTGTGAAACATCAGTGAAAACTTAACTGATTTATTGTTTCTTGCCTAGATAGAAAAACAAATTAAAAAAAGTTAAGCAGTTTCAGTTTAATAAAAAGACACCGAATATTCCAAGCTTCTCTTGGAAGCTTCAAGATAAACGCTTTAACGAGTCTATTACGTGTTATCAGATAAAGCTGATCTAATATAGCGATCACTTGAAACGTGAAAGTAATCTCTAAATGTGACATTATTGTAATTTTCCGGCTTCTTTCAACTTAATGGAGCTTGCCGAAGAGATAAAAATATTCCGTCGTTACTTCAGTAAGTTCGTGAAGGAATTAAGCCGCGATCATGGTGTGTTAGCGTCCGCTTTCAAATAGCTGGAATACACCGCAAACTGTAGAGTAAGAAAGATTTATTCGCGTTCATCATGCAAGCTAATTACTTTTTAATTGCCAGTTTTCTCTGCATGTACATTAACCTGTGTGGGATTCTTAATTGTCTTTAAAAACGACTAACGGGTATAAGAATGTATTGTGCCTTGCTTTGTGGTTTTTTGTTCTTTTTTGTTTGCTAATAAATCAGTGTACCTAGGCCAAGAGCATCTGAGACCATTGAGACATTGATTAACGAGTCGAGTGGAGGGACGATATTCATTAAGAGCCCTCAGTGACTTTGTGAGTTACGCAACGAGTAATAGGTTGTAGTTCATTCTTCAGATTAGTTCAAGTAGGTCAACATAATTATTCAGAAACGTACAATTTACCTAATGTTAATCATATTACATGTTATTATTATTGATATATTTTTGCGGGCGCAAGAGCAAGTGCGATGAAAATATCGTTATAATTTGCTTTACTGTACTATCTCCGACATTTTTGGTACTGTGTACCTTCGCTTATCTTAAAAGTTACTGTTACCAATTTTGTATCACTCTCTGTATGTAAATTTATAATTCTTAAGGAAAAATTATAAATCAATGTAGAGAACATTGATATTACTTAATATTATAACCTATACAGTGCACACTGAATCAACATAGCAAGATCATGTTTGACATGATGTTAATCTTGTACAATGTTTTAGCAAAAATAATATTCTATCGATTACCATGAATTAAGAAAAAGTCACGGCCACTTTGTTGTAACTGTAATAATATCTAGAAGAGCACATGTTACACCTTATCTGCATCAAGTCCAACAATTCAGATTTCCAAGAAATTCTTCTATCAAATAAATAACAACGTCTAGACCAATTAAATTGGTATAACACACAAATGCAATATCCAGAGACATTATTTGCTTAACGAACCAAATTGCAATACACATTCTGACGTCACTCACAGTCAAACTCGGAGACAACTACACTACGAATTCTTACTAAAGTTTCACATAAACTGGCCTTTTGAGTCGCTTTAAATGCCCTCAACTTCAAAGCCACTCACACAGTTGAACTTTTTCGTCAGACGACTGCGGAATGAAAGCTACTATTTTTAGTCGATCAAAGGGAACGTAGTGGTACCTACACTTCTAAACAGACCTGTCACTCAAAACCTGGTAAGTCTGGAAGTCGATGCTATTGTACACCTTAGAAAGTTATGAACTCGTTCATTGGAAATGAGGTGTGAAGGTTTTCTAAACACGCTTTTTCCCCTTTTGTGATTCGCTTGTACTTTATATAACGACGTGTTAAATTAGGTACTGAAACATACATGATAACTTTTTTGATCAAAGATGATACTGATCATAATGTAACGTAATGTAACGTTTCAGATTCGATTTTAAGCATAACATTACAGTAATGCCTTTCTGACATGACGATCTTTCGCCTGTAATGTTTATTTCAGAGTCAATTTTGAGCATTACAATACTGTCTTCCTGGCTGACGAGCTTCCGCCTGTAACGTAACATTAGATTCGATTTAGTTGATTCCAAGTGATTGAATACAAGTGCCTCACGTTTATAGATACTAAGCATAGATGTTAAAAGTTGTATCCAAATGTTAAACATTGTATCATCAAGTTGCGTAAAATTTAAGTTTAGGCACTGCAATGCTCGGTTCTCTTTGCTCACTGATGTAATGCTCGACTCTGTAACGTTACATTACAGGCGAATGCTCCAAGTGAGGTAGCACCTTAATGGTTTATTACTACTAGTCATGGTCTTTTCCAATGTACATACAAGTACATTACTCGCGAATGCTTTCAGTATTTGTTTATAAATTATTAAAAACAATTTTTACTCTGCTTTTCTTAGTCGGACTCGGACCTCGTAAAAACTGTCAGTTGGAAGTGGAAAAACATGTATGTGATGTTTGTAACTAACAGCTGTTGGCAAGTTCGTGACGGAAACTTTATAGAAACTTCCAGACTCATATTAATTACAGCTACCCACACGATTAGTTTCGTGAATACTAACATCTGCAATTACACTTTAATAGCCAGAAAACATACTTTTATTCAATATAGATTACCATTATTATACGAAGACATGTTCAGGCAAGATTAAATTCAAATTTAATTTATTACCATAGTATGCAGGTTGCGAAATTTTGGCTGTCGATTAATTAAAAGTTTTGCTAATGATATTTAGACATTCATGATTATTATTCGATAGCCGTATAATTTAATGTGTTAATGTAATTTTTTAACTTTCCAAATCTTCAAAATTAAATAATATAATTTATATATTCATCTGATATCTGCAATATTATTTATGTAGTCTTCATTATTTTTCCTCTACCTATAGAGGAAAAATAGATATATAATAGATATATATACCTATAGATTGCTGTAAAAGATTTCTTCAAACTGATCTCAATATAAATTTATGTAATTTGTAATTGCAGAACATAAACACAGTTTGTTTGTTTTTCAACAGTTAGCTTTTTTATTTAATGTGTTAACTATCATCTTGAAGTATTTATCTGACTGACCTGTTGGCGCAATGACAGCGATCCTGCCTTTAGCGCCGGAGGTCGAGGATTCGATCCCCACCCATGACAAACATTTATGTGACGAACATTTGTGTTTGTTGTGTGTCTGGATGTTATATCTATTTAAGTACCTATGTATTTCGAAATATATACGTTTATCAGTCTCTGACGCCCATAGAACGAGCTTTGCTGAGTTTGGGGTCAGATTATCTTGGTGTAAATTGTCCCGGATATTTATTTGTTCATCAAGTATCTCCAAGTATTAATCATAAATCGATTAAAATTTCCGTAACCCTTCGCTGCTCGCCCGTCGCTTGCACTCGTCTCTGTTAAATTATGTATGAAATAGGCCTCAATCGATAGCGGCCTTCGGCCTGTTATCGAGTGTGAGTGGCCCTAACATTTCTACAACGCACTTTTCAAACACGCTATTATTGGGGAAATTCACACGCGCCAGTCGAAGGATCTGATTTCGGGGGTCAATAATATTGTATTATTGAGAAAGGTGAGAATGTGTAAGAAATTCGGTTAGCAATATAAATGTGAGTGTTATTGCTAAGTAAACCAAAGAGCTCTTTTCGCTGTTTCTGAAAAAAAGCTTTGGATATGAATATTGTTACAGACTGGATATTGATTCTGAAATACGATTGTCAATCTTAAATACATTTGAAATGTAATTTTTCGAAATTTAAGCATATGCGTTTTAGATAAATTGAATGATTTAACAATAAAAATGCACTATTTACAATTATTATTGTAAATAGTGCATTATTATTATTGTAAATTCTTTACCCGGAAAATTCTTACCCTTACCCTTAAAATTGTAAATTCTTACCCTTTTTTTTAAAGAATTTAGGCCTTTGGTATGCCTTTTTTGTAGCCCTCAAGAATTTATGAATGGATTTAATTAATATTAATTTAATTTTTTTTTATTTATTAATTTACCCAGGAAGAGTAACCCGATTTTATTATAAACATTGATCAATTTAAATTAGCTTTGGTACAAAGGCTAATAACGGTGGACTCAAAAAATCCAAGTTCACAATTAAATTTAATACTTTAGGAAATATTGTTATTTGTGAGTGACTAGTCAATTTTGTTCGTCTGTATAGTTTTTTTATGCTTTCAACCCTATTTTCTAGGCGACTTTGTACAACATTGTCTTTGATTTTAACCCTTATAAGACTGGACATTGTACAGTCCAGCAGAAATCGTACACTTACCCTTTCCGTTATCTTTACTTTGTTGGTAAATTGCCCGGAAGATATGGCTTTACGCAATTTTTTATTTCATTCGCTGTAAATTTAAGTGTTTTTATTCTTACCCACAACAAATACAACAATCATAAATCGTTCAAAAACAAAAACAATACCAATCAGCCGCGCGCACCGTCTGCTGTAAGCCGCGATCGAGACAGTGACGTCGTATTGTATTTCATCCTCTGCACAAAATTGAGACATATCGAATTTGATATTGGTAGGAAGCGGGCTCGAGCGGATTTGCCAAATCCCACGCTTGAACACAAAAGATCGGAGCGGCTCGGCGGGGATCGCGAACGAGTTGTCGGCGGATACAACGTCTTGAGCAGGTATTTAGCTGCAGTGAAGACTTTCAGAGCCTGATAGAAATCTGGTTAGATAAGATAACATACGCTCCGGATTATCTCTAGCAGTATAGTCGGCTTGATAAAGGTCACAGGTAATAAAAGACCTCAGAAGGGGTAATAGAATTCAAACAATATATAGTTATTCAAATATTTCATAGTATTTACATTTAGACCGACGGCGAATCACCCTCAGACACCTCCGTCGATTGATTTAATACTGCAAAGAGGGGCAAGAACGACACCAGGGTGGCCAGTACTCAATAAAACTACCTTTTATTAATAGTGATGCCCAAATAAATCTAAAACTACTCCAGTTTAGTAACCTCCTCCTGGTGCACGAACCAACAAAATTATAATTATGATCTGAAAACAACCTTAGAACTAATTTAATACAGGTTACTCTCTAAATTTAGCTATTAGGTAACAATAGGTACATACATACATAATATCAAGCCTTTTTCCCAACGGGGTAGGCAGAGACCACATCTTTCCACTTGCTACGATCCTGACACACCTCTTGCGCTTCTTCCACTCTCATTAATCCTTTCATATGTATGCTCGTCGATTATGGGTACTCCTGACCTGACCTTTTCTGAGCACGTCTTGCACTATAAGTACGTCCGTCTAGGTAACAATAATCATGACAATAGGCTATATCGCATGAGTAAAAAAACTGCGCAGAGGCAAAGCTTCGACTACTGCGCTATATCAGTAGTACAAATGCGCGCGCAAGCACTGGCTGCTTCGTGGCGTACGGAAGGAAACCAGCTTACACCGGCTTGGCCAGTGCTCAAGCTTTAGGCGAGAACTCAAGCCAAAATCAAAAATTCCGTCGTGGTCAAAGGCCTACTCCTCCTAAACGGATAGGCAAAAAATTTAACTTCGCTCTGGTAAAAGTTATTGGCAAATGTTTGACTGTGAACATTTAGTATGGAAAAATGTTTATCCTTTTTTTTCCGTCAATTTCTCAATGTTTTTAATACTTATTATATAACTTATTATATACTATTCCCAATGTAGACAAATCCAAAAACACAAAAATCATAAAAATCGGTCCACTTGTTCTTGAGATGTGTAACTAACACGCCTTTCTTTTGTATGTATTATATATACTAGTGGCCTCGACAAACTTCGTTCTGACAAAAGTTATTGGCACGACAGCTCTGATCATATACTATGGAAAAATGTTTTTGCTTTTATTTATTTGTATGGGTTAGCGCCATCTAACGGCACATATTCTCATCATGTCCGACTGAAGTTCGATGCGGACGAACAAAGGTGCGTGAAGCAAATCTTTAGAAATAATGGTCTTAGGTGGTACATGCCGCTTTAGAAAATGCCTGCTCCATTTCTTCTTGAAGATATATTATTTCTTTGGGTCAAGTCACTTAATGAGCTATTGAGCGGGCTGTTTTCGGTAGTTCTCAGCGTGATAAAATCATAAATGTGGAAATTCTTATAAGCTCAAATCTCAGACAAATCTCAGACTTCTCGGGTGGAAGTAAATCGTAGTGGTCTACCATATGGTAGACAGCGCAAAGCAGCGATGGTCAACGAAAGAAAGAGTTGTTTGGAATTTTTTTAACGCCTGAAACGAATGGACGACTCAATGGTCCTGCGACCTTTCCTCCTACAACTGCCTATTATAAAAACCTTCGAAGAGGTCTGTGACTACCAGTGGACAACTAATAGCAAACAACTGATGAACTAAAGATTAAATCGTCCAAATGAACAAGTGGAGTGTAAAACACAGTCAACTACGAGCGCTTTGTTAGAGTCCGCGCAGCCGCAAACTGGCTGAAACAAATCTAGCTAGAAGTAGGTTATCCCTTCCTGCCTGTTGTCGGTATTTGTCCGTACATCAGTTTCATAACTCAGAAACTGCATTCGAAACCAGCGCTCAGGATATTAGTTCTTCAATAAAGGTTTGTTTCAGCGTTTAGCGCATGAACGTTCAATGTTCAGCGGATCTTCATAGAGATGAAGTTTCAGCAGAGTTTTAACAGGTTTTTGGAGTTTTATATTAAATTTCAGCAGAGTTATTACTGAGTTATAGCGGGATCATTGCCTCGGAAACAATTATATTTTCGAAAGCACGGTGAAGTGCAAAATGTAGTAGCATTTAAAATATAAACTTTTGACAGTCAGCCCCAGTTTTGCAACAGTTTTTACCAATTAATCATTAACAATTTATATTATCATTTCATTAATTGAAATTTCTTGCATGTAAAAAACAATTCTTCATACCATTCAAACAGTGAGTTTTGTGTATGTTTCATTCAAATGATTTTTACACAAAATTGGACAGTTTTGATTACCGCGCCGTGCAGCTACAAAATTTTGACTCCATTAATTTAGCTAACAATGAACTTTGAAACAAGTAATATGAAATACTCATCTTGAACTATCTACATTTTCAAAGATATGTCAATTGGCTGGTATCAGCTGCTACTCGTTTGACGACATGGTTGGTGCAATGCGCTGTGGCACGGTTTCACACTTGGATTTGCGTAGTTCAGGAAATGATCTTTTCTGAATTGACTCGGGTCTGGGTGTGCTGGGAGACGCCCCTGGCTTAATTCCCTGTCTGGTACCTCGTAACACAAGGATATTTATCCTTACTTCGAGACCATGACGAGTGGTGTGTTGTCTGGCGCATATTTATTTATTTATTTATTAACTCGTATAGATTTGTAGATAGTACTGAAGATTTCAAACATTTCAATATAGGCTTCAGTTTCAAACCACGTCTGCCTTTCTGAATGTTTGAGTGACACGCTCTGACTACACCTTAAGAGTGAAAGAGGATCTCTCTCACGGCCAACGCGTTGTGAATAGTGATGATGACCTTAGAAATAAAATAAAGTGAGGGTAGCTACTTTTACACGCTAAAAGCAGGGGGATTAAGTTTAGTTATAAGCGTTACAAGGTAAACTTATTTCTGAAGCATGTTACGATGATTGATATTCGTTTCATAGACTTAGGCAGTGAGTACATAGGCTAATTGCAACTTTATACAGTGTCCCTTTGAGAAAAAGCCTTTTACATGAAACTTATGCGCTTTTACTAACCAAAAAATTTTAAAACACATTATGCACAACACGGAAATTGGACCCAAGATTTCAAATGGTGGAGTTTTGCTCTGATGTCATGTTTATTCTAGCTTCATTACATTTCCATGTATTCATTTTAAGTGAAAACATAAATACTACTCATGAACTCTAGCCCTATATAGTTATTCCATTTTCATTTGCTTTAGCACACGTCGTTACCACACACAGTAAAACATTATTCAATTCGACTCGACCAGGTAAAGGTTTCATCAAATTCAAGTTAATATAATTATCTATAATAACAGCTTAATTCGGATCCATGTGGATTTGGGGAAAGTCCGCAAGGCGGCGCCACCGCAGCGTGGACAATGGCGCCATCGCGTGACGTCACAGCTCGTCCAATATGGCCGCTGGATAATCCTCACCGGGATCCGGACGTATTATGCTAATTTTAATGAAGCGATGTTGGCTTATCATTCTTTGCACTCGGGATGGTTTCATTGGCGGGCTGACGGCTGCCGACGATTTGAGGTTTAGCCCGAATCGTCTGTCGTTAAACTGACAAGAAACCGTTTTGTGTTTTCGCTTTGTCATCTCTTTTACAGAAAACATTACGCCGGCAGAATTGAGGGAATGTTTTTATCTAAGTTTAATTTTGCTAAAATAACTTTTGCATTTCACTTCTGTTATAGCGAGATAACTTACGCCTGACCCTATTATTTTGATGAAATTTTAAAGATTCAAAGGATAACTATCTTTTGACGAAGATCGGTTTCCGGTGCTCATGTTGTTGAAACAATCTGATCGAAAAGATTTGCTAACTGATTAAAGTACTCTATATTTGGAAAATAAACTCGAGTATTTCAAAAGTAATAGCATGTATAGTTTTGCTGCCCTGACCTGTACCATAATATATCAAAAAGGTAGATAAGGGATGATATTTTAAAACATAAACTTAACTTTTGCTGTGCTCGACCAGAAAGTGAAGAATAGTAAGAATTGACGACCGACTTGGTGTAATGGTTAAGAAGTTGGCTACTACACCAGAGGTCGCGGGTTCTATCCCCGCACAGTACAAACATTTGTGTGCATGAACATGTCTGTTTGTACTGGTCTGGGTGTCTCCTATGTATAATAAGTATGTATTTACAAAAGAAAATGTATTTAAGTATGTTTATCCGTTGTCTAGTATCCCATAACACAAGCTTTAATTAGCTTACTTACTAGCTAGATGGCGCTGTGTGGAATAATGTCCAGGGATATTTATTATTATTATTTAATTATTATATTTATAACCATTATTGCTTCTCACCAAAAAAAATAACTTCAGCGTAATAAAAGAGCACTTAGCACTCGATCTAAGTCGAAAGCCTAAACCCAAATACGATTATATACCCAACAACACGCAACGCCCCGTCTCTAATCTATTTCACCCGAAACTAATGCCTTTTTATTGCAAATTCAGACATCAAAGTGCATGCTGCTTTTTTGTGGGCTAAAGTAAATACAGTGAAATGACACTGCGCACGAACGTGATACTTAAAATGGGTTTGCAGAAAAAACTGCAAAGGAAATAAAAAGTGTGGTTGGAGAGGAAAAGTTGTCGAGCTGTTGATAGTTTTTTTAGGACCACGGGAACAAAATATTACATTGAAACGAATAGTTAAGTGAAGTATTTTGAGGTAAACGCTTTTAAAATGTTTTTTTTGGAGGTTCCGCAAGAAAATAAAGTTATGAATTCAACGTCCAGCAGAGTGGACTTAACCTGTGATCATAGTCTAATGCATTTCGAAATTTATTTTAATTTGCTTCTAGGTGTGTTTGCTCAGAAAGCAATATAAAAAATTAAACTTTTTATTTCTAAATTCTATTTTTTCTATTTTAAATAATTAATACTAGCAGTGATTAATATCAGCTCGAACTTCGAGCTTCTAAGCAACCACAAATACATAAGTACATTTAAAATAAGACGTTAGTTTCGTTATGTAAGTTTTTCTAAAACGATAAATCTCTGCATGTCAAACACCACACTTAACGGAACAATATTGCAATTTCACTTAATATATGAGACGACATTCTGACGAGAAATGGCAGTGAATTCTCACCGACCATTACGCAGAGGCAGCAAGAACGTCCGTTTCGTCAATCAGTTCTCCCAATCAGGGGTCTAATTTACCCCTCCCAACACCCTCGGACAACTAATACTAAGATCCCGCTGTCGCTCTTTGTCATTTGCTAAATTATCGGGCAGGGTAGGGTTGAGAATGTGGACGGACGGGGCAATAGCGGGGCTGAGTTGCAAAAAAGTTTGTTGGGTTCGAAGAAGGTGAGGAAACGACAGGGTGCGCACTTGTTAGAACCCTTTTGTGAAATATATCTTTACCTTATTTAGTCAAATTTATGTTTGTTCTGCTTTAGTGTTCACTCGTCAGTTCAAAATTTCATTGAAGAGCTGATGTGATACTAAAAATATTTTTTTCATAGGTATACTTATTATTTATTAATTTATTTATTCAATCTTTAATGCACAAAATAGTACAAAAGGCGGACTTAATGCTAAAAGCATTCTCTACCAGTCAACCATTGGGCGGAACAGAAATGTTATAGTACTTCATTACTATAATTATAAGTATTTCTGCATTTAGTGGCCTATGGTCCTTACAATAGTTGTTCGTCGTCTCCATTCATCGAAACGCAGTATCAGTTGCCGAATAGAGTATCATACGAGTAAATATATATATTTGCAATAATTAAAAAATTTAAAGAAATTTAATTATTTATATTAATTTTAAAGACCAACTAGATCTCAGTCTCGTCCGACAGTCAGTTAATGATGTATTAAAATCTAAAAACTTTAATAAAGGTTATAAAAAATGAGTAAATCGTATAATTAAACGCCGTTTGCCGTAAAAAGCTGCTAATGCTACCTATTTAACTTTTTCCGATAGAAAGTGCCTAATTGGCTGTAAATCTTAGTGCTTAATAAGCAATTAAAAGTACACAGGGATCGCTCTAATTGGGGCCCTAAGTTAGCGCTTAAAAGGAAAGGGTTAATGTTTTATAACTCATAAAATGTGTACTAATGGGGCGGACTGTAACGACATCAAGAGTAGGTGTTAGGAAAGAGTTAGGACACGTTTAAACACGTGTTTAAAGGAAGCTTAAGTTTGAAGCCGTTCCGTACGTTTTGAGGCGGAATTCCTTTTTCTAGACATTTAAGAGGCCGTTTCATTTATCACAACGTTACATCACTGTTTTTTTAAGTTTATTCATCATTTTTACTAGGCCTTCTTTGTTTTCATGACTATTGAAAACCAGCCAGGTGTTGATAATTGAATGTACCACGACCAGCCCTAATGAAAGCCAGTTTGAACCATTCGAAATAAGTAAGTATGATTCTCGTATGAATGGCTTTGAATGAGATTATTAAATAGTTTGTTTACCAAATAAAATAATCATTTCTTTAGGTCATAATTAAAATCTGCTTGAAGAAAAACTTGTACTAACAAATACGAGTAATTCAATTTTTACTGGTTTCACAGAATGAACTTAAAAGTTATATTCTATTATTTACATTCAGTAATAAAATCTTTATAGCACAAAATGAATAAATACGGCAAGTACTAAATTAATGAAACTTATCTTTAGCACTAAAAATTTGATGTCTCTGACGAGAAAAGCAAATAGATGCACGTAGCTCTAGAAAGTTCGAGTACACCGAACCTTACTCAAAAGTTTTCTGCCAAGAAGTGCAGTTGTGTGCAGAGTGGGGCCGTCGAACCAGGGGTACCATCAGACTGCTATGTAGCACAATCATGATTTCTACATATTATAATTATCTAAGAAAATGAGCAACGTTCACAGACAATCATATGGTGGTAATCACCGCTCAGGTTCCTAAATAAATACTCGTATTGCCTTACAAATTATGTATCAATATGAAATGGAATGGAATTTATAAGTAAATATGGATACCTATCATTATATAATCCTTCTATCTATTTTTTTTTTCCAAGTCACCATGCTTGCTAATGAGCTAAGCTAACTGGTTCGTAACGAACCTGGGCTTTTTCGATATATTGTTATGGCAATCAGTAATATTTATTTTCTTAGCTACAAGTAAGCCAAATTACACTTTACAGTGATAATTTGGTTCGCTTAGTGTTTTTGAAATACATCTCATAAGAGTGATTTTTCTGAAATCCCAGACTGACAGCCCTGAGCGCG
Organism: Udea olivalis; assembly: GCA_947369235.1. Lineage (NCBI taxonomy): Eukaryota > Metazoa > Arthropoda > Insecta > Lepidoptera > Crambidae > Udea > Udea olivalis. The sequence continues at coordinate 24,466,902 of OX376343.1, read as the reverse complement.
CCATGTTCGGATGAACTACACAACACCTCTCAGAGGAGGACACGGTTCCACTGATATTTTTCTTTTGCTTTCACGAGTTCACACTTATAATGAAGTTCGCCGATTCCACCGGGCGCGTATTTGCAATTTCTATAGCAGAAGCTAAGTTTGCAGACGAGACTATTCCGATAAGTTTGTATTTACGATATTAGTTTGTGTCGGTGTATTTAAAAAAAAACGGACGTTTACGTTTCATTTGTTGTCAGTTATCATTTAGAAATTAGGAAGTCAGTTGAATTACACTTTTTTCTTTTTAATTTCCCTAATTTGCGTTATGTCTTCAGTGCAGTATTTAAATTTGTTATTCTCGAAATTTCTTCGAACATCAAAATTTATTGACACAATATTATTTAAGACTGGATAACTAGATAACTAGCTACAACATCATTAGTAGAAGAAGTTACAAAGCTAGTATGGTTTTATGCATCAACCCTAATGAAGTTCAAACTCTATTGTTTATTATTTATCGCTTCGCTATGAACGCTCATTTATCACAAGAATTATTTCTCTAAAATAATCTACATATGAAAAATAGATATTCGATATGTGTTGGTTTATAGGTTTAGCAAATCTGTGCCGTCTACTTTGTTACAGCCGCACCCGCGTGCTCCGACGCTTTTGTTTTTGCCGCGCGGTTATTAAGTTTGCTCGAAACTCCTCGCTTAATTTCAAACACACATTTCTATATGAAGAACGCAACTGGTTTTAGTGAATAGGGCAAAGAGAAACAAGCTTCCGTTGGCCCTTCATTCTATCAAATCTAATCTTTCTGTTTTCAATCGACTTCAAAGAAGCGAGGTTATCAACTTTAACCAGTACCAGTTAAATAAGATAGTTTTTCTTTTTTGCACTATAAATTAGACAGGGAAAGAAACAAGTAATTCATGAAAAACGAAGTACAATTTTAGGCAGTTTACCACACTACCCTTAAATTATCTTTCAAATAGCCATTCAAAATTGGTTAAATATAAAAAAGCACAGAACCTAATATCAATGCCTTAGATCACCCTAAGTCGTTAAAAAAACTATTTCGGAGAAAGAAGGAAACTATTTCTATATCGCAAATAACCCGCATCTTTCAAACTTGAGAGTTAAGACAATACTAGAATCCGTTGAACTTCCAGAGTTTGCCCATGCGCAGGCATGCTGCCTAAATTCTCAACTTTTAATAAAAGCATGTGCAGCCTCTGTTTTTCGAACTCGTTATTAAGTTTTCTGTAAACTCCTAGGTTGCATTCGCACTGCAACTGGGCGCTTTGCTGGCGGTTTCTCTTTGTTAGAACGTGAGTAACTCTTATTTAAGCGAATTTCACGTGATTAATCTATTGTGTAGAAAGAAAGGGTTAAAAAGTCCTAGAAAAATGTCCTTTTAGCCTCTCTTTTATATTTCAGATTATAAGTTGATATTTGTTGCCGCGGTAAATTTTTGTTCTTGTGAGCAGGTAAAATATAAATGCTATTTAATACGCGGGTGTGGAATATACAATTTTACGATAGCTACCTTTAACAAAATAGTTGTGCAAGATTCGTTGCATAGTGTTTGCAGACGACAGCTAAATGTAGTTAAAATTGATAATTTACTTAATTTCAATAAAACACAATTAATCACTGTTTTTCAAATCAAGCTACGCTCACACAATTATTTCAATCTGCAGCGACATATTCGTGAGAATAATGTTAAAGTAGTGTTCATTATTCTACGAAGGCAAAGGAAATCACAGAGTACATCAAGTTCACCACCAAAGCTAACTTCACTCTGAGGGTCGAGAGGTTGGTGGCGATAATAAAGATAATATACTTTATTGTACAACAAATCATAACATTAGCATTACATAATCTTAGATTGTACGTAGGCGGTCTTATCGCTAGGAAGCGATCTCTTCCAGACAACCTGCAGGTAGAGGAAATTACAAGATTAAAAAGAGAAATAGGTAAGGTAGTGTGAGATAGTCACATAATTACATATATACGTACATGAAGTTATTGATAATGATTGATAATGTGAATTTTAATTAATGTGGTAAGGGTGCTGACAGAACATCTAGCGACCTAAATGAAGTAGGAGTTTTGGCCGAAAGGTGTCATTTACAGGCGCTTTCGAGGTCGGTTACCAGACACCACGATGCGTCGCACCCCGTCGATGGACCTCACGTGTGTTAGTAAATAAGTTAATTATATTGTGTTATATTTTGGATGTTAGTTTCTAAGGTATTTATTTATGGGCCGAATATGTTTAGTTAATTTTAACCAATACCAGTTGAAATCTTTAAATGTAATTTGTTGCCTGAAATAAATGATATTTTAAAGAACCAAAAAAAATAAGTTTCTTTAAAAGCAAAGACCATAAAGTAAACATAAATTTTATAAATTACATAGTATAAGTACCCTCTAAAAAGGTTTTTAAGTCTCATAATTATGAACCCCAACCCCAGCCGTAACAAGAATATTTCAAATGGAAATCAACATTCCTTTTGAGTGAGCGAGATGTGATTTGTAATGCAAACGCGATGGAGCCCTTTTTAGGAATCCTCGGTTAAATGGAATGTCCATAGATTTTGTAAAGCCTTCCTAAGGCTCAATATGTTTGGTGAAATTAAATTTAGAAATTGAATGAATAAGCGTATAGGTTTATTAGGTTATTAATACAGGTGCTAAATAACTGCTGTGCTTGTAGATTCTTTGAACATCGAACCTTTACATCCGTTTTAGTATGCAAATGTTCGCAGTCACAAGACGTCCACTGCTGTACATAGGCCTCCCCCACAGATTCCCAAAGAGACCGGTTGCAGGCAGTCTGCATCCACCGGAATCCTGCCACTTTTATCAGGTCATCCGTCCACCTTGCAGGCGGGCATCCCACGCTCCGCCTGACCTGAAACGGTCTTCCGTCTAGAACTTTATAGAAATAAAAAATATTGTATTAAAGAGTGATATGACCAAGAACCCATTAGGTGTTAGGTGCGTCGTTGACTTGACCGGTTTTTTCAATGAGCCCTTCTTACGTATGCTGCGTGTGCCAAGTTCCGAATTAATGTTTCGTTTCTTATTGCCGTTGAAGCTGTTCATTTTTATTATTTTCTCACGGGTTATTTATAGCTCGAAAGCTCCCGATTTCATAAATATATTGTTTCACTGAAGTTCATATCTTTAACATTTTGATGTAGAACGATTTCTATAACAAAGGATAAGCATATAAAGACTTGACACCAGGTTGTCTCAGATAAATAACCATCCCCCCCATGAGCCTTCGCGGCGGGGGGGCTTAGTACTGGTGGCAGGTGGAACCACCGGAAAGCTAAGAGGGCTCAGGCGTGGCAGTGCGGTAGACTTCCCACCCACCCACTGCCTGCCACCGGGCGTGGTGGTGGTTTAGTGCCTGACTGCCTACCACCGCCTGCCTAAAGGTGGGCCCACGGGCACAGCGCCTTAGGCCGCGAGGTGGGGGCCGCGGTGCATAACCGTCTGGAGGGGGTCAGTAATCCGCGGCTGGCCCCCCCTGAGCACCGCGGCTCTGCGGGGCTGCACCGCCACATGCAGCATCGAATACACCTTTTAGGTGTGGTTGCGGACCTAGTAGGGTCCGCGTACGGTGGCAGCAACCGCACTTGAGTACGGGGGTGCTTTTGCCCGCAATGCACGGCTTTCACCGTGACGGCGGAAGTACCTGTGTGCTCCAGGTGCTTTCGTCGCCTCCCCTTCATTGGGGGATCGGCTGGGTCCCTCCAGTCCAAATACGTGGAAGTACTGGCAGAGGGCGTTGCGAAACTTTTTAGGGACCCGGCCTTGCCGCTGAAGTGTTGAGGTCGAGTACAGTGGGGCTTTAGTCGGCAGAAGTCCAACATAACCTCGTCGTTCCCCCGGGCGGCGAGGTATCCATGAGGATTTCACCACGACAATAATAATAAAAAAAGATACATAACCATATACTTTAGTACTTTCTCCATGAAGAACGGACGACCTTTTCATGTTTGTCTAATGTATTTTCTGGGTCGCTGGGTTTCATAACAGTACGTCTACCATAAGTTGCCAATTTAAATTTACGTTATCGTTCGCGGAACTAAAAAACGGTACCATAACGTAACAAATATTTACATACAAATATTTTACGCGAACGATAACGTAAATTTAAATAGGCAACTCATGGTAGATGTACTGGTTGAGTTAAACGTAACATAACAATGTAAGATATGCTATTGACTAATTCCAAATGGGTAAGATAGTAGCAGGCTGAATTTTGAAAATGATGACGTTACCGTAATTTTTTGAATGAACGCAATTTATGTGTTCTAGACTCTAGTTGGGATTGAACCCTGGGCCGCGACACCTATTATATTTAAAAAAAATCCAAAGTCACAGATCATAGTACTTATACCTACCAAGTGTCATTATCATTTACTCTAAGTCACTTTTTTTAATTAGGAACACAATGCACTTCGCCATCTTTATTATTGCGCGGAGTCTGCCGATGACTGCTCGTTTATCGCGACCATTCGAAAGCCCATATTTTCTCAGCGCGTTATAGTGTAGGGTAGACGACTTTTAATGCATTCGGAACACTTTGCAAACGCGCTCGGAAAAGAAAATTATTTACTCGGAAAATGCGTAATTTTGTTTTTGTACGAGTATATTGAATTTTGCAAGGGGTCGGTGTTTCTCTGCAAAAAATAAATTTATGGACAAGACTAATATAATATCTATTTTTGCTCTAAAAGTAAAAAGTAAAAGTAAGTAAAAGTAAAAAATCATTTATTCATTTAAGCTTGTACAAAGCACGTATGACATGTCAAAAAAAGTATATAGAAATAATAATAATAAACGTAAATAAAATAGTACAATATTAGCACACATCGTGAATATACATAATGTGAATCTACCACCGGTTCGGACGTTGGTTCTTATCGAGAAGACTCCGGCAAGAAACTCGATAGTTACTCTTTTCAACTTTGTTTGTTTTACAAAAAATAAATTCAGAGTACAGTCAATGCGAGTAGAAAAAAGAACACAATATTGAGCAGAGGAGCAGATTATTCCTACTATGACCACAAAATTTTGTCGTTCAAGTAATCCTCTACATTATAATAACCTTGTTTCATTAACTTTGCTTTAATTGCAGACTTAACTTAACTTAAAAATAGTTAGGTCACATTTGCTCTTTGTCATATGAAAATGTATGCCGACTATCTTGTTGCTGATACGCATCAAGACGCCTTTGATAGAGCTACAATGAAAACATTTTTTTTGAATACTGTGTATTTGTTGTAGCTGTGAGTATGAGTAGTTGAATGAAGTAGTCAGTAAGGTTCATACCATTATGAGAACCAGTATCGGGCTCCACTCTTCAGCATTGCATTATGAATAAATAAACAAATGTATTGTGCATAATATATACAATGTTACCGCTCTTAGCACTTTTGTTCTGAGTGTTTCACTCCATAGTTGGATTTTAGATGCGCTGTGTTTGAGATGGCCTTCTGCATACGAGTACGTTAAGCTGTTTAGTTGTTATTCAGCTTTGTAGCATATTCTTGCTCGAGTTGTATTCTTTTATCTTCGACTGGCCTGTTGGCGCAATGGCAGCGATCCTGCCTTTGACGCCGGAGGTCGTGGGTTCGATCCCGACCCATGACAAACATTTATGTGATGAACATTTGTGTTGGTTGTGTGTCTGGGTGTTATTATCTATTTAAGTATGTATTTAGAAATATTTAAGTATGTTTATCTGTCTCTGACACCCATAATACAAGCTCTGCTTAGTTTGGGGTCAGATGATCTTGGTGTGAATTGTCCCAGATATTTCTTTATTTATTTATCTTATCTAAGAGTCAAGTACGCCTCTGGGTATCGGATCATACTCCGATAATAGATGCGCGGGTTCAACTGTCCTATGGAACAGCTTGAAGAAACGTCAAATTTTAAAATAACACCCCATCACGACTATATCCCAAACGGGGTAGTCAGAGGCAAGTGACTGTTGCCGTCATGGTGAACGGAACACTCAAAAGCCAACTTTTCACCAATTCTATTAGAATAATAGCCAGGGGCGTCTCCCAGCACACCCAGACCCGGGTCAACTCAGAAAAGATCGTTTTCTGAATTGACCCGACCGGGAATCGAACCCGGGACACTATGGAAAGCGAGGCGAAGAATTGGCGAGAAACACCAATCGTGTCGTCAAATAGAACCCAACGTGGTGAGCCTTTCGCCGTTATCCGGGTTGATTTGGTTTATTATCGATTGGGTATTAATAGGAAAAAATACAACAATATCCTTTACTTGGATACATTACAAATTGAGTAGACACAGATACTCCAATCTGACGAATTGGTCGTGAAGCAAATACTTGTTTTCAAGTTCGGCAACTGCCTTAAGAGTAGCAATCCGATCGCTTTTATGGCTCTATTATGGCTCTATTAAAAGCCTATTACGGAGAGTCTTCACAGAGCTCGCGGGGCATTACGCCAGTGTATAAATCAGAAAGTTTGTGTCCCTCTAGCGGCAATAAAGTGCTGATAGAGTTTCATAACTGGGCACACTTAGAGCAATAAATATGTATTCTCTAGCTTTGACGACACGATTGGCGCAGTGTGCTGTAGCACGGTTTCTCGCCTTGGCTTCCGTGGTGGCCCGGGTTCGATTCCCGGTCGGGTCAATTCAGAAAAATGACTTTTTCTAAATTGGCTCGGGTCTGGGTGTGCTGGGAGACGCCCCTGGCTTGTTTCCCTGTCTGGTACCTCGTAACACAAGTATATTCATCCTTACTTCGAGACCAGGGCAAGTGGTGTGTTGTCTGGCGCATATTTATTTAAAAAAAAAAAAAAAAGGTTCTGCCGCTGACTGTCAATCAATCAATCAATCAATCAATCAATCATTTATTTGTTCAAATGTGGGTGACATAAAGGTGACAAGGTATAGATTTAAGTACAACACATCTACCATTTCTGGCTTACAAATTTTGCAAATATTAAATACATTTTCGAATGACGGTCATCAACAACAATTACAACAATATCTTAAATTAAAATAAAATAACACGATAATTAAATGTCAATGTCGATAGTGAAATTCAGCTTGGTCACATTGAAATTTTTCAGCTATTTAGGTATTCCGAAACAGAGTAAAAGCATTTGTTAATTAAAAATTGAAATAAGTTTCTATCAAATTGATTTGCTGGCAAATTTAAAATATCTGTTGGTAGTTTGTTGTATATTCGGACCACCATAGCAAAACTATTTCTACTACACATATTGGTGCGTATTTGCGGCAGAACCAATCTATTTGGATATCTGGTCCTAAACAGACAAACGTCTTTATTTCTCTTAAATAAGTGAGGATGTTGCTTAGCAAATTTACAAGCTTCATAGATGTATAAAGAAGGAAGTGTTAGTAAATTTAATTGCTTGAACAAGGGCCTGCAAGTAGTCCAGGGAGACACGTCTTTCATTGCCCGGATGCATTGTTTTTGCGCAATAAATGCTTTTTGTATTCCAACCGAATTGCCCCACAGCAAAATTCCATATCGCAGGTTTGACGCGACGAATCCGTGATATGCTTTCAAGGCAGTTTGCATGTTGGCCACCTTAGTTAGTCTCCAAAGAACGTACCTAAAACGATTAATCTTTCCACAGACGTGGTCAACATGCGACTTCCACGAACAATTTTTATCCACTATTAAACCCAAAAATGTAGCCTCATCCGCTTCAGTCAATTCTAGATTATCGTAGATCACATTTAATTGCTTCTTTTTCGCATTTTTGTTTAAAAACTGAATAAATTTGGTTTTATTAATATTAACTTTCAAATTGTTGGTATTGAGCCAATTTATTATTTTTCTTACACATGTGTTGATTTCGTCATTGTAATCTAAGAGTGTATCATTCGGGATAACAACTGACAAATCATCAGCGAACAAAATACTTTCTGTTTTATAATAAAAGGAAGGTCATTGATGTATAAAAGGAACAGCAGCGGGCCCAAAATACTGCCTTGTGGGACACCAACTTCTTTAGGTTTCAATAAAGTCGACTTATGGAATACCTGCTCCATGTTTGAGTTAAACGATGGTATTTCTACGTATTGCGTTCGATTGCTCAGATAACTAGAAAGCCAATTAAGAGCAATGCCACGTAAACCATAGCAATCGCATTTTTTTAGCAGTAGTTTATGACTCACAAAATCAAATGCCCTAGTCATATCAAAAAATATAGCCGTGGCATCAACCTTGCGGTTTAAATGATCTATAACTTCATTTATCAGTTTGAATGCGGCTAGTGTTGTGGACTTACCCTTTTGGAATCCGTTTTGCTCAGAACACAAAATATTATGCTTATTTAGGAAGTCCATCAATCTTTTTTGCATAACTTTTTCGAGTAGTTGTGCCTGCATGAAAAATTTTTAACTACAAAATTGAATGTTAATTCGAATTTTAGATTAATTTTTTTAATGCGTTTGAGGTTTGACATACTCGTATATAGAAGCAATTACCAGCTATAGGGATTGTAAATGAACAATTTTCCAAACTTATTCAAAGTTGCATGCTTGTTTTATCAGATCAGACATCAAAAGTGTAAGCCCCTAAGGTAATTTCATTGCTACAAGAGTTGTTTCAATCTTTGAACTGCCCGTCACGTCAGTGCAAATTAAAATTGCAACCGAAGAACATGTCACGACCAGAAGGCGACGGCAAACCTTCACGGATCAGAGTTTTGCGCTAAAGAACTTGGAGCAGTTTTCTATGATGGCTCAAACGATGAAGTTGAGAACTAGCTCGAACCAGAATAGAGGATCAAGTGGAAATTATAGTAATTAACGGCGAGTGGGGGCAGATTGCGTCTCAACTTTCCTAATATCGGCCGTATCACGCCCGATCCTGATTTATGTTGAAAGTAATTCGCTGGCACAGTTAAAAGATCCCGAATGTCGTCAATCAAAACGTGACTTTGGGTTTGAAGTTCCAAATATTTGTCGTGATGTGTTTTCATAGACTGCCTCGTTGGTTTCGATGGTAGTGGTCTTGGCTACTAGGCTGCGGTTATTAGATGTTTTAATCCGAGACAATTATTCATGAATATAACTATTATTTGTGATTGCTTTGTGTGTCGATGTTTTGCTACTGGGCAAAAGGCAATACACCTTCGAAGCTATTTGCTACTTTTTACTTCTAAATACTACGTGTATTTCTACTTCGATCACTTGGCAAAATACTTTATCCTTTTAACAGCATTTTGTAAACCTTGAGGGTTCATATTTTGTAAATTTTTATTTGTAACTACTAAACTTATTTAGGTATATTGGACAAGGAAATCCTGAAATTTTTCGAATGCTAAAAAGTCGAGTTGGATTCGCCAACTTAACTGTTTATCTATCTTCTACCTATATTAATAAAAAATAATCGCTAAGTGTGTTTCTAAGCGCAAAATTTGAGAAAGGCTCAACCAATTTGGGCTAGTAAATTTTTTTTACTGTAGTTTGTAAGGATTGTATCGAAGAAAATTGCAAAAAATTAACAGAATTTTTACGACATGGTTACACCCGTGCGAAACCGGGGCTTTTCAAGCATTTCATAGAGGAAATGGTTGCTGTTAGTAACAATTGAACATACCGTTAAACTATTTATTTGATCCTTGTCTGAAAGCTTAAAGTGGCAACATTATAGGAAGTTCAAATGAGTAGCATACTTAAAGGCTTGTGTAATAAGTAAGTAGAAATTCACATATTAGCAGCGACGTCTGACCTAACTAATTTCCCGTTCGCCAGGTATTGCCTAGAAAATCGCATTAATTTCATGTTCCTTTCCAACGTTCAGCTTCATCCAATATCTGTAATTTATTTCATTCCCCGCAAAATGTGCTTTATTTCAAGACGTATTTTCCCGTTTTCTTGCGTTGGTTGTAGCAGCTTAAAAAGGAATAATTAAAAAGCTTATTTGTTTTTTTTTAATTAATTCGTTGACTAGGTTTTATTTTATATTTTGGACGTACTTTAGAATACCTTAGGCTATCTGACTCCAAAAATAGCGCTACTACAATATAAGTTAAATCTCAAGTGCTTCTCAGAGTTGAGCAACTCTTGTAGATTTTACATGTCAGTTCAGTTTAATGGCCTTTATACTTATAGTGTAATTATATAAATTAGACGACAGAGACTCACTGTATACTAAACTCAACTTGATTCAGTTTTATAAGTGCAAGTATTTTTACAGGCCACACTTTTACTATGAGGTGATACCAGCCATACATACTAAAACCACAGAATAGTGATAAACACAGGGGCTCAGTACTGATTGTTGGAGAGGATGTAAACTGTATGTAGAATTTGTCTAGAAGAAGGGAGAAAAGATCTTTCATGTCTTCCAAAGCGTCTTCGTCGACGCCCACTCGTAAGGTCAACGTCGCTTGATTCTATCGATGCAGGCCACCTGCCACCAGTTCTGGCAATATATGGGGGAGTCAAGTTCAGCACTGGATATCTTATAGTTGCGAATGAATGAATACAACATAAGTAAATAAACGGCACTTATACGCATGTGTTAATTTCACTGCTAGACACATATATTAATAGGGAAAACTTTCAGCTCAACTGACATACTCGTTTACATGAGTCATGTACTTCTTTCAATAGATTTGTTAAATGGAGCTGCTTAAGTTTTATGTCTGTTAAAGCAAGAAAAGGCGACATTGTAATCAACTCTAGTGATCGACAAACAGCCGCTTGCAAACGCCGGCCATAAAGATTGCTACTTCACAAGCTCTCTTTACCGACTCGCCTGTGCTACTTTGTGTTTTAATTGGTGATCTTGACTGTAATTACTTCTTAATCGTGACATTAATTTTCCCATTTCTGAAATGTTTCTCTGTAACGGCTCGCGTACAGATTAGATAATAGTGAAGGTAAACGTGTAGTCGTACGAGTAGATATGTCCGCCATTGGCAGACAAAATTTTGGTGTAGGTACGTGTACCGTTCATTTACATACGTTTGATTTGATCGGCCGATGACAGCCGTTAACGGCCGAGCATAGTTCGACCGATAAAGTATTAGGTGTACACCGTTAGCCTAACTATAATCACAATTCCGTACCCATAACTTAATTGAATGTTTTTTATTATATTAAACGGCATCTTGGGACAAACATGACGATGTACCTCAGTCATTAACAGCCTCAGTCCAATTATCTGCATATGGCATAAGCTTTTTGAGATCTGATGTCCGAGCATAAAAATATCCTATTCATTCAACATTTCCGCGGCATGCAAGCGACCCAATTTTGTAAAAAGCAAAAAAGCTAAGACAGTGTAACCAATTCAAGTCCGCCCATAAAGATAATGCTAATTCAGAGGCACTTTTTACAGGCGACGCTGCGTTTGTCTTTCAAGTTACAACTTTGTATCTTTCATCGGCAATCTTAAGTGTCCACCACTAGGTACTTAGCTGGCTCCGCGCCGCCTGCATATAAATCAACTTTGCAACAATATCGTACCTGTACTTTGTCAGATGTTTAAGACGTTGCTAACTTTTTTCATACAAGTTTCACTGTCCAATATCCGTTAGCACGGAACTTGAAATTGGAATACAGTTTTCTTGTTAAGAGATTATTGGTAAATTCATTATCGAACTCGCTAAGATGGATAATCGTTATATACTTACAAATGTGGTTTTTATTTTAGTAAACATTACGAATGAATTTTAAATAATTAGATTTTTTATTGGATTTTCTGTTTTTTTTTTTTTTATATTGCCCGTCAAGATGACCTCACTCCACCTGATGGAAAGCGGTCGTGAGGTCCAGATATGAGGTTGACAAGCCCAGTCATTCAAACGAATCACTGGGTTGGCCATCCTCACCTTGAAGGCCTGCAGAAATGCCTTTTCACGCCCCGCTTGAAGAACTGAAAGAGCGTTCCACGCCTGGATGGTACGACAAAGAAACAAGTCACCGAACCTTTTAGTTCGGGCTAACAAATGTTGAATTGTGTGTGGGTGACGCCGTAGTCCAGCACGCGTGGTACGGGAGTGGAAAGGTGAGGTTGGGATAAGCTGGAATAACTCGTCAGAGCATTCCCCATTGTAGAAGCGATATAGAACACTTAGCCTGGCAATGTCTCTACGCAATTGGAGAGGCTCAAGGGTCAAAGTTTGATTAAATGTTTTGCGTTACACATTACATTTTGGGAAACATGAACGGCAATTGAAGCAAAGTTAACAAAAAAATCCCTTTTTTCAAAAGTGAAGTGGATAATACGCAAGCATAAGTCCCCCGAATGTAAATACTGTTGATGTTGCTATAGTTTTTTGTACGCTGGAGTTATTTGTGTCTAGGCATTGTACCCAATCGTAGGGTAGTCATCCGCGGCGCATTACTTCTTTTGTTCATCTATTTTAGAAGTAGACAGGCTGCAGCTGGTCAAGGTAACGATTACATACTGGATCAGTTGTCTATTCTATTGGTCTACTGTAGAATTTATCTGCCCCCACAGGCTATCATCCTTCCCGAACCTTACACACCAACCACTACTTCAACTTGCTTACCCACTAGGCTACATCGCTGACTTTATCTGGTCTTTTCACTGCTGATTTAAATTTTAAAATACTGATCGCAGCCAGTATAAAGTCACTATATTGGATTGTAGTTGAAGTGTAAGAAGAATATTTATATTTATACTTAGTCCTTTATCCTTACTAAACAAGTTCCATGTTCAATTTCCGTTTAAGAACGTTTGAAGGTAAATCGGAATTGAATGCAGTTTTCTCGGAACGACCCGGTGGGAGGGGAAATTAGCTGGTCAAAGGTTGGCGTCCTTGTCTGAATGTACATACCTGAGGGGTAGCTACCTACTTATTGGATTTAGCTCTAAAAGCAGTCTGGAAGAGAATCTATTGGGCACACTTTATTTTCTTGTAAAACCTTACATTTTACCTCTCAAAAGCCCCAGTGGTACTTTTGACAGGTATGTTGAAAGGAACATACAAGTTGGAATAGGTAGCATAATATTTTTTACTACATGCCCTGGGGAAATAACACCAAAAATCATATTGAAAGCAAAAATTATGGCAAAGAAACCCATTTGCCTTAAGGGTCAAAAAATAGGGTAACTAAAATAAAGGAAAACACGGCACTTGGTAGAGGTTTTTCTTGTGAAACATTATTATATTATGTCCAGTTAGCCTCTCCCAGGGACGGCCTAACTTTGCCCACCACTATGGAGTCTCCTTAACAACCTTATTAAGTAAAAATTAGTAGCTTTTTACTCTCATACCATAGTCGCCAATGCTTTGGATAGTTACGCTATCAAACAGCAACATAGGATATTGTGTATGTACGAGTACCTATGCCTTTTTCATTCACTTGGCAAAACGATAAAAAATCCCATATTTTGCAATCGCCGTACGAAAAACTTATAGCCTAGATTTTTGATAAAGCAGGGGTTAAATATTTTAAAAACTTCAAACTTTGTTGCGGGTTGGCGTATTTCAGGCACAATGGCCGGTGATAAATAAAACGGTTAAAACACACACGGCCTGTTACGGCGCCGTAAAGAACGCGCAGGGGCCGTATACTTTACAGGCCTATTGGAATTTGGCGATTTACGGTAGGAGATTATTTTTAATAAGATCAGCTGCGTTGCGACCTGTTTCAGACTAGCGTTTTATAAGCTCGTTTTTTGAAGCTCATGTAGGCGCATAAGGGCGCTCCTTTTGCCACACGCGCGAGCCGCTCACTGTCACCGGTACCGGTTTGAGCGTACACGCCGAAATAAGCCCGTGTACGCGTGGCCGTTTATTCAAACGCGCGCTGCGTATGCCGAAACGAACGTATACGCGCAGAAAAAAACTTTAGTCTACTGAAACTGCTCTAAAACGGTGCACCCGGCGAGAACTGTTTAAATCTATCTCAAGATCCTGTTTTATAAAATGCCTATAGAAAATGAAATAACAGTGGTGCTCATGTGGTCTAATTTTAAGCTGCATTTAAAACATGTGGTATTACCCCGCTACGTATTCATTTTAAATGAATAATCATAAATAAATATCTAGGACAATAATAATTTACACCAAGATCTTCTGACCCCGAGCTAAGCAGAGCTTGTACTATGGGCATCAGAGACTGATAAACATACTTAAATATTTCTAAATACATACTTAAATAGATAATAACACCCAGACACACAAAAAACACAAATGTTCGTCACATAAACGTTTGTTATGGGTGGGGATCAAACCCACGACCTCCGGCGCTAAAGGCAGCATCGCTGCCACTGCGCCTACAGGCCGACATTTTGAAAGCCAAGATGTCTAAATACTCTTACCTCTTTTATTGACGATATAAAAAGTGTAGCAGTTACCTGAAACAATAAAAAAATATTTAGGATTATCACATGGCTTTTCCTTTTTGCAATATGAGTTGAAATTAGAGACCCTTTTAGGTTATAAGAAGTGGCGTTTTGATATGACTAGAATAACGTTTTATTTTTATAAAATACATTTTTAAATAATCAAACAAGGTGATTTATTACTTTAATATTAATTACAAAAACGGCAACAACTCTGCGAACTCCGTCACTTCTGCGGTTTAATTTTCAACGGAACCGTTCCGAGTCAAAGAGAACTTGTTGACGGCTCCTATCAACTAAGACATCAGTTCGGAACTCGCGATAGTTTTCCGCTCCAGTGGCGGGAGGGGGGAACTCAACTCCCCTTTCTCGGCGATAAATACTGGCAAGTTTGCGACGAGGAATATTGTGACGCTGTCTTCGCTGTTACGATTTGAATCGAACGTGTTTTTCTTCATGCACGTCCAGCTGTCATTAAATAAATTTAAATATACATAAACACACCACTTGTGATGATCTCGCAGTAAGGATAAATATCCTTGTGTTACGAGGCACTTGACATAGAAATGAAAAAAACTAGGGACGTCTCCCAGCACACCCGGACCAGAGCCAATTTAGAAAAGATTGTTTCCTGAATTGCCTCGACCGAAAAGCGAACCCGGGGCACCACGCAAGTCAAGGCAAGAAACCGGGCAAAATTTAAGTATCAACTTTGATAATTATGGCCAGTTTTTATAATCCTCCGGTAAAGTTGCATATTAGGGGTTTTACCTTGGAACAGTTCAGAAGCAAACCTCGAATAAATTACTTGAAATGACCCTCACTGTGTTGTTATTTTAAATGTTAATTAAATTGATTAAATCAATATTCGTATGAACGTTTTAATGAACTAGGCAGAAAATACAAGATGGTCCGTTAATATTACACTTAATTACACTACACGATATATTTGATTACTCACCATACTTTTACCTATATATTCACAAATATTTATTATATGTAAGGCACATACGTATGTCCGCCGCAGATGTCCGTTCGTTTACTCAGTTCGGGTCCACTGAAAATCAGTGCCTGGGCCCTTAAAGCCCAGGCGGAATGCTGAGTGAGGTCCTTGTATTTCCTGGGCATCGGGACACCGCTGTCTGATAGCATTTGTTTTTCTTGTTGTTATCTTGTTTTGTTGTTGTATGCTTACTACCTATGTATTTTTGTTAAATGTACCGATGTCTTTAAATTTAATAAATATCTTTATATTTCTATTGGTCTTCGCGCAACTAATATTCTTTCTACATAAAAAATAACCACGCAAACTAGCGAAATGAATTGTTTCTAGCTTCTCTGTAAATAGACCACCCTGTATTGCGTTTTTTTTGGCACTGGAACCACTGGGCTGATTAAGTATCAATCTGAGGTTTTTTTATTTCACTGATCATTTTGAATGGCAAGTTGAAAACAAAATTTGAACCTATAAAACCGTGACAGGATAATCCGTCTAAAACCAACAATCAACGAAAGCAAAAATCTGAACTTTTAATCCCATTACCGAAAGAAATTTTAATTTGTTGAACAACGCAATCCCATTAGATGTAACTCGATAACGGCGGCCCTTCCGTAACGAACAAACAAAAATTACAACTCAATTATTGCTTGGCAAACTTTTCTTATCTTTTAATTCTTATAATTATGATTTACGCTGTTTGCTGCAAACTCTAAATCAACAGTTTTTCTAACGAACACGCAATTAAGAAGATTACCGTTCGTAAAATTTTGGCCATTAAGTCTCTGGTTTTAGAGATTTTTTAGTCTTCCAGGCGATTAATCTGTATATATTTTAATCTAGCTGTATTTTTAATGAAATTCTGGCATATTAAAGGTAACAGATACTTGTGATGGAGTATTTCTTGTTACAAGATCACGCAAACATAAAGTAAAGAAAAGTGAAGTATTTAGCCTATTTACTGTCCCACTGCTGGGCCAAGGCCTCCATCATTGAAATGAGTCATCGCTACAATGGATATTCACTTAAAAAAATTAAACATGGAAGCTATTAAGATGTAGTCTGTCGCGTCATTTCTGGTTAGACAAGCTCTGCTATAGTCGTTTAGTCATGATGAAGCACAGCTATGTTAAATTTTGCTTCTTAATATAATATTATTTTGTTTCTATCGTAAATAGCAAACAAGAATGCTACTCTTTTATAACGTGTTAAAAATAAAATCACAAGTGACATGACAACGCACATTACGCGTCTCTGTCGTGTAGCTTTGTCGTCGCAGACGCGTCTTCATCACCACGTCGCGTCGCCACGTGTCGTGCCTTCAGTCTGTCGTCAGTAGCATGCAGAAACCACGGGTTCACGATACCTTAC
Source organism: Udea olivalis (assembly GCA_947369235.1). Taxonomy (NCBI): domain Eukaryota; kingdom Metazoa; phylum Arthropoda; class Insecta; order Lepidoptera; family Crambidae; genus Udea; species Udea olivalis. Next base: position 24,450,169 of record OX376343.1, on the reverse strand, counting down.
GTATTTTCGGAACGGTATCTTACTAATCTTAATAATTATTGTAAATGCAAAAGTTTGTGAGGATGTATGTATGTATGTTTGTTTATCTTTCACGCAATAACTACCGAACGGATTTGGATGAAACTTTACAGTAATACAGCTTATAAGTCAGAATAACATATGGGCTACAATTTTTATAGATTTTATGTAATTTGGCCTTAATATACAACGAAACGCGGAATGCTGGTATTATAAATGAGGAAGTTTGTGAGGATGTTTGTTACTCATTCACGCAAAAACTACTGAACGGATTTTGAAGAAACTACACAGTAATACAGCTTATACATCAGAATAACACATAGGCTACAATTTATAAAGATTTTATGTGATTTGGTCATGATATAAATTATAACGATATCGCGGGCGGAAAACTAGTTTTATATTAATTGTTACTTTTGACCGTTTAAGCTACTTTTAGAAAAACATATTGATGCATTTATAGTACATTGATTAATATATTAAGGTCCTCACTTGGAGCATTCGCCTGTAATGTATCGTTTCAGATAAGATTTTGAGCATTACTTCATTAGAACCTTCATTAGAACTCTCCGGTGATGGAAAACATCGATATAAAACCAAATCAACCCGTATAACGGCGGAAGTCTCGCCACCTACCACGTTGGGTTCTAATACCATTGGTGAAAATTGGGCTTCTGAGTGTTCCGTTCACCATGACGGCAACAGTCACTTGCTTCTAACTACCCTGTTTGGGATAAAGTCGTGATGGTATGCCATCAATCGGAGCACTGACTTGATTTCAACAAGTTCTATGCTCAAGGGCTGTTTAAATGTATATGTATATAAATTTTAATACACTCAAACAGAAGACACATTTACACTAAGTTAAAATTATTCACTCATAAAATACTCGATATGAAAATGTAACGTTCCTGCCTCTCAAATGTCAATTACACACATCAAATGTTTTTTGCCGTCAAAAACCGCCTGATAATTCTGGCCGCGTGTCTTGAAATATGAATAATTAATTACGGCATCTTCCGGGCTCAGTTCATGGGGAATTTCATCTTTATTGTCCCGTAATAAAGTTTACGAGGGGGCTTGTTCGAGGGATGTAGATGACGTTTGGATACATCTGCTTCAATGCTTTTGGGGTCTCGTCATCTGCGTTTGTGGCTTCAGAAACTTGTAGTTATGGGGGTCTATGGGTCCAATGAGTGATGGGCCGAAACAACTGAAAGGGCCATTCGTAGGTATTAATTTACGTTAAGATTGGTTTATGACCCTGGGCCCTGACGCTCAAAAGGAAAATCAAAATACTGTTGATGGTAATTCATAATTACTTGAATTTAGTCGTTCTTGGCTTAGTGTTGACGACACGATTGGCGTAGTGCGCTGTAGCACGGTTTCTAGCCTCGATTTCCCTAGTGTCCCGGGTTCGATTCCCGGTCGGGTCAATTCAGGAAACGATCTTGTTGTTACTGCAGAAGACGATGAATAGGCAGTAAGAACAGTGGTTTAAGTATAAGAATCAATATACTTGGATAGTCAAAAACTTCAAGGTGATTTAATTGGGAATTCGTTTTGAGAATAATCTGAAAGCGAAGTTAGACCAACAATCCCGAATTTTGTCCCACTACTGGGCAAAGATAATATGAAATGGCGAATACGAGGTCTTGCAGTCAAAGCTTTATTTTAAACGGAGTTCCCAAAAAAATACCGACTTATGGAAATACCAAGATTATAAAAATTTATATAATAATATGAAAATCACGGTCAATTTGACAAAAAATACCTGTTAATTGGTAATTTCTACAAAGATGATTATAAAATTATAATGATACAATTTCAAATGCTTAAATAAATACCAACCGCCGCTAATGATTAAATAAATAAATATGCGCCAGGCAACACACCTCTTGTAATGGTCTCGAAGTAGGGATTAATATCCCTGTGTTACGAAGTACCACGCAAGGAAATAAGCCAGGGGCGTCTCCCAGCACACCCAGACCCTAGTCAATTCAGAAAAGATCGTTTTCTGAATTGACCCGACTGGGAATCGAACCCGGGACACTACGGAAATCTAGGCAAGAAACCGTGCTACAGCACACTGCGCCAATCGTGTTGTCATACAACCGCTAGAAGATCAGTTTTCACGGCAGGCACTTGTTCATATGTTTTTGCGAATCAGTCATTGGTTGGGGTAGTGCAGTGTGTTTACGATTTTGTGGAAACTAGGATTCGTGATCGCGAACTCGCAAAAACCAAGCTAACGTCGAACATAATATTCAACTGAAAAGCCTCATCTCATTCCGTAGATTAAAAATAGTACAAGGAGTTCGGCTAAGTAATTCTGATTTCCCGATAAGATGATCCAGAGATCTCAACGCCAACTTGGAGCAGCGCGGCCCGACTGGTCCGAGTGCGTTAATATTTCACTAAGAGGTCGCACAGACTCGGCCCACTCCATAAATTAATTCCGATCTTGGATTATGAAGCTCAAAATTTATCCGTAATTTGGAAAGTTATTGCTGGAAGATTTGGACGTCGAAATTTCACAACCCTCGAATAGTCCTCGTGAGGATAATCCTGGTCATTAATTTAGCAAAACTAAGCCCCTGGTCCTCTTACAATTCGATTATGTATTTCGGGGCTTCGTACCCCATTTTTCATACTGGAATCTAGCCTTTTCAATCTGATCGTTTCCGTTATATAATTTGGGCCGGTAATTAATTAGCTGTCATTTCGGGTCGTGGAGGGGTTTATTTGAAGAGTAATTTAACATAACAAATTGTGGATCGTGTTGTATGTTCATGCACGGTTCATTTATTTTTAATTAGGGCAATGTAAATGAGCTTACACTGTCATATAGAAATATAGTTCTGACTATAAATAATGGTGGACATTTCTAAATAAAACCTAGTATATATATACCTTTGGCGTAATGAGCAATTGGTTTCAATCATGATCATCCTGGACAAATGATATCATGTTTAGATGTTTTTCGATTGATCGCTGTTCGAGTTTTTGTTTTTGGCATTAATTTTGCTCAGTTTGGGGGCAGATAGTAAAAATCCGTCTATAAACATCACCCTTAAAAGACCTTAAATAAGACGGGCTGATGGCGAAAAGTAAGTCAATCATTCTCTCTCTGTTATTAATTTACGTTATGATTTATGAATGAAACAAAAACACGTTACATACACTTTAATCACAATATTATAGTAGCAATTGGCCCGGTCATCAGTGCTTATCGCTGGCTGTCCACCGTCAGAATGATTAATGAGGTAACCCGAGACAAAGGCCTGAGGCCGACATTGGCTGGATACAAAAATATATTACATACAGCTGTCTTGTCAGTTGTTGGCTTTGCCAGTTTAAGCTAGCCTTAATTTCACAACTGTCTAAGGTTTTGAAATAATTTGCTGTGATCGTGTATCAATGCATGCTCGCCTAACATGGGTACCTACTCTCGACTGAACCCTTTCTAAGAACTTCTTGAATTCGTTCAGGGTACGTTAGTTTAGGCCTTCCTTTACGAATTGACCCTCGCTTTATCTGTAGAATGTCAGCGTGTTCCGAGTCTGACTTGTGCTACCTTCCTTCCAGTTGACACTTCAACCTCACCGGGCTCATGTCTTGCAGTTGCGCCATATTCTGATTGATTATTAAAAAAACTTACAAAAACGATATGGCATACTCAGATTAGAAACTATCTGAATGAAAATAAAAAAATATTTAATCGACTTCCATTTCAAGGTTATCATCAGTCGAACAGATATTTTTTGTATGAAAACCTTAAAAATAAAGTCGATTGAATAAATCAATTTTGGACTTTTAAAGTTACTACATCACATACTGTTAGTATCCAATATAGTATAAGTATTTTATTCATTTGAAGTATTTGTTGAGCTAAATAAATATTTGTGGAGAAAAATTTGATTTTCAATACGTAAATATCCACCATATGGTGACATGATATCTCTTACTCAATTTTCACTACTTACAAATTTATTTATTTACATTCTGTAAGTATAGGTACTTACTTACTTACTTACTCCTGTGGCTCAGCGACCCAAAGTGTGTCTTGGCCTCCGATACAAGATAGCGCCACCTATCTCGGTCCCCTGCGGTTTCACGCCAGTCTCCCGGTTGAAGCTCCTGAAGGTCTGCACCTACAGCGTCACCCCACCGGTAGCGAGGGCGACCGACCGGCCGTCGACCAACAGGTTTTCCGAGATATGCTTTCTTGACACTTCGATCTGAAGCCATTCTTTCAATATGACCGAGCCACCGGAGTCTGTGTGCTTTGGTCTCTCCGATAATGTTGGGCTCAGCCATTAGTTCCTCCAGCTCCGTATTTTTCAGGATTCTCCAGTTTCCATCCTCTGTTCTCTTAGGTCCAAACATTTTTCGGAGTATCTTCCTTTCGACAACCAGCAACTTATTTTCCTCTTTGAGTGTTAGTGTCCAAGTCTCGCACCCATACATGAGAATTGGTCGTATAACGGTTTTATAGATTCTCATCTTTGTTGTTCGGCTTAGGAGCTTGGACACCAACACCTTATGAAGTGCAGCGGTACACCTCAAGGCGTTCTGAATCCGGATGTCGATCTCTTCACCCCTGGTGTTAGTGTCAGTGATAGTACAGCCTAAGTATTTAAATTTAGCCACTCCCTTGTACGTAGTATCTCCAGCCTGTAGATCTTGTCGTTTAGCGCGTATATCTTTATAACGTCGCATGTGAAGATACTCTGTTTTTTCGTGGCTAATTTTCAAACCCAGCTTTAAGGCTTCTTCCTCGAGGGTCATAGCAGAAGTCTTAACCTGTGCACCGGTTTCGCCAAGCAAGGCCAAATCATCCGCATAGCCAATTACCTTATGCCTTCCATTCAGCTCTACCCCGACGTCTAGTGTCAACACCCGCCGTATTGCATACTCAAGAACCAAATTAAAAAGCATTGGAGACAGAGCATCGCCTTGCTTCAGCCCGGTAACAACCGGAAACTGCTCCGTCAATTCCCCCTGGACTCGGACCCTCATCATACTGTCTCGCGTGGCTACCTGGATCATATCCACAAGTTTCCTTGGGATGTCGAAATTCCTCAGGATAGTAAATAAGGCGTTTCGATCTATGCTATCGTACGCCTTGGTGAAGTCCACGAAGAGGGCGTGGATGCTTTGTGCGTATTCCCACCTCTTCTCCATAAGCTGTTTAAGGAGGAAGATCTGGTCGACTGTACTACGGTTCGGACGAAAGCCGCACTGGTAGTCCCCCACAATGGCTTCCGTGTATGGCTCCAGACGTTCGAGCAAAATATATGAAAGAACTTTATACGCTGTTGGTAGCAAAGCTATTCCCCGGTAATTATTGCACCTTTTTCGACACCCCTTTTTGTGGATCGGGCATATGACCCCAACGTTCCATTCCACCGGCTGCTGCTCCTTTTCCCAGATCATGCACAGTAGCTCATACAACTTGGACTGTGTCGCTCCTCCTCCATACTTCCATAATTCACCTGGTATGCCATCAATTCCTGGAGTTGTGTTAACTCGTCCTCATTGTCCGCTGAAGTGCGAGTAACGGGCTCTTCGGATGAGGGACAATTCAGAAGTTCCTGAAAATACTGGCGCCATTGCGATTTCACTTCATCCCTGTCCGTTAGCAAATTCCCACTGTCATCTTCGAGCCACTGTGCGATGGGTTGATAACCTTTCTTGAAGGATCTCACCTCTTGATAGAACTTCCTACTGTGGTTTGCTTTAATCAATGTTTCCATTCCCAGCACTAGATTATTCAGATGTTGTCTCTTTGCACTTCGAATATTTCTCTTCACCTCATGCCTTGCTTCCTGGTATTTATCTTCCCACTGCGCATCTTGTTCAGACAAGGTTTTATATCTTCGTCTCTTTATGACTGCACTTTCACATTCCTGACTCCACCACTTCCCTCGTCTATGAATCTTTCTTGTCCCTAAGATTTTAAATGCTGCACGTTTAATTGTTGTTTGTATCGTTTCCCAGTTCTGATCTATATCTTCTTCTAATTTTAACCCATTAAAACTATTCCGGAGTTCCAATTGAAATTCTCCCTTGATATTTGTGTCCTTTAATTTATCTATATTAACATGATCTTTTCTTTTAATTCTTACTACTCTATTCACTTTAATTTTTACTTTTGTTTTAATACCTAATAAGTAGTGGTCGCTGTCACAGTCGGCCCCTCTATAAGTTCGAACATCCTCAATTATGGTTTTGTGTCGATCGTCTATAAGAACATGATCAATTTGGTTGACAGTTGTTCCGTCTGGGGACTTCCATGTCCCTTTATAGATAGTTTTGTGTGGGTACAGTTAAATGAAATATATTTAAGAACATATACATTTTTCCAAAAAAAAATTTATTCAATAAAATTCATACTCATCTATTTATCTTGTTCTAGCGCCGACATCACCTATCAGCAAGCTGACAACTGCTTAAAAGATTGTTAATCGTTTTTCTCAAAAGAAAAAAAATTGGTCCAGTCATCAGCGCTTATCGCTGGCAGTCCACCGCCAGAGTGATTAACGAGGCCGAGACAAAGCCTGGGGCCGACAATGGCTGGACACAAAAATATATTTTACACACTTGTCTCTACTATTGTGCTGGCTTTGTTAAGTTATCGTGCTTTTCCTGAAGACTTACTTTCGTTTCCAGACGAATTATTCGAAGATATCTTTTGGTACTCCTTCAACTTTGTTGAAAATCAGGTGGACTTTTCGTACGTCTGTGATAATTTATCTTTGCAAACACGACGTGTACGTATACTACTCGTACATATAACGTGGTCGCAAATGGTGTCTTTAATTAATTCACATTTATGAAATAGATCAGACACCGAATCATTCGATTATGATGACCACTTTAAACTATGCTCTCACCAATATAGAACTACATTATTAGCGAGTGACTTTATGCTATGTTTATATGCCATTTTTTAACAGGAAAGCGGAAAACTAGCACGCAATAAGATATTAAAACACATACTGAACAAAGACAAAATACATCGCTCGTTCCCCATACATTGAATGCCCTGGAACGCACAGCAATGAGAACACGGACAACTTTAGAAACCGAGGCCTAAAGAATGTATTAGATTTTGAGGTTATACTTAATCGTAAACGATGTACACCTGGTACACTTTTTGTTATATGTTCTGACTGACTTCTGATACTCGTAGATATATTGTTGACCTCTATGTGAGAACTTATGTGATACAAGTATTCATTAATCCTCATATTAATTTTGTTAATAGAGTGTTGGCAGATGGCACCTATAAAATACATTTATTAAATAAATAACAAAAAGCAGGCGTAACGTTTAATTTCTTATATGCTTGGGACGAAATACAAATATAGCGCGATCTAATTAGAACCTTTAGAACTAATAAAACTCCATCTGTTGGTATTACTTGAAACTAATTGGTCATCACTTTTGACAAACCCTTCACCAATCATATCCACCACCAACCATATCAAATTTACAGAACTTTTTTTTCCGTTTCTAACCACAAAATGTCCGTTTAATATGAATAATTGCTAATAAAATGAAAAAAAATAGAAGAATTATAATGAAGGCCATTCGTTTGTGCATGCTAGGGCCGATTTCGACGGTGTCCTTTGTGTCACTTTCTTAAGTGGAAAGCAAACGCACGAACTCAAACTCAAACTCAAATAAATAGTTGTTTGAGTTTGAGTTCGTGCGTTTGCATTTGAATATAGATTCAAATCGACTGTATCAGTACTATCAAATCGTCAAATTTACAGAAAATATACTAAATAATAGACATATAAACCATAATAATATGGAAATATAAATACACAGTATACAGACATAATGCGACTCTACCACCGCGTCGGAGTTGTTTCTTGCTGAGAAGACCCGGCGAGAAACTCAGCAGTTACTCTTTTAAACTTGTTTTGGGTTTACAACAGGCGGCACGGCCAGCTAAACAGGCCGGGTAACTAGCGATTGGTCCAGTCAAATGATAAAAAGGGTAAGTGTATTATAATAAAGGCCAACACTACTTTATTTCACTTTTATCAGTGAAGCATCACAACTCTTACAAAACCTTGGCTATTCAAAACGAAACAAACAAAAACGTAGCCTTTCCTGAAAAAAACACTTCATGAATTCGAAACGCGTAACAGACTGGAAGAAAAGCAGAATGGCGCGGGAGTCGTTCATTGTTGACCCTCGTTACTGCAGCAAACATGACGTAAATAAACAGCGCTTTTTTAAACATGTCGACATGAAATATTGTGTTATTCAGAGTAAATAAGATTTCAGTTATGAAACTACCGAGCGCTAAAAATCATCTTTTTATTCTGGAGCAATGGTTGAATAATTTACCAATACCAACAGTTGGAGGTTTGATTCTCATCAAGAACTGCCATTTGTGTGTTTGACTTGTTTTTGTTCTCCGTCGAGGTGTGATTTTATTTTTTTAAGGCCATATGTATATTTGACGACACGATTGGCGCAGTGCGCTGTAGCACGGTTTCTCGCCCTGATTCCCGTAGTGTCCCGGGTTCGATTCCCGGTCGGGTCAATTCAGGAAACGATCTTTTCTGAATTGACTCGGGTCTGGGTGTGCTGGGAGACGCTCCTGGCTTATTTCCTTGTATGGTACCTTGTAACACAGGGATATTAATACCTACTTCGAGACCATTACAAGAGGTGTGTTGTCTGGCGCATATTTTTATATTTTTTTATATATATTTCACGCTGTGCTTAGTTTGAGGTTAGCTGTAATAAAAAGGCTCAAGATTAAAGTCATTTTCATACTGATGAAAAAGAACGATTGACAAAACATCAAAAAGTGTTTTTTGCTAAGCGGGTATTATAATAACATTTATTTAAATGGCGAAGAAATGAGTGCGAATGAGTAGTTACCAGAGATAAGATTATTGTAATTTTTATTTAAAAATCTATAAATTTCCTCCTAACTAACATTTGTTGTTGGCCGAAGTTTTCTAGAGGAGGCTAACCTCCATCATTTCCTAGCAATGAATACTTTAATCTAATACTTCACATAAAGTAACCTATTTTATGTTCCTGTATTGTTAGCGTTGGGTGTTGCGGCGTATAAAATATTACGATCAAACGACTTTAGCCCCAGTACTTTGTTTGTACATTTATAGTAACTAAAACGAGTATTTATGTGAGAATTTTTACGAGAAACTTTCAGCTTTGCTAGTCATACTACCAGTTACAAGAGAGCTGTCAAAATATCAAGCTTGCTGCATTGTAACAGCGTCGAGAATCTCATAGCATTATTGCCTCACACTTCTTACTAAGACACGAAAATTTACAAAAGCGAGTCTTCAACCATAACAAGGTGTTAAAACATAAAACGTATATTAAATTACATTACCCAAGGACAACACCGCAGAATTATGTAACGACGACAACATAAACGAAGGCATGGTTTTAACAAGAGCGTTACTTTTTAGTAGGTTCTCTTAGATAAGACGCGGATTACTTTCGTAATAACTCTCGAGGCGGGCCTTCGAAATCCTAATATTATCTTTGGTAAATAAACTGGCCCGTCCCGCAGCTGTGTCCCAATTATTATTTCATTACAAAGTGGCGCGTATTACATTGTGGCAACTGTCGCGTTGGGGTGACAGTCGTGAAAGAGCCCGTCCGTGACGCGGCGCTGGAATAACATAGCTTTTGTATTTAAAGTTTAATGTCATGGGTAATCATGAGATTAAATTCTTCTAATCCAATTTATTAATGTTGCGCTTTTCAGCTGCTTCCCTAAGCCGAGGATTGTTTACTTTGACTTTGTAAATGAGTTGCCTGCATTGGTAGCACTCAGCTTGTTGGCGGACAACTACACTGTTCAGTGTTTCTAAACCCTGCGCATCGTGATCTGCTCCCAGTTGGGTTAGGTGGATAAGGTACTGTTCCCTGCGGTTAGGGGAAGAGAATACTACCGAGGTATCCCTGCCTGTCGTAAGAGCCGACTAAAAGGGCCCTTGGGGTCGCGAAACGTACGCGGGGGGGCCTGCGTGTGTTTCGGTTTGCGATCCCGAAGAAGACGGTAACGCGTGTCTTCGGACACAGTGGTCTATGTTATCGTGCACTGAAGTTGAGCTTGCTCCTCCCGAGGCTGGCTGCCAGGCGGTCTTGCGCGCCCAAGGGTCCTGCGATGAGTCTCTCTCTTGTTGGGGATCGCGGGTCCCTTCCATTCTGCGCCGAAGATGACCACCGTCAGGTTTAAGTGGGTAGGGGTCTCTGTTTTCCCAGGAATTTCGAGTCCCACAAATCCCAGGTGTCCCGAACCCAGGGCCTTGGGAATGCCTAAATGCATTTCCTGACGCAAAAAAAAGGTGAATAAGGAACTGCAATCTCTTAGCTATTCTAGTTTAGTTTTGCTTTTTTTTCGTCGTAAGTAACTATTTTCAAACTTACATGATGAACCCAACTACAAAGTGGACAGATGACATGATAAAGGCCGTAGGTTTCAACGGATGCAGTTCGCCGTCAACTGACATTTCGGGAATCACGTGAGACGCCTATGTTCAAAAATAGACGCCGTACGGCTGAGAATGATGAACTGGTAGAACTGATGACCATTAGAGCAGAGTTTTGATACAAATATGCCAATGGATGTTTTTTTAAAACACAACTTATAACATTTTTTGGTTTCCTTCACTAGTACCGCAGTCCGTATATTTTATAAGTTTTGAAGAGTTAATAAGTTTCCTTATACCAGTGCCAATAAAATGGCAAATAATGTATTCAGTACCTTTTCCAATTATTGGATCTTCAAAATTATTACGCAGTGCTGATACTTCACACCATGATACATGTTATAATAGCGTGAACAAAATGGAATTCATTTTGTCACATCACACCTAATTAGTGACAGTGGGCGGCTAAAATGGCGCATAATCACAGCATTTTAGGCGGGCGGCCGCTATCATACGCGCTATTACACCGCTTCGGTCACATTGTGTCACGGTAATACGTGACACGATGACGTAGTGCCTAAATAAAACAATACGGATCCTAGTTTGTGTTAGAACATTAGTTAGAATTTGTGCATTTGAAATCTGACTTGTATGCGTTATCGAGTTTCCATTGCTTTTTGTCTCTCTTCTCGATGGTTTTTGTTTCGTTTCAGGATTAATATTGACATTTGACTCCACTTGACAATAGCGAAATCATCCAAGATTGTACAGGCCATAATTAAAAAAAAAAAAACACGGATCTTTACCTTAAAATAAAATTTTCAACAAAATTCCAATGACATTAAAAAACTTAGATTTCAATGAATTTAAAATGAAATTCAAGAATTTATTAATTGAAAAATGCTATTATAATACGCCGGACTTCTTAAGTGACAAATTTTGATATAATTACGGATTGACTTTATATTTTTACTAATTTTACATGTATCTACTTATTGTTGTATTTTTTTTTTCTAGAATGCCTTAGATTTGACATTTTTTTATTAATAGTAACGTATCTTAATTTGTATGCCGCAGAGGCACGACATGTTGAAACCTAATGTTCATGTATTTATTATCCTATTTGCACACATGTTTCGAACAAATAAATGCATCTTTATCTTTATCTTTATCTAAAATCTGGTAACGTTAATAACATTGACACTCCTTCACGGTTGGTAAGCCTGCACTATTTTAATCCCTTCAATTCCTTATCTACATTTTTTTTAAATCATTCTTAAAAGTTTCACCTCAAAGTTGGTTTTCGTTCTTTGAAGCGAACCATTCTAGTAGTAAAACGATCAGATTGTGTAATTACTGGTTTAATTTGTGCTTTCAGCCCAAATCACAGACTAATCACACTAACCCTGTGAGCTACCTGATTGAAGTAGGTTGTACGGGTAGTAGCAGCTGGCGGTCTATTGCAAAGGCACGCCACACAGCGGCCACTTGCAAGTAAGTAATACTTTACAACTCAAACTAAAGATATCTTTAAGGCCCGTATTCACTTTGATTAGTAGTAAATGCAGGTTCTCCTTCAAAAAATCTATCCACAAGCTTTTTTTACAGACACCCTTATCAGTTTGAATTAGTGCTATTTAATCATTGGTCAGATTAGTCAGATCGTCAATCATATCATTCCGCGTTAATGTTTCGTCTTTCATTTGAGTACATAATATGTATTTATATATCATTGTATTTATGAATTTATATGTATATAGTTGCTATTTTTATATGTAAGTAGGTACACATACATATATATTGTAATTTAGATAAGTAGGTATATATATTATATGAGTAAATTGTTTACTTTTATTTTACTGAAACTTAGTTTTACAAAACCCCGCCGTAAAGATTTCTGCTTCACCTAGTGGTTGACTGGTAAAGAATGCCTTTAGGCATTAAGTCCGCCAATTGTACTTTTCTTTGTGCAATAAAGATTAAATAAATAAATAAATGCAGGTGCTTAGTGATCAAGAGAAAACATGTGTGGACAGCGATTGAATAGAACACGCTTCTTTCTAATCACATCACGACGCAGGATACTAATCACTCTCAATAATCCGTCGCTGTTCTCACTGAGCACGTGCACTAATCACCTGCACTCGCACTTATCAAGGTGAATACGGGCCTTTATTTAAACAGACCTGTGGCAAGTACTTCCAACCATTATCATCCTTAAGGTCAAATGTCAATATCCCATAATTCAAAAGATTTCAATTTTGCAACGCTTTTCAATAATGCACCTATCAAATAAACCTTCAAAAAATATTGAGTTTGTCGCGTTTATCAAAACCACACGTGCTTGAAGCGGTAAAAACACAAAATATCCGATGTTGTCGAGTATAAATTAATTGTTTTTGAATTAAAAATTGCTGACACTACAAAACGTGCCATCATCTGCCGTTAATGAGATAATTAATTCGAGTTGTGTGTCGAAGCGTCGTCGCTGTAATCACTGTAATCGCGGGCACTCGTCGATCGTAATTACAGAGAGGACGGTTCCTGTAATTAGCGGACAGATCCAGACCGCTTATGTTTTGAGTTCTACTTTCCACATTTTATTGAATTATCACTTTTAATGATATCACATTTATTAATATTATGATGATTGTATTGTTGTGTGTATTTAGCCCAGAAATGAATTCTGCATGGTATGTGTGATTAATTAAGTATAATTCTATGAGTATAATATTGGTAGTATTAAGAACATTACAGTTCATTTGCTGAGAAACACAAGATAATAATCTTGTGTTTCTCAGCAAATGAACTGTAATGTTCTTATGAACCTTACACCGAGGTCATTTGATCCTAAAATAGCAGGACTTGTAGGTACCTACCTAATATGGTTGACAGAATTTGATAAACTAACTTAAAATTTTCTATTTTTTATATTAATGGAATAAGGACACCCAAACATAGAACAAACACAAAATTTTCATCACATGAATGTTTGTCCTGAGTTGGACAGTACCAACTTTATTTTGTTGGCCAAGGTTCAATAACCTACGGCGCTAAAGCCAGGATCGCGCCAAATTGCAAGTCCAAGTTGCAATTTGAAATTAATCGAATTTATATTAGTTCAATTCAATTTTCTCCCAAGCAAAAAATTGTGTCACTATTAAAAAGATGAAATCCTCAAAAACTGAACAACTACAACTTCCTACTAAAAACTAAAAAAGGTTTTGGTAGTATTAAATTTGAATTTCAATGATGAAGGCTTTTGCTAGGCAGTGGGGCAGCATAAAGTGTCATAAATGTAACCTTTTTCGATATTATTTTATTTGTACTGACGTTTTCTTAATCATTTTGCAATAAAATTAAGTTAAAAAGCCATGATAATATTACTTCAAACAAATTAAGGTTTTACTAGTTGAAGGATTAATTCAGAGACAAAATTTAGGATATTACACGGCTGTTCATAATTACAAGCTACGGCACTTGAAGCTTCTCTATAATTACGCTATTAGTCGCCCAACAATCACACCAAAAAACCTGAATTGATAATAACGTTACAGTATCGATATTAAAATTTAAATCTATCATAACTGTTCTGAAACTGAAAATAAGGTAAAAGGTATTTAATGAGTTTCTTATTATTAATTTATTGTTTCATATTCTCATGACAGCAATGATTGACTTTTGTCTACCTGCCTACCAAATCAGGTGCGATTCATATACCAATTTAGTCATGAGCGTATATTTCGGGTAGATGGAAAGCGGTCGCGAAGTCAGATATAAGGTATCACAGACAATCACTGTTCGTGCAAGGCAACCACTGATCAACCTTATCTTGAAGGCCTGTTAAAATGGCTTTGCAAGAGTACGAGGATTTTAAGAAAAATAAAAGGATAAAATGAGGCTCCTAGGGCATATGAGATAATTATTTATTTATTTTAAAAAAATACAACTATTTTAACAGGATGTCTTCCTAATGCAAAAGTGAAGTCAGCTAAATACATTACTAATTATGGTTATTTGATAGGGCAAATGAATTAAAAAAATACATGTTTTAAAACCAGGCAAAATATAAACCAACTCATGATGTATGAGTAAAATTGAGCTTAGTTTAGATATAAAATCGAATTCCATGAAAATGTTATATTTATATTTTCTGTAACTCAAACTTATCTCTAAAATATGTTGCACTCGTATTGTCTCTTTTATAAACAAACGTATACGATCAAAACAGACCGGAAGTACATATGCTGTTCAATTCAAATTAGATTCTGTTTACCAGCATTATCATGTTTCATTGGCATTCGCTTCTATGTCAAGCATAAATTGAATGCGTAAAATATTTATGCAAATCTCAAACAACAAACTAATGTTTGCCGAAATTATAATATACCAAGGCGTTGATCACTCGTCCGCCGACGTGCACATGTTAACAAACATGCTCACTTTTACCTGGTCGTATATAACTTCTTTTGTAGGAACGGCACATGCAATATAACCATAATATAGAAATGTATGGTTTCCAAAACTTAACTTTAAGATTTAGAATAAGAATAAACTAAGTTTATTTGGCACTAAATGCAGTAAAAAAATAACAGAAAATACAATAAAATGAAAGACATAAACAAAGGATTAAAACTAACTTAAATCAAATTACAAGTAGGTGCCAAATAGGCCTTTGCTCAGCATAATATGTCGCAGCGAGAAGCTACGGCGCTGGTATTATGCGAATACCTTTACAAATAAAAAAAAACAAGTATGGACGGATGGGCGTAAAGCACGAGCACAACTTAAAACAGACAATTTGGAGCTTAGAATAAATACAGTTTATCAAATAAAACAATTGAATAAAAAGCATAAA
Organism: Udea olivalis; assembly: GCA_947369235.1. NCBI lineage: Eukaryota > Metazoa > Arthropoda > Insecta > Lepidoptera > Crambidae > Udea > Udea olivalis. The sequence goes on along the minus strand of OX376343.1, from coordinate 24,434,851 downwards.
TAACTTTATGCTTTTTGTAGAGATCGAACATCGGCAGACAGCCAGCTGACCTTTCCAACTGAAAGTGGGAAGCTCAAAACCGGGAAAAGTGTGTGAAGCACCCTGAATTTACGTGGTTAGCGACAGGTAAGTATTAAAAAACTCTTTGCGTACACCTAATTATGTCTCAGTTCGTGAGCCAACAAAAGCAACCCTTTGATAAAAAATCCATTCTTGTAGGTTAATTCGGCGTACACCCCTCCAGTGAGTGTCCGCCCTCCCGCGCCATAACTCATGTTCCACAAGACGTGAGCTATTGTGCGGGTTGTACTTTTTTCGGCATTCGAGCTCGCAACATGATTGTTTAAAATCACAGAGCGTGTGCCCTCTGATAAGATTTATGTACTGCTCCTGACACTTAATTTCGTCCGTGTTCGCCCCTTGACGTTCGTCGCGAATTATTTTACTAACGTTCACTTTTATTTTTGTGTAACAACATGGAATTAGTACGTCCCACGGTAAGTTGAAGGATTAATTGTAGCTGGAATACATTTTTGGACACTAACACAAGGTTTTCTGTCCTCAAACTAAGGACCATTTGTACTGTAGATGCGAGAGACTGAAAGTTCCGAGCCCAAGTGGTTAAATTGTGGGGTTTATCGTAATATTCCGCCGGGGTTTCTGACAAACGTCGAGATGAAGTTAATATATATCATAATAATATTAGCTATGTCTGTATAGCGATGACTAACATTATAATGATGAAAGCTTTACCTAGTAGAGATAATATATTCTACATAAATCCGCGATACACTAATATTTAAGAACAAACCCACGCTCCATTCCGTACTAAGGAAGAAAGCTACAAAACGCGCTAACAAGGCAATGAAAAAAGAAATAGGTCGCAAATTTTAGCTTTGTACATACCTACATAAATAAGGTTGCAAAATGAATCTTTTATAATAACATTTTCGATGCAAAATCAGGGTCTTTTTTAGAAAGCTCAAAGAAATTGTTCATTAAAAGACTCTTCGTTAAGAGAACCTTTAACGGGCGGATGCGGATGCAGATCCCGTCTTTGCTAATTAATACATAGCTAATTGGAGAGCCACCGTCAAAGGCAGGCAGTGTATTGCCAGATATACCGAGTTATGGACATTTTGAAACTAAGTCGGAAGTAGGCAGAATGTGCATCCGTTCGTTGTTTACTCGACAAAAACCCTTATTTGACCCCTGTATCTAATCTATTTAAGGATAACTAGGCAGACAGATCGATAACTTTGCTTAGACACAACACTAGTAAGAACAAAACTAGTGAGTATAGTATTAAGAGCTCATCATCTTACTGATCAACGGGGGAATCTGAAATGCGCTTTTGTTGTCTTGCTGACCACCAATCCTTTTTGTCTTAAAGTGCTCCCACTTGGAGCATTCGCCTGTGATGTAACGTTTCAGATTTGATTTTGAACATTACATTACAGTACTGCCTCCCTGAAGTTAAAACACAAAAATAACATTGTATCATCAAGTTGCGTACTGTAATGCTCGGTGCTTTTCCCTCACCAACGTAATGCTGGAATCTGTACCGTTACAGTTGGCGCACTGCTCTATTCTCCTCCCATACTGATGTAATGTTCGACTCTGTAACATCACAGGCAAATGCTTCAAGTGATGGAGCACCTTTATATACCATATATATTATCAAATACAATATATATTTGGTATTTAAGGAATATTTTCAAAACCAGTTCAACCCCACTAAGACACATGTTTGCGCGTTTACCGCTAAAAAAACTCCTTCTACTGTAGTTCCTCAGTTCCAGAATACTTCCCTTATCTTATCAAATAGTATTGCGATTCTTGGTGTTGACATATTTAGTGACGTACAGTTTGGGAGTCATTTGGAACAAAAGGCGTAGTTGGCATCCAAAAAGATCGGTGTGCTAAACAGGGCGAAGCAGTACTTCACTTCTAGGCAAAGACTACTGCTGTATAAAGCACAAGTCAGGCCACACGTGGAGTACTGTTGTCACCTTTGGGCAGGAAAGCCTGGATATAAACTCAGTCCTTTTGACTCGGTCCAGAAGCGTGCGATCCGGATTGTTGACGATCCAAACTGGCAAGGCGTTTAGAATCGTTAAGTTTGAGGTGAGACTTTGCCTCCCAATGCGTGTTCTAACGCTTGTGCAACGGGTTTTGTTCTGAAAAGCTGTTTTATATGATGACGAGCGTACGTTTTGGTTTCAGAGATGTTTCCTACCGAGGACGCTTAAATTGTGGAATGAGCGATGCCGAGGTTTTCCCAATGAGTTATAGTATGGAGTTCTTCAAGAAAGGGTTTGAAAATGTTTTTGCAGGGTGGACAACGCGCGAGTGATGCCCCTGGTGTTGTACGCGTCCATAGACTGCGGTAACCGCTTACCATCAGGCGGCCCGCGAACTTGATTATCACCGACGTAGTATAAAAAAAAACATTGTGAGATTACAGTCTTTTGCAGGACGTACAAATCAAGAATCGAAGGAAGATCTTCTGCAAAGCCGCCATCGCATCGCGCTTTACACTCAGATTGACGTTTCTATCCTTTGCCTGTTCTCGTCTTTTACATACATTGCGCAGCCGCATTCGATATTGTAAAGAATACCTAGTCAAAGAAATAAACAATATTTCACACATTACTTGAACGTTTTAGGCATTTCATACCTTGCCTCGGTATTTTATGAAATACCGGATTATACAGTTGCTGCCGTTGCTGGTAACATATCCAATAAAAGTAAGTAAATAAAAAGGTATTTTATTTTTTACATTTTCAAACCTGGCATGATCAAGGGATGACTAAAATGTTGAGTCACAAATGAGGAGGGTTGAGGAATGTACGTAGCAAATAAAAGTTAAAAATGATAACAATGCAGACTGTTACGAAGGTTGCAATTAAATTATTACGTCACATCCGGTATTGTGCGCGGGAGCCGACACGTGGCAGACCAAAGGCAATATTAACTATCACGATTCGGGTGCTAATAAGCGTGATTCCATTCTATACGTTTAGTCGCGTGGCTGCTAAGATGTTTTTGTATTTATCAAACCGATGATATACCAAAATTTATTTAATTGCGGTTTTTTTTTTGTGTCGTTTCTTTACTCATAGTATATTATTTTACTTAATTATTCATATCTGTATGTTTGGCTGCAACAGTCATGAGTTCTTACCTTATGTGCCATACTTCTTACTTCAATCACTTAATTGCCAGTAGGTACTCGTACTTGTGTTCTACTGATTTTTCCTTAATCAAGGTTTCATAATAGAGTTTTATTTTGCCTGCAGTTGAATTTTTTTCATGTACCAGTTAATAAATTAATAGGTATTTATATGTGATGTATTTGAATTCAAATGAATGACTTTGGTTTCACTATTTTTACGGAAAACAGTATCCACAGGAAAACTATGAATAAGAACTGACTTACGTATATATATTACAACAAAATAAATGTTTTTACTGAGGAAACAAATCGTCTCGTTATTAATAAAGCTCGAGCTTGTAATATTAGTTTGAAATGAGGAAGGCAAAGTAGACACAGGGGAAGTGATTTCTCGTTTGTTCCAAGATGAAACACGTAGAAGAACAGCGCACCCAGTAAAGATCGTTGTCTGACCCGACCGGGAATCGATCCCGAGACACCACGCAAGTCAACAAAAGAAACTGTGCTACAGCGCACTACGGCAATTGTGTTACGGCAGGTTAAACTTATATAACTTATATGATACTGTTAATGTTAGTTTGATAAAGAAAAAACGGCATACAACAAACTATGCTTCAAAAACATATGAAATCATTCAAACAAATATTTCAAGTTAATGGCCTATCGAAATGCCTGAACTTCTAATTATTTGAATTTTGAATTGATTTCTATCATCAATGTCTCTAGCTTTTTGAACATGAAAATATTTACAAGATTCAAGTTAATCTGGATAAGCTTATTGATAAATACATCAATTTGAATCAAAAGATATGCTACATACCTCGAATTTCAGCAGTTAATTGAAGTAAGCGATAATAGTGTAATCATTGAAGATTATTCACCCTATCTAACAACCTTGTAAAGGCCATAATTTTACTGATTTAAACTCATACAGATACTATTGAAACAGTTTGGAAGGAACAGATAAATCTAATAGATAAGAGCCAAGTCGGTTCACTAAGTCAATAAACTGTGAGCTCAGAATGAAATATCTTAGTAATTTTCCAACTACGATATTCAATCTGCATGAATCTTGCTGAATCAATAAAGTTATCTGCACAAATTCTTAATTTTAACTCCATTGCTAGGTTTGCAAGGTCTGTTTGCAAAGTATATTATAATATATTGTGTTATTTTTACTCTATATTTTAAGTACGAGTGTATACGCTATGTTTTAAACTTGGATAGCTAGCTAATGATTCTTTTCACTTTTAAAAGTCTACAGTTCAAAAATACAGATTTTTACGAGCTTGGTTTTGAGAACTGCTTGGTATGGTGACTTTGCCATCGTCCTATCGTTCACTATTACATTTTTGTAATCATAGTAGATACGTGTCTTTTTTTATGCTGCCCTTCTTTTTCTCAACCGGTGGGACCGCGCTGTCAGTTTTGACAGATCACGCGAAACTGGATTCAATTGAAATTTGACGGACTTTGAAAGATCAAAATAAAATGCTACCATCTCACAAGAAAAAGCGGAATGGACAGATTAAATAACGGCTTATAATTTATTTGTCTATGGAAAAGTTTAATAGGCAATATTAGAATGAGAATAGGTTTGATAAGGTGAGAGTAGATATTGATATGAGAGCAGGTTTTGATAAAAAAAGCTGCCTAAGACAGTTAAATTTTATGATCATCATCATCCATGGGTTTTCAACCGGAATAGACGCGGTTGTGAACCCACAACGGTGTGTGGGGTCCCAGGATCCGCCTTTCTTATTTTCTTGGCCCACTTCACGTGGACTTGTGCATCCTCAGTGGTGTGTCTGTTGGCACGCATCTCACCCTTGACAACGTCGAGCGACCACTTCTTGTGTCGACCTCTTCTACCGGTACTGGCGGGGGCAGCATGGCCAGACATTTGTTGCCTACTAACTACCAATGAAGGCGGCACTCCTGCAGCTTGTCTGCGATGTCACGAACACGAAGGCTGCCGCGGATGTTGTTGTTCCGCACGCGATCTTTGCGTGAGACTCCACACATCCACCGCAGCATCTTCATTTCCGTGACGCGCAGCTCCTGTCTGTGTTGCTCAAGTAAGGGCCATGTTTCACTGCCATATAAAAGGACAGGCCTAATGATGGTTTTATAGACCTGCTCCTTCAGCTTGATCGGCATTTTGGGGTCACAAATGACACCAGTCAACTCACGCCATTTGGCCCAAGCCGCGGAATTTCAAAGCCGCGAAATCAAGTCATCGCTACAATGGGTGGGTATTGGCCTAATCACCACGCTTGCCAAATGCGGGTTGGTGATCATAAACCCAGGTTATGTTCCAAAAATTCCGAAAACACACTTTGCCCGACCTGGGAATTGAACCCGGGACCTCAGGGTTTCGGGCTGAGCTCTGAAACCAATCAGCCACGGGAGCGTTATAGATTTTAAAAAAAACCTATTAATTGTTTCAAATGTAACTCTGTTTAAGTACTATAATTGTTTATTATTAATGAAAAAATAAACTAATATTATTTTTATTTCATTTGAAACCTAAATAAGCAATAATTTCATAATATTCTATCTGAATCTCTATTACCGTCAAATTGTTGTTCTTTTCTGAATTGACTCGGGTCTGGGTGTGCTGGGAGACGCCCCTGTCTTAAGGGGCGTGGGATAATTATCCAAGGATATTTATCCTAACTTCGAGACCATGACAAGTGGTGTGTTCTCTGGCGCATATTTATTTATTTATATTTAATTACGTAGGCTACATTACTGGTACGATTTAAACACTTTTTTAGAGGCACGAAACAGGAAAGTCTGGTAAGTTAGGGTTATTTAATAACGATCTTAGGTAGTTTAAAACGGAAACACTTCATGTAGTTTAATCAGGAAGAACAGATCCTTAAACGAAGAGTTCGGAAAATATGTGTTTTGACGACACGGTTGGTATAGTCCGCTGTAGCATGGTTTCTCGCCTTAACTTGCGTGGTGTTCCAAGGTCGATTCTCGGTCGGGTCAATTTAGAAAACGATCTTCTTTAAATTGACTCAGGTCTGGGTGTGCTAGGAGACGCCCTTGGCTCATTTCCCTGTTGAGTACCTCGTACCACAAGGATATTTATCCTTATTTCGAGGTCATGACACACATTTATTTATTTATTTATGTTATACAATTTTTACATATTAAACATGCATACATTTTATGACGGGCCAACAAACGCTCAATGATCATCGAACTTCCATTCAACCTTGAAAAATCTAGCCAATTGAGCCCAGGTCTGAACAGCCTATTCTGCGTGACAAGGCTACATTCCGCTTAGCACCCACAATCTTCACGAGTTATGGCTATTACACCGGCAGAGCAGTGACCTGCTATAAAGTCTTTTACAAAACCCAACTTGCAGACCCATCAGTCTTGGCCACTGTAATTTGAAACTGCACCAAGTAAATATATCATCCGCACTACCGAATTACGGTGCGGAAAAATTTACATGTTTGAAATATATTTTGTCCAGAGCCGGCCGGTTCAACGCAGTACCGTTCGCATGTCAACGGCGCGTTAGCAACGAACTAACTGTTTAAAATGGTCGTGTTCAACATTCGCCAACTGCGGCTAGAGTGGAGCTATTACACAAATCTATGAACGTCTCTTCAGTGGAAGCTCTGGGTGTATCATTAGTGAATGAGTTTATCTAGAATCCTGCAGTGTATGAAGTGTATTAGGATTTGTAAAAGTTAGTGCTAATTTATTATATCTAGCTGTCCGTCAGCGGCTACGTCCGTTAAAATGTAGCCTGATCCTGATAATTTAGCTTTATATTGGTGAGATAGTTTTTAAAATCGGTTTAGTAGATTTGAAGCCTATTTAATGCAAATAAACGAATAATCAAGTCTTTCCTCTGTATAATATTCGTTTAAATGATCGTGCACCAGTGCAATATTGTCAAAATAATGCATAACATAAAAAACGTTTTCCATAATCCCATGCCTTACAGCATCATAATTTTACTATAATTTCCAAAAATACGTAGCTAAATTGTCTTGGTTAGTTTTGCTGGATGATTTTTGTACTACGGTTGCTACTACGATGATTTAGGCGGTGGCTACGAATGCTACGGCTATATTACTCGTAGATGCAGGGTGAGGTTGCTACGATGACGTGAGAGTAGCACTAACATTTTATTGCTACGTATTTGAATTTGTCGTAGTTACAAACCTACCGGGGTCAATAAATGTTAGTCCCGAAATGCTATGCTTCTTTTTCAGTTTGTTTGAAAAATCTCATAAATAAAAAGTACATAATCAACAGCACACATAATAACTTTCTTTCAGAACTCTACGCCGACTTAATAAAACAATTCCCGACGATTATACTAGGCTGCTACTTTATACGGCGACAAGCAACATTAAAGGCTAATCTAAACAACTGAGTAGAAGGTATACCCGCGCATTAAGGCGGCGCCAGGCGACGTAATTGAAATGGAGTCGTGGCTTTAACAACTATGCCAGATCTGAGTGTGTCGTGATATTTTCGATAGAAAGCATTTTTTTATGCTAGAATATTTTTTGCATAATGAAATATTTCTAATGATAGGAAGTGAGATGAATCAAGGCGGTCATAGTGGAAAATTTAACTATTAACTGCATAGTCGTTAACAGCACATGTGCTGTTAAGATCTAAGTATAATTTTAACCTGAATGATGAAAGGACTAAGTACATACATGCATATTTATATCAAATGGCAATATTTTACTATCTTTCTGGTGATGATAATAAAAAACAGTACATTTTATAATTAAATATAAAAAAACTTGATTCACCTGTATTCCTTCCCCAACCAATATCAATTTTATTTACCTGGAAAGAGAAAAGAAAAGTTAGTAAAATAAATTTAACGAATGCTGGAACGTTATTGAATGCTTGGACTGTCGGTAAATTGGTTACTTAAAATAATCCTAAATCTACCCTGGCAATCGAAAGAGCTAGTATTTTTCAGGTTTGAAAATAAATTGATTTTTACCTAATCTGCCCAAGTCGAATCCGCCGAAAAGATCTTGGGTCAAGTCAGTTAGGGCACGTGTACTTGGCGTTAATGTCTTGGGTTGAGTACTCAAGATACTGAAACCTAAACTAGCTATCGTTGTGTTTTAGTAATTTCACCCTTTGTTTTTAGGTTGTAGTCTCCATTCTCCTCTGCACTACAGTTAGACAATCGAAATGTTTTGATTTAATCTACTTAAATCTTTCTGCTTAATCGATCGATACCAAATTTCAATATGTTATTACCTCAGGTTGTGGAGCAGCAAAAAATATGATCGTAGTTTATATGCGTATGGTATTTTAATAGATGTTCAGTAGGAGGACATAAGTACGACGACGTGTGGTTACATTAGTCTTCTTGAAAACAGGATTCTGTTTGACAGAGTTTCATCGCGCTATTTGTATCCTTACTCCCGACCAAAAATAATGTTAGTGATGGGCCACTGAATTAGGTTTTCTACGAACCACGTTTCGTGAATGTTATTTATGATTTAGGGAATGGAGGTCTTTAAGGAAAACAATATTTGATTTAGTGTATGTTTTTAGGTTTGTCGGGCAAGTCAATCGTTTTACCGTTTAGTTTCACACTGCAGTACAAGAATAGTGAGCGAATAATGTACTCATTAGTGTTATATAAACACCAAGAAATAAAATGCAAAAGGTTCTATTAAAAGGTTTCCCTTATTAGAGTTTTATTCGAATGTGCCTTTTATTCAAATGTAGACTGAGACCGATGGATAATAAGGCCGCAAATGGCGACACACCACGCTACTTGGAATTAAACTGGCTATTTCTTAATTAGCAAAGTATAGGTTGAGTGCAGTAGTTGAGGACCAGTCAAACTCATTTAGCACACGTAAGTAATTGATTTATAGGGTTAAACCAGGGTCGTTTATTTTTGACTAGCGTTAACAAAGGCAAGGCAAGGTTGGGGTTACTTCAGTAGTAATTCGTTTTAGCTCCTAAAGAGATTTATTGTGTTATTTCCTGGGTGAAATTATAATGAGGTAAAATAGCACATGAAAAAGCGTAGAAATAGAATGTAACTGAACAATGCGATTTAATATTAAACGATTTTTGAGATTTCGCTTTATGTTTCTTGGGGATATTTGTTCATTTTTATGAGCTTAAGTACAAATTAGACATGCGCGGCGCTCTGACAGATAGCCCGCCTAGAACAACACGCCATTTTTGACGCACGCACACAGAGACATGAGTTTACAAGCGAAGCCAGTGAGCTTCGGTGAGTCGGAGAGTCGCACTGTCACGAGTGTTTTTGTCGAACTTGGTGCAATTTTTCACATGATGAATTTTGTTTTGGGCCGGTTCTGTCAAGTGGGTATAACTTACTTACTTCATTTTAAAAATATACTAGTAACCCTAGGCGGTTCACGCAAGTTTAGGAAAAAGGTGCGAGTGGTCCTTCTGTAAACTCTTTATTTTGTAGCTTAAGCTTCAAATTGATTAGAATAAATTGATCAAAGAATGTCAATGCATTCAACAGCATGAACTTTTTTGTTGGAGTTGTTTTAAATATTTGTTCCATCTTGACAATAGCAAAAACGTAGAGAGTTGGCAAATGGAAACCTACAAGTACTTGTATATATGAATTTGTGGTTACCGTTAAAAATACTCTTAAAGTTGGATTTAAAACCCTGATTATTTGTTCAATTAGAATAAATAAAAATATGTGATATTAAATTAGCAGACATTAGTTCATAAGCTCCCAAGTAATGTGAAAGATGAAATGTGATCGTCACTACCTAACAAAGTTAGCATTGCACATTTATTTTTCAGTGTGCAGAAAAATCAAAGAAACTACAAACAACTTGACAGAAGCACTAGCTTGCACTCTGCCACCGCAAGGCGTCCGCGTAGCAGCAGGTACGTGTCACGTAGGTGTCACGTCTCAAGCTGCACTAAGCTCCACATCCCGTAAACAAGGCTTATGTGACATACAACATTGTTTGTGGTTACATCCTTCGACACGAGATTGGGAGGTACAAGATTGTGGACATGATTGAAAGCAATTTTGAAAATGACGCTTACTACGAAGCGTTGATTTTGAATTTGTCACTTTTAGATTAATGCGCTTTTAATAGTGTACTATATACACGGCTAGAGTGTAACCATTAAAGCATAAACCAAGCTCGCGTACACGTACGCGTACGTAAAAATATATTGGAATTTGACATGACATGACATGACAATGTCAAATCCCAATACAATTTTTTACGCGAACGATAATGTAAATTTAAAGTGGCAACTCGTGGTCGACGTACTGGCCCCTCTTTCCCTTGAGGTACTTTGGGCACGTACCCACTACTAAAATCACATTGTTTTAAGGTTTCAGAACATAATAAAATGGATTCCAAAAAGAGATGTAGGTTGCAATATCGATTTTTAAGCACTTAAATTCAGAAGGGCCTCAAATAGATAAAAGACGTTCCTCCTCGCGTACGGGATGAATCCCGTATCACTAAACTCTAGGTGTAATCAACTATGTTGTAACGAGAATTGAACTTGGTAAACCCAACCTTGTGTAAATAAATAAATTAATAAATGCGCTCATTCGCCCCCCGCGACAAACCATTATATTAAATGAAAAGTGAATCTCACGTGAAATAAGAACGTAGTGTGAAGAGCCAACGTATTTATTAAACCAATTCTGATCGCAACCATTGTCGTTTAATTAATACCAAAGTTTAGAAAATGATTTTGTTTATTGAATAAAATATGTTATAAAAAGGAACCTTCATAGTGACTAAGCTTATGAAATTTTAGTAAAAATATCCTACCTATTCTTTCCACTAACGCAAAAGAGGTCGTTTGCTACGCTAGTAATTTTTATATCGATCCAGACATACCATTATTGCGGTGCCAGTGTGTGATCTCCGTTAGTGGTTTAACCTATTCCAGTGAAATAATTCGTGCTGCAAGAGTAGGTACCTGATTTCAAATGTATGGGCTTCTTGTAGAATATCCATATATCCGTTGGAGTTTGACAATTACTTAACTTTAAATATTGTGATTCAGGTTCTTGCACCAGCCGCAGCAAAGGTGACAAGCACTAAAACAGGTCATTTTAAAGCGTGTGTAGAGAAAATTGACATCATTATCAAGTTTTTGACTAGTAGATTTTTTATGGGTTGCTCTTGGCTACGGCCTCAAATCAACTTAGTGCATAACTACGAGTATTCAAAAATAGAGGTGGAAGAAAATTCAATCAGAGATTTATATTCAGATCAGCCCAAACAACCAAAAGGAAAAAATCCTACAGCTAAATTAAAAAACCGGTTTCTTTTAAAGCACACTGAGCTTAGAATTTTATCCGTAACCAAATTAAGTCTAACAAAATATCCGTTAATACCTTCCAGACTATAATTGAATGCTCGCTCACAATGGCGACCCACCCGCAGGTCGCCTTTCTTGAACACACGTCGATAATTAACTTTTAAAAGGCTTTGCGTATTGGCATTAGAAAATGTGGTTGTGGTTGCCTCGCAAATTGGTTCTTTGGTAGAAAATGCGATGATTTATAACGTGTGATGCACGCTAACCTTAATAGACAGAAAATACAAATACTTCAGTAGTGAATCATAGGTTTATTTAATTTAAATTCGGGATTCAGATGTATCATCATCTTCATAGTCATGTTACGCCGTTTTCTAGGTGATATGTTATGATATGATATGGCCCCGGTACCCTACGGCGAAAACCAGTTGGCTCTTACCTATATTGCACAGTTTCAAGCGGGGAGGTGGAATTGCTTGTGCCTTCATGATCCTCTCCATTGGATCTGCTAAACGAGCCCCGATAGAGAAAAGGACTTGCGAATCCTGTCACAAATTAGAAATGCGTGGCGCTTTGACAGATAGCCCGCTTAGAACAACACGCCATTTTTGACACACGTACACAGAGGCGTGAGTTTACAGGCGGAGTCAGGGAGTTTCAGCGTCGCGGTCAGTCGCACTGTCAAAAACATTGAGATATTATTTGTACGTCGTCAGATACTTATATTATAGTTCAATGGTCAAAAATGGTTTCGCGCAGATAGTTCTGTTGCAGTGTATTTGGCTGTATGAACACCACACAAAATTGTGATTATACATTTTTTAAGTTACCAAATTACGTTGAAAAATAAGTAAAATTCAGATATCGTTTGCAAGTTAGTAGTACTATGTACGAGTATTATAAGTATATAGGTAGGTAAACCATTATATTTCGTAACACATTCAAATCCAGTACAAATGGGCTTTTATTTTTCCGTAACTTATCTTATCATGCATTGGTATAACGCCAGTATTTTTGGTATATTATTTCATTGTCACGCGCGGCTGCTGCATCCGCGTCGCGCCGCCGACAGGTGACCGCCGAAGCCGAAGTGTTTCCTTCCTCGTATAGTCCCGGGTTCCTCAAGCGGGGCGTGAAAAGGCATTTCTGCAGGCCTTCAAGGTGAGGATTGCCAGCCCAGTGATTCGTTGAATGACTGGGCTTGTCAACCTCATATCTGGACCTCACGACCGCTTTCCATCAGGTGGAGTGAGGTCATCTTGACGGGCAATATAAAAAAAAAGCGGTGGATCATGGTGTTTTCTACAGCCTACTGGGGTAGATAGGTAGGTAGGACTGTATGATCAAGCCATTAGGCTAGCAGGTTGCACCTGGACCCCGGTAAATGAATTCTTATAATATAATACTTTTATACGTATTCACCTATCTCAACTCCTTTTAATCTAACTGGACCCCTTTTGTATATTTTTGTTTATGTCGAACTAGGTGCAATTTTTCACTTGATGTATTTTATTTTACGCGGTATCTGTCGAATCGCGCTTATCTGGCGATTATAGTAGCGAGTAGCAACCCTAGGTGATCAGGCAAGTTGATAGGAAAAGGCGAGAGCGGTGCTTCTGTAAACTCTTTATTTTGTGATCCTGTCTAGGGAATCCTGCTTAATATGCGGGTCTGAAAGTCAAAATTAGGGACTTATTGAAATCCGAATAATTATGTTCTAGGTACTGTGTTCATCAATCAAGCTCATGGCCATGACAAAAATTACTCATAGTCTTAATTTAGGTCGAAGATGACATTTATTGCAGCGTCGTACTCAGAGAGAACTAAGCATATATATAAGATAATTTTGTCCAATCCATGTAGTTATTTTACGAAAATAAATCTTATTATTATTATTTATTTATTTATTAAAGAAATCAAGCTTACATAAAAATACACACTGTCCCACAAAACTGTTTACACAGTATGTCTGTGGGATCAGGAGTCTCACTAACATAATATTTTCATAAAACTAATGTTACATAAACTTATGGACTAACATAGCGATAAAAGGTAACTTTTTAGCATCCTTTTAAACGTCTTTTTATTCGTCTCCTGACGGATAACCCTAGGCAGACAATTTAATATGTACGGCACTCGTTTTTTTAACGTTCTATCTCCAAAGTAATTGTTAACTCTCGGTACTACGAATTTACCCTCGGACTTCAAGCGAGTACTGTGGTTATGATTCACTAGTGACAAGTCAAGCTCAAGACTGCCATGATTATTTACAGCCAGTAGATATTTAATTTATGTGATTAAGATAATGCAGTGCGATGCTCATGTTTACAGTTTGACGTGTGAGACATCAGCCACCTTGTGGAGCATTTATATGCTGACCACTATAAAGCGATAAGCTATTTACAACTTAGCTGAGCTGGTTGTTATAACTAATGAAAATATAGTAAAATATTCGATTTCAAATTCATAACCCAATCTAATGAATTAGATCAATTCCCACAAAATACTGAAGTTGAAATTCTACATCACATTTTCCACCAAGACCGGCAAATAGCTATAAATTGAAAATGACACACAATACGACTATTTCCAGATGAAATCTAATTTATTCTCGTAGTAGGTTTCGTGTATTTGGTCCGCATTATACTTCAGTCTATAAATTGGATGCCTGCCCACAATGCCCCGGAGCCGGCCGAGTTGCTTTTTTGGGTATACGAGCCAGTAATTATTTTTATTATCAAACGAGATAGTGTTTGTGATTTGTTCATTTTCGGGAAAGAAATGTTGAAAATGGTTTGCAAAAAAAACTAAGCAATCTTGTATCTTTTTTTAGGAAACTTGGTTCACATTTTCGAGATTTTTCTGATTTGTCTTTTCATGATCACGTGTAGGGTAATTCTCGTGGTTTTCTCATTAAAAGAGGACGATAAAATTTGTCAGACTCTATCCGACTATGAACTAACAGTAGTCAACCTTAGCGCTTAAGTGGTTAAAGGAATATAAATGTGTTTACTTCACCGACACTTAAACTTGTGAAGTCCCCAAACAATCAGCAAATAGAAAAGTCAAAAACTGTCATTGGAAACTATCAGTTAAGAGAACTATATTATGCCCCTAACGGTTGCGCAATTGCTCATTGTGCAAACTTACGTGGAATTTGTTGATACTGAATTCCAAACCGGTATATTCCGCAATCCCCACCAACACATAGTTTTGGTTCGAACGTGAAGTTTTCTCGCTGTAACGGGAGAATTGTACAGAAAGGCAATACAATGGATAGGTCGGTTTACCGTTAAGAGCTGCTTACTTACTAGAACATTTTTAAAGCGTGCATTGCGAATATTGAAGGACAGCTCCGTATTTTTCTGTTAGAAGTAAGCGAAATTGAACATTACTTTGAATTATAATTGACTAGCCTTCCGCCCGCGGCTACGCTTGCCTGGACTTCATTTTTATGACATACATCATTTTTTCTTGTCCCGCAGTCTTAGATTGCACCTACCTCCTCAAAAAACCAATATGCAAAATTTGAGACTCGACATCTATATTGCGCACTTAGACGCAAACCTTGTTGTACAACTTCAAATTGTATTGATTACGTCTGCAACACCTACTTTTAATATTAACTTAATTACCTTTGTTTTTATATATTATTTCTTTATGGTGTGTCTATTGCACCTGTGTTTGTCACCTAACTCCTGTTAAATGTCGGACCGATTTGGATGAAATATAGTATGTTTATTTCATCGGGCTCCTGGTTTGTTTGAAAACACAATTAGACCCGTATGGGTCCCGGTTGTGAACCCATACACCAGTGTGGGTTCACAACCGGGATAGACCGCACGGATGATGATGAGGTGGCGCTGCCACCATACGCACTTTTCATACAAATTTCACTTAGTCCCTAAGGATAACATCGGGATGAAATGTATCCTAGATGTTGAACAGGCCTAAGGCCACTTAAATGAAAAAACTTTTTTTTAAATACGTCGACAGACAAAAATTTTAATAACTACTTTTTTGGCTTCTGCTACGTGTATATTTCTATTCCCCTGATCGCAAATAAAAAAAAATAAGTTCAGAATGCACTTCTTCCACAGTTTTATTACTAGTATAATATATGTATAGATTTGACTTCCGTGGCTGTAAGAGCGCTAAAATCCAGCGGCTACGAATCCCAGGTAAAGACTTTATTAATTTGATTAATTTTAAAATACATCCCGGGTTGTAATTCTTTCTTTATTCATAGTATTTATCCTAATAACCGTGCATTTTTGCACTTTTTGTTAATCGATGACCGAGAGCAAACAAATTAACTTTTTTGTTTATATTTAAATGTTCTTGCAGCAAGTACTGTTTGAACAAAATCTTTTCATTTCAAGTATTCTTTGACATTTCCCTTACTGAATGAAAGCATCCGTTAATAGAGTTACTTTTGCATCCCTGTTAAGCCTTATTGAAAAGTGTCTCCATTCTGGAAACAGTGTCAAAGGTATGCTCTCCTATTAGGATTTAATTAAACCAATTAATTTACCTTCACAGGAAATATTCGCCATTCTAAAACTTGTCTACCTTAACGTGCATCAAGTTTTGCGCTAGGTGCCTTATTCGGTTGATTAGCGAATAAAAACCTGGCTTAGCTGTACAACCTTTGGGTAAAGGGGGATTTTTATGCGTTCATATAGTATAGTGCAGCTAAAATTAAAGAAACTGGTTTCCAAGCAAAATGCTGGAAGAAACACCACAGCATTTATTCACTCAAGAAGACTATAAGCGTCAATAAATGTGTTCCACCTCCAAGTTGCTAAAATAAATCTCTCGTACGGCACCTGTTTACGGGCGCAATCCTGCAGTGGCCACAAAACTGGATTCGTCACAGCATCATTTATGGTGCCATAAACTTGTATTTGCGGCGCATACGGACTGCAGGCTGCACTGCTGCCATGGACGTAAATTGAAAAAGATGCTGTGGGGCTATAAATATATTTATATCTGAAACAAATTACACCGAGATCCTCTGACCCAAAATTGAGTAGAGCTTTTACCAGGGTATCAGACACTGGAGCCCGCAATGCACAGCTTCCACCGCAACAGCGCAAGTACCTGAGTGTTCCATGTGCTTCCGTGCCCTCCCCCGTTCATTGGGGGGTCAGCTGGAGTGGGCCCCAATACGGGGAAGCACTGGGGCGTTGTGAAACTTTTTATAGACCCCGCCTCGCCGCTGAAGTGTTGAGGTTGAGTACCGTGGGTTTTATTCGGTAGAAGTCCCACATAACCTCGTCGTTCCCCCGGTCGGCGAAGTATCCATGAGGATTTTTCAACGATAGTAAAAAAAAGTTTGTCAGACACTGATAAACATTATTAAATATTTCTAAAAGCTGAGTCGCTGCCACTACACCAACAGGTACTTCACGTGTCAAAAATTAGTGTGATGCTCTTTTTTCGGCGCTCGGTGGGTCCACGTTCTACCGAATTTAATTAAAATCGATTAAGAAATGGAACTACTGACTAACGGTCATACCAAACTATCCAAGCACCGCAACAGTACCGTTCTAACCCGGCAGATAACTTGCCATTCAAATTAGAGCCTTACATTTTGTGTACGATAATAATTTTCCCATTCGCCGTCCGCTTTTTAATACGAGGCGTAGCCTGGTTGGAGTTTTGCCGTTGCCACGCCTTAGCAATGTGCTGTAACCTTAACTCTCCGGTGATGGAAAACATCGATAAAAAACGAAATAACCCTGGATAACGGCGAAAGCTCAAGACCTACCAATTTGAGTTCTAATACCATTAGTGAAAATTGGGCTTTAGAGTGTTCCGTTTACCATGAGGACAACACTCACTTGCCTCTGTCTACCCCGTTTCGGATATACTCGTGACGATGTGTTTTATTATGTGAAGAAATGGAACGTTTACTATCACTAAAGCACTCATGATGCCAAAAAAGTGGTGCGCTATTTAGACGAAGGGACTTGCGTTATCTATTTCTACCTTTGTCGCTGCTGCACTGATTCCCGACTCGATGGATTCACGACACTTTACGGATACGTTTATGGTTTGCGACGTCGTAAATAATGCATTCCTTGTGGTTTAGATAGGCAAATCAATTTATTGGTTGATGAAATATGATGAATTGTGGAAGATATCGCTTTTATTTTATTTATTGACAGTATTGTTGCCGTCATTGATAGACATAGGACTACTTCTGTTGAATAACATTACGGTAAGTAACCACGAATTTCATCGAAACTGCTTTGCCATCAATGGTCTCCACCTAATATTTCGCTGACCCGACATGGTCCATAACACTGTTCCAACACTACTGTAACATCAAATTTTCTACATTATGGTTTTGCAATGAGTGATTGAGTTCTTATTGTCTCCAACGGCCATCATTCCTCGCGTTCTGTGCCCAGTCCTGCCAATCCAAGCTGAGGTACTTACTCATTCATTAAGTAGACTGGATTGGTGATGTTTTTATGGATTGGTTAATGTCAGATTCGATATTCGCGAAATACTGTGCCGCACTGTGAGCTTATCATTGAGTTTTTAAGTGATTTAATGTAGTATTAAAACTTAAGAGTGTAATAACCTTTTATTCTGATTAAGCAAAGATTATTTTGGAACAGTACCTAGTTACAATTGTTTTTTATTCCTACCTATGCCCATAAAACGCAATGTGTTCTAATGGAACCAACACTTCATTTGACTTTACTTCGCCCCAGACATGTAATTCTAGTGATTAAATATATTTTTGTATCGAAAAGGAAACGTTATAACACACGCAATCAAATTAGCTAGCTAAATTTGTAAACTCACTAGATAAGTCTTATTAAATGTTATACACACGTATATAAAGAGTAAAATTCATTGACCTCGTTCCGAAAAATAGTATGAGCAGCCCGTCTCACGCGCCCGCGGCATAGGACTCGCCTTACGCCCAAATCCAGAAACGTTACATGTATATAGCTTTCCCTTACATTCCTATTGACATGTGAAAGGGCAGTACAATTTGAGGTGTGATCAACTTTCGATTATCGTTTGTGGATACGGGAGTTATACCATTTTTGGATACAGCCACGCGTGCGTGCGACCCGCGCGAGATTTAGGTTGATTGTGAATTTGTGATGGCAAGAACAAAATAAAGATTTCACAGAAGAACCGCTCTGGTTTTTTACAGTATAATTACCTAAACTTGACCGCCTAGGGATACTACTATATTTGATCTGAATTTTAAAAATGAAGTAGGTAGGTAGGTAGGTTTCATCATTAGAAAAAATTGCACCAAGTTCTGCAAAACCAAAAACAGTCGCGACAATGCGACCAGTCGTGTGACCGATTCTCACCGGTATCGCCTGTAAACTCACTGTGTCTGTGTGCGTGATCAAAATGGCGTTTTGCTCTAAGCGGACTATCTGTCTGGGGTGCGCCCCGCCTGCGTAATTTGTGTTGCAAGTTCAATCATTACCAGAACTCTTTGATGCCGCGGTAGACTTTCATTTTTCTGTAAGTTTTCGCCCAATCTTACAAACAGGTATCTAGATCACTTTCTCTACCTATCTGTACCTATTATCTATTTGTAGGCCAAGTTTTTCTGCTTCAGAATGAACCGCTTTTAGACTTTCATGTGCAGTTTTCGCTGGCCAATAAGAAATTCAAAAAATTTCCTCATGCAACGTTCACGCTTTATATGCAAAGTTATTAAGCAAAGTTCACTTAGTTCTGAAGTGATCGACGTAGCCACTAAGTTGAAGTAGCAGTGGACTGGGCACATAGCATAAGTACTTTACTGCGGTTAATTTAGAAAAATTGCAGAAAGGCGACTATTTTGATGGTAAACGCAGCGTGGGTCGCACAGCCACAAAGTGGACATCCGCATCTGGAATAATAATGGAATATTTTCATCGTCTGGTATCTGAAAAATAATTCTAAATATGAAATATCTAATGAGCAATATCTGTGACTAAATTACACCAAGACCATCTACGAGTATCTGAACCCAAACCACGCGCAGCTTGTGTTATAGGTGTTAGAGACTAATGAATATAACTGGAATATTTTCTGAATATAAAACTTAAATAGATAACACCCATAAACACAACAACCACAAACGAATGTTTGTAACATGAATATTTATCTTCAGAAGGATCAAACCCATGATCTCCGGCGCTTATGCGGGATCGCTGCTATTACGCTAACAGTCTAAGAAGGTGTCAAGGAAATGTACACAAGCTAGAATCTAGTTGAAATTTTACATTCGCAAAAATCGACTTCATTACCTTTCACACAAATTACCAGAATTGTTAACTCGACCGAAATTTGTACAGTCTGAAATGAGGGTTTAAAATTCCCGCTGAACATTTTAATGTAAAACTGCGGACAAGATGGTTAACTATTACGTCAGCATCCCAGCTACGTTCCATTAATCTAGTTCAAGTGGGAAGAGAGGGTTAGGGCGGGCGGACATCGTTGGGCGACAAGTTCTGTGGCCAACAGTGTATAATATTTGGACGTTTTGACACATTTTGTTCGCTCATTTTTTGTAATTGTGATATAAATTGGTAACCCGCTAAAGGAATAATTTTGCATTAAACATTCTCGAATATTTATTTTCATGTAACATTACACTTTGACATTTTTATGACTTTACTCTGTCAATTCCATTTTTGTGTATAAAAACAAGATTGAAAAGAGTAACCATCGAGTTTCTTGCCGGAGTCTTCTCGATCGGAAACAACCTCTGAACCGGTGGTAGAGTCACATTATATTTAATTATGATATGAACTATCATAGTATTATTTTATGTAAGTTTATTTTTATTCAGTATATTTTTGCTACAATTTTTTTTTGTTACATGACATGTCATAAGTACTTTTTATAAGTCTATATGAATAAAGATATTTTTTACTTTACTTTACTTTACATTATAAAATAGTGTGTTAATTTAATTTGTGACAATTCTGTTTTATAAGTTTATCTCACCGCATCCCATTTTAAGATCATCTGCATGACCCAAAGGTTGACTGGTAGAGAATGCCTTATGGCATTAAGAAATAAAGTTTTTTTTTTTTTTATTCACAACAGTAATTACATACCTACTTTCTTATTTACTAATGAACCCTATTAAAAACCCTTAAGGGGTTTAACTGGTAGTAGGGTGATATCGCACTATACTATAGGTACTTAAAAAAGCCACATATACACTAATTAATTACATCATAACTGATAAGTAGTATCTTTTTAATATAGTTTTACATTTCTTTGGCTGGTTACATATATCGTCTACTAATTGCTGTGGAAAACTATTTAATATTTTAGGTATCAAGTACTGAAAAGTTCTCCTTCCATATGTATTATTACACTGTATAATAAATTCAGATAATAATATAGTTGGTGCAAGTGATTTTTTATTTTTTAGCATTAATTGCACTATGTTCTACACAATCCCGCTTGAGTCCCTAGGATCAGGTCGAATATTACTAGTGTCTATCTTTGTAATATTGTTAGTGGTTTTAGTACATTCGGATTCAAATATTATTAAATCAGCTCTATCTGCAGTAGATTAGGCTGGTTGATGATAAGCAAGTGAGATGAAAGATTTCACGTTTACGCAAATTCGTAGTATTTTTGGCTTCAGAAAAAAAGCTGAATATTATCAACATAAATATTTCCACGATTTCAATATTCACGTTTCAAAAGAATAAGGATCCAGAAATATCAATGCACAGCACATTTTTATTACACATAATCCGTTACTGTTGAAACCTGAAGAAAAGACTGTTGTCGCACCTAATGGAACCTTCGGTGAAATTACAAATTCCACGCCACCATTTCGAGTAACATAAGCAAAATATTTTCGACCGTCTCCAGCAATAAACTGGGCAAATTTGACGGATAACAGCCCACGCTACAAGTTGTCTGGGACTTATGGCCTAAAATTGCCTCTGAGCCGCCGAAAATACGCCTCTTTTGCGTAAGGACGTACTTTATCATTTTTAATCACCGCCTTTGATCCATTTCGAGCAAATAATGTGTACCGCTTGTGAAAAGTCAATGGTTTCATCATTGTTTGCAAAAAATACATAATTTGATGTATTATTGCTTTGAATCATTAGAATCAAGTGAAGTAGATTTAAAATATTACCCAATGACTCAAAGTTAATGGAAGCAATTGACAGATTTTCGGAATTTGATTAATGTCTGAATTAGAGAAAAACCTTTTTACTTTTGCCAGGGGGCACTGCAGTATAGGTTTTCATTCGTGTACAGTGTTCACAAATACCCTCTCTGATTTCATAAGCATTCAGTTATCTATTCACATAAAAATTGTTTTTAAATGGTTGTTTTTATACTAATACCGTGAAGATTACCTCACCCCACCTGATGGAAAGTGGTCGTGAGGTCCAGATATGAGGCTGACAAGCCCAGCCATCAAACGAATCACTGGACTGGCCATCCTCACCTTGAAGGCTTGCAGAAATAAATACTTTTTCACGCCCTGCTTGAAGAACCCGGGACTATAAGAGGAAGGAAATACATGTACTGGAAGGGCGTTCCACGTCTGGATGGTAAAAAAGGAAAATAGATGGTTAAGAATATTTATTCGACGTTATAAAAATGCAAAAATAGATTCATAAGAATTGTTGTAAACCAATTTCTTGTATAATAAAAAACACTTATGAAATCTGTCATTTTTATGATATAAAGCTAGTAAGTTTGTATATCAAGTAATCTTTGCATAGAAATGAAATAAGTAGGTGTTCCATAATATATCCAGTCATCAATCATGAATACGTGTTTTGTTTCGACAACAGTGCCCTGACATCAAACAAACGCCTCCATGCTTTTAACGTAAACCAATTTATTGGTGTAATAAAATAATATAATGGAGACGAATTTCGTAAATGTTGATACATTATAGCATAATTTTAGACATGCACGTCAAAAGCTCTTAGTTATTTGTAGGGCAGTATTAATAACTGTGACAATAAAATACAATGGATCATCTTTATTTGTCACACACCATTCGAACTACAATTCCAGTTGAGAAAAATACACAACATAATTTAAGTGAATGTTGTCATGGTGAACAAAACACTCAGAGGCCCATATTTCGGTGGTGAGCTTTCCGCCGTTATCTGGGTTGATTTCGTTTTGATCGATGTTTTCCAACACCGGAGAGTTAGTCGGAAAAACGAACACAAATATGGTTTAGCCAGATTTGAGTTCGTAACCACACAATCCACGATTCTATTTGTAATGCCTAACCTTTAGGCCACGACCTTCTCTCACGCGACGATTGTGGCTTTCTATCTTTTCCGATCTATGTCTGCGTAAGCCAAGTAAATCTATATTTACTTATTGGTTCTATAACCAATTAAATGCTTCCGCTTGCGTACTGGAATCATATGAGTATACGAATGGAACAGAGTTAAAGCTTCTACAACCGCGCTGCGACAAGTTACACTACGTGCGCGTAAGCACTCTGGCCACAGATTACTTAATAGTTACTATGCAACAGATAAATCACTCCATAGCAAATTGTCAATTATGTCATTTTTAAATGCGTGCTGTCATAATAGGGATATATTGCCAGGGCTATCTCTTTCGATATGGATGTCAGTAGTCAGTACTTACGCACTGACACTGACTATTGACAACCAACTGCCAAATGGGTCTTGGAAAACCGGCGGCTGTTAGGTTTTTGTCGCGCGCAAGTACATGGAGTGACATATGCCTGTTCTGGCCTCTATTGTCACGTACAGAAAGAAACCGGTACCAGCTTGGTCAAAACGCACACACGCGTTTTAGTTACAGCGCGGTGAAATATTTAGAAAAGAAAAAAGAAATAAGTTTATTTGGCATTATATGCAGAAAAACAACAAAAAAAAAAATTAAAAAAAAACATAACTTTTTAATTACAATTATTAAAAGTGTTAAATAGGCCTTCGCTCAGCATGTGTTGCAGTGAGCTGTAATTTTTTTGAGCGACGCTGGTTTTCTGCGAATACCTTAATTAATATATAAATGTGGACAGATGAGCACAAAACTTTGTGCACACAGACAACTTAAAAAGAAAACTTGGAGCTATAGATAAATACTAAAACATTATACAAAAAAATACACTATAAATAACACATTTGGGTCTGTTCCGTTTATTCACTCATGTTCCAGCATTAAAGTCCAAAGTCCTGTTTTCACAACGAATGCTCGTGGTTTCGTCCTGTCGTCCAAATAAAGTACTTAATCGGATTATTAACGCTTATTATTTGAACATTGAATGGTGAATTTTGTCGGCCAAAATACTCTGGGTATTGTTTTAAGCAGATTTCAATACTTTGATCGTGTTCTGGAAACAACGGTATTTGCAGGAAACCTGAAATTTAAAGAAGAACTCATTTTCATAAAATCAAATTACTATTTTTTTCCTGGAATACCGTTAATATCTACTTAAGTAATTTAGAATTATTTTACCAGTTTTACACGTTCAAAATTTCAAGCTCTATAAATTATAAATTAGATTAACATAATTCCCGGTTTAAGTTGTCAATAGTGAATATTTATCAAATATGTTAAGATTTAAGGCCAAACCATATGTATTTTGACTAAGGTAGGTAGTAGGCAATCATATAGAGGAAGTTTGGATTAGGTTGGAGCTTTTATAATATTTTTTTTAATATTAAAAGTGCAGTCTATAATGTAACAACACTTTCAAAAGTTTTACCAATTTCTATACCGAACGTGCCATGTTATTTTTGTGTAAAATATATTCGCACAAGGGTATCTTTCAAAGGCTTACATTTTTAATATTGTTATGTCATATTGCGTTGGTGGCCCATTTGGCTAAGTGGATAAGATTGTAATGTAAATATGGGTACATGTTGGATATAATATGCTAATAGGTTGTTGATATTTTCCTTCACATTATCAAATTACTTTCAAAAAGGAAAATACTCTCATAACAAGTAAAGTGAGTTAAATTTGGCAAATATTTATTCTCTATAAAATAAATTAATACAACTAAAATTTTACCAATGTACATATTGTTTTTTTTTTAAAAGCATATAAAAACTAGTCAAGCATCAGTTGCATTAACAGAGGTAGGGTGCACCAGATACTCGTAGATTCCTCCGCCTCCGAGCTGCCTACTGGATTCAACTACCTCCACATTACGAAAACCCGCAGGTCTTCAACATTGCTATTCCTGCTGATGAGCAAGGTACCCAGTGCTCATTGGAGAGCTGTTTTATAGTAAGTTGAAAGACCTCATTTCTTCTGACCATACCAAAGTTCCCTGCAAAAGGCACTGGGTAAACACACACGCACAAATAATACATCTATGGTTGCACATGTTTTTGGGTTGTTGTAAATGCAAAACACCAGGTCTGGTTGTTTGCCATCGGGTTGTGTATTAAAAAAAACAAGAAACAAATCGGAGCCACTTTGAGTACCAATCACAAACACTGCTGTAAGGGTTATCAGTCATGATGATAAGGATACCTTATATTGATTTACACCTTGTCTGCTGTGTCGGCTATAGATATATGTATTTGCACACGATACTTCAGACCGATCGGTTTGCAACATGCTTGTTCAAATGCATCGCGACGTGACGAAACCTGCATAACCGATATTGATTGTTTTGGAATATACTTAGAGCAAATATGCAAGCTTTTTGTTTTTGCAGGTCTATTCGTGGAAAACACAGTAAATGGCAAGCATATATGAAAAAATAAAAAAATAAATATCTGGGACAATTCACACCAAGACCATCTGACCCCAAACTAAGCAGAGCTTGTAATATGGGCGTCAGAGACTGATAAACATACTTAAATATTTCTAAATACATACATAAATAGATAATAACACCCAGACACCCAACAAATATAAATGTTCGTCACACAAATATTTGTCATGGGTGGGGATCGAACACCCACGACCTCCGGCGCTAGCATATGCAGTTTGCCGGACGGTATGAGGATCGTAAAGACAATGAAAAATAGAGAGCCGAGGTTTTTGCCATGGCTAAAGAGGCCAGAGTTGACCAGATTATGTGTCATGACCAATCGACCTCAAACATAACACAATATCTACACTACTATTTTAAAGAGGAAAGCATTTGTGAGTTTGTTAGTTTTATGTTTGAGGTAGGTAATCTCTGAAACTACCGAACCGATTTCAAAAATTCCTTCGCTGTTAAAAAGCTACATTATCCCTGGTCGTTATAGGCATATATTTGTTTTAAAATAACTAGTTTTTATGTCATAAAAATGAAGTTACGCAAGCGAAGCCGCGGGCAGAAGGAGAGAGAGAGTACTGACTAGTTACCGACTCACATATTTCAAACATTAACTAAAATGGCAAATAATACTACTATTTTTCTCATGTGAACAGTACGTCTACCACGAGTTTGAACTGTAAATTGACGTTATCGTTCCCGTAAAATATTTATTTGGGATTCCGTACATCGCCTCTGTTGAGCCGAAATGGAACTAAAAACGGTCTCTTATGATGCTACTATTACGAAATCCCAATTCAAATACTATAAGCGAACGATAACTTAAATTTAAGGTGACAACTCATGGTAGGTATGCTGATAAATTAGGTTTTTTCGAAAATTCTTTTCGCCACTATCACTACGTTTACCATATTTTCGGTGCGTCCACAAAGACGCTTTAAGTGCACATTTAATTGGCGTCCCATTGAGTCTAACCCGCTATTATTAACACTAAGGACGTCGTACAGATAAATGAGTTGAGTCGCTCAACCCTCGCGTCACAACCTTCACTACTAACAGCCTCTTAGTTTCCCCACACTATTGTGTAATATACATTGTCTGCTACCCGTACCGCGCGCGAGTAGAGCTCCTCGCACCACAAGCAATGTACTTTGTTTAAAACAATAGCCTACAAAGTCGAGAGACGTTGAAGTAGCTCGTCTTCATGAGCCGCTCGAAAGGATGCGCTAGTTACTGATATCTATCGGCGGTAACTTTTGCAGTTCCAACTATCGCGCAGTTTCGTCTACGAGTGGCAGGTTGCTGTTGTTCCGAAGCAGCGATGAACAGTGTCCTCGACGTAGCGTTGTTGTGAGTTGGGGATAGTGGTGGGCTGTCAGGAAGCGCGCGTATCCCGGTTGTGGTAAATGGTTTCGTGGAGGGCGCTCATTCAGAGAGCTCTAGCCTTTATGTTCGCCTTTGGTGCGAGAAACATGTATGGAGGGTGTATATTTCGCCGCTGCTCTTTAAAATTAAGTTTTTGGGTTCAGCAACTACGTTCTCTTTTGTTATCAGGCAGTTTGTTACGTTTTTGCTTTTTGTGGGTGTATTTATGAAAGCTGTTGTAAACGCGACGTCGGAGGAATTTCTGCTAAGAATAAAGTTTTCTGCTTTATCATCGCGTCGCTGAATGTTGGAAAGATGTTGGTGTGAACAAGATGAAACAACATTTTTATAATACTTTATGGAAGGCTTCGCATTGTTTTAAAAAGCAGTGGCTTTTGAGTACGTTCAGATAAGCATGAATATGGTTTAATATTCATTTCATGAAACTTTAAACATTGTGGACCTGCCAATGATAGATCTTCGTTCCCGTCCAGTTTTTCCGTAATTTAAAGATACAGTTTCACATACGCATTACTAGCACGAAAACATGCTACTATTGAGCAAATGCTACTCAGTAGCAAGAGTGTCGAAGCCTTGCTAATTATGAGCATGCTCAAAATTCGACAGCCGTGCGATTTTTGTGCATGCTACCTGCAGCGCGGGTGGAAGGGGGCGTGCTTTTAGCACGTGTGAACAGGTTTGCGTATTGTTCTCAATGTATACTAGCCTAGTAGCGTGCTTGCTACTAGGCTAGTATACATTGAGAACTGGTATAAAGATGTGTCTCGGTTTACGATTACAGCGATACGCGTTTACTTGCCGTATCTATACTAATATTTTATAGAGGAGGATCTGATTGTTTGTTTGTATTGATTAGGCTCTGAAACTAACTGTAAACTAATTAATTAATAATAAGTTGTAGGTACTTTGTAAAACTACGATGTCCTTAAAAGTAATAAATATCCTCTTTTTTTCTTTCAAACTACTAATCTAATCGTGAAAATTCTTCTTCTTGCATTTGTGCTAGCAATCGAGTACTTGCTCCAAGATTTTCTCTTCTACGGAGCCAATCACGAACCCAAATCGTCATATTCCTTCTCTTTTTCTTTTTTGCCTTGAAGTTTTTGGATACATTGTATTCCAACCAACATGGTTGTTTTATTCCTTTCTGTGGAAAGAGCCACTTCGTTTTCTATTTCTACACACACTGGAGGCGGCCAACCCGTGCCTAAAAAGCATGTGTGTTCAATTCTTTGCTTTGAGCACGCTAATTAAGGTTTATCAAAAGCAAACGGGTCAGTTGATGAGCATGCTTGTTTTAAGCATGCTAATAAGCATGCTGCAAACGAGCATACGTAACTGTAGCTTTAGTCATGTGATATAGCGCAGCTTCAAAAATATGGCGTAAATTAATATTTAATTGACAAATGTTAATACTTAATAAATCACGTTCCTGTATTTGCATACTAACGTAGTCACAAATGATTATCCTGTTTAGATCATTCGTAAATCGCTTTCATAAATATGCATGAAATTCACAGGAAACTCAATTAAGGAGATTGGTAATTAATTTCTATATATAGCACTTGATAGCAACAATTGTACTCGCCGTGTGATCTTGTGACGCATTATTTTGTAGCATGAGTAAAATTCCGGAACTGGGCTTTACATTTTGAGAACTTATTTTTGCTCATCAGCGTAGATTTTGATAAGTTACATAAAACAAAGCAGATGTACAAGCTTATAAGAAATTAAATAAAATGAGTTGTTTTTAACACATTCACTGCCACCACGATTTTCTTGAAGTTCATCGAGATGCCGCCATATAAAACTGCGGACACGCTAGGCGTGTTCGCGGCATTGCGTTTGGAAAAAAAGTGAACACGCCGCGCGTGTTCTTGGCACTGGTTGAAGGTAAAATTCTTTAACCGGCTATTTTTCGGGTTAAACTATGTTTACCGGTTAGTATTTCTTGCACTGTGCGAGAATGAAGGTGTCTAAAATAGTGTCGTGAGTTTTGCTACTTGGAATTATGGCGGAAAATAGATTTTATGGTAAGTAAATGTATTATAATGTAATACTTGGGTCTCAAACTTGTTTTACCAAAACCCCCATGCATCAATAAATAAAGTTTGCGGTTACTGTGAATTGTAACATTGGAACTGTTTATTGTGCAAGTACATCCGTTTTATTATTATATTGAGTGACAATGCTTTTCAAACGTGTTAGTCTATGAATGAATGAATTTATTTAAATTATTAAGAGATCTATCTTTTCATATTTATTGAATTTGAATCACCTAATTCCTGATCACACTTGGTAGAGAGCCATTTTTGACAGCTTTACACCCCAACCCAACTCGGATCGTGAATCGTGTGGTCCCGATTTCAAATCTGGCCAGACCCAACTTTTGTCACCACCTACCGCGTTGGGTTCTAAAACCATTGGTGAAAAGTGGGCTTCTGAGTGTTCTGTTCACCATGACGGCAACAACCACTTGCCTTTAACTACCCCGTTTGCGATATAGTCCTGATGGTATATTGTTATGTTATGTTACAGTAAACTAAAAAGAGATAGAAGATAGACACGACACGATGAGAAGTAAACTTAAATAAAAAATAACTATTTCTAAGCTCTATTCTAATTACATAATGGTTCAAAATAAAATAGCACCCATTTTATCACTACCAGTTAAAAGGTTAAATGCCTTAATAAAGATCAAACACGCTATTGCACAAGATTCAATTCAACAGACAAAAACTAACTTCTGCATTTACCAGTGACAAATCAGGGCAACACCCTGACAATCACTAGGATAACTCATAAAACACCAGACGGATCTAGTACAAACTGGTTTCGGGCGGATAAAACTAGTGCAGTGGCGTGGCGCGTGGCGGGAACGTGGCCTTGGCGTGACAAATGGAGCACAGCCGGCGCGGCGTGGTTCGGTGTTGTCTTTACAAATATCTCGCAAGAGCAGCGACGGTTTCGTTTTAATAAAAAAACCTGCATAAGTTCCCGTCGGTGCTTCTGCGAAGTTACTGATGCAGTTTAGAAGTCTCAAACTGTGCAATTGGGAAGACCTATTTATTTATAGGGTTTTAATGCATTTTGCTCATCCGTACTAGGTTACACGTGTATGGCAAAAGTTGTGGAAGAATATATACTGATTGTCTGTGGTTTAAATATTCAATATCTACAATAAATTATACATGATTTGAATGAGGCACATATGGAAATAGTCAGTCAGTAATTTTCTGCTTTTATCGATTAAAATAATTTCGTGAATTCTACATGCATGTAGATACCATGCCCAAGCTCAGCTCACCAACCCAAGTACAAACTCGCATCCTCAAATTCTTCGGACACGTCTCTAGGCGGGATATGGATTCTATCAAATGTAACACCACGAAGCTCAAAAATAGTATATTTTGCATGCGAATTAAAATCTATAATAAGCTACCTATCTACCTCAAAGAAATTACAGCGATCACTATGTTTAAGACTCAGTTAAGACTGTTTTTTTTGGAAAAGGCATATTATTCTGTTAACCAATATCTTGATGCGCATTAGTTTAGTTGTGTTTGACATTGTTTTAGCGTTATTATTAATAGTTTGTTGCTGTAATGACTGTATTTCATGATTTATATTGACATTGTTTATCGTTATTAATATTATTCTGTTGCTGTAAAGACTGTATATCATATTTTATATTGACATCGTACATTTATTTATTCTTGTAATCAATATATTGACATTGGAATTCATTATAATTATTATATTAACTGTGTGAAACAAACAGATTCCTTTTTTTAATGGTTGTAATAGTTCTTGTTCACTCGTGTATAAACTTTTATAAGTAGAAATAAGAGCTCTGATTTAGATATTAGCATTAACCTCTGAAAATGTACCTCATTTCATGCACATTAGAGTAATTCTAATTCAATCTTGTGTCTCTGCAATGTCTAAGGCACCAGGCCGCACGGCAGATCGCCCATGCGATGGACCACCCAAATCATGTCTGCTGCGG
Organism: Udea olivalis; assembly: GCA_947369235.1. Classification (NCBI taxonomy): domain Eukaryota; kingdom Metazoa; phylum Arthropoda; class Insecta; order Lepidoptera; family Crambidae; genus Udea; species Udea olivalis. The sequence continues at coordinate 24,404,221 of OX376343.1, read as the reverse complement.
GTGGCCCTTTTGCATGAGTGTTCCAATATGACAGCTTATAGCGAGAAATTGTAAAGACGATCACAAGTACCCGAGACACGTTAAGTTCATGGAGACCACGACCGCTCTGGTAAGAGCGTACCGACTAAAAATAAGTAGTATACTCGTAATAAATATATTTATTTATTTATTTTCTCTTTATTGCACGAAAAAGTACAATTGGAGGACTTAATGCCTGAAGGCATTACCAGTCAACCACCAGCATATAACAAATGAATATGCGCCAGACAACACACCACTTGTCATGGTCTCGAAGTAGGGATTAATATCCCTGTATTAAGAGGTACCAGACAAGGAATTAAGCCAGAGGGGTCTGCTAGCACACCTAGACCAGAGTCAATTGAGAAAAGATCATTTCCTGAATTTACCCGACGGAAATCGAGGCGAGAAACCGTGCTACAGCGCACTACGCCAATCGTGTCGTCGTCTGAGTCTGAGTCGTCATGAGGTTCATCATTTCCAGCCATAAGACGTCCGCTGCTGAACACAGGCTTTCCAAGGTTTACCAACGAGGACAGTTACTTCATGAAGTCAACTCCACCTGGCATCCCTGGCTTTAACTTTAGAAGTTTTTTCAATCTATTTGCCCTACCGAGTGCCGCTTTAGCTTACCCACTACGCAAACTTTATTTAAAAGCTCATATTGGTTGTTTTGCAATTGCACGGACAACGTGTACACAATCACTGATGAATTTCACTATCATTAATGATTGCGCGGTGCCTTTATGTTTGCTTTGCACATAATGTATGCTGTATTAATCACACAATGCTATAATTTCGATGCGAGCGTTAGCTGACGAATGGCTGGACAAAATAAATTGCGGGCCATCTAATTAATAACAATGAGGTTTTCGTATCATACGCCATTTTCAGTGTTTGGTTACAGTTTACAGTATGATACTAATACTAATAATGAAGGTTTTCATTAAAAAAATATATAAGCAAATATGCGCCAGAAAACACACCAGGTGTCATGTTTTTTTTGGTGTTACGATGTCTCCCAGCACACCCTGACCCGAACTAATTTAGAAGAGATCGTTTCCTGAATTGACTCGACCGGGAATCGAACCCGGGACACTACGTAAGTCGAGGCGACCGCGCTCCAGCGCACTACACATAACGTCATATTTTTGTAAATGTTTTCAATATTTTTTGAATGTTGGATTTGAGGATAATACGTATATATTTGAGGATATTTGAGGTATATTTTTTCAAATGATGATTCAACCGTCATGTCTGAAGGAGCCCAAACGTGGTTTGTTTTCAAAATGATATTTATTTTAATTTAAAACAATTCTCTGAAATGTAATGATGCGATATATTTTAAGAATTGGCTCAGTACGCCCTTTCATTAGATACCACACACCAGGCAGGACAAAAATAAAGATGACGTCATTACTCCTCTCTTTTTATTCTTTTTTTTTGTAGTATGGTTCAAATTGATTCGTTTGTCCTAAAGCTCAATCGTTCTGATTTTCATGCTTTTAACACCACTTGCAGCCTTTTACTTATTTCGGGGTGCACCGTACACTACTAAAAATAAGTTTATTTCTCTTAAATAAATAAATATCCCTGGACATTATTCCACACAGCGCCATCTAGCCCCAAAGTAAGCTAATTAAAGCTTGTGTTATGGGATACTAGACAACGGATAAACATACTTAAATACATTTTCTTTTGTAAATACATACTTATTATACATAGGAGACACCCAGACCAGTACAAACAGACATGTTCATGCACACAAATGTTTGTACTGTGCGGGGATCGAACCCGCGACCTCTGGTGTAGTAGCCAACTTCTTAACCATTACACCAAGTCGGTCGTCAACATTCTAATATATGAAACGAGTAAAGCTTGCACCGTTCAAGAGATAAACAGAGTATGCATAAGTGCATACTCTGTTTATCTCTTGAACGGTGCAAACGTGGCTAAAAGAGATAAGTCTCTTTTAGCCACGTTTATACCTTATAACAACATAATAATACCTGCTTATTTAGTAAACACAGTCTGATACGTTAATAAAAAACCAACCATGAAGTTGAACTTAACTGCAAAGCCAGTTTGATCCTGATAGATCCGTAGTTATCATTTCGAACCGTATTCAAAAGCGATTACGCCAGTCACTGCAGCGCGTGCAGCGAACTGACGTCATTTACGCTCTGTGACCTCACGGATAGTGCTGTCAATGGAATTTAGAGGTGATTGTTTGACACCCGCCTCAATTTGGTAAGCTTTTTGAAATGGTACTAAAGGAAAAATGCATATTGTAAGTTTTATACTGAGCGTTATTTGTTTTTTGTCAGGAACGCTCGCAATGCTTACTATTTATTTGCTGAGATTGATTGTCATGATTCGGGCACATAGATATTGGAAATTGGCAATGGGTCTCGGTACGTCTACTACCATGAGTTGTCACTTTGAATTTACATTATCGTTCGCGTAAAATATTTGGATTGGGATTTCGTAGAGCGCCTCTGTTGAGTCGAAATGGATCTAAAAAACGGTACCATAACGTGACAATTCAGATGTCCCTTTTAACTCATTAAATCAGCATACTTATTGCATAATAATTTTTTTTATCTATTTCAGTTTTTAACTGGCCAGTTGTAAGCTGGAAGAAAAGTATTCCCTAACTAATCTGGTGTCGTGTAACAGATCCTCACCCAGGACAGTTTTATGATAATCATTATTTTTCAGTCTCTAAATTAAAGTAGTTAACAAATGAGTTACGTATCTATTCATATTATTATGTATCCCTGGATAGTGCACAACGAACGCCATTTTTTAATTTTGTGTATATGCAAGTGTTCCCAAATCATGATAATCAACGTTCAAATAGGTCTAATCGCGACAGCGCTTGAATGTGCTTTAATCAGCGGCTGCTCTCGCTCTAGATTGACTCGCTTGAACATGCAATTAATGACAGAAATGCATAACGCAGTCATTCCGGCTGATTGATTGCGCTTTGTTAATTTGTGCATTGTTAGACCTATTTTATCAAGTTCTGTTATTTCAATCAAATAGCCAATGCTTGAGTTTAAACATGGACATGGCTTAAACTAAAATCATCTGACAGCTGAAGCAGAGCTATCATAAGGATGACTTAGCATAAGAACATACATAAGTTATTGTTAAATAAATGTTTAAACCTACCTATAGGTAGTCCCAGAAACGGAACAAACATAAATGTTTGTCTTGGCTTGCAATAAAACACGTTGCAAGCAGAATCACTACGAACTTTCACATAATTATATTGTTTTCGAATCATTTTAGAACCTAACAAATCTCTGTTTTTAAATTGTCATATAGACTTGCGTGATGAGCAGCACCATGACATCTAAAAGCTAAAAAACTGAGTGGTGGTTTTTGTGCTTGCTAACAAATTTGTTTTGATAACCCTGAATAAATATTATTTCTTTCTCTTTCAACCGAACCAACGAACCAGCTACTATGAAAGGAGTTCAATTTCATTTGAATCATTACTGTTTTTCCAAACGGAAGACGCAAAACATAATTGTGCAAAAGCAACATCAAGTAAGGTTGCCTCTTTTCAGGAAGCATCGATAACGGTACACAGTTGCACTTTTCTTATTGGTCTGTATTTTACCGGTTTTCTTAGAGATAACAGCATCTTGCCACAAAGTATAGATATCGGAAAATCATTGTCACCGTTTAATTTACTGTGCCACACTGTTTTTTTTTAATTGAATAGCGGCTTGAAAATCAGCTGTGTACTAAGCCAAATCTTTGTTATTCGAGTTTTACTGTGTCTGCTTATGGCGTTGAAGATTAAAGGTTGAAAACCGTTTTTATGGACACTTTACTATAAATATTTACTAATGTAATGGAATGTGTCCGGGTACCAGTGTTACCAGATTGAAATCATAAATTACCGTGCTGATATATTAAAAATACCGTGTGTCAAGCTCAATGTACCGTGCTTGCATTTAAAAAATACAGTGTAATTACCGTGTAAAATACAAGAAAAACAATGAAGAAATTTCGTTTTTAATATATTAAAATAATATTTCGGCTACTATGTTCGTCTTCACTCACTGACATGCACTCACCAAAGACAAAACACGACAAACACACTAACAAAATAGGCATGTAAATTACCCCAATATTCTATTTTGACTTATGTTTTCTTTTTTTTGTAATATTTTCTAATCAAGTTTGTTCAATTTATTTATTTTGATAAATTTTGTTGAATTGCTGCATTTTTAGAAATTATTTAATGTTACAAGCGTGTTGGATGTTTATCTGTCAGCTTGTAAGCATGATTGTGATTAAATAAATAAATAAAGAGAGGTTGATTTCATGCGTTTATTACATGACCAATTTACATATGTGGGTGGATTAACGGCTGCCTATGCAATCCTATCAAATCCTTTTGCATTTAGTCGTGTCATACTCGTTTATATTTGACTATTTCCCCGCTAGTGTTAAACAAAGTGTTGCCACGCCAAAGAAAGCTGGATGTGAATGTAATTGCGTTTCGTTTTACGTTATTATATTTTATAAACATTATTTTTTTCATTTATATATATTTTTATTATACACGGTAATTTACAATGTAAAATACCGTAGAAACTAATACGGTAGTGAACCATTACCGTAGACCGTGTTCTGGCCAAAAATATCGTGTTTCTACGGTAATTACCGTGTATCTGGTAACACTGCCGGGTACGGAAGGAGTCCGTGGCGATAAGCACCGGCACGTTAAAACAAGTTGGGTGATGGTCAGATCTCTATTAATAAAATACGTACAAATCCGATTCGGACCGAGCAATGTGTCTTACTGGGCGTAAAAGCACGAGCTCAGTGCATACCGTAACAAAAATGGGTTTATATAAAAAAGGTATCAGATTGTTAGGCGAATACTCGGAGATGTCGCAATAGCTTGCAAGCAAATCCGAATAATTCCACTGGTTGCGCTACTCACCTAAATTTTTTTTTGTAAGGACGCCGCTGCTTGGCCTCGAAGGCCTTAGCAGCTTCACCGGTCTGTAGGGTGAGCGCAGAAGGCTCACAACCCTAAATAACAAATTATATGGAAAGCATACATACTAACGGCGAAACATAATGCTTGCGCGCGGTAATATACTACCTGCACCATCTATTGCTATTTGTTGGAACTTTACAACTGGTAGCTCGTTACACTAATTAAATAATCTTAAATATTTAACTAGGTTTAACAGCCTCTAACAGCTTAGTCTATTAGTTTCAGGTCACCTGTACTGTTTGTAAATACCGACACAAATTACGCATGCGGCGCGGCGCCTCCGACAGATAGTCCACTTGAAACAAACCTGCTATTTTTATCACGCACACAGACACAGTGAGTTTACATGCGATACCAGTGGGCTTCAGTGAGTCAGCCAGTCGCACTGTCGCGAGTGTTTTTGTTTTTGTCAAACTTGGTGCATTTTTTTACATGATGAATTTTGTTTTCGGCAGTATGTACGAGTATAACCTACCTACTTCATTTTAAAAATTCAGAGCGAATAAAATAGTAACCCTGGGCCACGCCGTCACACAAGTTTAGGAAAATGAGGCGGAGCGGTCCTTCTGTAAACTCTTAATTTTGCGATACCGACATCAAAAACTTAGTTATTATTTAACAGTCCTGGTACCGGTCACAATAAATACCTGTATCCCAAGCCCTAAGTACCTCTTTTATAACCATGCAACCCCGCTCCGGCACAACAAAGTGAAATTATAGCATCAACATCGATTTCCTTTTCGAGACCCTTCCCGGTAAAGGGAAGCCTACAAAAGTCCCACTAATACCTTTTCTGGCGCAATAATAATAATTTGCATGTCAAGAAAACGCGTATTCAATTTGTCTTGTTTTTTGTAGAAAAAAATGTGAGATCGTTTGAGTTAGAAGTTGAAAGGGCTCTATAGATGATTTAAACTGCCAATCATATCGATATTGTATTTTTTAAACAAATACATCGATGCATCAAAGTTTGTGTAGTTTTACAGCGTTTTATGGAGACGTTGTGTTGTTATTTAATACATTTACATTACTCAGTCTATCTATTTTAAATCATAACTTTCACCAGGAATAATATCGCTGATTTTCAGTGCATGGACGCAAAAGCGAAAGCACCTAGTAGGCCGTCTGAACGCAGTGCCTCGTCGCATGGCACTTGCAGAAAAGAACCCGTGAGTCATCGGCCCTACTTACTACAACCGCCTACCAACTGCGTTAAAAAATGAGCCATCTGACGAAACGTTCCGGCGTCAGCTGAGAAGCCTTTTGTTGGACAACCCGTTTTATTGTATTAATGATTTTTTAAACTGTGATACATTTTAAATTGATTGTATTTGTATTGTTTTTTATTCATTATTTGACATTGTATTTAATTTTATTCCATTTCAATGATCTTTCTTTTTATTTTCCATATTTTGTTTTGTAAATTCTAATATTTGACTTGTATTTTTTTAATGTTTTTTGTTTATTTCGTTTTATTATTGTCCTGACATTTATTTGTATTTATTTAAATTTAATTACCTCTTAGACGATCTCAATATTAATTCCCTATGTGAAATTAATGCAATATATGTGTAATGTAATAATGAGAAATAAATTAATCTAATCTAATCTAATTTTACTCCTAACTTTTGACGGCGCCTAACGACCAGATAATATATTTTTTATTATTTTAACCCCTCAATAAGATTTTGCCATGTGTCATGGAGACCAGAAAATATGGAGGAACCATAAACAACTATATCTGAATATCACCGAATCGCAATATCACAAACGCCACCAAGGGCCGAGGGTCAGGCTCATGCGAACGCTGTATTAACATCTTTCTTTACGCGGCAGACGTACACGATGATCAGACGTGGATAGTGTGTTAGTTGAAAAAGGGGGATATAGATAGATGCTTTAGAGATGTTGTGCTGGAGGAAGATGCTCGGCATATTGTAGACAGAGTTCCGCACCAACGTATCAATACTCCAGGAACTCGGCATCACGAAGCGTCTATCGACAACGTCTGTACTAACAGACGCGCATACTGCAGTACTTTCGCCATGTCTCTAGGCGTGATAACAACTCCGTAGAATGGGTAATTGTGCAAGGAAAAGTAGAGGGCACCAGATCGCGCGGCAGATCACCTATGCGCTGGACTGATCAGGTGTAATCCGTAGTGGAAACCGTGTGTTAGACTCCGCCAGATAGTCTCCAAACAGAGAGAAATGGTAGGAGATCGTGAAGAAAGCTGTGCCTGTGTCTAATACCGCTCTGCCAAGAGCGAAACGACATAGAAGAAAAAGAACCAAACCTGAGAGCGTTTTAAATGTTGCGCATTTATCAGAAATAAAACGTAATATAGTTACCAATTTCGTAACTTAATGGATTTCTTTACATAAACATTTCTGAAAAACCCTTTGCCGCCCGTAAAAAGAGAGCCAATAACGCACCACTAATACTCGCGGCAATAATAATAAATTTGCATGTGATGTGAAGAGAACGCCTCTCTTGAATTTAGTTTATTTCGGTAAAAGGCGAGGCTATGGTTATTGCGTGTGGGGGGACGAAGGGGAGGACGGACCGCCTACGTTTCTTATTCTTGCTATTGCTTTGTGTGCTGTTTTTGAAGTAAATCTGATAGTTTGTGAATTTTGTGATGGAAAGTTTAGTATGTGTCAGAACAAATACAACAGAGTTAGTCGTCATCTATTGTAGTCCATTGCTGGCTATTATAATATTGGCCACAGTATCTTTAGCTTAAAGTTTTGACTGGCTACTTTTAGCCTTGTGAGAGTAGTTGCTAATCCTGGCCGGAGGCGGCCCTTCATTATTCAAAATTCAGGCTTACAAGAGAAATAATAAAAAGATGGGTGACATGAAGATCATTTTCCTCCTAACTTAACAGAGCTTATACTCTTTTTTAAATACATAGATTTATATTAATACCAAATGTCCATCACCACCTCCACTATTGCGGCAACAGGTCAGTCCTAACTCAAGAACCTGTATAACCCTAACGGTTATCAATGTTATGACATATTTGACGAGCCTAATGCCACTTCAGTTTATTTATTCTTACAAGTTTTGTGTAAGTGGTATTCTGGAGGGTACATTTACGTGGTAATACTCGTAACTCTGTCTGTAGTTGGAAATACTATGAGCGAAGGGAAAAACTAACTCCTGTATTTTTACAAATCAGCGACACTCAATAAATTTTTTTTGCGTCAAGAAATGCATTAAGGCATTACCAGTTCCTGGCTTCGGGACACCTGTAATATGTGGGTCTCAGAACTCCTGGGATAACAGAGATCCCTATCCATTAAAACCTGACGGTGGTCATGTTCGGCGCAGAATGGAACCCGGGTTTCCCAAAAAGAGACTACTCTCGAAAGGGTCTCGACAGCGCGCATGGCCGCCTGGCAGCCAGCCTCGAGAGGAGCAAGCTCGACTCCAGTGCACGATAACATAGACCACTGTGTCCAAAGACACGTATTACCGTCTTCCTCGGGATTACGACGGGCAGGGATACCTTGGCAGTATTTTACCTCACTAACCGCAGGGAACGACAGCTTCAACACCCAAAGGTATTGACACCTCTGGGTCAACACCCAGAGGTGTCAATACCCCAATAGTTCCCTGCAGCCTATGAGCATGTTCAACAACATGCTCATAGGCTGCAGGGCCAGCATCTAACCAGTTGGTCCAGTACTCTTAATGGCCAGACGTTGTATTAAAAAACCAAACCATTGATTCACGCGAATTTTATTGTGAACCAAGACGCAATCCTAATCTTAGCCACGATGACTAACAAAATCATGATCAGCTACAAACCCGTAGTTTGTCGTCGCAACATTCCCGGACAAACGACGTCGCCGACAAAAACGGAGCAACAACGGGCATTGTTTACCCACTGGCTTTGTTGTGCCGAAACTTGTTTACCGACAACTCGCTTTTGTAAACTCTGACGATGCTGAGACATTTTCTGTTTAATCTGGCAGGACAGCATTATGTAATGGATATACGAACGCCCATTTTCTAAGATTGAAGTAGCTTTTGAACGAGACGTACGAACCAGATAGGGATCCTTTCGAAGCAGGTTTATTGTATGTGTATGTATTGTGTTGCAAGTGCTGAAAATAAATAAATGGGTTCGTTGGTATTCTTTGAAGTATTTTTTATTTTAATACTTTATTAGTTATTTACATGAAATTACATGATGATATAGCGCTAGCAGATTCGGACAGGGGAGGGCTGGTACAACGGGTGAATAAGTGAAAAAATTCACTTCAAAACGGCGGTCTGAAACTCAATGTGGCGAAGACGGAGTACATAAAATAAATAAAATAAATATGCGCCAGACAACACACCTCTTGTAATGTTCTCGAAGTAGGGAATAATATCCCCATGTTACGAGGTACCAGACAAGGTATTAAGCCAGGGGCGTCTCCCAGCACACCCAGACCCAAGTCAATTAAGAAAATATCGTTTCCTGAATTGACCTCACCGGGGATCGAACCCGGGACACTACGGAATTCAAGGCGAGAAACCGTGCTATAGCGCACTTCGCCAATCGTGTCGTCCATGGCCTACAACACCACAAGTCCCCAGTCCGTCCGCATAGGCGTTGATGTGGTCGAGCGCACGGACCGTGTCAAATACCTGGGATCTGTGTTAAGCGTCCGGGGGCATCGACCGCGCCGTCAGAGCCTGAATTTCCGCGGCATGGGGCAAATGGCGTGAGGTGACTGGTGTCATTTGTGACCCCAAAATGCCGATCAAGCTGAAAGGGCAGGTCTATAAAACCATCATTAGGCCTGTCCTTTTATATGGCAGTGAATCATGGCCGTTACTAGAGCGACACAAGCAGGAGCTGCGCGTCATGGAAATGAAGATCCTGCGGTGGATGTGTGGAATCTCAGGCAAAGATCGCGTGCGTAACACCCACATCCGCGGCAGCCTTCGTGTCCGTGACATCGCAGACAAGCTGCAGGAGTGCCGCCTTCGTTGGTATGGTCATGTCTCACGGAGATCGGCAAACTACGTGGGCAACAAATGAGTGGCCATGCCGCTCCCGCCAGGTAGCGGTAGAAGAGGTCGACCCAAGAAGCGTGGCTCGACGTCGTTAAGGGTGACATGCGTGCCAACAGACTCACCACTGAGGATGCACAAGACCACGCGAAGTGGGCCAAGAAAATAAGAAAGGCGGACCCTGGGACCCCACGCACCAGTGTGGGTTCACAACCGGGATAGACCGTACGGATGATGATGAGTTATTTTCATGAAATAAATTGCAATGGATTTGTCACAGGCGCTACCCTTCATTAGTAATTAAGATCCATTGTAAAATTTATTCTTTATTAGTACGAGTTATTTTATCTCATTATCTTAAGTAGACAACAAATTGAAAAGAATTAATTAGCAAATAAACAGAGAACTCATTTAACTAACAAGGACTGCCTACTTGGCATGGTAGTTATGATTTAGTGTTATGACGTGAGCAGCAAGATTGGATAGTTGCAAAATCCCAAAATTTTGCTTAAACTCAAACAAACATTAAGGGAGACATAGATAGATTATTATTTATTTATTTAAATATTCACTGATTTCTTAATATATAGACACAAGAACAAACATTATGTTTATACTGCTGAAGAAATGTGCAGCGGAGTTGTCTCCAGTGTTCACTAGCCTGTATCGCCCCTCCTACTATTCGAATCTTGTGCCGCTGTTTTGGAAGGAGGCGAACGTTCAACTAGTTCCCAAAAAAGGGGTCTGGTCTGACCCTGCCAATAACCGTCCAATAGCCGCAACCACAGTAGTGTTTGAGCGGATCATAAACACGCAGCTCATCCGCTACCTAGAGGATCACTCTCTTATTCACGACCGTTAGTACGGCTTCAGACCAAAACGGTCTACAGGTGATCTTCTAGCGTACGTAACACACTTCCGGCCGGAGGCTATGGACAAGCATGGGGAATCTTTTGCCGTCAGCCTTGACATTGCCAAAACTTTTGACCGTGTATGGCATCGTACGCTTCTTTCCAAGCTTCCGGCATATGATCTGCCACCTCGCCTATGCGACTGGGTCACCGGATTTCTGGAGGGACGTAGAATTCGTGTCCTTTGCGATGGTCGGAAATCACGATTTCTTCAGATTAACGCCGGAGTGCCGCAGGGCTCCGTCTTGTCGCCAACGTTGTTTCTTCTGCATATCAGTGACATGGTATCTCTTGGTAATATTCATTGCTATGCGGATGATAGCACGGTCCAGGCGTGTTATTTCGAGCGCCCTGGGGCAAAGCAGACTGAGGAGAAGAGGCGAAATTTGTTGTTGAGCTTGACGGATTGTTGGACCGCATTTCAGAATGGGGTGCATGCAATCTTGTCGAGTTCAATGCCAAGAAAACGCAGGTGCGTGCATTCACAGCGAAGCGTCGCCGTTCCTTTCCCATCTCACTCTTCAGAGCACCCCGCTACCGATTAAGGATAGCCTAAACATCTTTAGCACGGATGTTCGTAGCAACCTAGACCAGCGTGACTATATTGAGAGCGTCATTAGAACTACATCCCCTAAACTCGGAATCCTGAACAGAGTGAGACGATTCTTCACGCCTGGGCAGCTCTGTCTTTTGTATAAGACACAAGTTCGCTCGTGTGTGGAATACTGCTCTCATCTCTGGGACGGTTCTGCCAAGTATCGAAGCTCTTGACAGGTTGCAGCGGCGTGCTATTCGTATTATAGGAAACCCAGAGGCAACTTTGACCCTTGAGCCTCTCCAATTGCGTAGAGACATTGCCAGGCTAAGTGTTCTCTATCGCTTTTACAATGGGGAATGCTCTGACGAGTTATTCCAGCTTATTCCACCCTCACCTTTCCACTCCCGTACCACGCGTGCTGGACTGCGGCGTCATCCACACACCATTCAACATTTGTTGGCCCGAACTAAAAGGTTCGGTGACTCGTTTCTTTGTCGTACGATCCAGACGTGGAACGCTCTTCCAGCACAAGTGTTTCCTTCCTCTTATAGTCCCGGGTTCTTCAAGCGGGGCGTGAAAAGGCATTTCTGCCTGAGGATGGTGAGCCCAGTGATTCGTATGCATAACTGGGCTTGTCAACCTCATATTTAAATAAAAAAATAGCCCTGGACATTATTCCACACAGCGCCATCTAGCCCCAAAGTAAGCTAATTAAAGCTTGTGTTATGGGATACTAGACAACGGATAAACATACTTAAATACATTTTCTTTTGTAAATACATACTTATTATACATAGGAGACACCCAGACCAGTACAAACAGACATGTTCATGCACACAAATGTTTGTACTGTGCGGGGATCGAACCCGCGACCTCTGGTGTAGTAGCCAATTTCTTAACCATTACACCAAGTCGGTCGTCAAAAGGCCCTCACGACCGCATTCCATCAGGTGGAGTGAGGTCATCTCGACGGGCAATATAAAAAAAAAATACTCAAGGGGGACTCGTTCCTATGCTTCTCAGCACCATATTATTATTGGATTCTAGATCACGAGATAAAACTTTGATGTAGTATCAGAACACTGTAATCTATGTCACATTTTGTTAATTCACCTAGGTACCAACATTCTCATTCCTCCATTCTTCCCATTCTCAATAGAATTCCACTACGGCCTACTAAATCTAACTACAATCCGAACCCTTAGTGCTAATTAATAGGCCCGGACTAATCCGAGTGCGATCGGTCGACTACAAATTATAAAGGACATTCCCAGGACAATTAGGAAAATCGCCATCGTCTAGGGTGCAAAGTGCCGAGTGAAAGGGATGATTTGTAGGGTACAGGTGTGGGCTTGAAGGCAAAGGGGCAGTTACGAGCTGGGATTTAAGACTTAGGAGAAGCTTAATAAGTTATTGGTTAAGACAGACAATTAATCATTCATAAATTTACCCTTAATCCCCCCCTCATCTGATCATAGTCACGGAGTGACACAAAATTTACCAGCTTGATTTCCTTTTCCAAAATGGCGGCCGTATACAGTCACGGTGCCATTTAGGTGAGAAGTATTCTCAATTCCTTTCAATCGACACAATTCAATAAGTATGAAAAAATAATATGGTTTATCACCGAATTCGTGATGTATACGTTTTCTCAGATTTAATGTTATATTAAACAAGGTTGTTATAATTGCATGGCTTGTATTGTCTGTTACTTTGTAAAACCAAAATAAATAAAAAGATAAAAACAGAAATCAAAGTTATTTACTAAAATCAATGAATAAGATCTTTGTTCCTTGGGCTACGTTCTCCTGAAATAGCTCAGCAATGGTCAAGCTTTCATTAAGATTCTCAAGTACGCATAAATACTGTAACAGTATACATAATATTCTCAAGACGAAGTGTTCCTAACAAATCACATCAACCCCGGACATTACCCCAATAAAGATGGAACTAACGTCACAGAGAAAATACAAATGGAACCACAATATTATCTTGGCAGACCCCTTTTGAGAATAGAGTTGACATTTCTGTCTAAATAAATACCAAGCCAATCATGATGTAAGCTTGTGAATTCAGCCCTTAATAATTCTTACTTTATATTATAATTATGTGGTTTTTGTATATTAATCCACTATTGTAAAAAAAAACAATTGCAATATATTTCTATCTACTATAAACTTAAATCTTCCTAAAGGTAGGAAAATTAAACGGTCCTAAAATAAAATAAGTGTTCTAAAAATGCTAAAAAGAAGCAATTTAATTTTCTTATTGACTCTGACTGAAGTAATTATAACGAGATATCTGTCGAATAATCATTATTTAAGTTCCTATAAACTTTTTAGACGTATTACCTTGAGTAAATTAAGTAAAAAAGATTGTCTCAGCAAATTAACACAATAGAAGTAAAAAAAAATACACAATTCATTATGTAGGGTATTGAAGTAATCGATCACATAAGAGCCTTTCTCCAAAATAACGCACGGAGATAGCGCGCGTGTGTTTATTGCAAATTTTTGGGGTATCGTTTTGTGTCATTTAAAAACTAATCCGTCGTATTTTATAACCCGAAACTTCTTAAGTCCTTAGTCGGTCCATAAATTGCAATACTACAAAGTGTTCGTCCGCAAGACCGGGTATGCCACCAACCGCGCAATACAACGAACCACACAATGTAGGTTGCAGAGTTCCGAACGCAAGTTCTCAGTTCTGCCGTTACACGTATTAGTTTGTGTAACATTACCATAACCGGCCCATTGTGTCGCGCCCAACACTAGAACTCGTACAACGCGTTTATGTAACAGCGTTAATAGCACATAATGTACAGCTAACAAACTTTACTATTGAAGGGTTACATTTTGCATAACCGGAATAAAAAAATATTTACTTATATTAAGTTAGCTTAGATTTCAAAGGTTAGCGTTTGATCTTTATCTCATTTAACGTTTGATTAATTCCTATTTATTTTGCTAAATACCTTCAAACGTAATTTGTATTTGGTGGCAGATTTGTACATCATTACTATGGCTCTTAATGTTTTTTGGTGATGTTTGGCTGTGGTTTATTTATATTTTCGATAGTCTCCATGTTTAGCAAGAGCCTTACAAGAGCAGTATCAAAACTACGAGTATAATACTCATACCTCAACGTCTTATGTGTATTTGACTGAGGTTGACATTCATACGTTATTTCTGGGAATTTCTGTTTCATTATTAATCAAAATATCAATTTGACATGAAATTTAGAAGCAACGAAAATTTCGCAATAAAAGATTATCCAGGGATAAAGGTGGCCTTTATTGAACCAAATCTTGGGACATTTATCATATGGTAGGTCTACTTCGCAGATGGACGGGTGTGATGGCAAAGGATGCTTTTGCGATCACATCTTCGCATTTCATCCTAGTGTCAAAACCCCAACGGCCATCATCCATTCGCACTCTGTATCCTGCCCACTGGCACTTGAAGTCATTTCACCCCAAGGTACATTCAGTTGATCTGAAATGGTCTTCTATTAACTTACTTGAATAAATACTTATTGATTGATGACTAGAAATAACATGATTATGTTTTCAGTGCCTATTAAAGTAAATCACAAATAACCCCTACGATGTTTATTTTAAACCATAGGAACATTGAACATCTGAATAAATTAAAAGGGTTAATGTTACATAACTTTGACCTTCTAACTCTGCAATGAAGAGTTATATAGTAGAGAAGTTATTATTAGAATTGTTGACATGACATTATGGCAGTAATTCGTCACGTCACGCCCTTTGAAATACAAGCTACAAGTCGAGGTCTTTGTTTAATAACGTCGTCAAGACAGACGGACTCACTACATTAATAAGTATGATAATTCATCAAACGTAGGTTGCGTTTGATATTATATTTCAATGGAATGTTAGCACAATAAGCAGATGCCAAGCTCAGTCTGTAATGACCCCCCTCTCACCAACTTCAACAAATATTTTCACAGTTTAAAGACTTCTACTACCCAAATCAATATGAATAAACATATCGATATAAATCATCAATAATTAAAATAGATACATGATCGAACATGTAACTTGAAGATAAAATGGCCAAATGGTTGTGATCTTCTAATAGTGGTAGAACCGTCTACGTTGTGTTGTGTAAATAGTATTTATTACTGTAGTAACTCAACATTATTTTATGAGGTATGTGAGTGCTAATTAAGAGTTTGATTGGACATAATTAAGAACCTACTATCAGTGTCTAAAAGATCGACTATCGTTAAGTTGGCGATTATCTGAAATCATAAAGTGTCTAAAATACCGACTTTTTACCAAACAAATGCGTTCGAAGAGACTTGGCTTGAACCAAAGTTTTCTAGCGCACGAAAACTTACACTAAATTATACCTTTTTTGTCTAGCATAAATCCATCTACACAACACCACACAAATCACTCCCAGTAAAGTAACTCAACAACCCCAAGCATATTCCAAACAAAACATTAATAAATCGATGCGCGTGAAATAATAAAGTCCAAATACGATGGCAACTCCGCCACCGGCTCCCAAACTTCGCACACCTATGCGCCATTACTTCTCGCTCTGGGAAATTTTCAATTTGAGAACAGTTTAATACCTGGGCGGTATTGTGCAGTGAACAAAGGCGTGCGATTATTGCTAAGGGTTGGACTGAGACTTTGCTTAGTCCTGTTTGTGGCAGAATTTCACTTAATCCTTTAGAGAATCCTTTGTGCGGAGTAATAACTTTAATTACAGAATTGAACAAGTCAGCTGGAATTTTAAAGCTGCGAAAAATCGATATTAAAAGTTGAATACTGGCTATCGTGACTAATATCACCAATTAAACTACTATATGAAGTCAGTGCTACAGCGATAATGTTTTGCTGATAAAAGCATCTTGAAGTCGTTATATACCTGCTTCTGCTAGCCCTAGTAGATGCCGCTAACAGAAACAGTATAGAGAGCTTACGACTGTTTCGACAATGGCAAGCTATCAAGAACAAAACATTCGAAAGCCCACGTGTCACGTGTCGTTTTTGTTTTGTAACTACGCCATGCATCGAAGTTCATGCGAGGCTGCCACTCCACTTTTATCTAAATTGGTTGTTTTTTCAAGTTATTAACGCAAAGTAAGTGATGACGTCCCCGGGTTTTGCTCCGAAAAACAAAAATACGATTTGTTCGCCCTAGGAAATGTACAGAAACTTCCAAATATCAGTAAATTTTCTGCACGTGTACACTGTACAGAGGCGTTCACATCAACCTTTACAAAACCATTGCAAAATCGGTCTTTTGTCAGCAGCATATTAAGGTGCCCCTATGTAAAGGTTGATGTGAACACCTCTGTACCTACTCATGTTTACGAACTTTCTTTACTCGATGCCAATCGAAAAATCCTATTACTAATTCCAAGAAATCAAAGTTCAAATTACTACATTGACAGCCAGTGATGGTTTTTTTTTTAAATGTTGTTCAAGGTAACTAGTTTTTGTATACAATGTTATTTAACCATTGTATATTATTATAGTTAAACAAAACTTGGTATACATATAATTTTAACAGAAAAAGGGTTAAGAAAAGTTAAAAACAATTTGTGATTCTAAAAAACAAACTCCCCAACACAATTACTAGTTTTAATTGCAAGCAAAATCACTGCACGTTTACGGGGGCCAATCGAAAAATCTCATTAATGAATCCAAACAATCAAGGTGAGGTTCATCAATCCAGCACTCCGTCAGTAATGAATACGACTGTGAATAATGGGTGCCGCGATCGTGAATAAACAAACCGCTATAATTCACACGTCTAAGGCCGTGGTCGTGGGAAAGCGGAGCGGGCCAGATAACTTGTTTTAAAATAAAATACTCGTAGTATGAAAAAGCCTCATTAAATGTAATAACCCTGCGTCGATATTTCAAAACATTTCAGCTGCAATAAAAATACAAGATGATATTTAAAAAAACTAATCTACGTTGGAAATTGCCGGAACAAATCGTTCGATCCTGCAATGCTCATTAAAACTTGTTTTAAAATAAGTGAATATCTCTTAGAACTGACACCCTGAGCCAAGCTTGTACTGGAATTTTCACAATCCACTATGCATGATTAAGAATTTACAGAAGGTTGCAATGCTCAAACTTAACCTAAATAGATACCACTCTCTGATGTTGCGATGTCAAATGTAAAAATAACAACGCTTTTTCCCCGCGATGTCACATACAATATTGTAAAATTTTCTTTCTCTACCCATCCACAACTTTGAGATCCTGCCTTAAGAGAGTCCCGACAATCTGTTAAAACTGCAAAATCACTTTTCTACCTACAGCTTCTCGCCCCGTCCTACGCTACACACTAAGCTCGCGTTTCCATGAACTAAGCCTAATTCTAGGGCGCGGTAGCGGGTTGCCATGGAGATGGGACGAACGGTACAGCTGTTGAGGGTTAGGCGGCAGATGGGATGCAGATTAGGGAGGCAAAGATCATTAATGCCGAAAAGGTGTTGCGGTCATATTAGAATATGATTTCGTTATTGAAATGTGGCTTCATTATAGCACACTTTTCTGTCATTTTTGGATAACCATATTTGACAAATTGAATTCTTAATCAACAAATTATGAGTAGTTAGAAATGTAGTTTTGTGTGCAATAGTTAGTTCTAATCTAATCTGTCGATCTAAGAAAAATTTAGATTTCAATAAAGACATCAATTAGTACAACTCACCTACCATGTTTCTGCCTAAAGCAACGGCCACGTCATCTAAACCGGGGCTTTTTACAGTACTGCGCAGAGCGAGTCATTGTATTTAAATTGAAATAAAGCTTTTTTACAAAATCAGTTCCCAATTTATAAAATCAAAGCGCAGCAAATGAATAACGTGATTCCGATCCTGCGAATGGAGAATTTAATCAGCGTAATGAAAGAGGACGGAAATCGCACACCTCAGCGAATTTGCGCAAGGAAAACGCGATTACTGTGTAAAAGTTCAAAAATAACAAACAAACAGAAATAGGTTAATGTTACCGTGAATGAAAAACTAAAAAAAACTAAGTCCTGGAATCAAAATGCAAACTAAACCCACTCTATCATACACCATTAATTGGCTTTTTCCTGTCAACGGTATTTATCTATACTCACTAAGGAAAATTGACAATGTTCAACACATAAAGTATTATTTTTTCATTGTTTGGACGACCGACTTGGTGTAATGGTTAAGAAGTTGGCTACTACACCAGAGGTCGCGGGTTCGATCCTCGCACAGTACAAACATTTGTGTGCATGAACATGTCTGTTTGTACTGGTCTAGGTGTCTCCTATGTATAATAAGTATGTATTTACAAAAGAAAATGTATTTAAGTATGTTTATCCGTTGTCTAGTATCCCATAACACAAGCTTTAATTAGCTTACTTTGGGGCTAGATGGCGCTGTGTGGAATAATGTCCAGGGATATTTATTATTATTATTATTATTGTTCGTCAATTTGGTTGCAGTTATAAAAGTACCAACAACAACCTCTCTATTTTTTAAACTTTCAAACCTTGAGCCTGCTTCCTGAGAGTACGTTATAGTGTTATTGTGGAAAACTAAAAGAAAAAGAAACGTATAATAGCATTTGGCAGTAATTGACGAAGAGGCCGTCCATAACACGGATATTTCGACATTCAATTGACAACCAGTTATTGCTACGTTGCGATGTATGACTTCTATCTCGCTTGTAAAATGCGGGTTTGCTATCACAACACCAGTAACAAACAAATCAATGAACATTATCACAAAATATTCGTTTTGATTAGTAACCTTTTTTACGACTGCAATTTTAATTCGTCTTCGATGGCAAACAGGCATGCAGACCTCCTGATGGTAACCTGTTACCGCAGCATATTAACACGTGCAATACTAGAGGTTTCATTCGTTCTTTTATATTATTCATACTGGATTTGCGTTTGGCCTCAGTCTCGCCTAATGGTAAGCGATAACGAGGCCGATGGTGATACACGCTTACCCAGAAAATGCCTATTCACTCTGGCCTTGAAGACACCAAGGTTGTAAGTATCCGACGATCCGAAGACGCAGGGAGAGCGTTCCAATCCCTAGCGGCAATTGTTTGTTGTCAACCCTTTGAGGTCCTAAAGCCTTTTCCGTGACCGTTTCTCCAGCTGACCATTCAACAGATCACCAAAACAAATAGATGTCTATTATGTTCTTTTCTGCCAGCAAAACTAAGTAATCGATTCTAAAAACAAGAATCATGAAAAGGGGGTGAAAACAAAGCGCCTGAAGGGTAACAAAATGCAATGCCAATTTCCTCAGTGTGTGAATTTAATCAGAATAACGAAAGAGGCACAAGGAATTAAGGAGCCTCTCCTTCGCACCAATCCGGGCGCCGATTGCACGCCCCAATTAAACTTGTGGCTGGAGCTGAACATTTAAATTAGCTTTACTGTCGGTTTTAACGAACTTATAACTTCACTACTTACTACTATTACTGAACACTTGCCCGTCGAATGTTAGAGGATCGCCTTTTCAGTATTAGCTGGAATAACTTTTAAGATTTTAATCCGGTTCGTAATCGTGATTATAATATTTATGTTACGGAAACGAGCGGCTAAATCTTGACACTGGTCAAGTGCACTTTTCATTATCGCACTGTTACTCGTATCTAGACGTTTATAATCATAGACTATTTACGTACATAAGATTCTGACTATATCCCAAGCCGGGTTGCCAAATGCAAGTTGACCGTTACTATCATGGTGAGCGGAACATTCAGAAAACCTTTACCAAACGTATTAGGAATCAAACAAATAATTGGTGTTTGCAGATATATATTGCGTCATTTAAATAATATTTTTTTCACCACACACTACGCCAACCATGTCGTGTTTCAATGTTTGAAAGGCCATGCTGAAATTTGACGAGATGCTTCAAATTTCAGCATGGCCCAAGATAACACATTACAATTTCCTCCATCCTCACAAAGAAAAAATTGTTCGTATAGTATTCTGTGGTTAGTCATTTATTCACCCCTCGGGGAAGGGGCTATACGGGAAAGAGATATCACAACGACCTACCAAAGCAATCTATGCGCCACTCTTAACTGAAGATTTGACTGGTGAGCATCTCATCAAACTTCAGGATGACAAGTCTTACCGAAGCAATTTATGGTACACTAAGTTTTGACTGAATCGGAGAAAGACAGTGGGATTCAGAAGTTACTCATAAAAATACGCCCATGTATGTTTTTCTATCATAAGTTAATTAGTTGAAATTGAAATTGGAATTTAGAACTCTTTTGCACAACAAGCTGTACTAAACAACGAGCAGCATACATCGCAATTCGTACAGTAATGTAATCAGCACTGAAGACTAACTAATTGGAGAAGTTTTGTCCAACATTCACGTGCGTACGAGGGAAGAGTGGATGCAGCCACTCGCGTGGAATTAAATCGTGAGAACAGTGATTTGTTGATATAGTTGGGCACCTTGCCGCTCCGTGACTGTAGTTAGTGATGTGATGACGTACAAATTTAAAAAGACACTTATATTATATGAAGCTATTCAGATGTTGTCTTGACTTGCCATACTATTTCTTGTTTGAATTAAATCATCACAAAACTAGAATAATAATGTGGCAGCTGTCGTGTGAACCATGTTACACAGGTAATCAAATATATTTGTGTAGAAAATCAAGCAATTTTTTATATGAGACTGGCTGTCCGTCAGCAGCTTCGCCAGCGTAAACTGATCCCGTCAAAATAAAGCCTCAATTAAAAAAATAATATTAAGACAATGTCACCTGCTGAGAATGTAGCTTAATATTGGTGGCAGAATTTTTAAAATCAGTCCAGTAGTTTTGGAGCCTATTTATTACAAACTAACAAACAAACTTTCCTCTTTATAATATTAGTAGATATAGAAAAACTATATAATTGTATAGATGGACAATACAAGAGCTACTCCTGTATAAAATTGATATTAAAAAAACCTAAAGTACGAGTAGGTACATTGACACGCACCTCATTATTACTCGTACATACTTTCTCGGCATTGAACTGATCAGAAAGTATTCAGTTCTTATTTTTTAATATAAGGATAATTCCGACAAAGTGAAACAAAAGATTCCAGGAACATCCTTATCTCATTGTGCTCGCTAACTCTTACTACACCAGCAACCTTTCCCTTGCGCACTACTCGAGAACTTGCCTGAACTGTGCCAACTTCTGGGGCACGAACCGAGTTAATTAAATTTTTGCTGCATGAATGGACCGGGGCAGCTCTTGGCGACACCTTTTTGTTCTGAATTCTGGATTTTGAATGAATCTCTGGAAATTATTCGGCGTTTTCAGGAATTCCTGACACAGAAGAAAAAAGTGGAACAGAAGAAAAAAGTAGAGGGAATATTCTGCTACATTAATAAAGATGTAACAGAATTGTTTTTATTTAATCGAGAAATAAGTTTGTTAGTATGGAGCTATTTCAAATGTATTTATGTAGCACGTGCTTCTGTTAATTTTTATAAGGTATATTTAGTTCTGTTTTTTGCATTTGTAAGATTATAAGTGCCTTTTATTAAGTAACAAATATATACCTCATTGTATGATTACACGTTCCATTGAAATATTATTTTACGATAATTTTGTTTTTGTGTAAGTCTATGCTTTTTATTTTAACGTTACCAATTTGTGCACAGGCTTGTGCTAGATTTAAATGATTTAAGTTGATGAACTACAATAACTTCTTTTAGTGCATTATTGGGATCATTATTGAGTTTCGTAACAATTTATCAGTTTCGTAACAACTTCAGTTTAATAACGATTTCGTAACGGTACATCTTTTCTGCATTTCACCCGAATAGGTTTTTTTTCTAGAAGATGTTATTTATAGTATATTTTATATCGAGGGACTAAACGAAGCCATAATATACCAGAGGTGGTTTGACTCCGGAGCGTGCGAAAGAGTCAATGAAACCGAGGGTATATTAAGTTGGCGTTTAGTCTCGAGGTGCAAACTGTACTTTCACTTTAAGTGCGAGAAAAATAGTCAATTTAGTACAAAAACATTTAAAACCGAACAAATTTACACTCAACAAAAGTTCTGAAATTTTCGCAGTCAGTTTTTTTTCCGAACTGAACCAGTCACAGATTAACAATTTAAAACGTCACCTTCTTTGCGGACATATCATGAAACTAAAACTCTCAACATTTTCGCAATGAAAATGATCCACACTCCACAGAAAATAGTATATTTTTACTGGCTGTTTGAGTTTGTCTGCGTCACATGAAGGAAATTAAAAAACGAATTACTTTTTACTCCCTAGGGCCTAAAGTGGTCACTTTAGTCCTGCTTCGTAGGGCTATATTGGCGTACTTTTAGAGCATGAGAAGTGAAAAATTATTTTTTACTTTCTTTAATTCCCTGTCGAAGTCCACGAGCAGATAGTAAACCTGCTATAAACCAACAGAAAAGGTTTTTTTAATTAGCAGCCGTCAAAAATAATTTGCTAGGAGTATTTGAAAGACAAAGAGGCAAAGTTCCATATACAAGTGACTGTGTGAAGTGCACAATTACCCCTGTCTTGATACCAACTCGAAGCTGACGGTATGATAGGTAATTGTGCAATGTGCATTGTATTTATTTTCATATTTATTTGATTTTTAATAACTCAAACTCAAACTCAAATAACTTTATTCAAATAGACTGTATCAGTACTTTCAAATCGTCAAATTTACAGCAAAATATACTAAATAATAGACATAAATACCATAATAATATGGATTTGTAAATAAACAGTATACAGACATAATGCGACTCTACCACCGCGTCGGAGTTGTTTCTTACTGAGAAGACCCGGCGAGAAACTCAGCAGTTACTCTTTTAAACTTGTTTTGGGTTTACAACAGGCGTTAGTAAAGTACAAGCAGTGTGTCATTTTGATACAAATAAACCTAAAAGAATATAAAACAAAGAGAAAAAACCAACCATAAAATAATATAATAAAAAGAATTCATTTAAACAATTCAAAAACAAAAATTGTTAGTCAGTACATACATACTAGGTACCTATTAACTCTTACAATAAAACATCTGTTACAATAGAGCTATTTAATCCCGCATCGAGCAGAGCGCTTATACCCAGGCATTTTTATCTATAAGGTAGTCTTTTGTAGTATAATAGCCCTTTTTTAATAAAGCCGTTTTGATGTGATTTTTGAATCTATGTAAAGGTAACTCACAAATTGTTTTTGGAATTTTGTTGTAATAATGTATACCTTGCCCCATAAAGGATCCTAAAACTTTTTGTAACCTAAAGAGTGGAAGTGCAATTTTATCCTTATTCCTAGTATTTCTGCAATGTATGTCACTGTGTTTAGCATAGAGACCAATATTTTTTCTGACCAAAACAATGAAATTGTAAATGTATTGTGACGCTACAGTGAGAATACCAATTTCCTTAAAAATCTCCCTAAGTGAAGCCCGTGCACGAAGCTTATAGATGGATCTGATAGCTCGCTTCTGGAGGATAAAGATGGTTTGTATATCCGCCGCTTGACCCCAAAGTACAATGCCGTAAGACATTACACTATGGAAATAACTAAAATAAACTGAACGAGCAGTATCAACATCTGTTAATAACCTAATTTTTCTCACTGCAAATGCAGCCGAACTAAGTCTGCCTGAGAGAGCTGTTATATGAGGGTTCCATTGCAGTTTTGAATCAAGTGTGATTCCAAGAAAAACTGTTGTATCTACAAGCTTCATAGTATTACCATCAATTTTTAGACTAATGGGGTTATCTTTAACATTAGGCAACTTAAAATTAATACATTTAGTCTTTTTTGCATTAAGCTGTAGATTATTTACTGTGAACCATTGTAAAACCTTTGAAAGTGCGTCATTAACATCATCAAAAAGGTTTTTATTTCTGTCAGTTTTAAAAACTAAAGATGTATCGTCTGCAAACAATACAACATCACAAATATCTTTTAAGTAAAAAGGTAAATCATTTATATATATCAGAAATAGTAATGGACCTAGAATGGATCCTTGAGGGACCCCCATTTTAACTTGTGATCCTCTTAAACTAAGGTACGAAATTACCAAATCTAAAGCATTATCCCTAACCCCGTAAAAATCAAGCTTGCGTATAAGTGTATCGTGATCAACGCAATCAAAGGCCTTGGACAAGTCACAGAAGACGCTAAGAGCGTTCTGTGAATTCTCCCAAGCCCTAAAGATGTGTTTTAGAAGTGCGATGCCAGCATCAGTAGTAGAACGGCCTCTCGTGAATCCATATTGTTCACTGTGTAAGAGATTGTTCTCATAAAAATGGCTTAATAGTTGTTCTTGAATGATTTTTTCAAAGATCTTACTGAGAGCTGGTAGGATTGAAACAGGTCTAAAGTTACCTGGGTCTTGTTTGTTGCCTGATTTAAAAAGTGGTATAACCCTACTGTGTTTCATTAAGTTTGGAAAAACACCTTCATCAACACAATCATTGAATATTACGGCTAGATAAGGGGCAATCACGTCAATTATGTGGCTAACAATTTTGACTGATATACCCCAAAGATCAGCGGTATCTTTTGAATTAATTAATCTGAATGCTTTTATTATATCTAGTGACTCAACATGTTTAAATTTAAAGAATACAAACAATTTAATAGTAGACTAGACAGCGATTTAATCGCAATCCTCGACCTTTCGATTGAATAACATTGATTGAGCAAAAAATATAGTGCTAAAAATTGTAAAATGCTCATTTCAATCATATTTTAATTGGGACGAGTATTTTAAGCGCTCACCGGTGACGTGCGCTTCACTGGGCCCAATTAGTGCAGCCGCCGGCACACATTGCTAAATCGTCTTACGTTGACGCGTTTTTATTGACTTGCAGATATTTTTGCAGATTTTTTTATCATTATTAAAAGAGAAGCTAGTTTATACAGGGTGACTAGGGATTCATTGGCATCCTTTCAAAATAAGAACCTACTCATGATACACAGTACTCCACCCAAGTATGAGGCTATTTCTTAGATACAAATTTACATATTTTTAACTTTATAAACATCATGTTTATTATTCGGCAAATTTTTATAGGCCTCAAAATTAGAAATTATGTACCGATTAACTAAAAATTACAACTGAAAAAGAGATATAATAAATAGCTACAGTGGGTGTAGCTTTCAGAGCTACCTATTATTGTTATTTGATTCTATTACATGAAGTGGTAAATACAAAACTGCATATTTAAACCTTATAAGCATCATGTTTAATACTTGGCAATTGTTTATAAGGTTTAAAAATATGCAATTGTGTACCTATGAAATAGCCTTATACTCGTGGAAGTACCATCTATATATCATTAGTAAGTTCTTATTGCAAAAGGATGCCAATGAATCCCCAGTCACCCTGTATAAGACCCAAACGAAGAATACTATTTCGCTACCACATATCTTTATTTATTTTTATTTTTTCAAAGGTGAATCAAAAAACAATAATAGGTAGTTCTGAAAGCTGCACCCATTGTAGCTATTTATTATATCTCTTTTTCAGTGATACGAAGATAGTTAAATACCCACTTGAATATCATTATCATCATCATCAGCTTTTGGAAGTTCACTGCTGTGTGGCCTCCCCCATAGAACGCCACAGCGAGCGGCTTCAGACCATTAGCATCCAATGACCTTCAGCAACCTGCTCTAGGTTATCGGGTAGAAGACCTGCATACTGCCTGTGCTTGAGTATAAGTCAGCGGTAATATTGTATAAGCTTTTGGCAGAGGGATTTACAAAGTACAACAAAAAATACATTCAGTTTAAAGGCTTATGAACAAGTTGGGCATGATCCTCCTCGCGCCAGGCCACCAATCGGTGCAGCAGACCAAATGCACTAAGTAATGCTGGCATTGCGCTGGTTGATCGAATCATGGAATTTGAAAAAAAATTAAGCAAAATGGTAGTATTTGTGTTTGTGTTATTTCACATGGAAAAAAATACAATGACAGTACAATGGGCTACATTCAAACAAAACGTTCGATAGCCAACTGAAACAACAAAAACTAAAGTAAAGCTATTTTCCATTTCTAACAAAAAAACTGATAAAAAAGGAATGAATCGTGGTTATATCAGATCCAGCAAAAGAGTGATTTTTAAACTGTGTTATTGAGCATTTAACACAATGCTTTTGTAACATCAAAAGATATCTGAAGAACGGAACGTGGTCTTGGTTGATTTTACATTGTTTTTCTTTTAGATTTAAGTAGTTTTACGCCGACGTTTTTCTGTCTATTATTAGGTCAAACAAATAACTTTTTTCTTTCAAAAGCACAGGTTAAAATTAGGCTACTTGAAAATAATATAATAATTGATTTTAAGTTAAAAAGCTCACGTTCGCTAAGAGCAAAAGTTTCTTCCTCGTTCGGCGCACGATTCCGCCCTTGTACCGCCACAGTCTGCGCAGCGGAGCGCGCTCATTACTGCTTCTGATCGCGGATAGCTTTACGGCTACTAATTGACTTTCAATCGTTTATGAGCAAAAAAGAGTCTTAGTAAAAAGGATTTTGTTCAGTTTGTTATTTTGGAAATAAAACCTATGATTAGTAGACACGGTTGAGACGTCTAATTTTAGCACCGTTTAAAAGGAAGATTATTTAGTGAAGATCTGGGTGTTTGTAATATGAGAAAACCGTACCTTGGGACCGTGGACCGGTTCAGTATGAAACCGTATTTCGGAAGCGGGGCAATGTGTAATAATTTAAGTATTATATTTTATTTGTATAACACATACAAATACGATTTTGTTATTTAAAATAAATATGTGACCAGATCACATAGCCCTGAAGTCAAGTTTATCTCATGTTAAGGATACTAATAAAAAACTTAGAAGATTCCGCGTACCGATATTTTCGACGTTCCGATTGCATTCACACTACGGTTTCCCCCACCAATAGTACTAGTATAACACTCCGTTTGATTGTGTACCTATCAGTTACAAGCCACTCTCGGCCACAGGCCTCAGCGACACAAGACAACTGGAGATAACCACACAATGTAGCCATTAGCATGCATATAGGGGGCTCCGGTCGTCCGGCGGAAGCGCGTCCGGTTTCAAGGGGCTGTGTCTATAGCGGGTGGATCTTTAAGTACTGAAGTATTACAATAGGCCGGCGAAAAACACGTTATTTTGATGATGAATATTGAAGATATATAACAAGCATACTTCCCAAGCACTTTCTAAGCAGTGATTTAATTAAAATTCTCATGATGTTTTTTTAAAAGTAGCTGATCATTTTGACCTCTAATAGCTTTTGCAATTTAAGTTTACCCTATAAAATCATTTCATCTTATTTTAATGACATGGCTGGTGTAGTGCGCTGTAGCGTGGTTTTGTTAGCAGCTTGACTTGCGTGGTGTCTCTCCGGTTGGATTCCGGCTCGCGTCAATTTGGATAACGAACTTCTTAACTCTGCTCAGGTTTGGGTGTGCCGTGACTACCACTACTACTACCCTGGCCTCCTATGGTCTCGTTTCAGACTCGTAATGCAGGCCTCGTAATATTTTTCAATTGGTGTGGTGCAAATACGGGACATTTATTAATTAACGTGATAATTTACCAAAATCAACCCTTACGTAGGTGTCAGTAATCGCGCACATTGCGGGACAAGTTTTTACGACTCTTGCTATTATTTTTTTCGTGTACAACTTCATAAAACGTATTCATAATGGAAATGATGCCAGCTATCAGTATACTGATATAACGTGAGATACGCACATTTTCCTGTTTACTATACTGCGCTTTATACTGTTGTTACGATGACAATGCCATTATTAGCATACGTATAGACCTCGTTGTGAAGGCAATGACTTCCGGTTTGAGGCAGTGTCCGCCTAGCTGTTATGTCTTTGGGCATTCATTTCACAAGTTAGCCTCTCGAAATTAGTTCCCGATTTTTTAAAAATAAGTTTGAGAGTAAAATCGAAAACTAAATAAAGAACCAGTGCTTCTAACATTGCTGTCAAAGATTAAAAATACATGGTACTTATATTATTTGACATTAAAGCTTGGCTAAGGTTCAACATACGAGTACAACAGACGAGTATGACCTAGGATTACACCGAGGCTATAATCATTTGTGTTTGTTTTATTCATTCTATTATTTTTTTTGTACTCTGGTACCAAAAATAGATAGAAAATAAGCATTTTTAGGCCAGCATGTAAGTCTTCAAAAACTAAAACACAAGAACTAGGGACTAAGAAATAAAGTAGATATATTATCAGTCTCTGCTTAGTTTCAGACAGCATGTAAAATATATTTTTAAATTATTTATCTAACCATCAGAATACTAGTATCTTGTAAATAGGACCCTCGTCGCCTAACCTCAAATATTAATTATACACAAATAAAGCCCACACTAATATTTGTTTATTTAGTCAGGAAAAGCCTCGTGTAGGGTCATAAAATTGAAGAGTAGCGCGTAGAATCGTAGTGGTCTAATTTAGATAACAGCAGGGCGCGGCGCGTATCGGCGACCGCGACTCCCGTAAACTAACGATACACGCGGTACGTGACTCTGCCGCACTAGTGATGGAGAGATGCTGTCGATAAAAAGGGATGTTGACAAAATTTTGGAATTGATTTTGTTTCATTTAAACACGAAAATAATCATTTCATGAGAAAATACATCAAATATCAATAATTGATTACGTTGGCTTAGAAGTTTGATTTTTTCACAGCTCCAAGGAAAAGTAGACTTGAAAATTTGATATAAATTCCAGTTTGATACCTCCACGCGTTCCTGAGAAAAAGGGTCTTGACAGACAGACAGACGGACAACAAAGTAATCCTATAAGGGTTCCGTTATTTCCTTTCGAAGTACGGAATCCTGTAAAAGCGACCCGGTACGTTCTCTCTAGAGATCCGATTTGGTATCCGCGACCTGTCTAAACCCAGGGTTAAGATTAAACTGTAAAACTATAGACACAAAATACAACTACCTAGCTCTTTTTATATGCATACGATGGGGACGTTCCTGGTCAAGTAAATAAAAGACGTTCGTCAGGTGAGTGTTGGAAGGAAAAAATGCTATTCGACAATTGTCATTCTTACCTCATTACATTCTTATTTCGTTCTTACGTTTTTGTATAAATACGGAACGTCTGTATAGTCTTTTTTGTTTCTATGAGTGTAAGCGTGAAAACACAAAAAAAAACATACTCATTACTAAATGTTATGTTCGTTTCAAAGTATTTAAACAACATGGATAAGTGCTCACCCTCTATAATTAATCCTCACCGGCACCGTAGACTGAATACAGTCCTAAAAAGGCTTAAGTTATGTTGGTGTTCCATGAACATTATTTATGTGAGTACTAAATTCCATGAAGCAACGAGACTACAATAATGATTAGTTATTGCTAATACAGGGGGCATTATCGTACTCAAGTATCGACTTTCCGACAACATTATCCTGACTGACTGCTGTAGTTAGCCACCGCAACATCAACCTTGGCAGTCTGCAATAGGGTTGCCTTTTAGAAAGTAAAGGGACTATAGGAATTATTTTCCGATGTTATTGAGTGTGCGCCGAGCGATATTTATGCGATAGCTATTGCATAAACTGGGAAACCATTTTATTATAGGCCTTTTATAGTGCGTATCGATACAAGAATTGTTTGGTTACTAGCAAGCTGGCAAATAGCAGGTAATATAAAAGTATCAAGTGGTGTTCACGGAAATAAATCACAACCACTTGGTTTTTTTGTAAAAATGTTTTTTCACTAAATTAGGACTTTTTTACTATTTTAAATAAAATGAATAATTAAATATCCAGGACAATTTACACCAAGATCATCTGACCCCAAACTAAGCAGAGCTTGTACTATGGACATACTTAAATATTTTTTAAATACATACTTAGATAGATAATAACACTCAGACACACGACAGACACAAATAATGTTCGTCTCATGAATGTTTGTCATGGGATCGAACCTACGACCTCCGGCGCTAAAGGCAGGATAGCTGCCATAGCGCCAAAAGGTCAGTCAAAAACTGTATTAAGTATTTAAAGCACTATTTTTTTATTTACTTTACTTTTTTTATTTTGAATAAATTTTGCTTTAAAACTACTACGTCTCTCTCTTCACTTGTCCCTGTCAACAAAACCTTGAGGTACTGATAGACTTGAACATTTTCGTATTTACTCGAACCACATTGCGAACAAGGCGCACAATATTTTGTTACAACTTGATTTTAAAAACTATAGTAAGAACATTACATTACATGGAAATGATTTTAGAAAACTGATTATTTGCCTGTATTGTACCATTCGTATAAAAGGTTTATTACAATGAAATGATCTAGCAACTGCTCTAGTCTCTACCCACCTTTAGATGTAAAGAGTGTAAGGTTGCGTTATTCGCTTTATGCTCACATTGTATTTTAAAGAGAAGGGTTAAGAAAGTCCGCTCAACTTTTCGAATTAATTAAAAAGCGGCCGATCCCGCGTCATCACCTCTAACTAGCCAGTCTTATCCCACATCTACAAAGGGTCGAAACTTTAATACGCTTTAAAAGTTTCCGAATATTTCACTGTTTTAGCCACTTAAGACAAATTGCTCCGACCGTTTTGAGTTTTTTCGCAGTCGTAATTTCACCGTCGGCTGCGTCGTTGGGTTCTTATATTTCACACTAAAGAGGTGCAGTACTATATAGCTGTGGTCGTATTTTGGAACGGGTGTAATTTAAACGGTAGTGATGGGTGGTGATGTTTAAGTATGTGCAACGTTATCTCATGGTTAACGTCGCGCGATCATATGAAGTTTCCGCCATCTGCTTAATAAAAGGGTTGTTACTTTGTCAACATGTGAAATATTTTACAACATAAAATCGGAACTATACAAATATAATTTCAAATCTTGTTATTTTTTGAAAGAAGTAGTATTTAATGTTAACATTTTTTTTTTCTTGGCAAACGTGCAATAATTAAAACTATAATGTTATATGTATGGGTAAGTATAACATAAAGCAGGTGCGCCAAAGTTCACCTAAATTTTCAACTCAGATAATTGGAACTCCGAAAATATTCTTCCTAACCTAATTCTAGCAATCACAATTCTTAATGTCATAAGTATTCAGTCTGCAAGCAGACGTGCAAATATTAAATTAAATTATATTATATGAAATTTAAAATTAAATGAAATTAATTATTCAAAGTCAATTATTAAACTATACTATAAAATTCTAATTATTAAAAAAATACGAATCATTTTTTACACATAATGCAGAAGTCAGTATATTCTTTAACGTCACTTAACTTGTTTTTAAATTTGTTACCTTCGAGTAGTTTCAGGTCATCAGGAAGTAAATTATACATGGTTATGCACATATTAAAAACATTTTTGTCATAAATATACTTTCGGACAGGGGTTGATAGAGTAAGTTCTTGAACCTTTCTCTTTTTTGTCTGGCGTAGACCGCATCACGTTTAGTAAAGTAGTTTCGATAGGTATTAGGCCTGTATTTGGCATAATCAAAATTGTTGCAAAAGTCCGACTTTAGAGTATATTATCTTGTTTGATTATTAATCAGGAAACAAATAAAAGCCTTTTTCATATTCCCCGAGTGCCTTTTCGAAAATCGAATACCTAATTATATGAACCTATCAGCTATGCAGCAGTAACCTCTACATTAAGGAATTGGGAAAATAATTCACAG
Organism: Udea olivalis; assembly: GCA_947369235.1. NCBI lineage: Eukaryota > Metazoa > Arthropoda > Insecta > Lepidoptera > Crambidae > Udea > Udea olivalis. The sequence continues at coordinate 24,372,007 of OX376343.1, read as the reverse complement.
ATTGACACCTAATATGACTAACATCGCTTTAAAATGAGGTGGGCAAAAATATGTTTTTTTAAAGTCTCTACACTACCTATGAAACAAAATATATTAGTTATGATCGGTTTAAGTAATTATTTGGTGAAATGTGTTTGATATTTCTTTTTATATGGTTTGCTGAGTCACAAGCTCACAAGTATTTTTTTATTGCGCCAGACAATACACCACTTGTCAGGGTATCGGAGTAAGGATATTTGTCCTTGTGTTATGTGGTACCGTACAGGAAATTAAGCCACGGGCGTCTCCCGGAGGCCTAGCACACCCAGACCCGGGCCTATTTAGAAAAGATTGTTTATTGAATGACCCGAGCGGGACACTACGCATTTTTTTTGACACACCATTTGCTGTAGTTTCGAAGTAAGGATAAATCCTTGTGTTACGAGGTACCAGACAGGGAATAAAGCCAGGGTCGTCTTCCAGCACACCCAGACCCGAGTCAATTCAGAAAAGATGATTTCCTGAATTGACCCGACCGGGAATCGAACCCGGGACACAACGCAAGTCAAGGCGTAAAACCGTGCCACAGCGCACTGCGCGAACTGTGTCGTCATAATAAATTAACTGTTTCAATAACAAGTTCTATTCCACTCAACTCAACCAAGTGAACTCTGCACCTCATCAGCTCTCCGGCGTCCGCGGTGGTCTTCCAGATGCTTTCAGCATAATAAGCCAAGCCTCCCGGCTTGGCTCATTATGCTTGACTTCTACTGAGCTGAATGAACTTAGGACCACACTTTGAAATTTCTTTCATCTTAATACGAGTATTAGCAGGCGTATTTCTTGTCGTTATCGCCAATAAACTTCAAATCACAAAATTAAGGAATTAATCTCTGAATATTGAACAGATCAAAGCTACGGTCTTGAAGTCCAGCGGAATCTTCAGTTATCATACCTAATTAAATCGAAGGCACGTAACAGCATTAGTAGTCAAATTCCTAACTAGGCAAGTTGAGTCTAGAAGCCGCTCAGAAGTTATACCAAACTTGGCCGTCCTGCGGCTGCGGCCGCATCAAGTACCAAAAACGAAGTTGTGTAATGACTATCATATTCTAATGGTGTGTGAAGGACCAGCTGTTAATATTTTTAAAGCTTCAATTCTGCTTTATTTGCTACCTTAGAGCTGAAAATGAAAATTATAACACACTTGCTTTTGTAAGAGTAAGAGTAGACCATTTTTATTCCGGTTAAGAAGTATTTGTGCAAAAAGGTATCCTATGTCCTTTTTCAAGGTCACAATCTTTATTCATTGAATGAGCAGACAATTTAAATAGGGTGTGGTAATTCACGGACATTGGTTCAATAGTTCAAGTGACAGATTTTCGCATTTAATAAAAATTAAACGACTCAAATCGTTTGAATTTTTCGCACAGCAGTATTTCATCTTTTCTCATTGGGATTTAATTTTCATTAATGAAACCTCGTGCTAAGTGCTGACATTTGGACATTTTAGTTAGAAAAGGCACTCATCAGCCATTCATTAAGTACCACCTTTCATGTTTCGATCTGCAGACAAACTATTTTAATAAGTTTCCAAATTTCAAAGCAAGTTAAGCTGGTGCACACGTCACTACAGTTCTTCAGTGTAAGAAACTTGCACACTGCGTGTAAAATCGGCCGCTTCGTAAATATGCACTTGGTCGCTGTGTGAATATGTGCTTGGTCGCTGTGTGAATTTGTGTTTGGTCGCTGAGAACTTGCTTGGTATGTGAAAGTTGGTAGTCTTGCGGCAGTTACTGCGAGAGTGCTACGACTACGGCCTCGACTATAGACAGATAAGATTATGACTCGAAAGATGGGACTTTAAATACTCTATCGCCAAGTCAATTAGGGGACTTAAAACATATGAAGCCTTGCAGCAGTATAAGAACTACCTAGTCATACATAGTATCGAGTTAGGGTTGTTTAGTATGCCCCGGGGCAGTCATTAATCACAATCACACCAGTCATCACACCGGTCAGTGGCAATAAAGTCTAATAATAATATATCTGTGCAGTAAATGAGTAGTCACTTTTATTATTATTTACTATTCACTAAACATTTTTAAATTAACACGTAGTTAAAAATTGTTTATATCTTGGTTAATTCTTGGAGATAATGTATTTTCCATCGTATCTACTGCATTCTAAACGGGTTGGTTTCCATAACCAGCAGCCCAGTTTATCTATTTTAGCAGCAGATAGGGGGAGCAAAAGGGGTAGTTTGAAACCAGAAGTTAAGTTACTTGACAACCAGGTTTGTTACGCATCTAATCTGCAATCTAAACTGGAGGCAACAGATAATTTGTTGTTTCTCACATTTTGCAATTTAAATGCTTTGAAGTCTAGCTGCTAGATTAACATTTCACTTAAAATGGATGTGAAACTTAAAATTAAACCACATATAAATACGAAATAAGATAAACGATTTCGTATATATATGTGGCCTTGATGATACAATAGTTTTTTTCTACGTGAACAAATTAGAAATTATACTGGACAAAAAGGCCTGCGAGTACAATAAGAAACGCGAACATAATAAATAAATACTGCGACGTTCCGTGTAGATTTATTGATCGCCTATAATATTGTATTTGCCCCTTTTTTGTTATTGGTCGCTCTAAGTCCTATGTTATGCAATCAAGTCATTGCTACAGTTCGATTTGTTGATTTATGGCTATTGGCTTGATCATCACGCTTTCCAAATGCGGGTTGATGATCACAAACCGGGGTAATCTTCCAAAAAATTCGCCCAAGGACACACCTCGTCCGACCTGGGTCTGAAACCGAGAGCTTCGGAATTCGGGCAGAGTTCCACCTAATCACTCCTCCACGTAGGCGTTTTTAAAGTTAAGGTACGCTTACCTGTAGAGTGGGATCCCAGCGTCGTCACGGAACCAGAACACCATGTAGACCTTGTCGTTGGCGGCGGTGCCCAGGTCGCAAGGGAACTGGGCCACCATCCCCTCCACCGCCTGCACGTCCACTGTGCGGACACCAGCTGTGGACAAACAGAACAACAAATAATTTTTTTCCGTTACTCACTCAAAAAACGGGTGTGGTCGTACGGATTCGCGGGCAAAAACTAGTTTATAATATAATGATACTAATCATCAGAAGTACATATTTTAGTTGGAGAACGAGTAGCCCGGTTCGTGAAAGATCGCAGGTGAAAACCACAAAGCTTACAAAATCGAATTCATTATTTTCAGTACTATTACTGTAGTTCTGTTCTACTGGTGGTAAAATTCCATAACATAGCACGACTGTCACGCAAACAATCCAAAAAAAGACAACTACAATTTTGGGTATCTTCAATGTCTTTTATTATATCCACAGACCGCTGCAACCGCTTGTTGCCAGGCGGTTCGCATGTGGTCTGGCCAAAAGAAGTTGCAACATAGGCTTTCTCACATCATAAGTTCATTGCAAACGACTACAAAGATGCCCATGTATGTACGAGTGTTTCAACAAATTCTAACTCTAATTATAACTTAAACAAACTACGAAGTCACGACTCGGAAGCACATTCAAAATTATTTCATACCACACAATACCAGCCGAAACTCTTGGCAAATTTATCACGTTGCTTAAAATTCATAACTGGATGGAGGGCCCACTCTAACCAAGTTTTCTCTATGCAAATATGCGGTACCTATCTACGAGATTTTGTAGTTTGTGGTTTTCGAGTTTGCATGTCAGAGCGATTATGTTTCGAGGGCATGTCGAATGAAGATACTCGTGCAATGGCAGCTACGCTTTTTGAACTTTTACTTTCGATCGAAAGTATCTACTATATTAAAATTGATAAATACACACCTTGGCTACTTTGGGTGTAGGAATATGAAATGTATGTAAATCATAAGTAAACTTCTGGATTTATACATTGCTAAGTATATAAAGAAGCGGAAATTATAAGTCGATCCTTAAAACTCATAGAAAAATTTTGTTTATATAATCTTGATAGAAATGTTAACCTATTTTTCCATCAGTATGATGTGAAACATTTATGTGTTTAAGAACTATAATTTTTGTAGTAAATTGGCCGTATTTAGTTTTACCTTTTTTGCAAGTTTTTCTGAACTACAAACTTTTTAACTAAACCTGAATTGAATGACAGCAAAAAAAATACACATCTCTATTAGTATTAAGTATCTTACACCTTCAAAATTGCACATTCCTACGTCCCTAAATCTGTTAAAAAACATAATTGGTATATCATTGCCTGCGGCAAAACTCAATGCCACGATAATTCTTGTACACATTGTAATACAAAATATAATAATTCACCTCTGGCGCTGTTGCGATGTATACTCGTAATAAAATTTTAAAGCATTCATTAGTGTAAAACACCTGTTCTCGTGAAAGTTTCCCACAAAACTGGCTAAATTATTTTATGTATTCGAAGTTTCATATTTCTGCTGTTTTTCCGAATCACAAATTCGTAAAGCTGTTTCTAGCACGCGATGAGAGCAATAAAACCAAACTCCACTAGTAGGGCAGGATCGTGTAGCAAAAATTAAGTACGAATTTTAAAAAACTATAAGAAAACGCCATTTTACCAACACGTTTTGTAAAAAAAATTATAGACCGCTGCATTAGGTAAAAATATTTTTAACATGAAAAATTCATTTGGCTTAACCAGTTTATTTGAATGAAAAGTTCAAAACTGGGTTAAAATACTCACTTTTCTTTATTGATTCAAATGTAGGAAGGCAAACAGGAAAAGGTTATAGAAATAACTTGATATTTATAACAACTAGCAAAAAAATTGCATAACTAGCATAATAATTGTATAACTTGATAAATGTTATATATAAGTGACGTCTCTTGTCTGTATTTTAATTTAATTAGATTTTAATGTTATCACAAGCACTTCCTCTCTCCTAACCCAAAGTTGCGTGCCCGACAGAGTCCTTAACACTACTGTAACATCTTATTTTACATTATGGTTTTGCAATAAATGATTGAGTATTGAGTATTGAGTAAAAATAAAATAAGCTTCCCAACTCATTAAAAAACGAAACTAATAGTAATAAGTTTATAAAAAGGGTCAAAGAACTTCTCTTAAAAAAGTCCTACTATTCAGTAAAAAAATATTAAAAGGATAAACTGTAATTATTAATAATTTATTAGAAATCTAAAGTAATAAAAAGTAAGAATAAGAAATATCTGCCCCTCTCCTCCACTTCGCAATGCCTTACAAGGCGCATATGTTTGTGTAGGTACTGAAAAAAGTTTTTGTTTTTAGTATTAAGCTGCTCATGTATAGCAAATAAATAAATAACTTGTTATTGACCAAATTATTTTTCAGTACGAGTACAATCAGGCGGGATCAACTCGATTGTTTGAGAAGAGTCTGCATGATACTAATTTCAACATTGTATGTATCAGCCCAGTATAAAAAGAAACAGGACAACGTATAAAAACAAAAAACTGCTTTTATGTCTGCCTTAACGCAGATTTTGGTTTTTAGTTTTTGATTTCTTTGTTTTCATTTTCACTTTTGTTTAGTTTTTTTAATTATATTTTTCGCGCGCCTGTCACTCAGTGCATGCCGTTGTCACCTTTAATTAAGTTTGCATGCACGCATGTAACATTTGTATGTAAGTCATTTAACTTGTTAGACTCAAATTTCAAACACAAATATATTTATATAAATAGACTTAATCAGTACTTTGAATTAGTCAAAAAATATACGAAATAATAGACATAAATACTATAATAATATGAATATATAAATAAACAGGATAGAAACATAATGATATATAAATATGCGCCAGACAACACACCACTTGTCATAGTCTCGAAGTAAGGATAAATATCCTTGTGTTACGAGGTACCAGACAGGGAATTAAGCCAGGGGCGTCTCCCAGCACACCCAGACCCGAGCCAATTTAGAAAAGATCATTTTTCTGAATTGACCCGACCGGGAATCGAACCCGGGACACCACGGAAGCCAAGGCGAGAAACCGTGCTACAGCACACTGCGCCAATCGTGTCGTGTGACCTGTAACCTTCATCATTTCAGCCGAACGACGCCCACTGCTGGGCATAGGCCTCCCCCAAGGATCTCCACAACGATCGGTCCTGCGCTGTCCGCATCCAGCGGCTTCCCGCGACCTTGACCAGATCGTCGGTCCACCTTGTAGAGGGCCTGCCCACGGAACGTCGTCCGGTACGCGGTCGCCATTCGAGAACCTTTCCGCCCCAACGGCCATCGGTTCTCCGCGCTATGTGTCCCGCCCACTGCCACTTCAGCGATGCAATCCTTCGAGCGATGTCGGTTGTTTTTGTTCTCCTGCGGATCTCATCATTTCTGATTCGATCGAGCAGGGAAATACCAAGCATCGCTCTCTCCATTGCTCGCTGGGTGATCTTGAGCCTTCTTATGAGACCCATAGTAAGGGACCACGTCTCACTCCCATAGGTCATTACTGGCAACACACACTGGTCAAAGACTTTTGTCTTGAGACACTGAGGTATTTCGGACGCAAATATATGCCGGAGCTTCCCGAACGCTGCCCATCCGAGCTGGATTCGACGAGAGATCTCTTTCTCGAAGTTGGACTTACCTAGCTGGACTGTCTGTCCCAGGTAAACATAGTGGTCAACAACTTCGAGTGTAATGTTCCCAACGTTAACTGGAGCGGGTGCAATATGGGCATTTAACATGATTTTCGTTTTGTCCATGTTCATCTTAAGACCCACTCTTTGAGAAGCATTACCGAGATCTTCGAGCATTATGTTCAGGTCTTCCAAGGTCTCAGCCATAAGAACTACATCATCGGCAAATCGCAGGTGTGTTAGGTACTCGCCATTGATGTTGATGCCGCGTCCTTTCCAGTCCAGAAGCTTGAAAATATCCTCCAACGCAGCCGTGAACAGTTTCGGAGAAATAACGTCTCCTTGTCTCACGCCTCGCTGTAGTTGGATCGGATTAGAGCTCTGGTTCTGTAATCGGACCGACATGGTGGCATTCTGGTATAAGTACCTTAGCACCTCAATGTACCTGTAGTCTATTTGGCACCTTTGGAGAGACTGCAGTACTGCCCAGGTCTCAATCGAATCAAAGGCTTTCTCGTAGTCCACGAACGCTAAGCAAAATGGCAAGTTATACTCTTCGGTCTTCTGTATAACTTGCCGCAGCGTATGAATGTGGTCTACGGTACTATAGCCTTTTCGGAACCCTGCTTGTTCGGGAGGTTGGAAGTCGTCGAACCTGCGAGCGAGACGATTCGTAATGACTCTCGAAAACAGCTTATAGATATGGCTCAGAAGCGAGATGGGTCTGTAGTTCTTCAAGAGAGTTTTGTCACCCTTCTTGAAGAACAGCATCACATCGCCTCTGCCCCATGCCTTTGGCGTTTTTCCCTCGAGGATGACAGAACTGAAGAGCGTCTGGAGGACCTTAAGTATCGGCTTACCGCCCGCTCTCAGGAGCTCGGTTGTGATTCCGTCATCACCCGCCGCCTTGTTGTTTTTAAGCTGCTTGAGAGCCATCCTAATCTCGTACAGGCTGACGTCCGGGATATCTTCGGTATAGTGTCGGGTAAGCTTGGCTCTAGGATCTTTAGCCTTGCTTTCAACAGGTGTTTGCGTGGAATATAACTGTCCATAGAAACTCTCAATCTCCCTCAGGATTTCAGGTGTTGACGAAATGATGCTACCTGCCTCAGTTTTTAGCCTCGTCAATTGGCTTTGCCCAATAGACAGATCTCTGGCGAACACTTTGGAGCCTTTATTCCGCTCAATTGCCTCTTTAATACGCTGGGTATTAAATTGGCGAAGGTCGCTCGTCAAAGACTTAGATATCTGTCTATTGAGTTGCCGATAACGATGGGCATCCGCTGAGATCTGTAGCCTCATTTCGTTTCTCTGATCCATGAGTAGGAGAGTCTTACTGGAGAGTTTCTTTGATTTGGGACGGCTGTAACCTTGTTGGTGATCTAATAAATAAATAAATAAAAATACTATTTTACATTTTCTGAAAACACGGTCATAATTTGATTAACGTTTCAATCTTGTTACACCCATACAACGAGGTTAAAAGTGGAATATTAAATGCTAGAATGATAAAAGCCTTAATAGTAGGCAGTGGAGGGTAGAGGTTGGCATTTGATTTTCGAACAAAGGTCAAATATTGGATATTAGTTTAAGGGTAATTAGATTAGCGAGGGGAGTGATTGAAAAGAGGTGTCACGTGGAAGGGATTTAAGAGGTCACGGACTGTCACGCGGATAACTAAAATAATGTGTTTTCATCTTGTAAATAAACCTTATTCTGCCGCCATATTTGTTGCAAGTGAAGGTGATTTTAATAAACATCTCTGTTTTAATAACTATTTCCAGTGTTTATGCTTCTTTAGCAGAGTAATTTTAAACACCCAGCTCGTTGTTCAGTTTCGTTTTTTGTTCGAATAGCTAGTTTAAAAAAAAGACTCGATATGGTTTTAGGAGCGTGTTATTTTTTTAGTTTGATTTTAGGCAGTGTGGGATTGTAAACACAGTATTTTCATGTTATTATTTAGTAGAGCGCTAAAACAATAGACGCGCTACTTGTGAAATTGAATAATTAATTTAAAACCATGGTCGTCATACAATTTATTCAAGACTAGCGTATGGTAATCGTGGCGCCTGACAAGCAAATTGTTTTGTACAGAACTAGATTTCCCAAGACAAATCTAAGTTAGCGTAATTAATATCTAGGTGTACAAAGCGTTTGTCTGAAGGCTGGCCGCACAATGGCTCGGTTCCCGGCGAATGAATAGCCGGCTGGGTTTGTGACAGCTTGTGATTAATATCTTCAATATGAAGCAGGCTTAAGTCGTCGCAGCCTTCTTAATTATTCACAAATTAACTGAAAGTTTAAGACATTTTGTTTTCAAAACTACACCGTCTGATGTTAAGTAACGATGACGTTGGGAAATTACTGCTATAATATCTTTGCCTCAATGACTAAATAGCAGTTTAAAAACTAGTAATTCTCAATGATCTTTACCTAAAACTCTATTAAAGGCCGTTCAGTATCAATTATGCACAATACCTAAGACTTAGTGATAGTAGTAATAAGCTTATGAATAAATATAAAAGTGGGACCCGAACCTGCGTCTTCTACAATCCGGGTGGCTGCTCTTCCAACTGAGCTGTCGAGGCCATTAACAAAACAAAGCCGTGTATTTCACGTTGTAAACAAACGTTGTTTCATCTAATAAATATTTTTGTATTTAATATTGGACTTCCGATTATGATGAAACTAGCTAAAGCAAATTTTCATATTATAATAATGTTTTTTTTACTTCTAAAAGAAAGCCAATATAGCCCTACAAAGCGGGACTAAAGTGACCGCTTTAGTCTCTAGGGAGTGAAAAGTAATTCGTTTTTAATTTCATTCATGTGACATTGACAAACTCAAACAGCCAGTAAATATATTTGGAGTGTGGGCCATCTTCATTGCGAAAATGTTGAGAGTTTTAGTTCCATGGTTTGTCCGCAAAGATGGTGGCGTCCTGTGTTTTAAATCTTTCGTGATTTTTATTTTATTTAGTAATATTTATTAAATGTTTTTGTACTAAATTGACTATTTTTCTCGCACTTAAAGTAAAAGTACAGTTTGCACCTCGAGACTAAACGCCAACTTAATATACCCTCGGTTTCATTGACTCCCTCGCACGCTAGGGACTCGAACCACCTCTGGTATATTATGGCTTCGTTTAGTCCCTCGATATAAAATGTACTATTTTGCCACACAAAGTAAAAGACTACAAAAAATCGACCTGATCCTAGGGCTCAAGGGAGTTAAATTATGTAAGGTAAAACTTCCTATTACGGCGGTAACCAAAATCGACTTGAATTACGGTGGTATTTTTATTTACATGATTTATTCTCATTGAAATTAGTATAGGTACACGAAAATGGAATTTACTAGTTCAAAGTCTTTTGCTTTATTACATATCTGACATTTGCTAATATAACGTAAACGTACTCTCCAGAATAAGTCAGTCTCTGCCACGACGGCGATGTGAAAGGACGTTCCTATATAAACGCGGAGCGACTCAGGTAAGTAGACTCATATTATTATAATTGAGTTTTTCATAGGAATATACTGCTCAATTTCATCAGTATGTTATTTATATGATAATTTTATTGTTGTTATTACCATATATTTAGTGCTTTTCCATATTTGTAATATAATATATTATACCCAAGAAAAACAAAATAAAGCAGTATTAGGAAACGAATGTTAAAGGTCAATCCTAATACGTTGGTATCATCCGTATTAGGGAAAATAGAGCGTCAGAAGTATTTGCTTATAACTTTCAATATATTAAGTTATTCAATTGTTTAAAAGTTTAGTTGAAATTATGTTTAATTAAACCAACTTGGTTTTAAGTGTTTTAACTGTTTTTTCTGTGGTATGTTTTATGCTCTAGAAATCCTATTTAAAAGTGAAAACTGTGATTGCGAGTACATATCTCCATAAAAGGAACTTCATAGAACCTTTTACGGACCTAAAATGTATACAGTAATTCGTATTTTAGGGTTCAAGAAAAATTGTTACGTAGGCTTAGTGAAAATAAACTTCTATTTTTATTCTTCGGTCGTTCTTTTGATAATTCTGAAACCAAAAACGTACAAAGTAGAAGTAAACGTAAGTAGAGAAAGACTGTGAAAATAAATAGTGCAAAGCCAACGGTTAGTGTTTGACGAGACTACTGTAACTATGGAACCCACGGGGATTTAAAAAAACATGACAGAACTATGCTATTGGAGTTGCCAAATCACTAAGGGTAAAATAAAATATAGACGACGATTTGTTTTTATTATAATAAACTATAAACTTAAAAAAAACCTATAAATGTGACAATTATATTCTGTGATATTTAGTGCCCAGGTTTCATTACCGTAGTTGCCGATCTAAAAATAAAAATAGTTCACAGAGCCTAAACATAAAACAAACCAGTAGTAGAATGTTAATGTAAGGAACCCCAGTACATTTAACATTCTGATTCTGACCCTCTGTTTTAGGAGCCGATTACCGCCGTAATTAGCTCGAACCTTTGTTATGACTCCGCTATAGGGAAAATCAACCTGAACACTTATATATATATATATATATATTTTAATGTATTTAATCACTTCAGAAACATACAGTGTCAGAAGCAATGTAAAATATAATCTATCTTTTTGTCGAAACAAATTTTTTTCATTCTTTATGTTATTTGTAAACGCTTATTTTCCTTTCTCACTTTCAAATGTTGCCATTTGCGTCTGTAATGGGAGCTTTTACCTTATTTTTTTAAAACACGTTTTGAACTAAAGAAAGTTGCAGCTGGCCAGTTCTAAATATTACCAATTACAAACTAATAGCCACTTAAGTGATTGCGGCCCATATAGAGGCTGATTTTACTGTAAACGGACAGACAAAGCGTTAATTACACATAAATATTGAAATCCGAGGCAATTTGAGTTACGTATTTAAAAACGATTTCGTAGAAGTCATGATTGGGGAGATTGTGAATACGTAAATAAATTAATAACATTGACATTACCATTTTACCAGTTCTATGTCACGTACAATACGAAATAGAGAAATGATACAATTTGGCCACCTATAACTTTTTTTTGTAAATACACTAACCTCTGTGCTAGTTCGATACGCAGAAAATGATTTGGACGTAACGTGCGATGTCACATGAAAAATCTCCAGCGATCACCGTATTTATTTGTTGCAATTTATTCACCAGTTATCAAACGATTCTTGTTTTAAATAGACACATACTCGTAACTTGCATGATGACTTCCTAAATCGTAGATGGTTCCGTAACTGGTAATTAAATACAGGTATTTTTTTTGACAACACAATTGGCGTAGTGTAGTCGATTTCCGTAGTGTCCCGGGTACGATTCCCGGTCGGGTCGATACAGGAAACGATATTTTTTGAATTGACTCGGGTCTGGGTGTGCTGGGAGACTCCCCTGGCTTATTTCCTTCTGAGGGATATACAGGGATAATAATCCCTACTTCGAGACCATAACAAGAGGTGTGTTGTCTGGCGCATATTTATATAATATATGAACACTAGCGGCCCCGACAAACTTCGTTCTGTCAAAAGTAATTGGCAAGACAGCTGTGAACATTTAGTATGGAAAAATGATTTTGCTTTTTTTTTCGTCAATTTCTCAATGTTTTTAATACTTATTATCCTAATCCCGATGTAGACAAATCCAAAAACACAAAAATAATAAAAATCAGTCCACCCGTTCTTGAGTTATGAGTGGTGTAACTAACGAACACGAATTTCTTTTATAAATATAGATGATACAGATTTATCTAATTGAATTTTTATTTGTAGCATTATCAATACATTATGTTCTACCCAAAAATGGAAACTAGAAAAATTCGACCTGTTCCTAGGTATACCCTGATTGAGTCTTCAGGATCAGGTCGAGCTGTTCTAGTTTCTATCCTTGTACAGGTACCCACTTAGACTAAGGACTTCCGGGTGAAATGTTTTTACGATTTTCTGTTATATTGAACTGATTATAAGCGATTTGCAAAAAAGAGCTTCAAAGTCCCAATTGAAGATCAAAATGGCGTTCACTAATGGTTATTATTCAGTTAAAATTGTTAAACGTTTTCCACCCGCTTGCTTTCTCGGTGGTCAAAATTAAGGAGAGGCCTAAGAGAGGCTTTTAAATGTTAAACAGGATCATTCCAGCCCTGTGAACACATACCCTGAACTGAACTGGCCTATAATCAGCGGTATACCAATTACTAGTCGTAATTAAAAGCCAGCGTAATGGCCGAGAGTGCGAAACGGTTACCGACGGATGGCTAGTTGGCAAACCCGATTGTTCATCTTACTATCTGAATAAACTACGTAAGTACAAAAGATACCATTTTACAACTCCAGGCGTGTAAAGCTCGACGTCATGTGTATAGAGGATGACAGGTCACCTTTACAATATTGTTGCAAAATGGGTCTTAAATCTGGAGCAAGAGGTAGCACCATTAATGTAATGTGATTTTGGGCAAGCTTGCTCTGAATTTGGGTGTGTATATGCTACTTAGTATGTTTGTATACAGTGTATTTATGTATTCATATTATTATAGTATTTAAGTCTATTACTAAGTTTTTTTATTTCCTTGTAATGACGATTTAAAAGTACTTGTTACAGGTCTATTTAAATAAAGATATTTTTGTTTTGTTTTTTGTTTTTGTTGAATGTTGCTTTTTTGCAATGGACGAACAGTTCTATGGTATGGTATAAATCATTAAAGAATTACATTTGATACTCACGAAAATATATCCAAATTTCTGATTCACATGTAATAATTAGACGACACGGTTGGCGCAGTGCGCTGTTGCATGGTTTTACGCCTTGACTTGCGTGGTGTCCTGGGTGCGATTCCCGTTTGGGTCAATTCAGGAAATTATCTTTTCTGAATTGACTCGGGTCTGGGTGTGCTGGGAGAAGCTCCTGGCTTAATTCCCTGTCTGTTACCTCGTAACACAAGGATATTTGTCCTTAGTTCGAGACCATGACAAGTGGTGTTTTGTCTGGCGCATATATTTATATTTAATAATAAATATCTCCTTCCTATCTTTGAAGTTATTGAAATAAGGAAATAAAACTCAATCGATGGGAACCACGCTATAAAAAATTAACCCGTCTATTGAAAGAGGTCACACAGGCCGGCAGCACTAGTGAATTCAATACGCCCACCGTCAAGTCGAATAGAATACGGCTAGTGTTTGTGATAGATCTATCACGCTACCAATTACGTCCACACCTCCCTTACGACTCCAATCTAATTGCACCTTTGCCTTCCATCGCAGGCCACTCTTCATTGCCGGTACAAACGTTGTTTGTCACACGTGCAATGTACCCCGCACATTGAATTAATTTACGAATGGTTTTGAACACCTCGTGGCGACTCTCGACCGAGAACAACATACGATTTACAGAGAACCTGAATTGAAATACGAGAATTGACGCGAGGGTGAGTGCTATACGTGTCAAAAGGGAGTGCGATTCTCTTTCGATACTGCTTTAGTCAGCGGCACAACCATTATGACAAGTGTCGCCTACCATGACTTTACACTCTACACCAATGATAGTATTACAGCATTCGGCATCGACTGAGAATTTTCGTCACGTACACTGCTGTAGTTGACTTCAGAAAATTGTATGCTATTTTTGATTTCATTCCTGATTACTAGGGTCACTGTAAGTACCGAAATCTCATCCAAAATTTAACGCGAACGCTAGCGGCTGTCATAGCAGTAAACTCATGGTAGAACATACCTAAAGGTACTGAATGTGAATAGTAATAAAACTTAAAATAGCATACAAGTTGGACGACACAATTGGCGTAGTGCGCTGTAGCACGGTTTCTCGCCTCGATTTCTCTAGTGTCCCGGGTTCGATTCCCGGTCGGGTCAATTCAGGAAGCGATCTTTTCTGAATTGACTCGGGTCTGGGTGTGATGGGAAACGCCCCTGGCTTATTACCTTGTGTGGTACCTAACACAGGGATATTAATCCCTACTTCGAGACCATTACAAGAGGTGTGTTATTTATTCCAATTTATGTCTGTGCGATTTTCCCTTTAGCAAAAGTGAACCCTGCTACACAAGAGTCACAATGTCATACATTGAATGCTACTCACCAGTTTCGATTGAGGCGTTGTTTGTTACACGCGCTATGGAGCAAGTTCATTGATTTGAATCACGTCTGATGGTATCGCTTCCATTTGAAAAGTGATGTGGGCGTGTTATGTTTGATCTGCAAACCTGATATGAACTGATATCAAATCAATGAAGTGGTGATAGTTGTCCCTCTTATATTGGGGGTTCCTTTCTACTTAATTAAATAAATTGAAGGTAATTTTAGGAAACATAGAATATAAGTAAATAATAAATATCTGGAACACTACTACCCGAATCCACGAACGTCAATCGAAGCTGAGCAGTACTTTCATGTATAGCTGTCCCTTTCATTTCTATTGACATGTGGCAGAGCGTGTAACAGGCGAGCAATATGAGAAGTATAAGATGAGATACCTATCAGATAAAAATATTCCTTGTTAAGGGAAAATAAAGCATTGCCGAAGGTGAAATTATCCCCTTTTAAGACTGAGAATAATAGAGCATAAATATAAAATATAAATATAAATATGTGCCAGACAACACAGCTCTTGTAATGGTCTCGAAGTAGGGATAAATATCCCTGTGTTACGAGGTACCACACAAGGAAATAAGCCAGGGGCGTCTCCCAGCACACCCAGACCCGAGTCAATTCAGAAAAGATCGTTTCCTGAATTGACTCGACCGGGAATCGAACCCGGGACACTACGGAAATCGAGGCGAGAAACCGTGCTACAGCGCACTACGCCAATCGTGTCGTCAAATATTAATGACCTTGTATCTGCGTATAACCTTGTCCGTTGAAATTTCAAACATGTCTTTGATTTGGCTCGGGTAATAATAATCACAATACTGAGTACCTACCTACAATTCAGGTTACCCATTCAGAAAACGCTTCGCAAAACAAAAACAATGCTCTGTTTTAAAATCACTCCTTCTGCGAATAAACAAGGAAACAATAGGCTCAGACTCCATTATAAGAACAATTAGCACTCACCCCAACACGACTGAAATAGTATCAAAACGACCCCAACAATAGACCAAACGTCAAGCTTTAATTAAACAGAAGCGCCTTGTCATAATCAGTGAATCCACTGATCAAATTAGCAGAGATTTCGGACGCAATCATTCATCGTTTCTTCGAGAGCACACAGAGGGATCGATTCGATAAATAATAACAAAGGAGGCGTAAAGACAAAACGTGAAAGCCATTGTTTCCACCGGACGGTTAGGATGGGGTTGCGAAGGCAGCGGGGAGGTGCGAAGGTAGCGAAGCGGACGAATTGCCAGAGTGAATACCTACTATTTTTATTTTACCTTCCTACTACTACCTGAACTAGAGAATTGGCAACACATGGTATTAGTTTCCGTTTTTCTATGCTTTTAAAGTTTATAGGGGTTGCTTCTTTTTTATACCTTAACAATTAACAGCTACCAATCCTCTCTCTCCTCTGTACGTTAGCCAATCATGACTGTACAGGCATAGTGGAAGCTAAATAACAATATGCAAAATTAATATTCTCGCAGGTGAGTACGTTAGCCAAAGCTCGTTAGCACAAAATAAAGACACAAAAACACAGAAAGACCGCTGTCTATTTTTTCCAGTACCGTAATCTAAACTTGCCTGACCGCCTAGGGTTGCTACTATATTCGCTCTGAATTTGACAGAACAGAACCCGCTAAAAACAAAATACATCACCTGAAAAATTGCACCAAGTTCGACAAAAACAAAAACACTCGCGACAGCGCGACTGGCCGCGCGACCGATTCTCACCGGTAAGTATCGCCTGACTCATTGTGTCTGTGTGCGTGATCAAAATAGCGGTTTGTTCTAAGCGGATTATCTGTCCAGGGCGCGCCGCGCTTCATGATTATTTGTGTCGTTAGAGAGCTCTTGTGTGAAATTATTCATTCGTTTTTCAAATGCACTAGAACAATATCATTTGATTATATATATATTGTGAGCGATGGTATACATGTGAATTTGTATACGTGTGAATAACATTAAATCCATAATTAATTCATTTATTATTAAGTTTGGTAGGCAGTAGCTAGCTACTCCTAATAGTACGCTCGTTTCGAAAATAGGAAGTCTGTATCCATTGCTCGCTTTCAAGCCACGTCCTTACTCCAACACAGCCTTTGACTATGGTCTTTTGAGGTGGCCTAGAGGCATTATCGCCGGGTCATCAGGCTGATTGACACCGCCCTCGCCTAGAACGAAGAAAAATATGGCTTTCAAGGCTTTATTAAGATTGATGGCAGTGACTTAGTGATCCGGTGTTTGCGCAAATATGCTGATCAATTTGTAACACTGATGGCTGCAGATAGTCTAAGTCCGGTAACTTTACACGATTGCATTGTTTTGATAGGTTTTGAGGAACCGTCCCGTTTTTGATGCTCTATCATTCCACGTAGTCGTCTTTTAAATGTTTATTATGCACTTATTGGAATTTTTTGAACAAGCTTCATAAATATAACTAGAATACTCCAGCCTTCTTGTTTTCACCTTTTTTAATTCAACATCGGTGGCAAGCTAGAGATACTATTAATAGTGCTTTGCTGACTTTGTGAGGCTATGACGAATTTTTGTATAGTCAGCAGAAGAAATAAGCACGTCTCTACCTGTAAAATACAGTATATTACCCATCCATTGTAGCTATGACTTGATTTCAATGATGGAGGCCTTTGCCCAGCAGTGGGACAGTATATAGACTAATTTCTTACTTACTTATTATTCAGATTATAATTATGAAACTGTATAAATTTAGTAGTAGTCGGTGTCAGGTAGACAGGCAGCTCAATTGTATTACGGGTGAAGGAATCCGCTGTTACCTCTCTTGAATCCTCATTAGTAAGGACAAAGAGTCTTCAGAAATTGGATCAATCATTGGCAGTACCATGAGGAAAAGTCAAAATCGTTCGTTGACCTAGTAATCTGATCACTGGAGCCTGTTTGTGAAGTCGGCGAGGTCCACAAGACAACACTATGTAACAATTGGTTTAGTTCCAAGCAGTGGGTCAAAGAGCGTATTTGTATTCAGCGAATCGGCACTTTAATCGCGTCAGTAAGGTTCACCTCCCATGCATTAGGGTTGCCCAAACACGCGAATCTACTACAGTAATATTTTTGCCTAAAAATGGGACAGGGCCAAGTCAGGCAGCCACCACAAACGGCAAACTTAAAAATAATGATGTTTAGTAGTTTGCTCTTCAGTTTGAATTTTCATATCTTAATTTAAGTATTGCTCATCTATTGCTGTATCTCATTTTTATGGAGTTGACCAAATTTTCGAGTGCAATATTCCTAAATGAGCGTAAAAGATCATGCGCGATTAACATGTACAGGCAGATACTAACTAAGCCAACAAACTAGGCTCAATTCACATATCTGTAAAACCTACAGATGTGTCCCTTTGTATATTATACTGTATTGTACATAAATATTGTATAAAAAGTAAAGCTGCAGCACTTGTATAAGTAATAGCTAGCCCTACAGGTAGGTTTAACAAACACAATTCCGTCGGTACAAAACACGGGACTGTAATAAAACGCGGCCAGTTTGACAAATTCCAATCAACGATATCGTTCTGGGTATCGGCTACGTGCCGTTCGTGCCTAATTTGAGAATCCAATAAGCTAGTAAAAACGGGAAACTAAATGAAATATTTCTGGGACATAACTTCATTCAACTTGTAACTCATATTTAGGGAAGTAAAATAAGTCTCTACTTGCACTTTAATTTATGATTACCTACGGCGCGGCTTGATTTGGTCTTGGTATTGGCCGAAGATCAAACCCACGACCTTTAGTGCTATAAATAAATAAACAAAATAAGCAAAGTCTCGGAGTAAGAAGATATACTTTTGTTAGGAGCCACACAAGGATTTAAAGGCTGGGGCGTCTCCCAGCACACCTAGACCTGAGTCAATTTAGTTCGTTATCTAAATAAATCCGATAGGGAGTCAAAACCGGGACGCAACGCAAGTCATGATGTGGAATTGCACCACAGCGCACTACGTTCGTACGTTTTGTTACTTATAGGGCCAGCGAATAGTACATCAAGTCAAGTAAATAAGCTCTTTCGCCCTCTTTAAAACTGCTCATAAGCACATACGTTCAGAAGCCGGTTTCGGGGGCAAGAGGCTGCGGACAATGCACGCAGCGCGCGCCCTGATCGACGCTCAATGGCGACTGCCTTTTAACTGGCTCTCGAACGATCAAACGATTCCAATTCCACTTTTGGGAGAGTATCGCAAATTTAGAGTTCCGTTTCGCATTGGACATTGTATAAAAGGAATTCAATGCTTTGTATTCTCAAACACGTAATGCTGTAGCTTCTACACTTGAGTTGTACTCTAAAAGGCTGTATTAGTATCGTTGAGATACTTTATTGAAGTAAATTAGCTTTTTATCTAGTTATTTTTAAAGTTCAATTTTTGGATTCATTTGCTGTATGAAGTCAAACAGCCGGTTTAAGTTAACTTTTGGAAAATAATCTCAGCAAATCATTTATTTATTTATTTATTTATTCTTTATTGCACAAAGAATAAATACAATTGGCGGATTTAATGCCTAATGGCATTCTCTACCAGTCAACCACTGAGCGAAGCAGAAATCGTGTTGGCGGTGTCTCATAAAACCGGAAATAAAATATACTATTAATACAAAAAACATACTTATACCAAAATTATACATATTACACAAATATAATCATAATCTTTCGGGTGTTGATTATTAAAACATTGATGGAATAACGTTGGCTTGCAACGAAAGCATATTATACTAGAAAGATTCGTTCGTCCTTCTGAGATTTCAGCAGCTCAGTGGTTTAGAGCAGTCACCCGGATTGTGAAAAACGCGGGTTCGATTCCCGCTCGAGATTATTAAGGTCCGAAACCGATTTTTTTCAGTTTTCCTATCTTTAGATACCTTAAAGTTACTTATTTATAAAAGAGAGATGTATTGTGTCGCGGACTTTTTTATGGATCTACTTAAAACCTATATTTTTGTAGTACATTGTAAGTACTTATAATCAACGGTGGGGACAGCGCACGCACGAAGATATTTTCGATAGCGCTTTTATTCCCAGATTACTTTATAAATCTTAATTGATCTGGCTGAAAACTAGTAACTTTAACACAAATAGCAATCAGGGCAAATGTAGCTTTTTGTAAAAAAAAATGGAAATCGGTTCGGTAGTTTCGGAGATTACTTTTCCCAAACATACAAAGTCACAAACGCTTACCTCTTTATAAAATTAGTATAGATTATCATAATATTACAGTCACATCAAGCAATAGTAGCATACCTAATAAATAAAAGGTTTTTCAACCATGTTGGACTTTTTAGTGTTTTGGTAAAGTTTACAATTTTTATTATTTTCTTATATTTACGCGAACACTACACATTGCAATGAAACGTGGGGTTAGAAAAAATTGAAAACATAAACTCCGCGAGTAGAATTCGTAAAGTTATTTAATTTAAATTTAAAAAATCCCTTCAAGCATTTAAACCCTCAAGCTCAGTCCCATAAAAATCGCAAAATTGCATGTATTCCACTTTCCAAATGGAACCCTAAAAAACGTCAGCCATTTTTATACACAAAAATCTAACACTGGAAACAAAAGGTCTTGTTAAATATACCACATTGTTTTGATCTTTACCAGTCTGTCCCCCCTAGAGTTTGAGAGCGCTACGTGCTCTATCTCAGAGTCACTTCCTTACTTCCTTGAGGACTGCTCATCCTCACGCACTCTACCTGCTAATTAACTGGGTCATTGGAGAACGCATACGGAGACATTTTGTGAGAACCCTCGGGGCGCTTTGAACGGATCAGAACTTATGATAGGATTCTAAAAGTTCAAGTAAGGGTAATAAAGTTGAAGCATGCCAGTGGTAAAGCAATTCGAAATTTTAACTGTATTGACCTATAACTAGTTAAAGTTTTTAAAATATATATATATCAATAAAATAATCCGCCTCGACATCTTGGACTGAATTATTTTTTTCACAGTGTTCCATCTTTAGGGATGATAATTTTATCATAGCGCTTATTTCCAATAACTACAAACGAAACTAAGTTTGCGAACCCTGCTTGCAGGTTCAAGTCATTCACCAAAGACAGTGTTGCTTGCTAACTACTGTAGAAATTAATTCAATGTTGCTATTTAAATTTCAAATTGTGCATCTTCCGTAAGAAAGCAAATTATGAATCTAAATACCGATCATTCAGATTATATCATGAATAACGCTTATGCCATTAAACAAGCTTTTCATTGCGAAATGTAGACCAGGCTGGCTGCCTGCAACCGGCAGCTCTGGGAACATTTCGGAGGCCTATGGACAGCACTCATGGACGTTTATGGCAGTTAATGAGAATGATAATGATGATTACACAAATTGCGGATAAATTATTTTGATACCAATTGAAGTACTCTTGTGTGAGGCGATCAATCGTATTGTTACGATGGAAAATGCATCAACAGAACTATAACATAAAAGGATAGCGCTTTAACATTCAATCACTACTAGACCCGCTACACTGAACCTATGCCAAGCTACGCTGAATAGCATGTCAATTCTAGTGCTACTCAAATAGTATTTAATACTCTTACACTTGCTAATGACTAAATCGTTACGACAGTATGACACGCGATATTCATCCGTAATATTATACATCGTTAGGTACACGTCGCCCTCGCGGCTTCATTAGCAGTATTATCAACTTAACTAGATACGCTGATAACTGAGAACGTTATTAAGGCATATTCATATAATTAACATAAATGCTGAATTGGGGGAAAATGTTCTTAATCGCATCTAAAATTCGGTATGTCGGTGTCATGTTGAAGTGTAATTTCTATTTTTCAATGAGCTTTCGTTCGCATTTGATCACAAGGCGAAATGCTACAAGCTCGTAGCAGCCTTTTGTGATTAACTGCTGAAAATATACCTACCCAATTGATTACTAGGGGCCTTATTACAATCGCTTAAATCCATTCAAGCTAATTCCCTAAACTGAGGGTGGCAAGCAATTTTGTCAGTAAATATCCAGCTTAAAACATGCGTAATTGCTAATTAACCGCTGACTGGCTAGAAATGAAATTTCTCGCTAAACTAAGTTTGGAGAATAAACTTGACAGGCTACAAGGGATTGCAATAAGGCCCCAGAGCGTCTTGTTGAAGGCAGCCCGCTCTTTGTTCGTCCACCTAGCAAGTAGGCGTCTTTATTTATTAATTTAAATAACCAATTACACTATCCAACAGGAGAACAACCTTATTACTCAAAATAAACATTGTTAGTCTCGTGAACTCAGCACAAGAAAATTAGTCAACTTACTCCGAAACCATGTATGGTTTTTACTGTTTTGTATGTGTTTCATTAAATAAGTAAGTTTTAAATTAATTCTGATATGTGCAAAAAATATGAAAATAACAACTTAACTTAGTGTAAACTATACATTGCCAATTTCTGCTCCACAGTAAAGTTGGGAAACCGATTTCTCAAAACACACAGATTAGCGTCGCGTTAAGGCTTGTATTCACTTTGATCTGCGATTGATTAGTGCGATTGATTAGTAACCTGCGTAGTAAAGTGATTATAAGCGAGTTCAATTTTATTGCGAGTGGACTGCGTAGCCTCGTCCCGTGCGCCTTTCTTCCCCCTCACTCGCAGCGTGCCTGCCACTAATCAAGTCTGGACAAGAATGGGTCTTCTACTTATCCATTTTTGTACATACACTTTAAAATGGCCGTATTATGAAACAATTTAACTAAAACACACAAAGCGGAAACAACTTAGCAGAAGCTAATAGATTTAAACTAGTCCGCTGGAGTTAAAACGTCAACTTTTCCATGATCAAAAATAGGTTTTAATGCTCGTAGCACGAAAGCGGCGAGTTATGATTTAAAACTATGCGTTTGTTCGCGAATGCTTTTAATTACAGTTCTGTCTGTGCTGAACTTTGAATAGGTTCTACTACTCGTTAAAATGCTTGTATAAAATGAGGATCAAAAAGTGGGTATTTAATTTCACATTAAAGGCTTACTGAATCTACATTTCTGCTGAACACACTAATATTATAAAGAGGTTTTTGTTTGTTTGTTTGTTTGTTTGTATTGCCAAACGTGAAAACTAAATCAATGTTACAATAGTAAAACATGTTGCAACATTTTTCGCGAAACCTAAAAACTTATTTCATACAAGGTGTACTTAAGTTTCTCATCTAATGAAAAGTAGAAAAGTCGTAGAAAAATCATAGACGTCGATACAACTATTTAACTACTTCGACCATGGAGAGAAAGCGTCGTAAACGGAGATGGTCAATCCGGCCGGACTACAGATTACGGTGTAAGTACGAGGCCTCTAAACCCGTGGCTCTAATAACCCGACCTTTCTAACTTCGAGTACAAACGTAACGGGAATATAAGCGCACGGTAAAAGTTCGTCATGTTATAAATTTGCTTAGATTTTTTTAAAGAAAATCCTGCCTATAGCGACCTAAGTAGTGGGGCAGATTGGGATGCAGAACAAGCATTTCTGTGACATTTTTTTTTATTTTCTGAGTGTAGGTGGTTATTATAACACCTAGATACATTCAGAAAAAAAAGTTCAATAATGTATTCAAAACATCTGTGTATGGTTGTTATAATAATATTATCAGCTCTACTTAGTTACATATATTTAGTGTGAAAGAACAGGATTTCCCAAAACATGTAGCTATCGAATGCGTGTATTTACTACCGTCACCCTCTTTGGTTGATCATCACAACTATTTAAATAAAACACTTTAATTTATTACTCAATAACGAGAACTTGGCCCATATTTTCCTATTAATGTTGAAAAGTATATCAGCTGACACGTGTTTGCCCCGTAAAAGGTGGACGTCCTCACGCGGCTTAAGATCCGTCATACGACTCGTTATTATGTCACCCTCATTCACCTTTAGAACTTATTAGTTACCGAAGGTATTGCAGACCCAAATAGATTTACAACAGGTAACCTAGGTAACTGGGTTTAGCTGTTATTTGCATAGTTCAAGAGTAATAATTTAAATTAGTTTTCCTTAACAGTGAAACTTGTACCGCTATTGAATTGGTAAAAGGATTATTTTAAGTTAGATCAGCTTGACGGCAATAATACAACAGCCGTACAGATGAAAATATTATGCTAGAATTAAAAAACAACGTAAAACTTTCAGATTGCCAGGTGGACATGCGTCCACCGAAGCTTAATCCATCAGAAGGTCTGTCCACTTGCAAGGGCGCAACTCGAGCTGCATTTACTATCAGATCGCCATTCTAGAACTTTCTTCTTTTCGTCCCGACGTTCTTCTATACCGGGTGATTATCAAATAACTTCCGAAAACGATATGGCATACTCACTAAGTGATGTAGAAACTATCTAAGCGAAAATGAAATTTATATAACTAACACAATAAGATCAATAAACATACTAAGTCGTTTGATAATTAAATAGATCTTAAACTATTTATTAAGTTGTATAGTAGGTACTTTGTAATGGAGGACTAAAATGCAAAGCTATACCGGATGATTATGAAATAACTTCTGTAAACGATATGGCATAGGTACTCAGTAAGTGATGTAGTAACTAAGTAAGCGAACATTTGTTTTTTTCAATTAACTTTAATTTTATGGATTTCATACAAAAAATACTGACCGTTCGAGTGATTTGAATGGTAACCTTCAAACGAAAGTTAGTTATATAAATTTAATTTTCGCTTAGATAGTTTCTACATCACTTAGTGAGTATGCCATATCGTTTTCGGAAGTTATTTGATAATCACCCAGTATAGAAGAACGTCGGGACCAAAAGAAAAAAGTTCTAGAATGGCGATCTGATAGTAAAAGCAGCACGAGTTGCACCCTTGCAAGTGGACAGACCTTCCGATGGATTAAGCTTCGGTGGACGCATGTCCACCTGGCAATCAGAAAGTATTACGTTGTTTTTTAATTCTAGCATAATATTTTCATCACTGACATGTTTGTATATGACGTCAGTGAGAACCGAGCTTACGAATCACCCCTGTTGAATATAATACTTGTATGTGCACTTTGATGCTGTCCAACACGACCAAGAATGATTTCCTGAATTTTAATACGGTACATATTCATTTGAAAAAGTTGACTTTATTTTACCACAGAAGAGAGTGGCTTCCACACTTTGAGATTGAGAGTCCTTGACAGGAAGCATCGATAGCAGGCAGTTTCAGATTATGAGGATGAACTCCCTGTCAATGGCACCCCACATGGCACTATGCAAGTAGAGTTCTTGGTTTGCTCTGCTTTCATAAATTTTTTTTTTTTTTTTCAAATAGACTGTATCAGTACTTTCAAATCGTCAAATTTACAGCAAAATATACTAAATAATAGACATAAATACCATAATAATATGGATATGTAAATAAACAGTATACAGACATAATGCGACTCTACCACCGCGTCGGAGTTGTTTCTTACTGAGAAGACCCGGCGAGAAACTCAGCAGTTACTCTTTTAAACTTGTTTTGGGTTTACAACAGGCGTTAGTAAAGTACAAGCAGTGTGTCATTTTGATACAAATAAACCTAAAAGAATATAAAACAAAGAGAAAAAACCAACCATAAAAGAATATTAAAGAATTCATTTAAACAATTCAAAAACAAAAATTGTTAGTCAGTACATACATACTAGGTACCTATTAACTCTTACAATAAAACATCTGTTACAATAGAGCTATTTAATCCCGCATCGAGCAGAGCGCTTATACCCAGGCATTTTTATCTATAAGGTAGTCTTTCGTAGTATAATAGCCCTTTTTTAATAAAGCCGTTTTGATGTGATTTTTGAATCTATGTAAAGGTAACTCACAAATTGTTTTTGGAATTTTGTTGTAATAATGTATACCTTGCCCCATAAAGGATCCTAAAACTTTTTGTAACCTAAAGAGTGGAAGTGCAATTTTATCCTTATTCCTAGTATTTCTGCAATGTATGTCACTGTGTTTAGCATAGAGACCAATATTTTTTCTCACCAAAACAATGCAATTGTAAATGTATTGTGACGCTACAGTGAGGATACCAATTTCCTTAAAAATCTCCCTAAGTGAAGCCCGTGCACGAAGCTTATAGATGGATCTGATAGCTCGCTTCTGGAGGATAAAGATGGTTTGTATATCCGCCGCTTGACCCCAAAGTACAATGCCGTAAGACATTACACTATTGGATTGGATACCATAATTGGATACCATATTAACCATTAGGTTATCACTTGCCTCTGACTACCAAGTGGCTGTTGCCGTCATGGTGGACGGAACACTCAGAACCCCATTTCTCACCAATATGGTATTAGAACTCAACGGTAGGTGGTGAGCCTTCCGCCCATTTCCGGGTAGATTTGGTTATTTATCGATGTTATCCGTCACCGGAGAGCAAGTCGGAAATCTAACAATGAACACAAAGATTTTGGTTCTGGCCAGATTTGAACTCTGGACAATACGATCCACGATCCGAGTTGGGGTACTTAACCCTTAGGCCACGAAGCTCTCCACGAGTCCACGCCCGTTTTCCTTGCCATAATCAAATCAAATCATTAAGTGTAAGTAGCCCCGTCATTTTAATAAGGTGACCTACTTCCACTTTTCTTGATGAACCGTCCGCCTGTTGGTAAAAGACATTGCAAGATCCGCAAGTAACCGCATCAATTAGCAGAACTGCGGTATCATAACACAAGGGTGAAAACTTTGCGTCCATTGAAAGAGAGACAATATTACAATGAATAATGGTTGTGTTTTAATGGCATTGTTTGTCAGCTGAAAAAGTTAAAATAAACAAATATTCAATAAATATCTGAGTCAAATTACACCAATATTACCTGGCTCCAAACTAAACAGAGCTTGTCCTATGGGTGTCAGAGACTGATGAACATACTTGAATATTATGTCTAAATACACACTATAAAAAATAACACCAAGGTAAACACAAACACAAGTTATTTTGTTCGTAGTTTTGTTGAGACTACTTTTTTTAAACTTCCTCCCACACACATACCACCAGCGGGGCTAAGATGCGCGCCCTACGAGAAGAGTAGACAAAAAATACTCCAATCAAATTTCGCCATTTCTCGATTTCTCTATTTGTCTACCGTTCCTAACATGGCAGCAATTGACGTGACTTAATATTTTGTATGGGAAATTCAATTTTGTCGTCAGATGCTAACATGGTAACTCATTTTTGCCGTGGTTTAGAAGAGATGTCTCGTGTGTGAAGAACTCGTCGGTAATTTTTGTGGACGACAAACCAATAATGCATTAAAATAGCATGTTTTTTTTAAGTGCAGTATTAAAGCGATGCATTTATGAGCCGCCGCTATTTTAGCTAAAATAGCTATTTATGAGTGTAAATTTTACTAAAAAAATTGAATTCAAATGAAGCAGACTATTTTTTTTGTCTCTTTTTTAGTAAAAACTTATTTATGTGTATCCTTATATCCTTAAAAACAAGTGTGTATAGTATGGGGGGAATAGTATGGTTAAATTATATATCTCGATTATTGGTATCGATTATTCGTATCGATTAATCGACTAATCAATAAATCGATCGTTATTTATCAATTAATCGATTTTAATTAAGTATTTAACGATATTTTTTTGTAATCGAATTATTGAATTGTTTAGTTGAATCGATTATTCGATTCAATTAGTCGAATCTATTAGTAATCAATTATTTTAATCGATTAGTAGTATCGATTAGTTAAATCGATTAGTTCAATCGATCATATCGATTATTTATATCGTTCAGTTGCATCGATTACATCGATTATTTTAATCGATTGTTTATATCCCTACTATCGTGTCTTCAAATCAGTACTATTGATGATATCGATTATAATATTAATAAATCTGTGTCAAACATGTCTACACCCCTTTGTCATCCGAGGAAACTGGTCTTGTCTACCTCTTTTGTCGACTCTCAGGGACGAGAAACGAGAAATTACCGTATGTTGCGCATCTTAGCCAGGCTGGACGATATTCCAAACGGGATAGTCAGGGGCAAGTTGACTATTGCCCTCATGGTGAACGGAACACTCAGAAGCCCACTTTTCACTAAGCGGATTAGAACTTAACGTGGTAATTGGTGAGTCTTCCGCCTTTATCCGGGTTACTTTAGTTTAACATAAGTCTTTTCATAAGAAAAGTTTGAATGTTGATAATAATAATAATTACCAACAAATTAACCAAAAAGTCCTATTTTGCTTCTCTGCAAGGATACATGCTCACTGTCAGGTGCAATCTTGTTTGTGACTACTGTAGCATAAATAAAACATTCACAAACCTTCTTACGATACTTTTTATTGAAAAATGTTGTCTATGAAAGCGAATGTCTGTTGTGGACAACAACCCTAAGCTGGGCTCGCTCGCGATTATGAATATTAATACTGCCGTCGGGGCGGTAAACGAAACAGATGCCCAATTCTCTGAGTGCGTAAAGAGCGCTGTACCTGACGAAACAACGACTCACTCCCGATGAAATAAACGTGGATGTAACTGGAGGTTCTTTGAAGCTCCAAACACAACAATACTGACAGATGGAGATTCTCGCGAATCGGCAAAATGTTTTCGCTCATTTTTGGAACAGAACAAGCCCCTGATACACAGACAGCATACGTAACCGATGTTCTAGGAAAAGTGCTAACTATAGCAATCACAGACTAATGGTCTCACACTAACTGACTCACAGTCAGTCAGATTAGTGAGTAGTACAATGCTGCAGGCGTTGTATTCCAGGCATTTGCTATGGTGACTAAAGATGTAGCAGTTTCATATGATTGACATACTCGTACGTGCAATGTTGGCCAAGCGTTGTGAGTATTTTAACAATCCGTACGAAGCGTTCGCCTTTTTTATATTGAAACGATAAAGGAGTAGGACAGCAGTGTAGTAAATATTATTACAAGAAACTCTGCTCGTTACATTAACTATGATATAAGGTATAACATGGAATAAAACTGCAAGTCGTTATTATAACACAAAGTTCCCTAGTATGTGGCAAAAAGTGCACCAACATGCAGGTGGTGTAATACATCCTAATTTTTTACAAGCAGAACCTTTTATTCTTGCAAAGGCAGCGGTAATGAAGACAGATGCCGGTTGATCCGCCACCGCTGCCACTGGTATCCCATATTTCACTTTACACAATCACGGGGTAGACTGATCGCCGGATAAGTCAATGCTTATTAATTACTTGCATGACAAAATGGCCGCCTTTATCCCAGTTAATGATGACGGCTCACATTGTGAGTGAGCACACTAATTGCTATTTAAATATGGATATGCTTCAGATACTGATTTGAATACATGAACGATCTCACGTCTTTCTAAAAACACTGTTGAGCCAATAAATTGACTTGTTCAATTAAAAAAGTCGGGTTATTCAATTTGGATAAATGTGTTCTTATTTTGAATAAAATTGAACCACGAAACCGTTATAAAACGCATTCAAAATTGAAAGTATTGCACTAAGAGCGTTATATTTATAACGAACCCTGAATAATGGCAGGAAGCCGTGTCGCGACTGGCACAGAATGTTATTGCATTTGAGGCCACGCATTGAGTTGATGCTTTTGGAAAACTCATAGGGCTACCAAAAATATTCTAAGGATTTTTTAAATAAATATTGATCAAGTAAACTTATTTACAAGAACAATGTCGTAGAGCTAACATGGTCATTTTACGAAAAGATTTTGGAAATGAGAAAAGTAGGTACTGTTTTTTTTATTATTATGATTTTATACAAATAATTATAAACCCTATAACCTGTGTATCTATGAGTACTTCACTGTTTAATTTTAACACAAAAGACGGGAAAAATAGCTCACTTAGAAAGACGGCAAGGGGTCATTGTATCATACCCAACACATAAAAAATATATATTTTATTGTAATAAGGAGGGGAGAAGGTATTCAAAATGAATTTTATTGGATAATAATAAAGTTTATAGTGAACCAGACTTCTTTTCCCCAAATTTGGCTCCATAAATCTTTCACAGAAATATTATTTGCATCAAACGCACATATACCTAATACACGCAATGATATTTGACTATCACTGAGTCGAAACATAGTAAAGTAAAAGAGCAAATGTTTACACCACGAAAGCAGCAGTTGATATGAAATAAGTTGACACTTACGACATGTAACAACCATGGCGGTATAAAAATAAAAAAATATTATGATGTCCGCCGCCTTTGTAGGTTAACACTATGTTTATTCAATGTAAGATGACTAAATGATAATAAACTCATTACTGTACTGATATTTGAACTATTTCAATAAAAGTCACGAGAGGATAAAACATATGAATATATACTTTAGATATTAAACAACGCTAAATTTCAAAATGGGGTCAAAAGACTGAAATAATTTTTATCAATCACTCCAATTTTTAGGAAGATATAAGTTATATGTAAACATTTAACTTGGTTTAAGATATTACGCGAGAGTTCTCACGAGACCTTTAGAAAACGAAGCCTTTTGACAGACCTGGCGAATTCTACTAGTATACGAGTATTTGGTTGTACATCAATGTTGTTTCACCTTCTAACACCCAGAAGAAATGATATCATAATTTTTTACTAGTTTATCTTTGGACGAAAAAAAACAAAGTAAGAAGTTAAATAACACATTTATAATTTCATTCCTATTTTGGCCAGCCCTAGTCCGTGTCAGTCCATTACTGAATTGCGTCTAGTTTGCTCGCTGGTTCTTTTGACGAGGAATTTTGAGAGCAATTTCTGAAAGTCGTTTGCTTTTAATAGAGCGATTTTTTTTACTGCACTTGTGAACCTGCAGTTGTGAACACTGGTTAAGTTAGAAGAGCATCGGTGCGTCCACCTCTGTGACATAAATGGAAATACCAGAGTCTGAGTGGGAATCAGTACACAGCTTAGCATTAATATGCAACAGAATATATATGCAATGTTTATACAACGTGTTAAGTAAAAAGCGCAAAACCTCAGACACCCCAACTTATTTTTATAATAAAAGAATAATGTAAATTATTACATTAAATTTTCGCGTATTATTTACGAAGATATTCGCTTTTTTTTGTTTCTTGTCTTTGTTGCAAAATTGAAAAGTCTATGGTAATAACGCGCGAGCTAGTGTGACGTTCCCGCTTAGCGTGCCGCCGTAATAATAGAGTTACGTAATGATTAAGCACGGCGTAGTGAATATATTTTTTTGGCGATAATTTTACCCCTATTTTTTATTAGTGGAATCGATTCTACTCTCGATTCTGAACAAACTAATTTTAGGTTTTGCGCTTATTCATTAACACGTTGTATGGGTACATATGTGGAAACTTTTATTTTTTATGTTAGTTTAAGAATGTGTATGATAATATGTATGTACTGCTGGTGTACCTTCTTCATTAGTGAATAAATACAATTAATAACAATAAATACCTACAAAATAAATATGCGCCAGACAACACAACACTTGTTATGCTTGCTTAGTTAATTGACATTTGTCGGTGCCACCACCGGCACACGCGCGGGTATTTTGTCACTACGGATGGAGGTTCCTTGTCTTCGCTGCAGCGGGCTCAAGGTTGTTCGCCGATGCCGCGTTCGCTCTGTTATCGTAACGCACACATACACAGGAACACACACTTACACTACACATTGGAATTCTTAAGTGGTCAATCAATTTTATTTTTTTCTTTCTCCGTGCATACAACTCTCCGTGCGCCCACTTAATCGGCCCGCTGAAAATCAGCGACTGGGGGCCCAGTCAGTATCAAGCACAGACAATAGCTGAGCGCGGTCTAATTATCATTTTACGGACATAACACCGCTGTCTGTCATTTAATTTTCTTTATATTTGTTTTGTTTCGTTTTTGTTCTTGTAATTATTAATTGTTGTAAGTATGTACTTTGTAAATGCGATGTCCTTAAAAATAATTAATATTTTCTTTCATTCTTTCTTAATGTCTCGAAGTAAGAATAAATATACAATTAAGCCAGAGTAATCTCCCAGCTCACCCAGACCCAAGCCAATTTAGATTTAGATTCAGCTTACTGAACTGACACGACCGGGATCGAACCCGGAAGACCACGTAATTTAAGGAAAGAAACCGTACTACTGCGCACAACGCCAATCATGTCGTAATGAATATGAGACGAATAGTAAGATACCGAAATGAACTAAATTTATCTACCAAGGGCTGGTTTATCAAGGCTCGAGATATACTGTCTTTCATTCAGAGAAGGTAAACATCTGTATAGCGTTGCAGTGCAATGACAACAGTAGTATGGCAATGACAAATTTACATAAGACTCCCGTTACTTCAGTGACGTAAATGGAACAAGACAGCCCACACGCTTCAGCCATTCACATTCCTAGCCTTAATGTCATGGACGCAGACAGCGTCCGTCAGCAACCTATTTGGTTTAGGTTAATTTGAGGGGCAACCCAGCCAGTGAGACAATAAGCAAACACCAGATATAATCCTATTTGAATGAGCTTATGAACAGGTAGCTTTGGCCACTAGGTATTAATATTCATAGGCGAAATGAGTTGGAGGACAGAGCTTATAATGCCACATGTGCATATTATGACATTTATTATAATGAAATAAACTTTACTGTTAAGAGTTGAACTGTTAATAGAAGTTTAAATGAATTGTACCTTAACAAGTGGTAATGATAACTTTAAGATTTTTTTAAGGTTGTCTTATTTAAAGCGACACGGTCGTTTGAAAAATCATTTTAGTGCCCCATGATTCCGTTTAGGATATATCACAACACTACCAGCTCTAGCCACTTCCTTCATCGCACCGTGTTTTACATGAAAACGCTGAAACAGCGTTAGTCACAGTCATTAAATGACATTTCGATTAGACAAGTGCTGATGTCATTCCCGTACATTTTTCAATTTGACATGTCGAAATGAAGGTGACGTGTTGCTGGCTAGCCATTCAGAATCTTCATTGCTTCATTGCTTTGACAGCAGAAGTAAAAACAGTCTGAACTAAGGTCCAGTGAGAGTATTTAAATATCTAGTTCTTTTAAGACCAAAAAAAGCGTCGCACCTTCCGACAAAAGAGACAGAACAATTATGAAATACTAGCTTTGTCTTGCTCACATAACAGAGAAACTACTGCTAACGAAATTCCAGAACTATGCTATCAAAGGCTCTCCTGGGCCGTTCTCCGTTAAGGAAATGCGGTGACAATATTAAATATCCGCTTCAGGTCGCTCCGCGTAAGTGGTCTCCGCCTACGTCCGCTAGTCGACTCAACATAATTTGAAATTTATGAAGGGTATCAAAGAAGTGACCGCAAAATGCTTAAGTTTAAAAATGTACTACAACCTGCCTTCTTCTATTTTAGAATAAACTACTATTAAAAAATAAATCGATGGAAAGCATTCGTTATCTCTGTTGGTGTCTTAGATCAGTGTTAAAAAATATGAGCAATTGTCATGACGACCATGACAATAACTTATAATCACTGTAGATCACTTTAATCACTTTATAAATTGCTGATAATATTAGATCATTTTTATTTAATAACAACATTATTTATCTAACTATAGAACCGAGGCATAACCACCATCTGTAATAACTAACTCAGATGACGCAGCGACCCAAAGTCGGCCTTGGTCTCCGACCAAGAGACGCCATTTCGGCCTGTCGAGCACCACCTCCAGTCTTCCACCTGGAGCTTTAAGAAAAATATTAAAGTATCTGTAAGAACAATTTTGTTAAATGCAAACGTACATTAGTCGTACGGTATTATTGGCGTTTCTGATGATTATTATCATTTAGGTTAACTGAGACTGCTTAGTTACTCTAAAAAACTGACTTGTCACGACTGCAGTCTTTTAAAATTACAAGCCTTATTTTGTTGTAAGCCTATATGGCATGTAAAAACCATAAAGATTGGGTGTATTTACCAACAGCAGCACGTTTGATCTGCGAGTCAGCCATTGTTCCACAGTAACATATTGCAAGGAATAAAACAAACCGTTACGTCACTACCGTTTTAGCACCAATAGTGAATAAATAAGCAATAATATGTCAATATGAGGCTGCACTTCCGCAGCATGTGGCCGGCGGATGTGGCGTCGCTCACCACACGCGCGATGTATTTTATATGTATGTAGGTTTTGTTCAAATAATGACGCACACTGCGCAGGCTTTTATTCATTTAGTTGCACTAGAAACATTTTATTTGCATCTAAAACAGACTTGCACATCGAAGGGCAGTGTTTACGAGCGCAAAGGGGCGCATGTTATATTCCCGCACCAGTAGGTACTATAATATCGGTTTAAAGATCATTTATTTTAATTTCAAAAGAACACAGAGCGTTCATTTATATGAAATTACAAAATACTTAGTTTACCTAAAATTATATTTAAAAAATATAGGTCGCAGTTACTAAACTACGACTACAGTTTATTTAAAAATTTAACATTTTATTTGATTCAAAATTTTCTAGGTAAGTCTATGTCAGGTCGGATCCGCAAACAAGACTCCACAAAACCATCATCAAGACCGAGCAGTGTGTTCGTGTGCATGAGTAGGTTAGTAGGTAGTTTAATTGACCTAACTACGAGTACCTTGTTCCCTTAGTTTTTAACTTGATCCCATTTACAGCACAAGGAGCGCTTACAATCTACCCACACATACACCAATATTATAAATAGGGAAGATTTGATCTTCTGCAGATCCATACTATCGGTGAAACCATAGTTTAGGGCAGCGGCACCGGTGTGATTTTTATTCAATTACCTATTTTTTATATTTATTTGAAGATCGTTTTGTCAAATGTTTGACACTTTGACAGCTGTACGTCTACCACGCGTTGCCACTTTAAATTTACGTTATGACAATGTCAAATCCCTGTACAATTTTTTACGCGAACGATAACGTAAATTAAAAGTGGCAACTCGTGGTAGACGTACTGGTGTGTCCATTATCATATTATCTCGCCAGCTTTTTTACATTATATTTCACTAATTTTTTTGTTCAATCATAATAAAATATGGCCTATCCCACTCCTGCGGGCCTAAGATGCGCTCCTCATGAAAAGAGTAGACAAAAAATCCTCCAGTCAAATTTCATCCCCGCTGAAATAGTTTAGCTTTCTGTTAATGAAATAATTTTGACGATCGGATCAGAAGTTTTGGAGCCTATTCAATACAAGTAAACAATCAAATCTTTCCCTTTTATAATATTAGTATAGATAATTAAACACAAATATTAATGATGGTCTGCTGGAAGATAGATTGCTCACTTGTACTTGGCTATCCTTATTTGGTATTGGCTTAATCACCACGCTTGTTTAATGCGGGTTAATGTTTGCGTAATTTTTCTGTAAAAAACTGTAATTTGTGTATCAAATAATAATTAAATAAAATGAAAGTATTTGAAACGAAAGTATTTCATTATTCACTCCACCTTCATTGCTCAAACAATCCACATTTAACTTAGCCTTGAACTAATGCATGCGTCTGTTAGGTTAAATTATTACGAAATTTAGGATGAAGCAAGTTAAGTTAAAATGACGAGTATCACCACTGATTCAAAGAGTTCGTCATTGCGAGAGGGTTGAGAAGAACGTATAGAAAACATCACGTTCTAAAAACAAATTCAGAAAAACGTTAGAATAGTATCCCCAAACGCAAACTATTTCTTCCACAAAAGCTACCCTTAAAAAGGTAAGACTACAAAATTTGTTCGTCGAACTAAGGCTCTAACAAGGTTTCAGCTCAGAAGGTATCATCAGTGATGCCCAGGGGTTCTCGGTATAAACTGTTGTAGCCACAGACATAAATTAACATGGCTAACGTATTTCCGTCTGTATGAAAACCAAGTGCGTCACTTTTGGCGACGTCACGCTAGGGTTTTAAAGAGACAGAAATTGTAATTTTTACAAGCGATTTTATCAAAGACGATAATTTATGTAAATCTTCATAGTACCTTGTTTCTTTAAAGTTTTATTCTACTTGTTTTCATAGTCTAAAATGTCCAATGCCGCTCGACATCTTCATGGATCGAAATGCGTTTTTTTCTGGTTTTCTATGTTTAGATATAAAAAACAAGCATTGTCAAATGCAGAAAAGTAATAATCAAAAAGCTAATGTAGATATTTCATTTTATCGAAAGTTTAAATATTTTATTAAATATTACTTCCGGATGTTTTAAGGTACTTGCTTAAAAACTCAATCGAATAACGATAACTTGCAACGTAATACACAAGAAATATTCGTTTGGGCCATTGAAATTTCGGTCGCTCAGTGGTTAGAGCCGAATCATGTTAGACGCGGGTTGGAATCCTGCTTAATATCTTCAAGGTCCGAAATCACTAAATCCTAAAAATTTTTCAAAAATAAAATTTTTCATGTAAATACTACCATTTTTAAATCAGCGTTTTTTACTTTTTTACAAATGAAACAGATCCGAAAGAAATACATTGACGCATCATCTTTTTGGATTTAAATCAGTGGCTGTAACACGACGGTTGCTGTCTGGTTCACTCTTAAAGGAGGAACAATTTATGGTTATATCGATAAGATGCGTTCCAAACACGTGCTCCGAGAAACTCGATCGCGATACGCGGGAAAGCTAAAAAACGGAAAAGTTGGAGACTGTCATGCGTAGGGAGAGGCCTGTATCAAGGTGAGAATGGCCCTATAAACTAGTGACAGAAGTTTAAAAATCGATTGGGCAGTTGTGTTTTTGATCGTTCTGATTCTAACCAGAACAAAAATATCCATATGACGATCATTTGCATATATTCTGTGTCTGGGGATAACTAATATACAGACAAGGATGGGCCAGTAGTAGTTAATATCTGATTTAATATTAGTTCTAAGCCCAAATGCTGTTTAATCTTTCAATGCCACACCACGCACCGGTGCGTTTTAACAATCGACTTCCTATTGTGTTTTTTATTCGGCAGTGAATGTGTTAAGTGGTCTTACAACTTATACAACTCCTACAGCTGTCAATAGTCTTCACCCGAATTCGGTGGAGGCACGCCAGTTCCAAAAAGGCCTCTAGGAATCTTATCAGGTTGGACAGCCGACGTTCAGAAGTGACTATTTAATATACAGCTGTTGTAAATGACAATGGTGAGAAAGCTACAAATTCCTTGTCGAACTGAACTCACAGTCAGCATTATGATCACTTCAGCGAAACGTTTCTTAAATCTGATTACGGAACCCTGTAGGCCCGGATCGACCGCATAAATTACACCCCACCTGGGCAAGTCGGTTTGTACCACCATTCGAGAATACAATATGTTATTGGTCACTTTGCATATTTTGCCACAAGGAGAGTTTTCTACATGGGAAATGGGTTGTTGTTCTTTGGGAATCGGTGAAACGATCAATTAAACGTCACTTAGTTATGTTATATAAATGAAAGGATTGTTTTACTCAGGCTCTTCAAACCTAATAGGTTCTGAGTCAGTCTGCTTCTTTCGATGCTTAATCAGGTAACAGTTATTTTTTGGGCCAATTGCAACCTATCGACGCAGATTAAATCTACAGTTTGACGTGCCCTACTACCTATATTGATAGTCAAACATATCGCAGAAGATAAACATAAAACTTGTACCATGCTTACAAAATACAGTAGAAGATCACAGACTGGACTGGTTTCATAATATCAAAAACTGTATGACTTGCAAAGTAGTCATCGTCTTGCGAAACGTTCCGCTTGATATGAATTTTCTCAAATATGTTCGGGAACTTTAAACAATATCAACTGCTGAGTTCACATTTAGGAGTGAATGTGTTTAAGTTCAATTCGATTAAATTCTGACCTAGTCAAACTACCAACCTAATAGTAGCAAAACATCTAACGTAATATTTCATTTACGGGACAACAAAGTATTTCATCCAACAGACAGTTACATTGTGGCACATTCTTATATCGTCCCATTGCATTTCGAGGTACAAAAGAGCGTCCACCACAGGCAAACCAGCAGTTTGCACGTTGTCCGCCCGGCAAAACCCATTTGTATTTTCGGTAACAGCAGTAACAACCGACCGCTTTGTGAATTTCAATAAAAGTGAGTTTATTTTTGAATTTATACTTGTTTTAGATGGCTAAACTGAGTGTTAGCACGACAAAACTTTTTTCGTTCAGTCAAAAGATACCTGGTGTTAATTACATTATGCGGTTCGTAGTTTTGTTCTGCATTTGGGTGCTATTTATTCCTGCTCCTATTTAGCAATATTCGAGTATGTATTTCTGTCTCTGAAATCCGGAAGTTCAAGCTCTGCATGGTTTATTTGTGCCGGAGCATAAAAGCAGGGTAACAGCTCTCCGAATCAAACCGATTTATCGACTGATTCGGTTAATTTCAATTTTTTTTTTAATAAGGGTAGATTTTATGTAATTCAGTTTATGAAAACTTAGGGTCTTTGGCTTTAACATATCAAAATATTGATTGCTACCGCTTAGAGGATCATTTACTATAATTAAAACCGAAATTTACCGAATCGGTCGATAACTTCGTTCTGAATCGGGGGGCAGGTCATCGGATTGGGTATTATTCAACCGAATGAAAATTCTAGTGTAACTATTTATATTTTTAGTAGTTACTGTATCTGTTAATATCGTGAGTATTTCTTTGGTAGAGGTCCCT
Source organism: Udea olivalis (assembly GCA_947369235.1). NCBI lineage: Eukaryota > Metazoa > Arthropoda > Insecta > Lepidoptera > Crambidae > Udea > Udea olivalis. The sequence goes on along the minus strand of OX376343.1, from coordinate 24,333,674 downwards.
GAGAGAATTTCGGATAGCCTAATTGGGACCATCATTTTAGGGGCTTCTTCTGACCCCCCAATGAGTTGAGCACCGGAAAAACGAGAGCTTTTCCACTATAACCATAAAAAGAGAAATACAAGATCACTAAGAATATTTTATATGCTATTATTATTCGCTGACTCCCACCATTCCATGGCCAAAATACCGGCTCAAAACGCACACGCACAAAGCCAGACTTAAGAGTCCCCTGATTCGAGAAGCGATTCGAGCGAGCTGCAATTACCGGGTTACCGGGTGCAGCTGCAAAATTGCTTCCTCTCAAACTGCCACTTGCGGCGCGTGCGAGACCCGGCCATTTTGCATAACGGCCGGGTGACGTGACGAGTTTTTTGTAAATTTATTATTTAGGTATTGGTACCACAGTAACCAAGTAATGTTGCACGTAGGCGTTGTATAAAGCTTAGTAAGGTGTTTCATTCGCAGTCCAAGTAGTTTTTCTTATGTAACAGCAAAATATATTATGTATGAAGCGTCCAAAAAAACCTAAATTTGTACAGGGAACTCATTTTAAACTTTTCTTGCAAATGCAAATAATATCGTCTACTGAAAATGTTGAAACTCTGAATGAATACACATTAACCAAGTGTTTTTATTTTCACATCCTAAACCGAAAGCAGCATAAAAAAAACATGTATTTTATAAGTTACTCCAATCTTGTTACTACCAGAAAATTAATAGGTGCTTAATGCCGTGTAAGGCAGAAAATATCGGAGCAGTACCAACCGAATTTTATTTCATTTCCCGAATGCGGCGCAGTCACGCGATCCGGCCCCAACGTTATTATAACAATAACGATCGAGTATTTAGTTTCATCTTGTCTTTTAACTAGTATTTTTCCGATTCGAAACGGACGTTATGAAGGGAAAATGTAAATTGTGGCTCAATTATAGTGGTGAAACGAAACCGCTGCAATTGATTACTGTTTGTCTGCATTTTGTATTGGGTAAAGTAAGTTAGAACATTTTTCCATACTACTGCTATTTTTTCGCATTTGTGGGCTCATTGGATCCTGGACATTCGTGAGACTTGCGTAACGTCAAAAGAATTCTTCATGCAAACGTGCACGGTGCAGAATAATTTGGAGTCGAGTTTAAGAGCAACTCAAATTGTTTGATGCATATTATTCAGTGACTATATTTTTAAATGGTGAATTTCGTGATTTTGAAGTTCTTATGTTTTAAATTATTGAAGTATGTACATTTTTGTGCTTTAAGATTTTATTCTCGGGAAACCAGTTCAAGACGTTTTTTACAAATTACCGACGAGCATGCATGAATGGATGAAGAGAGTGGAAAAAGCGCAGGATGTGTGTCAGAATTTTAACAAATGTTAAGTTGTGGTTTCTGTTCTCTGGCTTTTTATAAACTAATCCCAATAAATTGAATGCGTGTTCCTAAAGTAAACACTCCAAACGTTCTCTAACGGGGTTTTACCCCTAAACTTCTCCAGTTCTCCTCCAGCTACCTTGGGGACCGGTGCCAGTTTGTGCGACTGCAGGGTTATGAGTCTAGTAATTACTACACGAGATCCGGCGTGAGCCAAGGAAGTACGATGGGACCGACGCTGTTTCTCATCTTTATCAATGATCTCCCAAACAGTGTACGTTCTTCCAAATGTCTCCTGTTTGCGGATGATCTGAAACTGCACCGGGGAGTTGACAATGTAACAGACTGTGTGGCCTTGCAGGGTGACATTGATGCTGTTGCTGAGTGGAGCAGGTGTAATAGTCTGCCGATCAACGGTAGCAGATTTAAAGTCATCACTTTTGCACGGAAGCGCACTCCCTTAAATTATTACCATCAATTAGATAACACAACTTTTGTTAGAGTAAATGAGATTAGGGACCTAGGACTAATGCTTGACCATCAACTTGACTTTCGCCAACATATAAAAACAATTGACGACCGACTTGGTGTAATGGTTAAGAAGTTGGCTACTACACCAGAGGTCGCGGGTTCGATCCCCGCACAGTACAAACATTTGTGTGCATGAACATGTCTGTTTGTACTGGTCTGGGTGTCTCCTATGTATAATAAGTATGTATTTACAAAAGAAAATGTATTTAAGTATGTTTATCCGTTGTCTAGTATCCCATAACACAAGCTTTAATTAGCTTACTTTGGGGTTAGATGGCGCTGTGTGGAATAATGTCCAGGGATATTTATTATATTATAATTTGCAAAGCGGCCAGCAAAATGTTAGGCTTTGTAATGCGAATGAGTACCCAGTTTGAGGATTTGCGCGTAGCAAGGGTATTATACAACTGTTACGTTCGCAGCAAGCTCGAATATGGTGCCATAGTGTGGGATCCCCATGAGAAAAATAATACTTTGTTGGTTGAAAAGGTTCAACGTAAATTTGCGCGCTGGTTGTACAAGAAGGAGTACGGTTCCTATCCTTTCTTGTACCCATCATATATGGAAACCCTTGAGTTGAGAAGAACAGTTAATTATATTTTATATTACATATTAATATTACACAATAAAATAAATAGTCCCGTAGCTTTAGAGAAACTAGGTCTAAGAGTTCCAACTCGGATTCAATGTGATGAGGTGGGGACGGTTGTCCCTCGTCGGCGCCCGCGTCTTTTGTGCTGGCCAGCGGCGCGCACGCAGCGCGGTGCCCACGCTCCAACCATTCGTGCTCTAAAACTGTTGGGGGATATGCTTGCTCAGCACGATGATATAGACATATTTGCCGATAGTTTGGGATACCTATATGCTAGAGTGCACTCATATGTTGATGATATGCTTAGGTAGGTAATTATATTTTTTTTAATCTCTTTTTATTATTATTTTATGACATAGGATTTAATTTAACCTTGAAATTTTAAAAGTTGACATAATGTATCTGACTGAATACTTTTATTTGTTGTTTTTTATTTATTATTTGTTGTTATTTCTTAATTATTAGGTACTCTTTATGCTTGTTTTGTTTTTAATATTTTTGTTGTTTTTTGTAATTTAAAATGTACATTGTACTGAGACTTGCTGGTGTTTTGGAGTGATCTGTAAGCCTACTAGTTGTTTTCTATTAAATAAATATAAATATAATAATTAATCTAAAGTGATAGAATAAGTGACTAATATTAATAATTTTCCACCTTGAAACAATATAGAAAAAGCTAAATAATGCTACATCAGCATACTTATCTCAGGCCAGCTAAGGACCTGTGCATTACATAAAAGATAAAAGAGAGCTTAGAAGTAGCTATTGAAACAAATGACTAATCAGAAGCGTTATCTAAGCACGCCGCAAGTACTCGCACGCGTGATGACGAGACAGTTTGCATGCAAAGTGACGTACTCGTGCCTACGTAGGTACGTGAGGGTGTTCGTAACGGATAGCGCTCGACACGCGCCGATAGGAGCTTCATTATGAAAACGCACTCGTGACGTCACGCAAGAAATTGCTGTTTTCACTTTATCCCGGTGGGTGTAAGGTGAGAGTGGTAAGCGGGAAAGATTAAGATTGCTGCCTTATGGTGAAATTTAAAGTTTTTACAGTTGTCATTGATGCTAAAAACATTTGATGTGACAGAAGTTTCATTAGTGATGCGCAAGGGATCGCATATTCGGGTAAATAAAACTTTCGAAACTACAAGTACTGAAGGGTAAAGAGTTCTTTACTGGAGAACGCATCTCGGCAAGTGAACGAATGTTTTTATTTAACTACTTTGCAATATTATCGGCAAAATTGAGAGAGATGTTATAGTACGCAAATTTTGTGCGAAAATGTTATTTTTTATGAAAACGATTAGCAGAAATTAGACAGATTTCTGGCCTACCATGAAAAAAGTGATGAATTAACATGCTCTGACATTACTCTATTAATATTTAAACCTACGCTTCATTGTAAAAAATATTCACCCAACAGTTAACAAAATAATGCATAGCTTTTTACGCTATTCAAATATTTTACTGAAATGAATTCGTTGCTGCGATGTATCATTTCATTCGATTGTTAACACATAATAAAATAACGAATAACAAGCGTTTTTATATTTGCTGGCTCATTGGCTCGTTTGATAGTGATATTAACTCCTATGCTTTTCAATGATTCCGATATGGACAAACATTTACATTTGTTCAATGTCTATTTGTCAGCATTTCAAAATAACTAAGCACGTCAATCACTATCCGATACGAAAATGAACAAATTAACGCTTATGTTGGACACCAAGTCGCAGTTTTATTATTAGACTGTGTTTTTTGTTCAGTTAAAAGTGAGATCGCCACGCACCAGGCATTCAGATACCCCAAGATACTATTACAACTAAATACAAGCTTGTTTAAAAGTATTTTCACCAAGTAGATAGCAGCTATGCACACTAGCAGTTTTTCTAAAGCTCCTGCCAATGCCGAAGTTAAGTGTCTCTCAAATCATTCACCTTAGCAATACGCTCACTCGTCAACTCGGCGAGCAAATGGTATGTAATTTAATGTGTATTTTTTAAGAAATAAATTATTTAATCTAATCTATTCGCGTTAGGGGTTCAATATTTCCAAGTAAGTAGGAAGTGATGTAACTATATACCGTAGCCTCTTAAATTAGCCTATTAATAAGGTTCAACGAATAGGCTCACAATGTTTACGCAACCTAATTCCGAGGCCATGTGTATTGGTAACTCTTCCCGGTGCCTGCGACACAGACTATGTCTGGTGTGGGTGCCACAGCCTAATCTCACATGATATAACTCCACAGTAAACCATGTACCTATCTATTTTGAAGTTTCCTACCTACATTCAAGTTTATTGAATAACACCATGTATTTATTGTAAATAAATATTTTGTATTTTTTTTTGTATTTTGTAAAACCCTTCTTAGAACGGCCACATAGTCCTCTATAACCCACTTCAGATCGTCAGTCCACCCAACAACGGCTGGTTTCTCCACTTGTTGTTTAGTTCGTGACCTTTGCTTCAGAACAATCTCTATGACTGTGTCACTGCTGAACCTATACTTTCATCATTGGAATTAAAAAAGCAATAATTGGACATCACCTCCATTCATTGATAAAAACTGCCAGTAGAACATTCTTGCCGACCAAGGACGAGCGACCGAGGAGTTTTTTATACCGGGTGATTACATTGCACTCAGTTGAAAGTTGCTTAAAATCAAATTGAATAATTTAAAGTAATTATTTCGAGTGAGTAAACACTTTTGTATTAACACTTTAAAGGGGATAATGAGCTTTACCTTGGCTGCCTTTGGTGTGACCTTTATAAACGCATTAGTCATTACTGATTCAGCCGTCTAAGTAACAAATCGAAACTTTACTCCAACTTTTGAGAATGTTATCAGAGTTACACTTTGAGTGCTGCATAATTTCAAATAACTTCTCTTGATAGCAATTTTCATTAGCACATCAGACTGAAGACGTTTTACTAGAACATTCCTTTAAGTGTTCTTGTGGGAAAACTTGTTATTTGGTTGCTGAATAGTTCAGAGATGTTTAAATTAAAGCATTAATTTTTGAATTCAATAGAAGCGTAAAAAGTATCAATACAAAGAAATGAATTGCTAAAAAATTGATGGAAGAAGCGCAAGAGGTGTGTTAGGACCCTAGCAAGTGGAAAGATGTGGTCTCTGCCTACCCCGTTGGGAAAAAGGCGTGATGGTACGAGTATGTATGTATGTATGTAAAAAAATCATTGGTTTCAAGTACGCAGATACGTTTTTAATAAAAAATTATTAGATTTAGATAGATTTAGATTATTTATTTCTTTACTATTTACTTCTTTATTTATTATTTATTACTTATCATAAAATACCTACACATTAAATATACATTAGACAATAAATGGATTTTCACAATAAGTTAAATTAGTGCAAAAAGATGAAATACCCAATACCTATAGTTTGTTAACATTTTTAACCCGACCGTCATTGTGGCCGGGTATCTAATACCCGACGGATGTTAAAACCATTTTAACTTTAAAACGAAGCGCCCGCGTTAACAGCCACTGACAGTAGCTGCTGTCATTCAATGTTTTTGAGCATATTCACTACTCACTCGTTTTAGTGTCGCTGCGGCTACGACGAAGGATACACAGCTGCAAAGAGCGCGCGGGTAAGTTATACCCGGCGACAATGGCCCCGTAATGATTTCGATAGCGAATAACTTTGTATGTAAGTAAAATAAAAAAGCTTTGTTTTATATTAATTCATAAAGTTATGTTAACCTGTTGAAATATAAGTTATTATTTTTTGGTTTAGAAGATAGGTATAGTTTAGGTTATGTTGTAACAAATCGATCTCAGGAGGAAAAGGTTTGTATTGTTCTATGTTTGATGGTAATGTGCTTATTTTATAAAAGTAATGTTTTTTTTTTTATAAATTATGTCTAAAATACCTATTTCTCCTATTCATGAAACTAGTATTGACATACGCTTGATTTAGTGTACGATAATGAGGTACTTTTAACATAGGTATAGTATACCCGGCCACAACGGCTAAGTTCTGTTAAGTAGCCACAATGACGCCAGGTTTAATTTAACATCTTTTAAGATCGAAAATCTCGTCAGTTTAAGTATTTTCAGTAGTAAAACAGAAACCTCTCTAATAAATTAAAAACAACTTACGCAAGCGATTTGTCATCCATTAAAATTGTTTACGGTAAACATGTTTTATTCATGTTTACATTGTATATTTATGTCAGAGAACTGAAAAGTTCTTCAGAATACAAAAATAAACTCTTTTCTGTTCAAATTCAGTTTAAAATAGAAGCTGGTTGAGAGAATAGAACGTGACGTAAAAATATTAAACTGTCAGAGCTAAAATCACACTTCCATAATTAATGTCTGTTCTAAAATGTATTGTTTCACTTCAAATAAAGGTCTAAGTTCACAAATTTGAGTTTGTCTAACCTTTGTGAACTAGTTGAACTTTAATTGGTAAATAGTAGTTAATCACACAAAGCGTTTGGCAGTCTTTGATGTTGGAGATGGGTGGGTGCGTGGGCCTAGTTTGAGGCGGAGGTAGCTAAACGGAATTTTTAAATGGATTTCCTGGGGCAAAAGTGTATGAAATTAATTAAAATAATTTGCCTTCAATATATTTTAAAACTAATAGCTCAGCTATTTTTATTTACAGGACAGATTAGAAAACCTGATTTGTTAAATCTATAAACAGGGTGTCCTGGGTAACCTGTACATACGTAAAAAAAATCAAACCTCGAAAACTACCAAAACTCACGGAACATAGATTGGGTCCAATTGATAGGTTTTGGGGTCCCCAGACCACAGACCTTCACTGATACAGGTTACTCGAGACATCCTGTATATGTATAAAAGAAAGCCCACATATAACTCAAGAACGGGTGGACCGATTTTTATGATTTTTGTGTTTTTGGATTTGTCTACATTGGGAATAGAATATTAAAAATAAGTATTAAAAACATTGGGAAATAGACGAAAAAATAAATAAATAGCTAAAACTTAATTATGTATGTATTAATTTGTAACTGGTCCTTTTGTTTGTTTGTTGTTTTAAATAAATGAAATGAATTGAATTGAAAAAGCAATTTCCATACTAAATGTTCACAGCTGTCAAGCATTTGCCAAAAACTTTCGACAGAACGAAGTTTGTCGGGGCTGCTAGTTTGCTATAAATAATGTTTATCTCGAGCGCATTTGAAAATCAGTTAGAGATACATTTCAAAGCTAGATTTATATGTATAATAACAAAATCATAAAACAATATCTGGGAAACCTTACACAAAGATCATGGGAACCCAAACTAATCAAACCTTGTTCTATGGATGTCGGAAACTGATAATTTAATTTTTCAAAAAAAATACTAAAAAAGACAATACAAGCTATATTAAAGTAAAGGATCTGATAACACCTTAGTATACGGAATAACTAGATGTGTGTGATGGTGATCATGGTACTTGCAACAGTGTCAAAATAGCGGAAACTCAAAACTAGAAATCCCGTAACTAATAATATTATAATGTTAGTGACTATGAACGTTTTAAAAAAAATATGAAACTAGCTAAATTAGAAAAATACTGTTCTTGCTTAAAGAGTTGTCTCTGTTGCAAGGCAAGCCCTCCCCAATAAATAAATAAATAAAATAAATAAATATCTGGGACAATTCACACCAAGATCATCTGACCCCAAACTAAGCAGAGCTTGTAATATGGGCGTCAGAGACTGATAAACATACTTAAATATTTCTAAATACATACTTAAATAGATAATAACACCCAGACACATAACAAATACAAATATTCGTCACACAAATATTTGTCATGGGTGGGGATCGGACCCACGACCTCCGGCGCTAAAGGCAGGATCCCTTTTTTTTTTTTTTTTTTTCCGGGTGAGAAATGCCTTACGCACTATCCCACTGCCTGGGTGGGGCAGTGGGGGAGTGTGGGACTCTCCGCCGGTGGAGCCGGCGGCATACCCACTAAAAAACACCCGGGTATACCCTCACCGCTTTGGAATAGGGCGACATGGAGCCTTGCGGATTACCACGTCGCCCCAGCGGTAGGCCCGGCCTACGTGCCGAGCCTCCTCACGCTGCGGGGCGTACCGGTATACTAGGCACACCCCCAGACGAGCGCACCCGGCCCCCGGCCGGCTACGTCGGAGAGGGGCTGCGAGAGGGTCATCTTCTCGGGCCCTCTCTGCGGTCTCCTTCTGCGTCATCACCTCCTCGCAGAAGGAGACCATTGCCTCCCATGCTTGCTCGCTTCCTAACATGGCCTGAATAACGGCCGGAAGCGAGAGGTCGCCTCCGATGATGGCAACCAGAGCGCGACGCTGACCCGCCCATGTTGCGCACTCTTGAAGTGTGTGCTGGGCAGTGTCTTCGCCTGCACCGCACTCGTGGCACCGCGGGGTGGGCTCCCGCCGGGCGATTTTGAACAGGAACTTCCCGAAACAAAAGGCAGGATCCCTGCCATTGCGCCAACAGGCCAGTCAAATACGAGTAAGTAGATATAACTGTAGCCTTCACTTGCTCATAAAATTAATCTTTTCTGATCATTTCAGTAGGTCTAGGTAGGTAGCCCGCAGGCAAGTGCAAGATCAAATATTTTGCGACTGTGAATCCCATTATTTAAAAATGTTTTGTTTATAGTCGTCTCAAAACATAGTTATTGAAAAAGGAACTAAAATGAGATGATAACCAACATCCCTAGAACATATTTGATCATGAAACTTCAGCTCTTTTAACAAGGTGATTATTGATAAATTTTTTGCTCTTAGCACTTTGACATAAAGCTCGTTTAGGCGTTTCTACTACGCATCATTCTACTCAAATAGTGTGCTCCTATGAATATGCCCCAATTTTTCGAAACGCAATAAACTAGTATTCCTAACTCCCGTGGTAGTTACATTCTTCCGTAACTATCAAGGGAAGTCGAGTGCAAAACAGCGTAGCAAAAAGACAGGCAAAACGGCCGAACAAGAATGAAAGAGCAATTTGGAGGCGAAACAATTCGGAAACAAAGCTATTTGCGAACCGCAAACATTTGCATGTGAAAACGGATAAATGTCAAGTAAACCGTAGTTTGGGCTCGTTTGAACACCTAAGCATACGGTATGGCAAAGGCGCACTCTTAAATTCTGAGTTTAATTTGGATGTCTCCCCGATAACAACGACTGGTTTTCTGTTCTCTTACGACCTTGTAGGTATCACAAAAATACTTATATTCCCTATACTCACAATACTGCCAAGTTTTAGGCGTTGAAATACACAGTAGAATAAAAGACAAAATAAAAAGTAATCACGCCAATTTCGGAGCAATCAAAATCTGCAAAAGTGGCAGTGGTGTGCTAGGGATTGAAAGCTCCCTAAGCTAAAAAAATTTGTTAGCGGATAGAATTACTACTAACCAAACCCATGAGAATTTTGTATTTCAAGGTGCTTCCTCACTTGCGGCCTCGGTAGCTCAGTTGGAAGAGCAGTCACCCGGATTGTGAAAGGTCGCGGGTTCGAATCCCGTTTGAGTCCCAGGAGTATTTCATTTTAAAAATGGTTTAACAACTTACTAGTTTTTTTCATACAGAGAAAGGAAGTCGTTGAAACGGTTGGGACGGACTCGTCCACGTCTGTGGACAATACCGTATACCCACACGGTCGAGTTTCCCCCCTTGCCTGTGACATGCACATCCAATGTCAGTAAGTGCGTTTAATGAACCATGAAAACTATTATTAAATAAAAATCTGCAAAAAAAATCATTTTTTGCCTTTCACGCAACGTAATAAATACATCGATCTCCCAGCCCCTAACGAACCACCTTCCCGTGTACACGCTGCACGCTGTAATGGCGTCACCACACTCTCACTAAGGTAATGAGGTTGTTCTTAAGCACTCTTAATAATGGCACCAAGATTCCAAGAAAGAAAGTTTAAACTAGTTTTTGATATACCGCAGCAGAAATGACTTTTAGTTTTAACATTTGCAACATTTTTGAGTTTCGTTTTGTATAGTGACGGTTATTGTTATGATATCTTAAATTGCTTATGTAAGAATGTGAACTCGTCACCCACTCGATAAATAAAAAATTTAATAAGGTACGAAAAATAGCAAACAACTGAATCCTTTACTATGAGCCATTCAGTTAATATGGATATTCTTAACATAATCGTAAAATGGAAATGAATAATTTTACAATGATTATTTTGTGCCACTAAGCTGATATTATTTCAGGATGTTTGTACTTGTAGGAAGCAATAAATCCATTTAATTATTTATTTATGTAAACTAGCAATACTTAACACAAGTCTGTATCATGTAATATATTAAACACGTAGGACAAAATAAATATCACAGCTTATGCTTTTCGCTCATTCAAATAAATTAAAAACACTTCACAGTGTTTATTTCTCTCGAAGTTTTCACACGCGGCGACTTTCTGCGACGATACAATTGCAATACAGTTGCGACAGACGCTTCGTCGACCATTTTAGCACAAATTAGTTTCCTAAGCTGGCGAGCTACTGAACATGCTTTTTAACGATGTTGGTGTGAAGATAAAAAGCATTCCATTTTAGGGTCTAGAAACTAGAAACTAATTTTACTAAAATAGAGGGTTGGTTTACAATTTGGTACACATGAATGAGATGTTTTTGGGAATGACTCAACTGAAATAGTAAAAGGTTTGCTCTTTGCCACTGGGTTTTTGAATTTATCATCAACTTTGAACTTTGGACAAAAGTAGATTATGTTAATATGAAAACTGACATGATTATTTATTTACTATTTGCTACCTTTGTTTTGCCCAAATTTAGTATATACCCAAATCAATAACGTTGCTGACTAGTATACACGAAATCACATCAAGTACAACATTAACATTTTGCAGTAATTTTATAAAGGTTGACCCTACGTCCTCCCTACTGTCGCGCTTTATAGGTGTTATTTTGTTTTTAAGGTATATTATTAGCACTTATTTGTATTAGTACTTTATTGAGCAACCAATTATCGTGTAAAATCTATAATCTACGTATGCCTAAAAAAACTAAATTACAAATTGACTGTGTAACAAGTGTGTCCAAGAATTTTTTTTTTTCGGCTTTCTTTTTGACCTACTTCAAAAAATGAGGAGGTTCTCAATTCGACAAAAGCATAGTAAGGATTAAAAGCATAAAAAGGAATACTAATAATACCTAAGTTGACATCATATTTATGACAATAAACATTATGCTTAGGAAAAATATATCTGTTTTGGTTCAATTATCATACTACCAAGTATAATAAGTAAGTTTAGGTCTAGCACTCGCCGGCCGCTGCCGCGGCACGCTCGCAGTTCTAACCTAACCATTTCGGTCGACTTGACTTACCCTAACAAACCAAGTTAAATTGCCATAAGGGATTTTATTAATTATGCCATCTTAAATTATGCTTTTAAATATTAGGATTAACTATATTATGCCAAAACTAATCAGGGCTTTCACTATTTATGCTATATAACAGATAACAGACTCACCACTGAGGATTCACAAGATCGCGCGAAGTGGGGTAAGAAAATATTGGACTAAAAATAAAGCTTCATAAAAGTTATGCAAAGCATAAATTATGAGAAGTTATTTTATTTATTTATTTATTTAGCCAAGCTTATATCTACCCTTACAGATACATGATTCAATGCCATATACAAGCAAGTTAACCACTATAACATAGCTCATACAGCGTTATCCTTGTGAATTTGTTCAGAGAACAATGAAAAATGTCAATATTTTAGCTACTTGATTGAGAGTGTGTAGTGTGAGCGTATGCGGGGATTGGTTCTGAAGGTGGGTCCTACCACGTGTCACTGCTAGCAAGGGGGGCCTACCACCACGTACCACATATATATTTGTTTATATATTTGTTGAATCTACTGCATTGTTTACTCGACCTCTTATTAATTTAAAAAAATACAACGACTACGCCATTTAACTCATTGTATCCTACCATACTTAATATAAATAAGTTAGGGTACATTAACGGGTAGAAGCGGTAAACCCCGTATTGTCTTTGGTACAAATACCTGATTAATTTATTTTGAATGCGTTCTGGCATTAGGCTATATTGGGCCTGATATAGAGCCCAAACAACAGTTTTAAATTCAAAGTGGCTTCTTACAAGAGCGTTATACATATAGCGCGACAATGGTCCTAATGTTAGTAAAACTTTTGACCCTGCGAAGTACCAGTCCTAAGTTTCTGTACGCTTTCTTACAGACATTGATAATATGGTGGTTGATATATGCTAATATGGTAAAGTAATGTTGTATGATGTTATTCTTTATGAGTTATGCCAAGCGAGTTTAGGATAATCGACGTTATGCGAAAAGTAAGTCCCCCCTTTAAATCGCATTCCAAAAGTGTGCTTGTTTTAATATAACGGCACAATTAACTCGTGGAAAACTTAACTGGACTTAAACTGGTGCTTGCAAAAAACGTATCACAAATGTTGATAATGGAGAAACGTCCATTGTTTTTACTGTGGCGGTGACCAGTCTTTGACTCCGCCGGGGTTTTGCCAGACTCCATTTATAAATGTCCATTCAAAAGCATTCCGAGCTTTTGTTGCCGGGCACGGAGCGGGCTGTAAGGAAACCGACTTATTGAATGATCTAACTTGTTTGTTAATTTTTCTTTTGTGAACGAAAATCAGCACTGTTTAAAATGCGGTAAGTGCGGCAGGCTTTTTGTGTTTTTATTCTTTAAAGCTTTTTTCCACTTAAGTAAGTTTCCTGCTTTGTTCAGTTATGCAAAAGTAATTGGTGGAGAATTAATATTGCTTCTTCGCTTAGTTAATGATAATGTTTTGGTTTGACTATCCTTTTGGTTAGCAGTCCTGCTTATAAATGAACTGAACCACCGGGAAACTAAGAGGGCTCAGGCATGGCAGTGCGGTGGACTTCCCACCCACCCATTGCCTGCCGCCGGGCCTGGTGGTGGTATGGTGCCTACCACTGCCCGCCCAAAGTGGTGGTGGGGGCCGCGTGCACTGCATCTCGGCGGGGCTGCACCGCCAGATGCGGCAGTGGATACACCTTTTAGGTGGATCGTGGTTGCGGGCCTAGTAGGGTCCGCGTACGGTGGGAGCCAGCGGGCTTGAGTACGGGGGTGCTTTTACCCGCAATGCACGGCTTTCATCGCGACGGTGGAAGTACCTGTGTGCTCCAGGTACTCCCGTGGCCTCCCCCCTTCATTGGGGGGTCGGCTGCAAGGGGCCGCAATACGGGGAAACAGTGGCGGCGGGGCGTTGCGAAAGTTTTTAGGGATCCCGCCTCGCCGCTGAAGTGTTGAGGTCGAGTACCGTGGGGTTTTAGTCGGTAGAAGTCCGACATAACCTCGTCGCTCCCCCGGGCGGCGAGGTTTCCATGAGGATTTCGCCACGATAATAAAAAAAGGGTGTCAAAGACTAATAAACATACTTAAGTATTTCTAAATACAGACTTATTTTGATAATAACACCCGAGTACACAACAAACACAAATGTTCGTCATATCAATGTTTGTCATGGGTGGGGATCAAACCCACGACCTTCGGTGCCAAGGCACGCTAAAGGCCAGATTGCACCAACAGGCCAGTCTTACCTGTGATGAAAAGATGCCATTCGTGTGATGAAGTTTTATTTGTATCTGGTTGTATCACACAGTGGGTGGTTTTATTATCTACTCACGTTCTGAGCAGTTTCTCGTTTGCCCAATCCACGGCAAGGTGTCACGTGAGAACCAGCAACTCCAGGCTATTTCGTCTGATGTTAGCTAAGCAAAAGGTCAGTGTTTAAGTCCCACCCATTATCTAGAACAAGTTAGATTTGTACCCCGACACATCACACTGAATTTGATTGGCTGTAAATACCAAAGAAAGATACAGATCCCTAAATGGGTCTAATGAAGGCAAACCGCGTCCATCGTCAACCGAAAAGTAATATATACGTTACAGATACAAGATGACCGAATTAAAAGTATGGCATCCTCCTATATGCAATTAATAGGTATAAAACGCTATTGCGGACCTTGTACACTCTACAGCAGTCGAGGCGACTGCTTAATGACATTATCAAAGCGGACGAGCGAAGCGCTCAGAAATGAAATAATGCCGCCATTCGCGAATCCGACGAGAAAATACGAAGCAACAAGAACCAATAATTCTTCGTATATAAAGCTCGAGAGTAGATTATGCCTGTAAGAGGCTTCGATTGGACTTTTGTAAAACATTTAACGGTTTATTTCAGCTTCTTCAGGGAATAAGAAATATCAAATACTGTGAATTTCTTTTTATTACAAACTAGACTAAGTACTATACTTTATCAGAGAAGTTGATCCTTTGAGCCTTTTCATAGTTCCAAGGTTGTTTTTTTTTTTCAGGCAGACATAGGATCACAATCTAATTTGGGAGTAAGTAACTCCGTGGTCTGTGATGGTTCCTTATTGGGGCAAGATTATCATCGAGTATGTCTCGATTAGTAAGCTGGATGACTACATTAGTTCATAGCCTGCACTTGCTGCTTACCATTAGGCAGTCCATATGCTAGTTGGTTACAACATTTCACAAGAAAATCTGGTAATGTCCATTTACTCTTGTCACTCCAGAGACTTAAGCTAAGTTTGCGTTTTGAAAACATGCGTGAGCAGCGAGTTTCACTCATTAGCCGTTTGCTAAATAAACATACAGCAACAACTTCTCGCAGATTTTTAAAAAACAATAGAGATTCTGTTATGTAGTTCTTTATCAGGTTTACAGGTAAGGGAATTACCATTGTGCATCTCATGCCCCAATGTGTACAAGGTGCCGGTGAAATCAACTCGTGCAGTTCGTTAACACCAAAATTCCGAGACGACGATCAAATCTGTCTCTTTCACATCTACTTAGTACGAGTACTTACATGTAACAGAACAGCAACCATTTGAGTTATGTTTCTTAATTCGTGGGTTTGCGTTTTAATTTTATCAAAGGCATATGATTCTCGTAAAGTTGACTTCAAAGCATTAACTGAAATGCTTATCGCGAGAAAGTATCCATTTGCGTTTCGAGAAAAAATAATATCGTCAATGTAAATATACTCGTAAATCAATAAGACCGTCGCTCATCAAACCGGATGAAGTTAGGAACGTAATTTCAATACGCGTGTATTCGAGAGATATGTTTTTATTTGCGAGTGGAACGCTTGAAACAGACGGTATTCGTTTTTATTTTTTACGGAAATGTCGTGTCGTAATGATATAAAATGACATTGAAAGGCATGAAGATATTGAATTTCTCACTCATATTGTAAGCATGAAAAGTGAGTTTCGTTATTTATTATTTCACGTTTGACAGTAACGTATTTTAAAGAATCGCTTCATGTAACATATTATGAATACATCAGCCTAAAAAATGCTGCTCACCGTATTTTAAAATTACCGTTGACATGTGCTGTCGGACCACTACGAATAACATCTTAAATTCAATAAGGAATTGTAACAAACTGCCACTCTTAATGGCTTGTCTAAGAAAGAGGCTTCAGAAGAAATTAAATTCGTCTTTATTTTTTATGTAGCAAATCGCTTAGTTAACTCAGCGCAGGGGTTTTAAACAACACACCTTTAAAACCATAATTACTAACTTATAAACTATATAACAATAGATAAAAGTTTACCATCTACTTCGAACACCTAAAAACAGTTCATAGTAGTAAAATTAAAACAGTTCCTAAAATGAAGTAACCACCAGGGTTGGTTTGAATTGACTTTGAGACAAATTTTCTGTGCTTAACTATCAAACAATTCTGCGGTAAAAGAATAACACAATTCGGACGAGTCAGAGCGCCGGTGTTACAGAGATACATCGAAACAGATAACGTAAGTATACTGTACAATTGTATACACCAAGCGTGCTCCTGTTTTGACGCTGTCTGACGTATTGTTGATGGGAATTCTCTATTTATCGAACGGTTTTATTTCGAATTTATAGATAAAGAAATGTAAGGGTAGAGTAGACCATTTGCTAGAGCATTACAACGTTAGGTAATATTTATATTTTCACGAATGATGTGTTTATTGTTAAATATCCGACTCACTCTCCGGTGATGAAAAATATCGATAAAAAACCAAATCAACCCGGATAACGGCGGAAGGCTCACCACCTACCACGTTGGGTTCTGATATCATTTGTGAAAAGTGGACGTCTCAGTGTTTCGTTCACTACGACGACACAGTCACTTGCCTCTGACTACCCCGTTTGGGATAAAGTCTTGATGGTACCTATGTTAAGTTATGTACGAATGATACAAAATACAGACAATTATCACTTTTCTAAAAACATTTCCATGTAATGTAACGTTTTGGTTTTTATGTCATGTCCGCAATGTAGTTTGAGTAAATTTAAAAACAACGAATGCTCGATCTGCTTATACAAATGAATGACCAAAACTAAACTTAATAAAGTAAACTTGATGAAGCAAGGAGAAAAGAAAAAGATTGCACTCCCTTCTGCCATGAGAAGCACAAACACTCTCTCCGTCTTTTTAGTAGTTTTTGACTACCCAAATGTATCCCTAAAAAAATAGCGCAGTGGTTGCAGCGCCGTTTGAGACGCAAATTGTCTTGGGGTCAATTCCCGCACCAGTACAAAATACCGGCCAAGTGCGAGTGGGACTCGCGCACCGGGGGTTCCGTTCAAACCTGTAGGTATATTTATTAAAAATATTTTTATTATATGATGCAACTAAAAATGTACGGTTTTCGCAATTTTTCCTTCATCTGTGTTATAAGACGTTGCTTCGTACCAAATTTAAAGATTCTGAGTTCACGGGAAGTACCCTGTAGGTTTTGTTTCCCTTGCAAGTGTAGAAAATTTGCGGAAATTTGCGGCATAAACGACTGTATCTTTTGATTGCGTTGGCTTAGAAGTTTGATTTTTTCACAACTCCAAGGGATAGTAGACTTGAGTATTTGATATAAATTCCAGTTTGATACCTCCACGCCTTCCTGAGAAAAAGGGTTTTAGCAGACAGGCAGACGGACGGATGGACGGACGGACAACAAAGTGATCCTAATAAGGGTTCCGTTTTTTCCTTTCGAGGTACGAAACCCTAAAAAACAAATTTGGGAGCTCTGCTGGATTCTGGTTTCCATATTAACGCAACCTTACTTTGGGACCAGTAAAATATATAGGTAGTGCCTGTTGTCTCCATTTATTAATCCATGTCAATTTATGTCGTTGGCTGGTGCCCTGACAAATGCGAGGCCAGCCATTACGGCAACACCGCTCGGCCATCACATCAATCGGCCAGGAAACGAAGAAAAATATCGCTTTACCCAATAATTAAGATTGATAGCCTCGCCAACAAATATTATACGAACGAATTCGCGTCGACGTCAGTCAGAGAGAAAGGCTTTTAGTGGAAGGAATCATGTTTGTGCCAATGCAAATGTAAAGCGATAAGATCCAGGCAGTTTAGTTACGTTATTTTGATGTATCTTGTTGTTTTGAAACTAGCGAGTCAACGCAATAGGTGAAAGCGTTTCTAAGCGCGGTTGTGGATTCAATCTCAACCTGAGACAAAATAATATTCGTATTCTGAAAATGTATGTTTGTTTTGGGTAATTTGTTGTTCATTGTGAATATTAAGAATATAAATCTCGGTACCTACACACTATTTTAGCAGCTGCAGTTGCTAAAAAGAGAAGCCAAATTTTACCTTTGAAAGCGTCTTTAAAAAAAATAAGTAAACTAAACAAATAACTTAGGTTTTACATTTTATGAAGGGAGTTTGATGCTGTTGTCAATTTATTTAGAAATATTGTTTATTAGAGTCTGATGCCCATAAAAAATGTTAGGTACATAGTTTGGGAACTGAATATTAAGATATTAAATAAAATAGAATAATACGAAAATGAAAAAAATGAAATATTAATATTATGTTGAAATCGGTATATTTACAAACGAAAACTTACTTGAGTAACACGTTTAAGTCAAAGAAAGTACTCTCATGTGGAGCCCTAAGGTCATCACTCCAGCGTGTTAGTAACGAGGTAATCTACTTATTTGTACCTATTTATGTGAGTCAGTCATTAGCTTTTCCTATGTCATGTTTATTTCGGCCTGGTTTTAAGCCTTGGGTAGCTTAATTGCTGAAACGTTAAGCTCAACTCAGCTGCGGGTTGAGAAAAAGCAAATAATGTCGCTGGTAAGTTAGATATTAGACTCTAATATCTAATTTACCAGTGACATTATTTTCTTTTTCTGACAAATGTCATGTAGATTATTATTCCTCACCAATCGGTTAAGAAATAATAATCCACATGACATTTTAGAGAATAATGCAATTTATGTTCACCCATATCAGTGACACGCAAATAACTAATACCTCTATCTTCTATGTTACAATCAGATAATTAAACTCAAACTTGGGCGTTTTTTAAAACTTTTACCGAGAGTTTTGTTTTTTTTTATTTTTGTTACATGGATCTTGTTTTCTGCTACCAATTTATTGATTTACCTTAAACAGCACCAAATCTCTCGAATATGCTAAAAATTTATGCCTTGACCCATTTGATGTTGTTTTCCTAGGAGTTTTCAGTCGGAAGCAGCTCTGTGCACTTACCTGAAATAGAGGAAACAAGTGTTAAAATAAATATTATAATGAAAGATAACAAAAATGACACAGATTGTACCAAGCAGTGTTACTGCTTTATGAAAAAGTTCTGACTAATATGAAAACTGCATGATAAACGTGTATATTCAATACTTTTGTATTCTTTAAACGTAGAAACGTATGCTGTTTTTTAATAAGCTTGATTTATCTATAAATGTTATATAAATACCATCGGTCATTTCTCTACTTTAACGTGTTTAAGTTACTGGCAGTCCGCTCATTGTACTTTCAGCTTTTTGTACCACAAATTAAATATCAATTACAATTTTCAATATTGGTATAAACCCTTATTTGGCTATGCTTTCCCAAGATTGTTCTGTTAGTAGTTTTCTTCAAACAAAGTCGATCAAATATTGGTCGACTATAACTACGACGATATTATAACTACTAAATTAAAATATATTTTAGCAATTAAAAAATTGTATGAGAAGGTCAGTCAGTGTCTTTAACTAAGGCGACAACTTTTCCAAAACACGATATAGCATAATTTCACCGATACAAAAACACAAAGACGTTTTTTTTGTTTTACTCTCATGCATACATACTATCACGACTTTATTCCAAGCGGGGTAGTCAGAGGCAAGTGACTGTGCCGTTATGGTGAACAAAACACTCAGAAGCCTACTTTTCACCAATGGTATTAGAACCCAACGTAGTAGGTGGTAAGCCTCCCGCCGTTATCCGGGTTGATTTGGTTTGTTATCGATGTTTTCCGGCACCGGAGAGTTAGTCGGATATTTAACAATGAACACAAAGATTTTGGTTCTGTGTTAAGCGCGTCCGGGGACATCGACAGCGACGTCAGAGCCCGAATTTCCGCGGTTTAGGCCACATGGCGTGAGGTGACTGGTGTCATTTGTGACCCCAAATCAAGGAAGGGGCAGGTCTATAAAACCATCATTAGGCCTGTCCCTTAATTTGGCAGTGAAACATGGCTGTTACTAGCGCGACACAAGCAGATAATGAAGAAATGAAGAAAATGAAGATGCTGCGGTGGATGTGTGGAGTCTCACGCAAAGATCGCATGCGGAACACCCACATCCGCGGCAGCCTTCGTGTTCGTGACATCGCAGACAAACTGCAGGAGTGCCGCCTTCGTTAGTATAGTCATGTCTCACGGAGGTCGGCAATCTACGTGGGCAACAAATGTCTGGCCATGCCGCCCTACCAGGTACTAGTAGAAGAGGTCGATCCAAGAAGCACTGGTTCGACGTTGTCAAGGGTGACATGCGTGCCAACAGACTCACCACTCACCAAGAAAATAAGAAAGGCGGACCCTGGGACCCCACAAACCAGTGTGAGTTTACAACCGGGATATACCGCACGGATGATGATGATGACAAGATTTTAATTCTGGCCAAATTTGAACTCGGGACCACACGTTTTACTCTCAAATATTCATTGTAAACAAATTGCACTTAACACATAATTATACAGGTATATAGATAGGTCTTTGTATATTCTAGGTCGACAACTTTTAAAATCTTTTTAATTTGTCTAATGTTACTTCATAATAAATTCGTTGCACGAAAACAGAAGGAAGCCGCGGCGTTATTTCGTTCGCGCAGAACTAATCAGTGGCCCACCGAATGCTCTATCGCAAGGTGCGCTAAATCCCAGCCCTCACTTCCGTTATCTATCGGACAAGCGAGAGGCTTATTATCTCTTTGCTGCATAATGAGCCGTGAGGTGTTCAGATATTTTCCTAAGATGCTACAGAATGGGAGATCACGCCTTTTTGTGATTTTTTAATAATTCACCTAATAACTGGTACGAGTTTAAAGAAAAACAATATATGAACATAATATACACAATATTGAAACATGAAAAACACTTATTTTGTGCTAGGTACAGGGGCGTTCATATCAACGTTTACATAGGAGCAGCTTACGCTGCTGACTTAAGACCCATTTTGCATTGGTTTTGTAAAGGTTAATATAAACGCCTCATTACCATAAAATATTTTTTTCAATCATGTTAATACTGTATTTTTAACAAGTTTTTAGAGGCTGTCAAAAGAAGATTTTTAATACAACGTTTAAAGTAAACAATTTACCACAGTATATAAACCCTAAGACCTTGATCTCTTGAGAAAGTAAAGTAAAAGTATAAAATATCTTTATTCATATATCATATAGACTTATTAAAAGTACTTATTACAAGTCAAAAAATAATATTACTAGAAAAAATGTAGTACTGAATAAAAATAAACTTACATAAAATAATACCTACTATGATAGTGAATATCATAAATAAACATAATGTGACTCTACCACCGGTTCGGAGGTTGTTTCCGATCGAGAAGACTCCGGCAAGAAACTTGTTGGTTATGTACTCTTTTCAATCTTGTTTTTTTACACAATAATTAAAATACACATTGACCAACAAATGATTTCCCTACCTTGCAGTCTGAGACTGGTAGTTACGAGCTTATTTCTATTTCTAGTATTGAGTTTATGAACATCACTGTTTTTCTAGAAGAAATGCAAGTTTTTACGGACATACTACATCATCATCAACTCTTTCGTCAGTTTTGTGTTTCTGCTGGTGAGTAAGTCAGTCGTAGCTACATGAAGACTCTCTCTATGCCCAATGTAAGAGACAGGTATATACCATTATAAGCATAAAAAACGGAGCCATTAGAGATTACAAATTCCACTGTATTTTTAGGAATTACTTTCAATTTCAAGTTACAGTTCGCATATTTCGGCCCGGGCAGGAAGACTTAGTTCGGCGGCTTAAGTTGATAGAAAAATAAGGCTCCTGATTGATATCGCAACAGCAAGATAAGTGTACTTCAGTTATTTTCACAGTGTTATGTCGTATGGTCGACAGTTGTGGGGCTCGGCAGTGGATCTAAACACCATCTTTATTCTTCAAAAAAGAGCCATCCGCTCCATTTGCAATCTTAGACCACGCGACTCGCTTCGGGAAGTATTCAAAGAGAAAGATATTTTAACTGTGAATTTATTTATTTAGCTGCTGTTTTCCGTGATGTATTTACATCCAGCCTGGCAGCTTAATAACAAGCGGAGACATAGGCTCTACCCTACAAAGCGGTGTTGCCATGTTTAGCATAGATTTATTAATATAGTAATCGATTTTATCAATAGTACTTATATAATTAATCGATGGTATCGATATAAATAATCGATACACGATTCAAATATTCGATATAATCGATAAAAATAAGCGGTGTAATTGATACCACTGATCGGTAAAAATTGTCGATTAATCGATACAAGTAATCGATGTAATCGATACAAATAATCGGTATGATCGATTCTACTCATCGACATCACTTCAAAACCACGACAAATATAAGGTGCCATGTTAGGACCTGTCGAAAAATTTGAATTTCATATACAAAATATTAAGTCACGACCAAAGTCGCCATGTTAGTGACGGTAGACAAAATAGAGAAATTACCAAATTTGTATGGAGAACTTTTTGTTTATCGTGGCGCGCATCTTAGTCCCGTTGGTCATCCTTACTCTCTGCGCGTGGGCGACCAACGCTGAGTTACTCATCAAATAAAATACCGTTTATTATTGTATCGAATATTTACTGCTGTTTGCAAGTATCGAAATCAAGGTTATATCGAAACAGTTACAATCGAATTTGCATTAAATTACCATGCTAGTACAGCCTTTTTTACTCAGCGGCGTTTTTGATAGCCATGAATACTATGGAAAATTCCTGATCAAATTTGTACGTGCTGATAAATTGCGAAAAATTATAAATACACAATTTTTTTTTCTTAAAAGATGGCTGTCAACGAATGAAGGTAAGTTTAAAATTATTCAAATAGCGATAGATATAATTATTATGTCGCTCAGTATTATAAATTCGTAAAAAATCTAAAGCGGGTGTAGTCTAGCGGATAAGTCGAAAACTAATGAAAAACGACTATTAATTTGGCGCCTAGGAAAGCAAATATCGATTTTCAAAACAGGAATATTGATAGGTTAGTACAAACCATTATGTTGTATGTAAGCAAAAGTAGCTCTAGGCGGAGCTACAGAGCGCGAGAAACTGCAACTGAAGATGTTTGGGGTAGGAAAAGTTGAAGAAGGAACGTCAATGAATAACATAAAACGAACAGACAGTACATTTATTTTTCGTATAGCCACAGTAATGACATGCATGTCAACCACGATAAAATACATGAGTTAAATGTAATGTGACACCGGTGCCGGACAACTGTTGATTTTATTGTGAAAAATATGTTATACTATGTCTAAGCTGAACTTTTTGTACACTGTGGACCAGATTACATTTCTAACTGAATTCGCACCTAGTCTTTACGACTAAACCGATTCAGATTTTGAGGGTGTTTGGAACACGAGCTGGGGGGTTAAGGGGCGAGGGGAAGCGGGGAGTATGTCGCGGTCCAATTTGCGTGTGTAATTGCCGCCGGGAGGGCTTTGACGCGAATCACTTCTCACCGGGATAATTAAACGCACGGGCACTAACGAAACGGGCCCGGGCAAGTTTTGGTCCTGCGAGCCGGATGCCGATCTCGAGACAGTGAACCTTTTGTAGTCGTCTGTAGGGAGATATTGCAATGAAAGTTTGAAAGTGACTGATTAACCCCTTCGCTGAGTGGACTGTACACTTAGTAGTAAACCGGTTTTTGGTGACTGCTTCTCATGTAGATTGTTTTGCCGTATAATGATATAATATTGTACAGTTGGTGGAAATCGAATATTGTACAGCTGGTGGAAATCGATAAGAAAACAAAGCTACCGTGTAACAACCATAATGACGCTAACAAGAGGGGAGAAAGTCTAGTTATGCAAATAAGATCGAATGGAGAGCACCCTACTGATTTTTTATACACACTAGGGATGGTTTTCGAAATACTGTAAATACCTATAGATACTTAAAGTTTCATGTGATGTTTAGATGTAATACTGTTACGATTTAGCTGTAGTTACTGTTAATTACATAATTTTTGTATTATCATGTAGATTAAAACGAATTTAGTACATTACTATTCAGCCCCTGAAACGTATTCCGCGCGAGTTAGTTCGGTGTCCCAAGCCCTGTTACACATAACTCAGTTAGTTTTGCGACCAAATTCCCATACCGATGTTTGTTTTGAAAGTTACACTCTAAAGTGTCACTGACGAATGAAATGTAATATTTACTCGTGACCACTGACGTATATGATTGTATATAATATTATTCTCTATGATGTACTTGACTACTTGAGAAGGAAATGTACGTTACTATGAGTTCATCTAAAATTGTGATATAAAGTAGGTACTTGTATAAACAAAGCGCATAAATCAGTATATAATAAAAAACAGCATTATTTTTTAGCCTTAACCTAAAGATCTTGGGCTCTACACTACTAAAGACTGGAGGTAGACTATTTTTACATAAAAACAAGATCAGTTTCATAACGTCTTGTTCACGTTCTAACACTTAGGCCCGTATTCTAGAATCATACTCAATACGTTTTCAAATCTCTACTCAAATGATCGATCATTTGAAAACGTCACTCAGATCTATGCTCAAGTACAGATTTTGTTTCAAAATACGGGCCTAAATCATCTATTAACATTCCATTGGTATTGCGTCACATAACTTTCAAAATGTCCTGTACGTCTACCACGTAAAAAAATGTATTGGGATTTGACATGGCATGTCATGACAATGTCACATTCTAATACATTTTTTACGCAAACAATAACGTAAATTTAAAGTGGCAACTCGTGGTAGACGTACTGAAAACACAACATCAAATTGACAAATTATTTCCGATAAAAGTGTTACCGTTCTTCACATCTAAGTGGCACTTTGACAATGACAACATTTATGTCTTTATCTCCAGTTTTCTCAGCCTAATTGTTAAAAAGATAGGCTCTTGGAAATAAGAATTGACAGCTAGGGGTGGTTTATTATTTCAGTCGCCTCCCCTTTTACTTGGGAAGACGGATTGTCATGTAAATTTATTCTATCACCTGAAGCTGAGCGTTTTATTTTTTTCTTTCAAAGTGCTTTGATGGTAGTTGTGTTAGGGAACTGAAACGTTATAAGATGATTGGTTGCTAGGTACTTTAATATATGCTCTCAAGGTGAGGGTTGGTAGCCAATATATTCGCTCAAGACTATATCCCGACTGTGGTAGTCAGAGGTTGATTGCCTGTAGCCATTCTAGTGACCGAAACACACAAAACCGATATTTAGGATCAGCTTTTTAGAATCATACGTGGTGGATAGCGAGCATGCCGCCTTCATACAAATTTGTTTGATTTCTTTAAGGCCATTAACGTCACTGGTGAGTAAGTCCCAAAGTTAACTATTAAAACAACGATGATTCTGACCACATCATATAGGTCCAAATTTGCAGTACTCAACACCTAGCACACGGCGCTTCCCAACGATCTTATTTTCTATATATTATTAAAAAAGGGCTATTATACTACAAAAGACTACCTTATAGATAAAAATGCCTGGGTATAAGCACTCTGCTCGATGCGGGATTAAATAGCTCTATTGTAACAGATGTTTTATTGTAAGAGTTAATAGGTACCTAGAATGTACGTACTGACTAACAATTTTTCTTTTTGAATTGTTTAAATGAATTCTTGTTATTATATTATTTTATGGTTGGTTTTTTCTCTTTGTTTTATATTCTTTTAGGTTTATTTGTATCAAAATGACACACTGCTTGTACTTTACTAACGCCTGTTGTAAACCCAAAACAAGTTTAAAAGAGTAACTGCTGAGTTTCTCGCCGGGTCTTCTCAGCAAGAAACAACTCCGACGCGGTGGTAGAGTCGCATTATGTCTGTATACAGTTTATTTACATATCCATAATAATATTATTATGGTATTTAGGTCTATTGCATGTGACATATAATAATTTTTATATTTCTAATTATTTTAAGCGACAAATAGCACATTCGCTATCCTCTTTTTTTATTTCTTCAGCCAATATTTCGGCTACTCAACCTGCTTTTATTGAGCAGACAGACTTGTCGACTTTGGAACATGTTCCAAATCATTAAAATTAGATATTAAGACAACAGAGGAAACCTCTAGCAAACCTCCATCTATGACAAAAGAAAAGCCCAACAGTAATTACCTCAATTTTGTTCATCAGAATATACAGGGCTTTTCTGGCAAAGATTTAGAGGTAGGTTTGTTCCTTGACAGTATGAATATAGATGTTTTATGTTTAACAGAACACTGGCTTAAGGAACACAACTGTCTGTTAAATTTTGATAATTATAGCATCGCTAGTATGTTCATGAGAGTTTCAGCTATTCGGGGTGGGTCACTAATATTATTGCACAATAAGTTAAAGTATAAAGAACGCAAAGATGTGGTAGCACTCTCAATTGAGCAAACTATTGAAATTTCATGTGCAGAGTTAGAGCGGATTATTATTGTTTGTGTGTATAAACCACCATCTGCGGATTAATCACTGTTTGAAGAATCTTTGGAAGAAGTGTTAAAGAGAGTATGTAAATCAAACAAGAAGGTGGTTGTTTGTGGTGATTTTAATGTAGATATTCTAGACTCTTCTCAAACCTCACTTAGATTTTTGAATCTTTTTAAATCATTCAATTTATTTAATATTTTTGATCAACCAACTAGAATCACTGCGTAATCAGCTACCTGCTTGGATAATTTTTTTTGTGAAAATTTTTATAAGGAGAAATCAATAATTAATTGTTTAAAATCAGACCATTGTGGTCTGTTAACCAAATTTGAGCACCGTCATGTCCCTCAATCGGTGGATAATATTTTTAGACCATTTACTCAGAAACGTATAGAAAAATTTAAACACAATATAAACAATCAACTTCCTTACTTATCACACCAAGACCAGAACATTAATGATCAGTATGAGGATTTGTTCACTCTGTTAATGTATGAACATAACACCATTTTTTCAAAAAAAAAAAAGTGACAGTTGATAAATTTAAATTTAAATTCAGTGACTGGGCTACTCCAGGTATTCATAAAAGTAGGATTAAATTATACGAATTATATGATTTAAAAGCGAACTTTCATAGTCCCAAACTAGTAGACTATGTTAAATCTTACTCTAAGATATTTAAAAAATCTTGCAATGTTGCCAAGTCCATGTTTTTGCGAGACAAAATAAAACAAGCAAAAAACAAAATCAATGCGACTTGGAACATCATAAACAAAGAAACTTGTAAGTCCATACCACGCAATAACTCTTTCTCACTTAAAATTAAAGATAATATTATTAAGTCTGACGTTGATATAGCTAATACATTTGAATCATTTTTCTCTGAGATACCTTTTATTACTACCAGTAAACTAAATTCTAGTTCACTGCTAGCTAGTTATCTCCTCACATCAAGTGTTAATGAGTGCGTCACTAGTTTTTGCTTTGACCATATATCTCCTCATACCATCCTCAAATCGTTTAAAGAACTTAACATAAAAAAACGGAGAATTTATGGTGTATTTCTGTTGATATACTTAAATCAGTCATAGATACCATCTCCCCTAGTTTAGCGTTACTTTTTAATAACTGTGTAGACAAGGGTCAGTTCCCTAATTTAATGAAATTTAGTAAATTCATACCCCTTTATAAGTCAGGTGAGAAAAGTGACTCATCCAATTATAGACCTATTTCTATTCTACCAGCTATAAGTAAAATTTTTGAAAAAATAATATTGAATCAATTACATTCTCACTTTGCTTTGAATAAATTATTACATAGTAATCAATTTGGATTCACTTAAAATAGGAATACAACCGATGCAGGTGTTGCGCTCATCAAACACATATTTGATGCGTGGGAAGGCAAGCAAGATGCAATAGGAGTTTTTTGTGATTTATCAAAAGCATTTGACTGCGTAGATCATGAAATCTTACTGATTAAGCTGAGGCATTACGGTGTTTCAAATATTTCACTTAGCCTTATAGAATCTTACCTCACTGATACAAAAAGTGAGTATCAATGGTACGAACTCTTCCGGTGCCACCATACGTATGGGCGTGCCCCAGGGATCAATATTGGGTCCTCTGCTGTTTTTAATCTATATAAATGACCTGCCTTATTTTGTCAAAGACCTATGTGGCATTGTATTATTTGCTGATGACACTTCTCTAATTTTTAACGTAGATAGAAGTAACAAAGCGCTTGACGACGTAAATAATACTCTTTCTAAGGTACTGCATTGGTTCACGAGTAACAATTTACTGCTTAATGCTAAAAAGACCAAATGTATCAAATTTTCTATGCCCAATGTAAGACAGGTCGATACCATTATAAACATGAATAACGAGCCATTAGAGATTGCGAATTCCACTGTATTTCTGGGAATTACTCTCGATTCCAAGTTACAGTGGGGTCCGCATATTTCTGCCCTGGCAGGAAGACTTAGTTTGGCAGCTTATGCTGTTAGAAAAATAAGGCTCCTGACTGATATCGCAACAGCAAGATTAGTGTACTTCAGTTATTTTCACAGTGTTATGTCGTATGGTCTTCAGTTGTGGGGCTCGGCAGCGGATCTCAACACCATCTTTGTTCTTCAAAAAAGAGCCATCCGCTCCATTTACAACCTTAGACCACGCGACTCGCTTCGTGAAGTATTCAAAGAGATAGATATTTTAACTGTGTACTCTCAATTTATTTATGATAATGTAGTATATGTCCGTAAAAACTTGCATCTCTTCAAGAAAAACAGTGATGTTCATAAACTCAATACCAGAAATAAAAATAAGCTCGTAACTCCCAGTCTAAAACTGCATAAGGTAGGGAAATCATTTGTTGGTCAATGTGTAAAATATTTTAATAAGATTCCGCAAACTCTTGTTGAACTGCCTCTTCACAAGTTTAAGTCACAAATTAAAGCTAAGTTAATGAAGCGGGGTTATTATAGTGTTGACGATTTCTTAAATGATAAGAATTTGTGGTCATCTTAGGTATAATCTGCTCCTCTGCACACTTTTTTGTTATGACTTTACTCTGTCAATTCCATTTTTGTGTATAAAAACAAGATTGAAAAGAGTAACCATCGAGTTTCTTGCCGGAGTCTTCTCGATCGGAAACAACCTCCGAATCGGTGGTAGAGTCAGATTATATTTAATTATGATATGAACTATCATAGTATTATTTTATGTAAGTTTATTTTTATTCAGTATATTTTTGCTACAATTTTTTTTTGTACATGACATGTCATAAGTACTTTTTATAAGTCTATATGAATAAAGATATTTTTTACTTTTTACTTTACTTTATTATTTAGTATATTTTGCTGTAAATTTGACGACTTGAAAGTACTGATACAGTCTATTTGAATAAAGTTATTTGAGTTTGAGTTTGAGTATAATTTCGAAAATAATTTAATCAGAGCGGTTTTATGCCAGTCAAATTATGCTAAGCTAATGTCGTGGCCTTTATAAAACATTGATCGAACTATAATAATGAAGTCCTAAAGTATACGTTAACTGGCGAAAGAGCATGATTATTATCTGTTCTATTCAATGTTCAATTGTGTTCATGCAACAATCGGTTATTTTATGTCACCAACAGTCTTCATCTGTTTTGCAAAATATCATGTCTACGTGGCAAAGTCTATAATGCAGAAAAACAAGGCCATCAATACAATATGACCTGAAAGCTTCACCCCAAAGAAGCTCAGTTATAAGTTGAGCATAAAAACGAAGACGATCGAGCCACTCAGCGGCGTTCAGGTGATGGAATACATTTACATGATAATCTCGCTGCTTGCGCGACGAAACACAAGGAAATAATAAGATATTTGGGCGAAATTGGTTCGCGAAACAAAATTTCTTCAGCAAGTTATTAATTTTCGCATTGGTTTTTTAATATCAACAGTGACGATTTTCACAATGAACGCCAACTTTTACTATGAATTGTCCTACTGAGCTCTATCGCTCTGTCTCTTTTTCGTTCTAAAAATAAATCAACAAACTTAGGTAAAAACATATTATCTGAAGCATATAAAAATAACCCGCTCAAAACCGTTTAGCGCAGGGAGCGTATCTCTGCGAGAACATATTAATAAGTATGCGGTGATTGGCCAGATCTGTTGATTTTAAATTTAGGATGTTATATTTATTAAATATGTAATCTTTATAAAATTAAGACGTAAATGTACTACGTGTATTAATTTATGATAGAAAATTTCGAACAGATAAGATCAATAAATGATAGCTGTTGCATATAAAGTGATAAACATAACTAAAAGCTACGTGGAAAATTATGTCTTGTCTGTCTATCACTCAACGATCTCGATTCTCCATTAAAAGATGCAACTAAGAGAAAAACCTCACAATCTACTGGAGCATTGTTTCGGCAATTCAATTACAAATCCCCGTTCCGATACCGTAAGAATTATTTAATATAAAAGGGGAGTGTAATAAAAGTGAGGAGGGAAAGCCCTACTCGCCAATAACACGGCGCTCACAAAAGCAGTAATTGTTATATTAAACGCAAAGCGTTTCTCATTTAAGAATAATATAAAAGGCGCTGTATAACGAATTGGATTTCGTAGCAAGCTACGGGCTACGAAACATGCTACGAAAAGTACCAGTGATAAGAATCTGGTGCGAAAGCGGATCCAGGTAACTTTATAATTGAATACTCATACCTACTTAATTGCTTCTATTTCTACATGTATAAAATCATCTTCTTATCGTGTCGAGTGGCAACACTACACTACTCGTACGTGCGACCAGAATTCCGCCACTTGCAAGGCATTATTGCTGGCACTCATGAGGTCCTCGCATGTGCAGCTAGCGGGGCACGGAGGGCACAGTAAAAGGTGACGCATGTTTTGTGGGAAGACGCCACTCTCGCGTTGTTAGCGATTTCGATGAAGCCACATTTACACAAGCTGTCCTTGCTGTGGCCGACCTGGGTCCGCAGTCTATTCAAGGATTGCCAGGGCGTCCATGGTAGCTTATGGCTAGGAGGAGACACCTCAGACAGCTACATCACGCGAAACTAAACTATCGCTGTAGCAACTTCAGATAATTTCGATAGTTCATAATTATTTACACAGTGATCCAAGTGACACTAAAACAAAATTGGACATGACGAGATGCAAATATTATGCAAATGTTTCGGTTAATATTACAGTGAATGATCATCAAAGTAGGTAAAACAGTCGGTTATCAAAACCGCGACGGATCATGATTCTATGTATGATTGGAGTTGCTATAAGTCACTGCTGCGCATAGGCTCCAATATGATAAATTATGTTTTTTTTTAGAGACAGCAGTGTGCTTGATTGCTTCAGCTCTGGTGCTTGACATCTGATCCCATGATACTTCAGCTTGGTCTGTTGGAATTTCATTGGATATTATACGTCTCCTGAGGCCACATCAACTGTCTTGTTTCGTTTGAATAGCAGATTACCAACGCCATTTCTTTGTTCCTCGGCACTGTGGTCGGCTAGCTATGCTTGTACTATTTTAGCTGAAGACTTGGTTTTAAGAGTTTAACTTGGCAGTGTCTTATATTGTATTTGCATTTAAAACCCCATATATTTGTCCACCTAACTTTTTTAAATACTTGTTTTAAACGCCCAACTTTTCAGAAATACTCCTCAATGTGTCTGATTTTCTGATTCTGAAATTGCAAATGGCCAGTTAGGCAACTTTCTAATTTCACTGGACTTATATCACACACAAAATCACAAAAACGTATACACAAAACATTAATACTCGTATCATTTCTCATTGATTGTTGAATTTCAGACGGTTTCAAACATTCTTTCTATTTCCTAAAAGTTGTAACCAAGCGTAGTGGTTAAGTACTCCAACTCAGATCGCGGATCGTGTGGTATCTAGTTAAAATCTGGCCAGAACCAACCTTTGTGTTCATTGTTTAAATTCCGACTAACTAACCAAATCAACCCGGATAGCGGCGGATTTAGGCTCACCACCTACCATTCTGGGTTTTAATATCATTGGTGAAAAGTGGGCTTTTGAGTTTTCCGTTCACCATGACGGCAACAGTCACTTGCCTCTGACTACCCCGTTTGGGATAAAGTCGTGATGGTATGTTATGTGTATAACGCCAGAAAATGTTCTAG
This sequence comes from Udea olivalis, assembly GCA_947369235.1. Classification (NCBI taxonomy): domain Eukaryota; kingdom Metazoa; phylum Arthropoda; class Insecta; order Lepidoptera; family Crambidae; genus Udea; species Udea olivalis. Next base: position 24,301,469 of record OX376343.1, on the reverse strand, counting down.
CCTCACTGCAAAAGAAGTGCCCATTTCCATGATTTTCGCAACAAGGAAAAGAAAAATATGTTACGTGTTTATGAGTCAAACGGTGTTATTAGTCCGCGTTTTCATATTTCATTGTCATAGAAAAGCTATTCTATTAATGGCCGCTTCTACGTCAATACAACTATAAGTTTTATAAATGCCGGATACGTTTGACTGAAAAGGGTTTTAATACCAGTTTTATAATGTTTTATGCTTAGTGTTAAAAGTCAATAACAATGTTTCGTTTCATTCGTCTTTCATAGCCACAGGAACAATGCCCACAACCCGTAACCTAGTGACCTTAACCAAGTTGACGAACGTCACATCGCGCACGCAATGAATGATCTTCATTTGGGAACTTTTCTTCACAAGCGGTAAGCACGCCGTTTTGCGTTTGGTGTTATAATAATTATTTTAAATGCTTAACTTTTTTAGGAATAAAAATATCAGTACAGCTGCTGTGCATTTTTTCCTCTCGTTGAAAACCTTTAATCTCTACTTATCACTAGACCAATTATCACAAAAGATATAGATGCGCAATTGAAAATTCTAGTATGTTCATTCTCATGTTGTTGTTTATGTGACTTCACAATTTGTTTATGACTACAGAATTGTAGGCCGGCATTCAGGATTAGAATAGGTCATTGCTGGGCGGGAACTAACTGCTGGCATAATAACAACCCGCCAATCATGCGCGTCAGAAAAAAATCAAAATATCAGCAGGCCCTTTTGCCCTGTGGAAAAACATCCGAAAACGGAGCAGCGACTCCGTGATAATTCCCATCTTCGTTCGATAAACCCCGATAAGTGGACGAGAACTCGCGAACAGAATAAATATCTGCGAATACTTTTCGCTCGGTCCCGATCGTTATTTATTATTTATGGAAATAGACCTGCAACTCCATCGAGGGAAGGTCGTCATATTTTTCTTAAAAAAAGTAATGTCCCCCGGTGCGGGCGGGTTTGTCATGCAAATTTATGCGATCCGTTTTAGCGTTCGTTTTTAAACCGATCGCGATTTCTGGACGGAATATTCAATCGCATTGTGAATAAAAGAGTTTTTGTACAATAATGTCGGGTCACGAAAGAAGTTAAACGAAATCGTAAATTAGAAATATCGTAATCGCTCATTGGTTGGGCTTTATTGTTCGATTTGAGTTTCGGTTAGGCTATATTTGTACAATTGTTACGCAAACACCGTTACAATCGTGAAAATACGCTTTTTTAATATTGAATTATCCTTCATTTATTTTTTATTAAATGCTCACCATGGTGCCTTAAACTCAAACTCAAATATCTTTATTGTAATAAACTTAATCAATCCTTTTAAATATTTAAAAAATATACTAAATAATAGACAAATACTATAATAATTCGAATATACGCCGAAAAAAATGGCGATGCATCGTGCGGCGTGTTCTATCTATCCACTTCCACGACTACATGACGACCACGCCCGCTCTGCCAAGAGTGTATCGATGAAGAAGAGGAGAACATGAATATATAAATAAATAGTATACAAACATAATACGACTCTACCGCCGCGTCGGAGGAGTTGATTCTTACTGAGAAGACCCGGCGAGAAACTCAGTAGTTACTCTTTTGAACTCGTTGTGGTTTTACAATGCGAGTTAGTAGAGCACAATTTGTTAGTTGAAAAAAAATGGTTGAATTCTAACAATAATAAACAGAACAACCTAATAAGTAGGTACGTCAAAGCTACAGAATATGAAACAATAGGAGGGACCAAGTCATTTATACAATTGGATTCCATGCAATAAAATGAAATAGGATCCTATGCATACGCTTTATCTATCGGCATTTCCGAAGCAGAGTAGAAATTACTATTTCTAAACCGAGTTTTCCCAAAAGCGGATATCCTAATAGCCTCTCTATGAGCTACATGACGTCACCGGTGACAAATGATGCGACAACGATGACGTGTCACTCCCGAGGGTGTATTATCCGTGTTAACATCGTCACGCATTGACTGCGTGGAAATGCCTTTTGTGCGGCAACAGCGACGATTTTAACGGTTGACAGTGATATCTTTTTGACTAATGAGCAGCCGCGACCCATAAAACAAAAATGGTGTCTGTCTGTACCTACCAACTCATTTCATGTTGTACTTGTTCATATGATGCATATTTTGTGAGGAGCCCAGCGTGAAGCTTCACAAGATCGAAACCACAACGTCAAAATCAATTAAATATACTTTAGCATTTAAAACCAATTGAGAAATTGAGATTTCCAAGACTTGTGATAGTGCACCGCTCGTGACCACGGTGACATGCAACTGTCACCGAAATGTCGATATTTTTTATTTATTTATTAATAATTTACAAAAAGATAAATAGGTAAAGCAATTTACCGCAATTGTTTCGTTGCAAAAACCCGTCTTTATTAGAATTAGTTGAAAATACAAGAGCTCAATTCGCAAAACACCACTTGTTTTAAGAAATTTGTTGTTTTTTGTGTGAAAATCATAAACAACATTTACTACAAAAAATTTTTGCGTTTTTATGAATACTCAATAGGTACCAAGATTGCAAAACAGCTGCATAAAACGAAGGATTAGAATGAAAAGGCTTTAATTATATTTTAGAGTAAACCGTATCGAAGAAAAAAGTTATTCTGTACGTCTACCACGAGTTGCCACTTTAAATTTACATTATCGCTCGCGTTAAAAAATGTATTGGGATTTGACAGTGTCATGTCATGTCATGTGTCATCCCAATACATTTTTTTACTCGAACGATAACGTAAACTTAAAGTGGCAACTCGTCGTTGACGTACTGGTTTACAGCTGTGACGACAAAATTACATCGTTGCCAGATGCCTCAGCATGTTGTTTAAGCAAACATTTTTCATTCGCTAGTGCAACATAATGTCATGTAGCTCATTTCGCGGAGGGGGCGATTAGTCCCCGGGGCCGAAGCTTCGGAACACAGCATCTGCATAAACCAATCCCACTGTTTACAGACGCGGCGGTTATAAATGGAAATGTTACGGACGGTGGAACGGAAAACAGACCTGGCAGCCGCCAGTAGTTGTGCAAAGAAAAGAACAGTTTCTAATTTCGAAAAGTGTAACAGCCAAAAGGATTTGCAAGCAAAGACTAGGAGTAATCTTCAAAGCAATCTGACCTAAAGTTAAACAGAGTGAAAAGACTGTAAAAGACTGGTCCTAACTGGGTCAGCTTAATATGAGGCATCCGTGCCCAGTGCCTTGGATGCTGAAGTGAAAGAACGTGGCTTGCGGTCACCGCCGCCCGCCCGCTCCGCAGCCCGACGACTGCCGATTATGGCCGACGTGTCCTGAAGGCGCCCACTCTCCAACAAAGACTAAATAATATAAACTTACTTATATTATTTCATATAAACTCTTGCTTATGAAGGTATGGCTACTAACTCGTTTTTTGAAACCAAACCAAAGTTTAAAAGAGTAAGAACTGGGATTGTCGACGGGTCTTCTCAGTTTAAGGGTGTTTTTAACCAAAATTTATGCCGCATTTTGGGTTAGTAACATCGTACCAGTGGGTTATTCATTCACTTTGACTGCAGGAAAATCACGTTCGTGACAGCAATCATAGCATAGCAATATATTATTCGACATCAAACACTGCATGATCATGGGAGGAGCTGTCAAATAGCAAGCAACTAGCAAGTGAGACACGCTGCAGCTTCGGGAATCAAGGGGCCGAAATGAGGTTAACCATCTTTCCGTTCCGACACCAAAAGCTTGCATGCCCCACGAAAAGGGCAGTTGTAATTTTTTAATCCACCTACTGTAAAATATCAAAATAACTCAATAAGAAATTCAATATAAACAATTGATGTTTTTAATAATGAAACTGGAAACTTTAGAAGTCTATGAATACTCCTCTTCACTGCCCAGTATATTGCGTGGTTGTGCCACAGGGGACATTTGACCTGTTGGTTCAATGGAGCTACCCTAAGACGAGGAATCTAGCTACCTCGAAACTTTGTCCTTTGATTTCAAGTTTTGGTAAATTTAATCAAAGAAACTTTGTCTATTTCGGAATACGCAAGATTACGTTCCATAAACATTCGTTAGATAAAAGGGTATATGTTGAAGGGCTTGTTGATAAAAACATGAAACAAGCAAAACTGAGTTAAATATAGATGTACGATAATTTTTTTCAATTTCTATGGATATTGCAGTAAATTAAAATTCAATTTGAGACTAATGCCTGTCGTTGCGAGAACCATTGTGTCTGCCGTTTTTAAAGATATCCCATCTCTCTATGTGACGAACATTTGTGTTTGTTGTGTGGCTGGGTGTTATTATCTATGTATGTATTTAGAAATATTTAAGTATGTTTATCAGTCTCTGACACCCATAGTACAAGCTCTGCTTTGTTTGGGGTCAGATGATCTTGGTGTAAGATGTCCCAAATATTAAAAAAAAACTTACTTAAATAGATAATAACACCCAGACACACAACAAATACAAATGTTCGTCACACAAATATTTGTCATGGGTGCGGATCGAACCCACAACCTCCGGCGCTAAAGGCAGGATCGCTGCTATTGCGCCAACAGGCCAGTCAACACATTTAATTATTTATTTATTTTTTTGAAATATTATAACATAAAAGCGGAAGATGACAGAAGAGGCGCGGAGAGGCGGAAGTGACCCAGAGACCAACGCACAGCCAACTTTTGAAGAAAGGTGAACTAAGTATCCAAAATTTACCTGTGGTGTTGTTACACTTATTATATGTAAACTTTAACACTAACACTGGTAACTATTACTATCTCAGTGCTTTTATGTAAAAACTACAAGAAACGAGAAATATATAATAATTCCAGAACTAAATTAGTTCACAAAAGTGTATGTAATGGCTTTAAATTTCGCGTTACCGTGATTCTGTGCGGTGAATAATTTAATGAGTTTCACTTGCATAAATTGCGGGCTTATTTAATGAGTGTAATAAAACTAAACTCGCCGCTTCACTGTGTGTTGTTCGCAAAACTTTGTACTGTAAGGGTTTTCTCACACTACTGAATGTTCTATTTATTCAAATCAGCAAAATAGGACTCCGCCTGAGGACTTGAAAACAATAACAAGTTCGTTCATCATCGGCTGTCAGTAACAGCTTAGGCCATTTCAGTTTTTTTTAACCTTGGCACAAAAAAATGTAGTTTTCCGTTATATTTGCATTGAGAAATATTTGGTACACAAAACATCATCAATACTAAGAGGGTTGCCTTTAAGGGGCCCAAGTTCTCTTTCTAATTTATCTACATTTACCCTAGCTCAGCAAGAAAGGAAGGAAATACCAAAAGGCAGTGGGCAGTGAAAAAATCTCTGAAGCTAACAATGCAGCTTTTTTTTCAAAATGTAGTTTTGATAAGTGAAAATAAATCTTAAAAAATTAATCATGTAAATATTTTTTTTAAGAGTTTCAATACATATTAAGTGACTTTTATATACTAGTTGTTTTCTTATACAACTCAAGCAATGTAGAAGAACCCTTACGAAGGAACTATTTTATATAACAAATGTGTATAGAACACAAACTTAGGCCCGTTTATTTTGAAATAGATAAAGTTTCTTTGATTAAATTCACTAAAACTTGGATTCAATGGAGAGTTTCTCGTATTCCAGCGTAGAGATTGTAAACTTTGTACTGTTTTGGTAGATTAGACGAAACTGTTCTTAGGTTTATTTATGAACGTTTTTAGTTTTCTTCACATTTTAGGGAACTCAAGAACCTTATTTACTTAAAATCACGTCATTAATTATTCACTACAGGAGGATCTTATGACTCTGAGAAGAGGCAAATTGGTAGTTGTCATCTCCCATGCAAAGTTGAGAAACTCTTAGAAATTAAGCAGTCACTTTAGTTTCACTTAAATTTTTAAGAGGCAGCATCTTTTGAAGGGTTTTCCTTGACTTGAGTAAATATTTCAGAACTCGGGAAAATAACAGGGGGGCTAGCCAAAAGCAACACGCCGCGACGATTTCTATAATAGAAATCGTTCAAATGTATGGGGATGACATAAGTTGTCACAATTATTAGCTATTGGCTAGCCCCCCAGAACTCATGATTGGTCTTAAAAATAGTTAAGGTGTCACTTCAAATATTTACCACTATTTTTCTCTCGTTAGTAGAGCGTCGTGGCTTAGTGGTTAAGCACTCAAACTCGTATCGCGGATCATGTGAAACCAAAATATTTGTGTTCATTGTTTAATTTCCGACTAACTCTCCGATGATGGAAAATATCGATGAAAAACCAAATCAACCCGGATAGCGGCGGAAGGCTCACTACCTACCACGTTGGGTTCTAATACCACTGGTGAAAAGTGGGCTTCTGAGTGTTCCGTGCACCATGACGGCAACAGTCACTCGCCTCTGACTACCCCGTTTGGGATAAAGTCGTGATAGTATGTATGTAGTATGCGGTTACTGCAGCCTATAGACACGTAAAAAAGGAAGTATTTACTCGCTCGTCGTTGACCCTGTGAGGCTAGGGTCCACTTTTGTGAAGTCAGCAAGACAAACAATGGTGACCTCAAGAGAGACCTGATAGGGGGGACCAAATGACCATGACCGCTCTCTGGTGAACTCTATCTACCTTATTTGACAGCAAGAACGCAAAACTGATGCAGCTATAATGAAAAGAAGAATGAAACGAGGCTAAAAGATTCACCTCACCAAAGCTGGCACAGATATCCTGGTGCTAAAATTCAAAAGCGCGTTAGTTCTACGATATTTTTTGCCATGCAGCCTTCTGAAAGTCGATTCCTACGGGCTCCCCGCTCGAAGCCTTCCTAATGCGAAAATGAATAATGGCTCCCATAATAGCTCTCGTTATTACCTCGAGAACGCAGTTTTAGAAACACTTTAAAATAATCGGGCGAAAGCCAAGGTGCGTAGGGTAAATGTGGGAAAAATATTTATGGGGAAATGAAACAATATAAGGTAAATCTTTTTTTTAAACAACCTCTTCAAAAGATAAATCGATTTTACTGCAGTTTTGGCAGTTTTACTTGGGAATTTACTTTGGAATTACATTATTTTATCAGAAAACTAGTTATTGGTTATGAAAATCCATCACCATCCTAAAATATAGATCAGTAATATTCTATATAAAAAAATATATCTCGGATTGTAAATTTATATTTGCATATGAAAGAAGGCCACAATAATTCATCCATAATCATTCGAAATTAATGATTGCTTCATATCAAATTTCATAACTTTGTCATACCTTACTGTGGGAAATGCCTCTATGCATCAATCCGACAATCACATGCTCTGTTTCAATGTGCAATAAAGAAAATAATAATTTTGTTTATTGAATCGATGTCAATATTGTTTCCAGGTTTTTCAAATCCAATTAAAAATATGAAAGAAAAAAAGAAAAACAATTTAATTCTTATTTATTGAACAGATTTAAATTTTAAAATCCAAGCATTCGAAGGCAAAGTCAAATCGTCAAACCGAAACTCAGAGTATTATTAATCAAAATCTGCTAATTACCAACGCGCAGAATTAATTCGTATCAAACTTGAGCATATGAAAACTCGAGACTCGCTTCGATGGAGCGTCTAACTAAACTTAGCTCGTTTCTGCGACTTCAACTTATTGGAGTAAAATAAATTGAATTTAAAAGACAGGGCTCTGAAGTCAGGAGCACGCGGCGCCGCGGGGGACCGACGATTATTTCTGTCGACTTGCACCGCGAATGCTTAGAAATAATTATAAGCTAATAATAAGATACTGTTCTGCTTGGAATTTCACCGACAGTGAACAAAGTTGAACAGTTCTTGAAAGACTGGTAAAGTCAGATGTATTGGCATCTCTAAAAAGTTAAAAACTTGTCATTGTATTAAAGTTCACCGGCAAATTCCTAGCCTAATTTTAAAACATATAGTTTCATGGTTTTTTGGCTACAAACGGGTGCACTGTTAATCTTTCAGGGTCCTATGTTTAGCGGTGAACAGTGATTATAATTATGACTATTCTCAGGATTTGCGTTTGATGGTAAATACAAAAACTTCATTATTATCGGATTTACTTAGTGATCCAATGATAGTGCTAAAAAACCAATTTATTGAATTTTTAAGTCGGCCATAATTTAAGAAATTCTTTCTAAAACTAGTTCCAACTAACCCAAGAGGACTTTTGAAGACAAAAAAACCTAAATCCTCGGATAACAGTGACTGAGTTTCGAATAATAATAATAAATCGTTTATTCGCAAGAATATGGTAAATTATAATTGGTCTTAGTATAAGTTTCTCTCCAGCATATTCTACCGAATTGTAGATGTGCAACTATTTTTGAGCTCTATAAGCTCTTGGCATATCTACGGAGTTTCCCCACAGTAAGTAGTTAAGCCATAACGCAACACGGATGGCACATATCCATGATACGCTGTCAGAGCGGCTTCTTTCGATACTGTTGACCTAAATATGTAAATTTTACTAACCAATAAGTCAATGTGAGCCTTCCAATCGCAAAACTTATCTATTTTCACTCCCAGAAACTTAGGCGAATTTACATTTTATATGTTATAATTATTTTATTGTGTGTCTCGATATTTTTCATTGTTTTGCTGTGTTCTAAAATATATAGTTTCTGTTTCTTCAATATTATCATAACTTATATGATATTACCTTCAAACTATTGTCTTCCACCCATTGTTTTACCATTTTAAAACAATTTTTGGTTTTATTTTCGAGTTCTTTTATGTTTTTAGGTTTTACGATAATAATGTCGTCTGCAAATATAATGCACTGTTGATCTATGACATCAGGCAGGTCATTAATTTATATATCTAGTAAAAACAAAAGAAAAAAGTTATCGAAAAATAATTGTGGGAATGTCGCATTGTCAGTGTACTAGCTCCTCAATGGCAAATTACGTGAGGGATTGAAACATAATTTAAAAGACACTTTTCCCAGTTGAGTATTTTTGTAGAGATTGAAATCGCTCAAATTTGTTTTACATCTTTTAAAGTCTTAATTTCAACATAATTAATGCAACATAGTATTTCCGGAAAATTACAGCTGATCAGACAGCCAGTCAGTCAGTATGTTTAGTTCGTCATCTATACTAATTTTATAAAAAAGGAAAGACTTGTTTGTTATTTCGTTTTTTTGTTATTTTTGTTCGAAACTACTGAACCGGTTTCAAAAATTTGTTCACCAATATAAAGCTTCATTATCAGGGAGTGACATAGACTATATATTTCTAACAACTTTGTCAACACTATCACAAAACCTACTTTGGCAAAGTAATAAATGTTCAGCTTCTTAAGTTGCTGACCGCACCAACATCCAATTCAGCCTGCATTTCAACTTTCAAGAGGGCCAGGCCCTTGCAAATCCGCACATATTTCAGTCCGGGACTTATCGGACCTCGTAAAGGACCTAAACAAACGTCCTGAGTGATGGAGCAGCGCCGCAAATATTAAGGCGATAAGCGAACCCATTATTATGGTTTAATTTCCAAGTTTGAGCCTTTTTTTGCGAGGCTTTTTTGATCGATGGAAAAACTGGAGAAGAAGAAACATTTATCCGAGTACGCGAAATGATATAATGACATTTACCAAAAATACTTATTTTATATTTTTTCCAGATCCTACACGTTGATGGATTTTTTTTATTTCATCTTTAAGAGCTCACCTAACTGAGATTTAAAAGTTTTATTTCATTCTAAATCCGGCAGTAACTTACTAATTTGCTATATTATTATGGTCATCATTATCTTCTCGCGCCTGTTGATGATGTTTACTAAAGCAAAAAGACTCTTCTGGTTCCACAGTGATGCCATATTTTATCGATTGTTGATAAATAACAAAACCATGACTCACAAAGTTGCAAATAGACATGTAACAGTGTAAGCTTGACAGATTTTATAAGTAAGTAGAGGAATGACAAGAACAACCGTCTGATATACGAGCAGCGACACGCAATCCACAGAAGGTCGGACGGAACCCTTTACCTAGAGATATTACTGTTTCAAAGTTCTAAACTACTGTAATTTGAGGACGTTTTATGCACAAGGTCGCCATGTTTGAGATTTAAGTGAAGATAGAAAGCATGATTGGTGGGCTCAAATAATAGATGGTCGCCAGAAGTTAATCATGAGTCGTGGTTGGAATGTTGCAGCGAAGATTGGAGTACTAATACTCCGTATTTTCTGGGAAGCACAGTAGAACCAGCAAGAATATAATATATAATAAAGTTTGAATGCACCCTTTTTTTCAGATAATTTTCATTGTCGATTACTTACTTAGGTACTTGAAATCTTGAGGCTTAAAATTGAATATATAGGTAAAGCACGTTCCTGATAATCTAGATCAAATTCAGGCATTATTATTACCAGCCCGCATTTAGCAAACATGTCAGTAAATCAGCCTATTAATTGTAGCTATAACTTGATATCAGTGATATATAACGGTTGTTATGCATGCTGGCAGCCATGAAAATATTAAAAAGGAAAAAAGTTAGAAAAGCTTCGACACTAGGTAACAGAGTGGGAAAATGGATGACCAAAGAAGATAATACCGACAACCAGGCATCTCTTCACGCGACGAGCTTGCCAACCAACTCGGATCGCGGATCGTGTGGTCCCAAGTTCAAATCCGGCAAGAACCCCAAAATCTTTGTGTTCATTGTTAAATTTCCGACTTACTCTCCGGTGATGGAAAACATCGATTGAAAAAACAGATCAACCCGGATAACGGCGGAAGGCTCACCATCTACCACGTTGGGTTGTAAAATAATTGGTGAAAAGTGGGCTTCTGAGTGTTCCGTTCACCATGACGGCAACAATCACTTGCTTCTGACTACCCCGTTTGGGATAAAGTCGTGATGGTATGTTATGTGTAGAACGCCATAAAATGTTTTAGCCTCACTGCAAAAGTAGTGCCCATTGGTGGTGCCCAGATGGTATGTTATGTTTTAACTACAAGTATGTCATTAGTTAAGATCACAAAATAAAGATCTTACAGAAACTAGCCTTTTTCCAGTATGATAACCTAAACATTCCTGACCACCTAGGGTTACTTATATATTCACTCTGAATTTAAAAAATAAAGTAGGTAGGTTTAACCTTATTGACAAAACAAAATTCATCATGTGAAAAAATGCAAAGGTCGACAAAAACATAAACACTCGCGGCAGTGCGACTAGTCACGTGATCGATTCTCATTGGTATCGCTTGTAAACTCACTGTGTCTGTGTGCGTTATCATAATTATGGCGGTTTGTTCTAAGTGGACTAACTATTGTATCTGTCCGGTTGATTTGTGCTAAGAGTGCTAAGACTTATTTAGATGTCAAGTCTGTCACTTCGGATAGTTATGATTACCTACAATTTTTGCTTAGCAAGTTCGAAATAAAGCTATTCTGCTCAACATCGGTAGCAGTTACCCGCCTGACAAGTGAAGTAGGATGCCGCCCCTAGGGAGGTCGCTACCTAGGTAATATGGCCGCAATCTGGTGGGTTAGCGTGCAATAGACTAGTGAAAATTGAAGTTTATTTCTTTGGAAAGTAAGTTATGTGAAACTTTACTAAAAAACGATCTGCTTATGAATGATGATCGAACTCAAAAGAGACAATTTATGTATTGTCTGTACCTCATTTGAAGGTGTAGACCAGAGCATTTCACAAAGGCACAATAGGTACCGACAAAATGATTAGTTCTCTATTCATAAATGAAGAATGCACAATGTTCCGTTACAAGTAAATGCTCTAATCTATTAGCACCCAGGCAAATAAACAAATAAATGAGATTCTTGTAAACACAGGTAAGGATTATATCTAAATCCAAACATAAGATAAGATAAGACAAGATAAATAATCTTTATTGCACAAACAAATACTTACAGCACGTAAAAACAAAAAAGTAAATATTAAAGTACAATTTAGGCGGTCTTATCGATACAGAGCGATCTCTTCCAGACAACCTTCGGCAGAGAGATTTAAAACAGTGGACGAGTTAGGCTGCGCAAAAGCTATGGAAAAAATAATATTGATTACATTTGAATATTATGCTAATATAAAAATAAATAAATAAATACATTTATGTATTCACACATATATTGTTTTAGATTACATGTTGTTCAAATAAAAGTTTTAGTAGGTATAATGTTTATTCACCATGAAGTGAGTTGCTATTAGGCTGTACTATGCCATGTAGACTCAACATAACATTTTTAGAAGGCCTACAAATACCAAATGACTTCCTAATGAAGCAATCCGTAGAATTAAGTGGTTGTTTGAGAGGTTGTTTTTGACGGTCTCTTTGTTTTTGCTATAAAAATTAAATAGCGACAGTCGTTAAATAATACGCTATAATAGTTATATTCAATGATTTTATTTGAACTTTTAACTCCCTCAATCATCATCATATGTGACTCCCAGGAATCACATTAAAAAAACGAAATTTTCAGAAGATCTGGTCACGATCTAGCCCAGCTGGCGAGTGAATTAATATAGCAAATTGAAAAATAAATTCTTGAATAGAAACCAATAGAATACGAATAAAGTGTGCATCAAGGGCACGTCTGCTTCGACAGACGACCTGATGAAGCTGCAGGCCGCCCACGAAAAAACTTCGCTGTAAGTCTTTGGCAAATGATTAAGTTAATTACTGCTTCTATTTTTACTGTTTTTTTTAGATAATTACCGTGGTAGGAGTTTGAATGTTCAATCATGATAATATCCAATGATCTAGGCTGCAGGGGATATTTTGAGCGACCTGGCTGTTTTATAACAACCTTTATATCATTAATCAACTCAGACTTCACTTACGTAGTATTACTTTCAGGCTCCTCGTCAATTACTGAAATCTTACCTAAAACAGAAAAATACGACGAGAAAATCTGAGTGAATCATAATTATATCAAGAGCAAGATCTCAATATCATGTCAAGCTTTATTTTCCAATAAATATAAATATAAATATGCGCCAGACAACACACCTCTTGTAATGGTCTCGAAGTAGGGATTAATATCCCTGTGTTACGAGGTACCACACAAGGAAATAAGCTAGGGGCGTCTCCCAGCACACCCAGACCCGAGTCAATTCAGAAAAGATTGTTTCCTAAATTGACCCGACCGGGAGTCGAACCCGGGACACTACGGAAATCGAGGCGAGGAACCGTGCTACAGCGCACTACGCCAACCGTGTCGTCAAAACAAACACAAATCTCACGCTTTCTAGGAATATTCAGTCTTAGTGGAAGTCTTAGTTACCCGTACAGTACTTAGCGAAATGTGCCCATGCCCACTTCAACTTACTTACATGTTTACAGAACGCAACAGCTTTTGTAAATTTGATTTGATTTCATTCAGAACGTTAAAAATATCGTCATACATTGTTTTTTGTAAAATTTATTTAAAAATCAACTCACTACCAGTCCGTTCCATAAAATGCGTAAAAGTCCCGCTACTAGTGATTTCCTTACCGCTATTAAGTTTTAAACCTTCCCTTTACGTAGGCCGATAATTATTGCATTGCTGTTTCGTATCGAAAAGGCAATTCGCTACGACACTGCAGCAATGCGGGTTTCCGAGTCCACAGCCTAATTAAACCCGCGAAACCAGTTTTATACCTCGCAGATACGGTCTGTTTTTGTTCGGCGTGCAGTGTGTCGCTTACGGCAAAACGCTCAAAAGAACAATAACTGTATCGTGACCGCGCATACATTACGCTACAAATACGTTTAACCGCCACAGCTGTTGTCCGTTACTTACCGATTTATTATTACTACGTGATCGCAGCGGGCACGGTATTTTGCGAAAACGCGCCATGGGAAGTTGGGAAAAATGCTTATCACTAACCACAACTGAAGTAGTACTGACTTAATAAGCCAAGCTTTTTATGAACAATCGAATTTATTATTCACTTCATTTCACCTTTTAAGATTCAACAAATCGATAAAAAACTTTCTCACACCATGTTTTATTATCATTTCTAACGCTACCTAAACTTCATAACATTGATAGTACCAAAACAAGCAAACGTCTAGTAAATATCAAAACGAATATTCCCTACCATATTTCTTTCCTATCTTTTCCACCCTATTTAACGTTCCGCTACGAGGCACAAACCTCCATTATATGAGCAGACCCACTACTATGTAATATGGCAGCGACTATATTAACATCACTTGACTTTGATTCGACTTCTAGCGATGAGGCCGCCTAAATTGTACTAATAAGTTATTTAAACTTCATCTTTGTAACTGTTTTATTTGTGCAATAAAGAATATCTAATTCTAATTTGATTCGACTTTTGTAGCAAATGAAAGTCAAGTCCAAAACATAATACAAAACGCTAAAAAGAGAATCTTTACAACTTATTTCATATCGAATATCAAAACAATGAACCTTCTCAAATATACGAAGTGAGAAATGGGGAATAAAAGGGAGGTACCAGACTGGTTTAAGTTGACTTGTTGGGTTTTCAGGGGCTGACTAGTTTGAAGAATCTTCTAGTAATCTGGGCAAAAAGTGAATTGAGTTTAAGTTTTTTTTTTTTGCTTCAAGTAATCACAAAAATCGACTTAAATTCAAAATAAGAACTAATGTCCGTTGAACTAGACTTGTGCTAATACTTAGTACTACAATTTACAAACTTATGCTAAATGTAATAGTTTGGGCATAAATGTATATTGTTATTAGTTAAAATTTGCACCACATGCTAGACCAAGTATAGTTATTAATCTGAGCTAACTCTCGATAGTGATTTGGATCACTTTTACCCCAATTTTTTTACCTAAGTGAAAAGTTGTTTCAGGCTGAAATTGGGAAACAATATTCAGCGCTGTTTCATTATAAACTATAGGGATGGAATTGGATTGGTTTGCAAGTTTTTTATTTTCTGACAACCCTCACAAACGAAAAAAAATCAGCAAAAACAAGATTGGTCTTCTTTCACCAAATGAATCTGTACTCATCTGCAGTTGACGGTTTTACAGTAATTTATAAAAAGACCGTTAGAAATATATCGAATAGTTTACAACTAGTGGGTACGTCTCTAGTACTGAATAAGACAGTACGATTCATATTCGTGTCAAAGCATGGTCCTTATGTCGACGACATAAGGTAGAGAACGATGCACAGTTTCCATGCAAATTATTACGAGATCCTTGTTTTGGAATTAGACGTGGAACAACTGTATGACGGCTCTTAATTTATTACTCATCTACGTGCTTGAGCGGAATTTTGCCATTCGTATAAACACAAAATGACTAGTTAAATACAAGCTTAGTTAAACCAAACCTACTATTGTGTTTATTACAGCCAAATTAGTTAGTGTATGTGTTTGTACTCAAATAGTGAAATATGATTATCAAATTATTATACAAGATGGCGGAAAAACTTAACACATACATATACGTTATAGCCTTTTACACCATACAATTTTAAATGAATATATCGGATGTTTTTTAAACAAAAAGTCTTAAAGAAATGAAAAATTAACGTGAGAGATTAAAACTGGAAGCGGCCTCGCCAACCACGACGCGATAGTGAGACTCGCTTGATGCAGCCACTCAACGCAACAAACCGATGCGACACTACGACCAACAAAATGACATGGGTATTTATGCTCGCAAGAGTGTGTCGTGGTATCGTGAGCGCCATCTTTGTGTTCATTGTAAAAGAGGAACACCAGATGGCACAAAAACAAATTACAATAGTGCAAACGCAGCAAACTCATTTATTGATATTTTAATTGGACAAATGGCAGAGGGCAGCCATCTGTCGATATTGCTGCTGCTATCTGCCTTCACACAAAAACGCAAAACAAAAATAATTGTAATAATCAAACGCAAAATAATCGCTTCTACAATGGGGAATGCTCTGACGAGTTATTCCAGCTTATCCCACCCTCACCTTTCCACTCCCGTACCACGCGTGCTGGACTACGGCGTCACCCACACACAATTCAACAATTGTTGGCCCGAACTAAAAGGTTCGGTGACTCGTTTCTTTGTCGTACCATCCAGACGTGGAACGCTCTTCCAGCACATGTGTTTCCTTCCTCTTATAGTCCCGGGTTCTTCAAGCGGGGCGTGAAAAGGCATTTCTGCAGGCCTTCAAGGTGAGGATGGCCAGCCCAGTGATTCGTTTGAATGACTGGGCTTGTCAACCTCATATCTGGACCTCACGACCGCTTTCCATCAGGTGGAGTGAGGTCATCTTGAGGGGCAATATAAAAAAAAAATTGTAGTAGTTTTTTCAGCAAATCGTTTATTATATCTTGAATTCATTCATAAAATTAAATATGTTGTGCAGTCGAGGGTACAGTCAGGCATCCCCACTTTTGACTAACTCTCCGGTGATAGAAACATCGATAAAAACCCAAACCAACCCGGAAAACGGCGGAGGGCTCACCACCTACCACGTTGGGTTCTAATACTATGGGCTCCGTTTATTATCACGGCAACAGTCAACTTTCCTTTGACTACTCCTTTTGGGATAGAGCTGCCGGTCACGAGAATATTAAATAAATTGAGATAATATAAGATAAATATTAATCTTCATAACACTAACAAAAAACACGGCAGATTATACAGTTAGTAGTTATAGAATGTAAAAATTAGGCTGTACTATCTCGACGAAGATATTAGTAGTCTGTAACACCAGACAACCTTCTCCCAAGAAGTTAATAATAGAGAGAACGGCCAAAACAGAAAAATTTAAAAAAATCATCTGATTTATTCTCTTAATAAATAGATAATAACTGCTAAAAGAATATCTTTTGAGTTTTACTTGAATTACATTGGATCATTATTTATTTATTTATTTATTTATTTATTTATTTATACAAACACACATAAGCTTACAGAGCAAGTCCAAGTCGCTTACAGGTTAATAATTGTGACACGGATAATGTAATACAATGTCACAAAATAACAGTTAAAATTACAGTAATATGTTAGAATACAAATAATGCCAAAAATACAAAAATGTCAGAAATACAAATAATGTCAAAAATACAAATATGTCGATATACAAATAGAGTCAAAACACGAATATGCCACAATTCAAATTTATACAATAAAAATATGTCAAAATAAAAATACGAGCAGGTACTTATTCAAAAATGTCATTTATGAGCAAGCAGAATTGGTCGAAAACATGCCCAATCTGGTCAAAAAAAATATCTATGTCCGTGCGCCGAGCGAGCAAGTCCCCGATCAGAAGCAGAGCGCGGACCGTGGGCGCGTGCGCGGCACGCTGCGTGCGCGGCACGCTGCGTGCGCGTCACGGGCCGCGCCAGCAGCCGCGGCGCACGGCGAGGCGCAGTTTGCACACCTGAAGCATCCCGTGGTATATTCCTAGGGACTTGGAGATAGAACTTCTCCAGGATAGATGGGCTCTCGATTACATTCCTTATAATGAGGAGGTAATGTTTGATGAGGAACATGAGTCGCCTATATATAAGGGAGTCCATATCGACCATGGCGCTGACAAACATTGACGGATACAAGTATGGGTAGTACCCGTACCGCTTTTTGTACAACCAGCGCGCAAACTTTCGCTGCACTCTCTCCAGAAGCTTGACATATTTGCTCTCATATGGGTCCCATATCACCGCACCATACTCCAGCCTACTGCGGACGTACGCATTAAATAAAACCTTTGCCACGTCCGGGTTGTCGAACTGTGCTGCAGTTCTCAGAACGAAACCCAGCATACTACTAGCCTTTTTACTGGTTGCTAGAACGTGCGTATGAAAGTCCAAGTTTCCGTCAACAATAATACCCAAATCACGAATATTGCTAACTCTTTCCAATGGTGCGTCAAATAAATTATAAGTAGTCATTATTGGCTGCCGTTTTCGAGAGCAAGTTATAACTTTGCACTTGTCGTTGTTTAGAGGAAGGTGGTTTTCCAGGCTCCACACATATACAAGATCAATATCGTTTTGCAGCAATTGAGTGTCACTGGGGCCAGCAATACCCAGACTTAACTTAAGGTCATCAGCAAACAGAAGACACTTTGCTTTACGAACCTTGTTTGGCAAGTCGTTGACAAATATCAGAAAAAAGGTGGGTCCTAGGGTACTTCCTTGACTAACACCGGACCTTGTATAGTACTCCACGGACTCGCAACCGTCAAGCCTAACATACTGACGCCGATCACAGAGGTAACACGCCATCAGCCTGAGAAGACTCGTTGTGAAACCTATTTTCGCTAATTTCCTCAGTAGTATTTCATTATCAACAAGATCAAATGCCTTTCTGAAGTCGAAATAAGCACGTCCACCTGCCGACCCAAATCATGTTCGGAACAGACGTAATCTACATGTGCCACAAGATTAGTAACTGTTGAGCGAGCCTTCCTAAATCCATGTTGATCATTGTGTAACAAGTTTCCAATCTGGTTGCCGATACGGTTATTTAACATGGTTTCAAAGACTTTAGCAAAGACAGAGAGCACTGCAATAGGTCTAAAAGACGAAACATCCCTACCCCCATCGCCCTTCGGAACAGGAGTAACACGTGTTAACTTCCATCTATTGGGATAACTTGCCTGAGAAATAGACAAGTTAAATATATACAGGAGTGGCTCGCGTAAAACCGAGACACAGTCCTTGGCAAGAAATACCGGGATACTATCAGGCCCACCAGAAGATCGCGGCTTGAGACGTCTCACGGCCTTTTTGAGGTCCGCTTCATCCACAGCTGAGACGGTGATAGAAGCAGCATTAGGAGCATCATAAGCTGCTCGTGATGCCTCGACATGGTCCAGAAGGGGTACGTCTGGCAGAAAAACAGAGCTAAAATACTGAGCAAATGCGTCAGCGGCAGCCTGGCCGAGTACTTCAACTCCATCATGAGTATAGGCTTCAATTCCATGTCTCTCCTTTCTCGGTTCGTCAATAATAGTTTTCTGTATATTTTCAATATGTCGCTTGTATTCAATATCAATTAATCTTTTAACCCTTTCACGGTAGAATTTGTAGAGTTCCTTGTTAAACTCTTTGCCTTCTTTTTTATACCTTTTAAGATGGTAATATTTCTTTTTTATATAACTGATTATTTCACCGGTATACCAATTTGGATAATCGTATTTCCTATTGTTAGTAAAGTACTTCTTAATTGGAACAAACTGCTCAATACATTCATAAAATTTAGAATTTACATGTATACATATATGCTTTACACACACAATTATGTTTACATGTATACATATATTTATTTATATTTTATTTATTGTATGTATTATTATGTTTATCTATATGTTTATGTACTTATTGTAGAATATTAATTTACTTGTTTGTAAGTAAAACATATACTTAGGGGTTTTTAGTTTGTTACGATTTTTGAATATGTAACTCTCATTTACATTTCCATTTGTACACGTTTGTCTATACATAACAATTTAAATGAGTTTTTCCTGTCGCCATGGTCTGCTGGAAGAAATCTCTTTCTAGAGATAAGCTAACCTGTACTTTTGTACTCCTGATTGTTTTCTCTGTAATTTCTCTCTTTGTGTACGAAATAATAAATATTTTTTTTTTTAAAAGAGTGAATTATTTCTTTTAAAAACATCTTTTTCTTATCAAAATATATTATTATCACACTTTTATTTTCCGTACTAGTTACATCTGCTAGGGTTTATATGTACACTATACCAATTACTACATTAAAAAAGTATATTATGTGAAACCTATATCTGATGCGCAGGATTATTTTGCTTGGTTACATTTTTGATTTTAATTTAGTCAATTGCATTATGGAATAATTTTGAATGTTGAGATCAAACCGACACAATCATTGTATAGCTTTTGCATCCTATCAGCTAGGAGTAGCTCGGAGGCCCGGAGGTCATTTTGTCGATACCCGTTTAATTATCCCACAGAAGCGATGTGGCGTTAAGGCGTAACCCACACGTAAGGCTGTATGGTATAAGTGATGAGTAAAGCGATATCTTTAAAGACACGGGAAATAATGCTTCCTTATATTTACCCGTTCATTGTAAGAAGGTAAATGGAAATTTAAAAAATAACAACCTTACGAATTGTACTTGCAGTTTTTATTTTTGCATTTACTAACCCGTCATTTGAGCTAAAGGAATAAGAATTACTGCTGTTAGCTTAAGTTTATTTTATAATTATTACCACCATGGCCAGTCATAAGCTCCCGCTGATAATTTGGCCTTATTCAAATATATTATTTGTAGACCAGCCTGCACCCTAAGAAACACCGTTGCCTTTATCAGGGCGTCCAGGCATCTTCTCTAAGCATACTAGTTAAAGAATTGCAGTAATAATTAAACTAAGCCTAACCTTAGATACTTAAAGGAGCGAAATTTTCCTGTCAAACGTAGGTATACTAATTAAAAAGCAAAACCGACACATGAGAAAGTACGTTTTTAAATAAATACTTTCATAAACGCGATTTTGTTACAAAGTTCAATTTAGTTAATCCACAAGTAATCCAAACTTGAACTTAAGTTATCAACATTTTGTATTAAATTTTGGAGTTCGTAAGAAGTTATGTTATTGAGAATTCTTTTTCAATTACAACATGTTTATCGTTTATAAATTTCTCGGATGTTTCTTGTTTAGACATTCTTCACGAATCCTACGAAATGAATTATTGTAGAAATAAGGTTTGAAAGAATGCTTTTTTTTACCTTCATGTTATTTATTATTTTATTTACCTTCATGTTATTTATTATTTTATTATAAAAATACGTGTAGCGTAAGACACGCAAATAACTTACTAGTTTCTTCGTTTTTTAGAGAACTTGAGGCCACTTCAACATGCTATAAATAGGGATGTATCTCTCTAGAATATTCAATTGAAAATTAGTAAATTCGTAGTAACTAAAATCATCAGTGTAACCTCAGAAAAAGTAGGCAAAGCAAGGCACATAGCGCGAGGGACATATTTATTTATTTATAAAAGGGTTATGTTTGTAAGCGTTTTACACCTGCGACAAAACTTGTCACTATGAATTACCATAGTCTTCCTCATGTCATTGGACATGGATGGATGGATTGCATTGGACGATACAATGGGCGTAGTGTGCTCTCGCCTCGTCTTGCGTGGTGTCCCGTGATCGATTACCAGTCGGAACTCAGGAAACGATCATTTTTAAATTGGCTCGAGTCTGAGTGTGCTAGGTCGCTCTTGGCCTAATTTCTTCTCTGGTACCCCGTGATACAGGGATTTTCATTCCTACTTCGAGACCATAACAAGTGGTATGCTGTCACCGCATATTTATGTTCTATCGCTAGGTCTTGTGTCTTGGCATGCAGCTCAAATATAAACCACCAGCAGTTTAGGTTCAAATCCGTTTGCGGACCGTGTCGGGTGACCGGCTCCTTTGTCACCCAGATCGGACTAGCATTCGGCAAATTCAATTCCGATAACCACACATCCACTCAGATTGGTCTCATGGATCGTGATAGAAAATATTTTGTACAAAATATAACAGGAAACGAAACGCTTCAGAAGTTACATAGGAGTAAATGTACGTTTGTTAACGATTGGTACAGAGTCGTCCACATCAACCTTTACAAAACCTTTGCAAAATGGGTCTTATGTTAGCAGCATAAGGTGCCCCTATGTAAAGGTTGGTGTGAACGCCTCTGTACACCGTTGAAGTATTTAAACACCAGTCCACGTAATGTTTTTTTTTCTTTTCTTTATAGTGCCCGTCAAGATGACCTCACTCCACCTGATGAAATGTGGTCGTGAGGTCCAGACATGAGGCTGACAAGCACAGTAATGCAAAGATATCACTGAGCTGGTCACACTCATCTTGAAGGCCTGCAAATTTGTTGTTTGATTTGCTGTTTTTTTTCTATTTCAAAGCTCGAGGATATTAATTTTTTTCTTGTTTTTTATATTTAGATATCAAAGCTACGGTTTTACACTAGCCAGTCGTAGACAAGCTTTTAGTTAGATGACCAGTTTTACCATACCAAATTCTGGGAAGAATTGGTCATCAATTTCGCGCTGGCTGAGTAAGCAAGCGGTCGTGTGAAGTTCACACAGCGCAAGAACCTGCTGATTTTTTGTGGAACTGAAGCTCAAAAATAAAAATAACGTCAACCCAAACCCAAGGTGGACAGATTACCCAATAAGAGTTGCAGAGTAAACTTTGCAAGACACATTTTTTCAGCAGAGGACATTTTATTGTGTGTAATTTCTGATGATTTATTGCCGTGTCCGTAGCTCATTGAGAGACTTTCACTTTGAGTACCAATCACCTAAACATTACTTTTCTAAAATTTATGTTCGTCACTAACGTCCGGTATCATAAAATCAACATTTTTCATAGGCGGAACTCTAGAACCGCTGTCAGAGGCAATTTCGTCAGCGGACCGAACACAAAGAGGCTTGAGGACTCTCCCTCCAGAGCTTGTTCCAGCCCGCCATTATTGTACAACACGACAACGTATAGGCGGTAGCGGAAGCGAGTCGCGCAAACATACATATTATCAAGACTATATCTCAAACGGCGTAGTAAGAGGCAAGTGACTGTTGCCGTCATGGTGAACGGAACACTAATAAGGAATCAACTTTTCAGAAACAAACTGTTTGTAATGCAATTACATATATAAATCGCTGTCATTTATGACTTTCGAGTAGAAAACTTCATCTTTTTCTTTATACTACAATCGTGGTTTTCAAGCTTAACCTTAATTGATGTTTTACTATTAGTGATTTTATTAGTCCAACTGAACGAGAACCTAATTTTGATACATAGATGACTTTGTCGAATGACTAATAAATTGATATTATGCTCAGGGCGGCTGCTGCGCTATGAGTTTCAAAGGCAATGATGTGATTTTTAAAATTTTCAATTAAAAAAAAACGCAATAAAGATCAATTTGTACTCTCTCCCGCTTCCGCGTCTATTTGAACCTAACCTCGCTAGCATAGTCCCTGACCCGTCCGGCCCGTTGTCCTTTCATGCGTATTAACCCTACAATATTGTTATGTCATTTGTTTATTCCTATTCATGCTCCGATCTTTTGTAGAGAAATCGGGTTTATTATTTATAAGACATATTATTATACACTGCATACCGGGGAATGAATAAAAGTCGACTAAATCAAGGGTATTTAAATGCTGCTTTGCTGTCTTCTTTTCTTTCTAATTTCTATTGTAACGTATTTGCTACAGGCAAAAAAGGTGTTTTCAACAGTGTCAGGTTCTGGGGTAGTAATATTTTATAAATAGAATTTAGAAAGCAATAATAAATCTTAACATAAGCCCTAGCATAAAAATTCTGTTGTTTTTAGAATTTACGTCTAGCTGAACACTACAAAAAAGACATCAAAAGCCCCTATGTTTGTAGAAAACCGAGAATATAAAACATATTTTTTCTATAAATCGTTTTTGGGTAGGTTTATTAGCATTTGACGGTTATCGTACTAAATGGAACGACCTCACTGTATAGGTATAAAATAACTACATGTAGTGAAGGGTAGTTGGCGTAGCATATTTTTTTACACAAGTAAAATTAAGCCAGGTGCGTCTCCCAGCACACCCAGCCCCGAGTCAATTCAGAAAAGATCGTTTCCTGAATTGACCCGACCGGGATTCGAATCCGGGACACTACGGAAATCAAGACGAGGAACCGTGCTACAGCGCACTACACCAACCGTGTCGTCAAAAAATGGTAACGTTCCCTGTGGTTAAGGAGTAGAATACTGCAGAGGTATCCCTGCCTGTCGTAAAAGGCGACTAAAAGGGCCCTTGCGGTCGTGAAACGCACGTGGAGGGGCTTGCGTGTGTTTCGGTTTACGATCCCGAGGATGACGGTACCGCGTGTCTTCAGACACAGTGGTCTGTGTTATCGTGCACTGGAGTTAAGTGTTAACATTGCTTCTCCCTAGGCTAGCTGCCAGGCGGCCTTGCGCGCTGAGGGGTCCCGAGAGGAGTCTCTTCTTGGGGATCCCGGGTCCTTTTTATTCTGCGCCGAAGACCACCGTTCAGAATATAGTGAGTAGGGTGGAGGGGTTATCCTGACTTTCTGGAACTCAACCAACGCTGGACCAATGTAAAAAACACCTATTCCTGGTTCAAGATCCTTCTAGATAGGAAGAAGAAGCAGAAATTGTAGAAAACTGTAGAAAAATCTAACGTAACATGGTGATGATTATGTTTTTATTCAAAACACGCTACAGAGCGTTAGAAATTCGGATGAAATATTATCCGGTGAAATGTTGCATTTCGTTAGAAGACTATCATTTGCTCGGTGCAATTAAGATAAGTGCAAGCTTCAAGATAAAGCGGTGGTTGGAACCGAGGATACAATATTAAGAATCTACAAATCTCTTAGGAACCGTAGTAGTAGTCGCAGCTGTGCTATGTTTCGCCAAAAAACATTATGAGCTTTTTTGACGGGAATTTGCCCACCATTTTATCAACATCTCACTAATATTGTTTGTTACTCTTTCACGCAAAAACAACATAACAACATAACAATTAGATGAAACTTTAAAGTTATACAGCTCAAATATCAGAATAACACATAGGCTACAATTTATGAAGATTTATTGTAATTCGATGAAGTTCACGCAGGCAAGGCAAAGGGTCGAAAGCTAGTCAGTTAATACATACCATCACACTTTTATCCCAACAGCGTAGTCAGAGGCAAGTGACTGTTGCCGTCATGGTGAAAGGAACACTCAGAAGCCCACTTTTTACCAATGATATTAGAACCGAACGTGGTAGATGGTGAGCCTTCCGCCGCTATCCGGGTTGATTTGGTTTTTTATCGATGTTTTCCATCACCGGAGAGTTAGTCGGAAATTAAACAATGAACACAAAGATTTTGGTTCTGGCCAGATTTTAACTTGGGTCCACACGATCCGTGATCCGAGTTAGACTGCTTAACCTCTAGGCCGCGACGCTCTCCGTCAGTTAATATTCGTCTATTACTTCCTATCTTCAACTCAACTTCACCGGGCTGACAGATGCTCTGCACCACGATTGCGGTGAAGCTGTTTCCACTGAAAGCTTTTGTTCTCCCCCACA
The DNA here is from genome assembly GCA_947369235.1 of Udea olivalis. Taxonomy (NCBI): domain Eukaryota; kingdom Metazoa; phylum Arthropoda; class Insecta; order Lepidoptera; family Crambidae; genus Udea; species Udea olivalis. Next base: position 24,276,447 of record OX376343.1, on the reverse strand, counting down.
ACCAGACCATTAATGATTTTGAGCAATGATGTGCGAGGCATTTACTATTTTATTCTGGCGCCTCTTGTAATAGAGTTAAAAGTCTTTAATCTAAAAATACATTTCAAATTCTTGCTGATTAAACATTTTCAGCAATTTTGGAAGCCATATTTCAAATACTAGGGCGATGACTCATCGTTTGTTGTTTTCTATTAAACAGACTATTTACGGAGTCAAAAACAAAATGTTATTCTCACACAAAGCCTGTGTGAGATAATCTCTCGACAAACAAGGCGCTAGAAATAAATCCGGAACATTTGTGCAGCCGCGTACGAATAACTCTTGTGACGCCCACTGACTTCTGGCAATCGCCAGGGGCAGGTTTGAGTTGTGCCGGGAGGACGTGATTTAAAATATTACATTCATGGAATGTTAACGTAGAACAAACCTACGTAAACAATTTGAGGTCAAATCTGTTGGCGACTGTGTATTAAGGACGTTTGCTTCTAAACTTACTACAGTACATTATGAAGTTTATTATATCGTCCGCAACAGCGTTCTTTCTGTTGTGCAGGCATTCTGCTTTTTTGATATTGGTCAAACTGGGTGATATATATATATATATTTTATATTGCCCGTCAAGAAGACCTCACTCCACCTGATGGAAAGCGGTCTTGAGGACCAGATATGAGGTTGAAAAGCCCAGTCCTTCAAAAGAATCACTGGGCTGGCAATCTTCACAAAAAAAAATATTAAAAAAAGCTTTATCATAAAAAAAAACTTATATAGAAGCCTTCTTTAAAAGGCGTTGGCAAACAAGCCAAACATTACTAAAATTAGAAGGTAATTATCTAATTATAAATGCTGTAAAACATTAAATTAGGCCGTATCGTTGAGCTTACCGTTTCCGGCCACTTTTAGCACAATATAACATTAAAACTTGAAATATTTTGCGCACATCTCGCACATTGAAAGAAATTTACTCAGATTAAACTCAATATCGATATTACTCGAAGTCACTACTGACAAGTTTAATCTGGATTATGACCGTATACGAATGTGCTGAAACTGTATAACGGTTCCCAGGGCGTCAGGCTGGATTTTATTCATAGAACATTGTTTGCATACTTTCCGAAAAAAGTGAAAACTCGTAGGGTTAATTTTACACACAGAAAGTACAATGAAACACTACATTTATAAATTTAAAATATCTGAACAAAAGAAATTAGAGAAAGGCTCTTAAAGGTTAAGGTCAGCTCGAGCTAAGGTTATACTTCAGTGTTATTTTATGATTTGTCTAAGCCTTTATTTTAACGTGAGAAAATAAATGAAAAGGCCACCTATCAAATACTGATTAAGTCTAAGGCTTTCAATGAGGTCATACAATCTTTGACTCTGTACATGCTAAAATAATTGATTGAAACATTTTTCATTACGAATACTTTAATAATTCTTCACTAGAGTGACTAAACCACTCATCTCATCTTTGACGATCTCAATATTAATTTCCATGTACGAGTATTATCGTAACATACAAAATTTAATTATACATGTTTTTTGATAAAGGGAAAAAAATCTAATCTAATCACTTATTGCATTTATTATATGTTATTATTTTAAGAATTATGTATATTGTTCTTTTGAGTAGTCACAAAACACAGCTGTCTTATATATATTTTTTATTTGGTTTACAAAACTGGATTTTCAATTTTTTTGTTTAACTAAAATAAATTGAAAACACGTAATTGTAATTCCTTCTAGATGTAAACACAGCATGCATTTTTGAAAAATAACATTTATATCTCAAAGTACCTAAAATAAGGACCACGTTTTGACCAACATTCTCAAATATCCTTCCCCTAAACGACCCAGTTCTAAATAACTCCGTAGTGCTCGCGAAGCTCTGGTATACGGTATTTGTGCTATTCTCGCCTCTAACTTAGCTACTCGTATCATTATATAGACATATTTAGATCATTGGATTCCAGCCACAACGATATATTCATAACTAGCGGCCCCGACAAACTCTGTTCTGTCAAAAGTTATTGGCAAATGCTCGACAGCTGTGAACATTTAGTACGGAGAAAACTTTTTGCTTTAATTAGTTTTTTCGTCAATCTCCCAATACTTAATATCCTTGTCCTTGATGTAGACAAATCCAAAAACACAAAAATCATAAAAATCGGTCCACCCGTTCTTGAGTTATAAGTGGTGTAACTAACTCGTCATTTTTTTATATATATAGATTATGTACAGGTTCGTGTTGATCGCATTCTCTATTGCCGTTAAAAAAGAAAATAATACTACATTTATTACTGTCTTAAGCAACTCGTGGCCGTTAAGTGGGCTTTAAATCCACATCTTATATGAGCGGAAGTTATAATCATTAGACAACCAGACACCCTATACAAAACGGCGTGTGTTTTTATTTTTAGCATTTAACAATGTACTATTTTCTACACAATGATAGAGACTAGATTAGTTCGACCTGACTGTTGCCGACTAAATACTTTCCTGTAGTTTATGTACCTTTTTTAATGTGAATCTTTTTCTGTTCTTGACATAAGTCCTGTCATATTTTCTGTTCTGTTCTACATGGTTGGTTATTTTATTATTTCCTCTTTTTTATTATATTTTATCAATACACGCTTTACTTTGCACTTAATAACTACAGTCCACATTATTTTCTCTCCCCTCCTTTACACTGACCCTAGGACTCAAGCGGGAGTCCTAGGGTCTGGTCGATTTTTCCTAGTCTCTATCATTGTGTATTTATTATGTTTTATACTGAAAGCTTGAACAGCTTATTTCAGGCGATGGTGGCCTTATGGTAATGAGACCAGGATAGTGCAAGTGGATTAAACCACTCAAAGCGACAATTGTTCCCTCATCTAACGAGCACCCTAACATAGCCACTACTGTAGCCACATCCATGATCAATATCATGTGCAATAAATTGTAGCTCAAGTTTCAAATGCATTTTTTAAACAGATAATGGCGCATAAGTTTTACCATTCCGGCAAAAATAAGTCCAAATCTACATTCAGGTCTTGTAAAGCCTGGGTAGACCTCGATTTGCAGCTGAACTTTGCAGTCGTGACGACTGGTCCTAGGAGATTGCGGAGTCTAAATATTACATTCTTAAAGTGCCTTCTGACATGGCAGCTGCACTTTTGCGACGAGCTGACAATCACCGAATTAGAACAGACGATCGCTTGAAAATCTGCAGCAGCAGAAGTAGTTTATTTTCGTGATTTACATTTCTATAACCATTCATGTCTGATATGATGAAACGAGGTGTATAATTATTTATTCTAAAAGTAAACTTGCTGAACAGGAACTGAGAGTATCTAAAATTGAAATTGATTTACTTTATGTTTAGTAACCTTGATTACCTAATGTAGGACGGCTAAAGAGGTTAAAATTAAATATATATATATTTTTAATGCCCGTCAAGATGAGCTCACTCACGTCCAGATATGAGGCTGATAAACCCAGTCATTCAAACGAATCACTGAGCTGACCATCCTCACCTTGAAGGCCTGCAGAAATATAAGGGACAGGGAGGGACAAAGGGACAGTGAGGGACAGGGACTATAAGAGGACGGAAACACATGCGCTGGAAGAGCATTCCACGTCTGGATGGTACGACTAAGGAACAAGTCACCGAACCTTTTAGTGCGAGCCGACAAATGCCAGATTATGTGTGGATGACTACTTAGTCTAGCACGCGTTGGGCAGGAGTGGAAGGGATAAGCTGGAATAACTCTTAAGAGCATTCCCCATTGTAAAAGCGATGGAGAACACTTAACCTAGCAATGTCTCTACGCAATTGGAGAGGCTCAAGAGTCAAAGACGCATCTGGGTTTCCGATAATATGGATAGCACGCCGCTGCAACCTGTCGAGAGCTTAAATATACTAATGATATTGTTATAATCCAATTTTATATTTTTACGCTAATAATGGCAGGTTACTTATGATCATGTACTAACCATTTTCTGAGAAATGAATGATTTGATTTGAACATAGACCTCTCCCACAATTCATCAGGGAGGACGATAATAGGCGGCCACAAAACCTTGTATGACTTTTAGATAGTTCGTAGGTTATCTGTCCTGACATCATGCTTTATGCCCGGCCTGTTTTAACTTAAATCCATTTATTTCCTACGTAACTGATGAACTACTATTGATTTTGTTCATTCGGTTCTGGTTTATCATTTTACTTACATTGTACTGTAAGATTGAAGAAACAAAATACATGGTCTCATTATTATTCGTCTAGAATGTGAATCGAACCGACAATCCACACCGGAGTGAGAAGAAACACTGACCATTCTGCCAACAGATATACACGCATTATGTTGGATAATAACGTGACTAAACAGCTGTCTCAGTCATTCAAACAGCGATTAGAAGATGCCATTCTGTGATTACAGCCCTGTATAAATTCATCTCAAAGGGTTGCGGTACCTAATTCATTACAAATACTTGCCTCTGGTTTCAAATTCCCATTTCAGTTTAACGCAGTTCTATGCTGGGTTTCGCAATAATAAGTATTTCAACCCTAATTAACAACTTCAAGTTGAGAACTTTGAGCATACTTTCTCTAAAATGCTTCGCCGTAATTGAACTCGAAGGTGCTGATGGATGGATGTCACGAACGAAAAATGTAATAACCACTGTTATGAATCAAAAAAGATGACGACGTATGAACTTCGGGTGTTAAAAGGGGGATCCCTTCCGTTGACTTACTTAATGGCTTTATTCCTAAAAACGAACTTGGCATAGTGTTGTCTTGCATAATAAAAATTATAACTCTGTGATATAATTACTTTGGCATAATTTATTGTTACAGCTTTAGACTAAATATGTTATCGTGACGTCAAAGTAAGCGTCAAACAAGTGGCAGACTTGGTTTCATATATGCGTTATGTATTTCTATTTATATCTTTTGGGATAATAGTCTAGTGGGCGTGTTTTAGCCTAATTGGCTTTATCAAAACGTCTCTAATCCTCATTAAAATGTTTAAAAGGCTTCTTCAGCCATTTGTACACGGATTTGTTGGATCAGAATATCTTTTCCTGTTAAGCTATTAATGGCTACAAAGTAGTACAAGCGTACTGTACAAAATGATCTAACTACACAAACAAATGGCAAATTACAATGATTACTTCATATTTGAGGACACTGTGTTTGAAAGAAAAGTATTAAAGGTATTATTTTCCTTATTAAATCATTATTTAGAGCTCCTGCCATTATCTTTCAACGTCTCTGGCAATCAAGCTACCCGCCTGATAGGGAGTGGTCACCTTAACCTATAGGCAGATGCGAGAGTTGTGCGCTTCTCTCAGCCATACTGATACACAGATCAGGTATCCTTATATCTGACAACAAATATCAGTATTTATCGGTGATGCTGGGTTTTAAAGAATTAATTCTTTTTTCATATTCTATGGCTCGCTATTCACCACAATTTATTCTGACAAAAGAGATGTGGTCTGAAATTAAGCGAGCTTGCTTAGAAGTAGTAAGATGCTAAACTCTTATTGTTGAACATATTTTCACGAGTACATTGTAACATTTAGATATTGATTCTTAAAAGTAGTTAATTAGGTCGACAAAGGCACCAAACAAACGGCTCTCTCATTGTGTAATCCCGTTAAAATCGTGCAAAACGAGGGAAAAATACGTAACGACGTTATTTCGGCCGCAATTACTGGGAAAATATTATTTGTCGTTGCCAATTTAATGTTTAGACGAGGCGAGGGACTGGGACACGAGAATGACCTTCCCAATTGGAATTTCAATTAGTTTTTATGGATTTTTAGCTGTAATGTCGGGTAGAAGAATTTTAGGGGAAGTACTTTTAACATGTTGTGGATAAATTACTCGTTAATATTGAATAAAGTTTTGATGCACTCGTTAAAAGCAAAAATTGCATATTGACAAATCATGCGTGCTGATTTTCATTAAACTTCTATAGTGATTTGTAGGGAATTCACTTGTACCAGGGTTTTACTTAGGGGTATTTTATGTTGCTAACATTAGTTGCATTTTGCAATGGTTTTGTAGGTGTCGATGTGAACGATTCTGTATATCGAGCAGATGGTTTAGGATGAAATGACTTACTCTTCAGAAAAGCCTGCACTACAGCTAAGGCATTGCACATTCGTGATAAAATATCAAAGTCCACTAACAAAATAAAAACCACTTGGGACGTCATAAATCACGAAACAGGTAAAGCTAAACAGTGCGATACCTCATACGCTCTTAATATTAAGAATAACATCTTACAATCAGAAGCATCTGTTGCTGAAGCATTTGATAAGTATTTCAGTAATATACCTATAATCACTACAGCTTCATTAAATTCTTCACCAACTAAAGCGGAACATTTGTTGAAAGATAATGTATCTTGTTGCAGTGTATACTTTAAATTTAAACATGTTGAGTCACTAGATACATTAAAAGCATTCAGATTAATTAAGTCAAAAGATACCGCTGATCTTTGGGGTATATCAGTCAAAACGTTCTATCTCCAAGTCCCTAGGAATATACCATGAGATGCTTCAGGTGTGCAAACTGCGCCTCGTCGTGTGCCGCGGCTGCTGGCGCGGCCCGTGACGCGCACGCAGCGCGCCGCGCACGCGCCCACGGTCCGTGCTCTGCTTCTGATCGGGGACTTGCTCGCTCGGCGCACGGACATAGATATTTTTTTTGACCAGATCGGGCATGTTTTCGACCAATTCTGCTCTCTCATAAATGACATTTTTGAATAAGTACCTACTCGTATTTTTATTTTGACATATTTTTATTGTATAAATTTGTATTGTGGCATATTCGTGTTTTGACTCTATTTGTATATCGACATATTTGTATTTTTGACATTATTTGTATTTCTGTCATTTTTGTATTTTTGGCATTATTTGTATTCTAACATATTACTGTTATTTTGTGACATTGTATTACATTATCCGTGTCACAATTATTAACCTTTAAGCGACTTGAACTTGCTCTGTAAGCTTATGTGTGTTTGTATAAATAAATAAATAAATAAAATTGTTAGTCACATAATTGACGTGATTGCCCCTTATTTAGCCGTAATATTCAATGATTGTGTTGATGAAGGTGTTTTTCCAAACTTAATGATACACAGTAGGGTTGTACTACTTTTTAAATCAGGCAACAAACAAGACCCAGGTAACTTTAGGCCTGTTTCAATCCTACCAGCTCTAAGTAAGATCTTTGAAAAAATCATTCAAGAACAACTATTAAGCCATTTTTATGAGAACAATCTCTTACACAGTTAACAATATGGATTCACGAGAGGCCGTTCTACTACTGATGCTGGCATTGCACTTCTAAAACACATCTTTAAGGCTTGGGAGAATTCACAGAACGCTCTTGGCGTCTTCTGTGACTTGTCCAAGGCCTTTGTTTGCTGTGATGACGATACACTTATACGCAAGCTTGATTTTAACGGGGTTAGGGATAATGCTTTAGATTTGGTAAATTCGTACCCTAGTTTAAGAACTCAAAAAGTTGATGTTAACAGTGTACTGTCTACAGGATCCATTCTAGGTCTATTACTATTTCTGATATATATAAATGATTTACCTTTTTACTTAAAAGATATTTGTGATGTTGTATTGTTTGCAGATAGACATACATCTTTAGTTTTTATAACTGACAGAAATAAAAACCTTTTTGATGATGTAAATGACGCACTTTCAAAGATTTTACATTGGTTCACAGTAAATAATCTACAGCTTAATGCAAAAAAGACTAAATGTATTAATTTTAAGTTGCCTAATGTAACCCCATTAGCCTAAAAATTGTTGGTAATACTATGAAGCTTGTAGATACAAAAGTTTTTATTGGAATCACACTAGATTCAAAACTGCCATGGAACATATAACTCATCATATAGCTCTCTCAGGCAGACTTAGTACGGCTGCATTTACAGTGAGAAAAATTAGGTTATTAACAGATGTTGATACTGCTCGTTCAGTTTATTTTAGTTATTTCCACAGTGTAATGTCTTACGGCATTGTACTTTGGGGTCAAGCGGCGGATATACAAACCATCTTTATCCTCCAGAAGCGAGCGATCAGATCCAGATAAGCTTCGTGCACGGGCTTCCCTCAGTGAGTTTTTTAAGGAAATTGGTATCCTCACTGTAGCGTCACAATACATTTACAATTGCATTGTTTTGGTGAGAAAAAATATTGGTCTCTATGCTAAACACAGTGACATAATTTGCAGTGACATAAATTGCAGAAATACTAGGAATAAGGATAAAATTGCACTTGCACTCTTTAGGTTACAAAAAGTTTTAGGATCCTTTACGGGGCAAGGTAGATAAATTATTACAACAAAATTCCAAAAACCATTTGTGAGTTACCTTAACATAGATTCAAAAATTACATCAAAACAGCTTTATTAAAAAAGGGCTATTATACTACAAAAGACTACCTTATAGATAAAAATGTCTGGGTGTAAGCGCTCTGCTCGATGCGGGATTAAATAGCTCTATTGTAACAGATGTTTTATTGTAATAGTTAATAGGTACCTAGTATGTACTGACTAACAATTTTTCTTTTTGAATTGTTTAAATGATTTTTTGTTATTATATTCTTTTATGGTTGGTTTTTTCTCTTTGTTTTATATTCTTTTAGGTTTATTTGTATCAAAATGACACACTGCTTGTACTTTACTAACGCCTGTTGTAAATCCAAAACAAGTTTAAAAGAGTAACTGCTGAGTTTCTCGCCGGGTCTTCTCAGCAAGAAACAACTCCGACGCGGTGGTAGAGTCTCATTATGTCTGTATACTGTTTATTTACATATCCATATTATTATGGTATTTATGTCTATTATTTAGTATATTTTGCTGTAAATTTGACGATTTGAAAGTACTGATACAGTCTATTTGAATAAAGTTATTTGAGTTTGAGTTTTTGAGTACATTATTTGAATTTTAAGAAAGACTAAATTTAGGTACCACTCAAATGAATATTAAAGAGCCAGAATGATGACATAATTAAAAACTAAATTTTTAACACAAAAACTTTTCTTTCTGTTTTTAATTGAAGTATTAAAATTTGAATGATGTTTTAAAGTCATAATTTACATGTTTACTTTCTTTGCTTATCAATTCCATTTTTGCAAATTAAATTCTTAAAGGTCGAAAATTGACAATATAATTGTGGCAGTTCAGGATTTAGTTGTTTTTATTTATTTGAGACGATGCTCTTCATATTCTGCGAAAGTTTAAACCATTAACTGCCTCATACCCAATTTATTGTCTACAATACAGATAATATTAATCATGTTGATGAACATTTGCATGCCTACATAACTAGGGTATAATGTTGTTGTTACTTTTTTAAATCATTGTCACTCATCCCAATGTACTACACAATGTTAAGCAAATAAACGTTTGAGTTTGAGTTTTGAGTTTTGAAGGACGGTACGGTCGACATTTGTCGGGCATGCCACCGTCCTGGCGAGTCTATTCGCCATGTTATTTCCGGTTGTTCTCACCTTGCTAACGGAGAGTACTTGCACAGGCACAACCTAGTAGCCAGGATCATTCACCAACAACATGCTCTTCGATATGACCTTATCGAATCGGAGGTACCGTACTATAAGTACGCACCGGTACCAGTTCTCGAGAATAATCGTGTATTGCTCTAATGGGATCGCTCTATCATCGCGGACCGGGCTATTGCAGCCAATAAGCCTGATATTGTGCTGGTAGACCGACCCCAACGCCAGGCAGTGCTCGTCGACATCACCATTCTGCATGACTATAACCTCGTAAAAGCTGAGAAGGACAAACTCAGCAAGTAGATACCTTGACTTGGCTCACGAGGTGACCGCCATGTGGAATGTTGATTCGACGATCATTGTCCCGATAGTCGTATCGGCAAACGGCTTAATAGCGAAGAACCTCGACCAACACCTCGAGAGGCTCTCGCTCAGCGCTTGGGTCAAGGGATGCGCTCAAATGCAGAAGGCGGTGCTCCTGGACACGGCTCGCATTGTCAGGAGGTTCCTCTCCCTGCAGCCCTAAACACCGGTAGTCTGGGCCTCGCCTGCCCTGCTGCAGGCGGCACCTTAGGTTAAGATTTTTATAGTATGTTTATAAATCATTGTATTTGTAACTTTAAGCTTAGGTTTTATAATTGTAATTATTTCGTTTTTGTAATTATAATTCTTAAGTTGTTTTTATTGTAATAAATCTTTGTTTTTATAGGAATACTGTACGAATTTGATATCTAAGTTTTATGTTAAATAAAGAGAATAATAATGTTGATCATCTTTTTGTTATTTTTTTGATATTCCGTCTCCTAGCACACCCAGACTCAAGCCCATCGTGTCGTTAAATAATGAATAAAGAAATAGCTGCAGTAGGAGTAAGTCTCTACTTACTGTAATTGTTGGCTTGTACATAACTAATCTAAAATGATCTTGTTTGGAAATATTATTATTATTAGTGCCTGTTCCAAGCCTTATTTTTTTACATTTACATTCATTCCTGGTTCACACCAGGCTTACTGAAAGTGCAAGAATGTCCGCCGTTCCAAATCGGTTCCAAATAAAACTCCCCGGGCGTTCCAGCCTTTGTCCGATTGTTGTGCAAATTACCTACCAAAGGGCCAGGAAATATTAAACCTGGTTTAGAGTTAACGTTATTGGTTTTGCGGCTTTGGCCTTATTGTGCCTCCCTATTGTCGTTCAGCTGCTGTAAAAACTGTTTGGAGATATGAAATTCTAACACTACCTACAAAAGAGGCAACATAATCGATTGGATTTTGGTCATATAGAGTATATTAGGACCCACAACGATATAAAAATTCAATATAATAGAGATAAATGTCAATGTTGTTAATAATCCAAGCTACAGTGGGGTCCGCATATTTCTGCTCTGGCAGGAAGACTAAGTTCGGCAGCTTATGCTGTTAGAAAAATAAGGCTCCTGACTGATATCGCAACAGCAAGATTAGTGTACTTCAGTTATTTTCACAGTGTTATGTCGTATGGTCTACAGTTGTGGGGCTCGGCAGCGGATTTCAACACCATCTTTGTGCTTCAAAAAAGAGCCATGCGCTCTATTTACAACCTAAGACCACGCGACTCGCTTCGTGAAGTATTCAAAGAGATAATATATATTTTAACGGTGTACTCTCAATTTAAAGCTCGTAACTACTGGGAGTTACGAGCTTATTTTTATTTCTAGTATTGAGTATTTGAGAGAACATCACTGTTTTTCTTGAAGAGATGCAAGTTTTTACGGACATATACTACATTATCATAAATAAATTAAGAGGACACCGTTAAAATATATATCTAAGGCTGCATAAGGTAGGGAAATCATTTGTTGGTCAATGTATAAAATATTTTAATAAGATTCCGCAAACTCTTGTTGAACTGCCTCTTGACCAGTTAAAGTTAGGTTAATGAAGCGAGGTTATTATAGTGTTGACGATTTCTTAAATGATAATAATTTGTGGTCATCTTAGGTGTAATCTGCTCCTCTGCACACTTTTTTGTTATGACTTTACTCTGTCAATTCAATTTTTGTGTATAAAAACAAGATTGAAAAGAGTAACCATCGAGTTTCTTGCCGGAGTCTTCTCGATCGGAAACAACCTCCGAACCGGTGGTAGAGTCACTACAACACACAATATGTTCAATTACGATATTTACTATCATAGTATTATTTCATGTAAGTTTATTTTTAGTATATTTTTGCTATGATTTTTTTTTGTATATGACTTGTCCTAAGCATTTTTTATAAGTCTGTTTGAATGAAGTTATTTTTTACTTTACTTTACTTTGATGTATGTAGGTTTTTAAAATTCACTATTTGTTTGAACCTGGGCTAAGTTCCAAAAAACCCAATATCACACTTTGCCCTACCTGGAATTTGGACCTAGGACCTCCGGATTTCGTGCCGAGCTCACTTATCATAAGCCCATGGAGACCTTATTTAAACTTTTCAATAAATTTGATCATAATAAATAGTGGTTGATCTAAAAGTCGCTTTTGCAATAAATTAAGTCCTGCAAAAGTTGTTACAATACATTGAAAACACTGACGTTGAGTTCATTTTTTACAAATCTGTATGGATTTATGTTTAAAAATACCACATACACTGACCAAAGTTTACCAACTTTGTCGAGAGGAGTACTACTAGGCTAATTCCAGGCTACAGCGCAATACGCCGTCACATTGCAAAAAACGTAATAATATCAAATAATCGTGTCCATCCACCTGTAGTCTGTTCATTCGGATCAAAATGCAATTTCGCCAGCTTGGAGTCGCGAGTACGGACACCAAATGCTTTAACAGTTTTTGGGATATCTTTTCTTTATTAATAAGGCGTGAATTTAGACATTCAACTAAATATTTTGGCTTAAGTCATTGTAAAATTCCTCAATCAGCCACACATCATTGCAGACCTGCTACCTTTTTCATCATACTCGATGACAGTTGAATATCATAAAGGTCAATGTTTTCAGGAATGGACTTTCTAATTTTGGGAATCGGCACAGAATTTCCTAGGGACACCTCTTATAATTCTAGTATATGATAGATCAGTGTTAATGTTATTTACAAAACCGTTCCTTATAACGAAGTGGCCAAAACACTATCAGAATTAATTCCGAATATGCTTTGCCTAATCTTGAATCTGTAACTGTAGAAAAGACTTGCCAGAAATTATAATTATAAATATTTCCCAGAGAAATAAGACGAAACAAATGGTCAAATACATATGAAAATATAAACTGTTTCACTTGATGACTTTATGACTCAATCGCATGCGATATTGCTGTTGGGATTGTTCCGAAATATCCCCAAAATATGTTCACCACGCGCAGTCGAGCGAAGCGAGCGAGCAAATTCTAGCTGGAGCGCGCTCGTCGGAGCGGGACAGTCTCCACAATATGCATTGTCCGGGACAATTCTGCGATTTCGTTGTTTTTCAATCTTCGTAATCTGACTTGATTTTGAATAAAAGCAGCAGTCGAGATTTCAATTTAACGGGACACTCAGGCGTTGTTCGCTCCCTGAATTATTCTAGTAGAAAAACCAAGCGCCAATTATTTTGAGAACCTTGTTGACACCGAAACTGGTAAGGGTATACATACATACATTGTAAATTTGGCATTTATTTTATTTAGGGTCACTTCTCTTAAACTTCTGTAGAGCTTTCGTGTAGTACCTAAGACCAGTACGCCTACCACGAGATGCCACTTTAAATTTACATTATCGTTCGCGTAAAAAAATGTATTGGGATTTGACATTGTCATGACATCTCATGTGTCATCCCAATACATTTTTCAAACGATAATGTAAATTCAACGTGGCTACTAGTGGTAGACGTACTGGTTGTTTCTACCTATTTCTATATTGTTATGTGCACAGTCAGCCAAATATGTGGTCTACCACCCTAAGGTTGAGGTTCATTCAGACGTCACGAAACAACAAGGTTTCTCCTTGCAATATTATTAAAAAGTCAACCTTAATGATAATTCGATCTCACAGAAACTTTTAAAACTGGTTAAAAACTTTATTGGCCAAGTATACTAAAAATCTTCATAATTTCAAATGTTACGAAAAGATGTTCGCATGTCAGCAAAGCGTCTGCAGATTTCCCCATTTTTGCGGATCTTTTAAAAACTTTGTAACTACGAGTAATTATTTATATATCCATCCAGCAACCTCAGTTAAGAATGTCATAATGACTTCAGCAAATATAAGCTATGCAACAATCACAGAATTCAATCTATAATGCGAATTAGCTACTTAAAAACATAACATTGTTTGTTTAATGAAACCACAGCTCGCGTGCTTTACTTTAATTGCTTTTATGGGATATTTATTTAAACAGCTGCTAGTTGAAGTGCAGAATGGTAATTTTTATAGCTCTTGCGAAATAAAAAGGGTATAAAATTGAGGAACCCAACCGTCTGCAATGAGACAAAGAGCTTAACGCCCGAATTCACAAAATTCAATCAAAGCTGAGCAGTCCTTACATGTTTAGCTGTCCCTTTCATTTGTATTGACATGTGACAGGGCAACATCAATTTAAAGTGTCCTCGACTTTTGACTAGCGTTTGTGGATAAAGTAGGTGTAAGTGTATTTTTTAAAAGTGAGACAACCTATGTTTGAATTTAATATCAACTTCTGTTAATTTCGGGGTTTTTATAAGGAAGCACTTACGATTAAATCTTAAGTTATCTTAGCAATTTTTCTTTTTATTTATTGCACTATAAACAAGTACAAATGGCGGACTCAATGCCTGAAGTTTTCTTTACCAGTCAACCGCATGGGAAAACAGAGAAGTTTTGGCTGTACAACGTACAAGAAAGGATACAACTGGCCTCCCAGTTGTATCCTTTCTATCAAAACAGAGAATACCTTAGCTGTTCAGAATGTCAAAAAAAAACTTACCGCTAAAAAGAAATTGACTGACTAAGGACTTTTCTTGTCTATAAGATGATTAGTTTTGCGAAATAGGCTATTTGCTGGTATCCCCATGTTTTAAAGTTTAATCAAAGGAACTATGGTAATGAAACGCCCATGTTTTGTTGACATTAGTATACAAATACAATGAAAAAACGGAAAGTTCAGTTCAGTTCAGTTCTACCACGAGTTGTCACTTTGAAGAAGGGCGGCGAAACTCGACTGCATATTTTACAAAAACGTTACCAAACGGAAACATGTTAAATAAATAGAGTTAAATTTGTTGAACTTATTTCCATAAAATCGGGATTTTTAAAGAAGACAGGTCAAAGATAAATTATTCCCGATTTTAATGAAACAAAACTTTTCTGTAGTGACAAAAAAAGCAAAAACTAAACGGTTTTATTTCCTGTAAGAGTATTCCAATCTACACAGAAGTGTTCAATTACTGCAATAAATTCTATTTTAAATTTGTGATATGGTAAGTTATGTTCTAACTTTTTTGACCTGATTAAATTAAATCAATACACTTTAATGAACATTTTATAGTCATATACTTGTATTTTGAATGTATTCTAGTGCAAAGTGAAAAAACAAACTAATAAAGAGGCTGTATGGGCATATACTTCTTTGCCTTGCCATTGTTGTCACCAATGCCAATGTCAAATAACTCACATTACGTTACGTTTGATTTTTATTAATATAATATTTTTAACACATTTTTTTCGTTTTCATCAAATGATCAAACTGTAAGAGAAAGTAGCCCCCCAGAATTACCTGCACCACCTGTAGCTGAAAAACATAATCAAATTGAAACCCAGCAAACAAATAATAAAGCAAACACTCAAATAGCTCTTCCAACAATAAGAAGAGCAGCTGCCACTGCTGGCCGTTGCTTGTTCCAGAGTGAGATGATTGGGAAAAACTTCATGTACCTGAGACTATACGCAGAAGGATCCTAGTAGATTATAAGTAGTACAAGGGAGTGAAGCCATTTTAAGATATTATTGTTATTGTGCTGCTGGAAATCACACAGTTGGGTGTTGCTCGCACATTATGTACATTTTATGGTACGTATGGGGTACGCTTGTTTTCAGGATCATTTCGGAGCTCCTGTTGCATTCTTGGACAACTTGTTAATTATTTAAATAAATGTACTTAAATAAGTTAATATGTTTTTTATTTCATAGCTTACATAGCAGTAAAACTTAAATAAGCCTCACATTGGGCTAAACAAACTTAATTTAGGTACACCATAAATGTACTTCTTTTGTTCTTTGTCTTGTTCTATAGTTTTGTGTTGATGTGATAAGGGCCACGGGTGACAGATCGCTCGTGGCGCACACCGATGCGGCACGAGCTATCCGCATAGTAGAAGAAGCACGCGGCCGTACTTACAAACTCGCAGTGCGCCTTTGAATGGGATGAGGATGTGGTGGATGAGGCCCATTGAGGGTTCTCATTGCACGTACCATGTGGCGCTGTTGACTGAACAAGCCAGTCCGCCTTCCCGCGACGGTCAACCGCGCAATTCTCCGGAACGGAACACTTTACATGGAACCGTGCCTAGTCAGATAAAGTGCGGATATTGTACGTTGCATTGTATCACTATAATAAGGCATATCTAACCAAACAGCCTCCGAAACGCGAAAGTGGAACGCCCGATCATGACGTATCCGCTTACTTCGGACCAAATCTGACTGATGTGGTAGCATCAGTATCCTTATATTAATTAAAAAATGATTAAAAACTAACGATTTAAATTATAACGTCACCTTCAATAGCTTCAATATTTTATTAACCCCAGCTTTAAAACAGGTAAAACAATTAACTTGTTTGTTAGTCTAGCGTAGTTCTAAAAACATCAACCGATTTTTTTTATATACGCGGCCCGTAAGTAGAGGTCTGAAATTACATGGAAGTTCGCCGTCCTTCTTTACATTATCGTTCGCGTAACAAAATGTATTGGGATTTGACATTGTCATGTCATGTGTCATCCCAATACGATTTTTTTACGCGAACGATAACGTAAATTAAAGTGGCAACTCGTGGTAGACGTACTGGCCTTGTTACCATATTTATTTAATTTTCTGAAGAATTAAAATACCTAAAATACTAATATTAATGAATAATAGTTGATTTATGAAAGATATTTCTTTTTTAAAGGGGCTATTGTTCAAAAGTGTCTTGATTGAGATAGTGAAATTTGTCTTGTCTTACAATTTAAAGCAAACAACCCGTCAATAAGATAATTGATAATTGACGTAGCCTGAAATGATCTAGGAATAAGTCCTTTAGGTAAGGATAAATAAATGAACTATAATATCTTTTGGTAGTCGGTTAGTGATAATGTGAAATGATGTATTGTCACGCGAAACCAGCATTACTTTATTGCATACCGTGCATGTCCGCACTTTTTGTAGTGAAGTTGCAATACCAGGTATGAAATGCATCTGGCAGCTTTTTATCGCTATTATTTGGGTCAGCTTTTTAGGTTTAGTGCAGTTTATAAGGAGCAAGTACGAGTAATATAGTGAAATGATAACTCTAAACACTTTAGTACACTTTTAACGCGTTCACTGGCTCCCATAATCAGTCAGAGTCATGCTCACTAAAATGTTTCTGGGGTGGTGGCGTTGTGTGACGGGGCGTTTCATTCCCTAAAATATGGTTGAGTGGAACGATGGCTGTATCATACGTCTACCTGTGAACAGGTGCCACTTTCGGAAAGTGGTCTGCTCAGGATCACCATAATTGGGTACCGTAATGAAAACTATATTGATGTTCAAACTGGATACAAAGGCAATAATTGTAAGTGACTAGCCTGAATTGTAAACCACCTCTTATTAAATGGGCAACTACTGAGTTTTTTGCCAGGTCTTCTCAATACTTCCGACGCTAGGAATATACATACAAGCTAAAATACGGTGTCAGACTAAGCATTTTATACGCGCGTATAATGCTATAGATAGATACTGTGAGAGGGCTGAAGATGATGGTGTCGTCACGGGGGTCGACGGCGATGTCGAGTCCCTGCGACGACTTGCGGCCCACTAGGTTCACTGGTAGATCTGTGCCTTCCGCCAGCGGTGTCACATTATATGTATGTATTATATTTAATATAAAGATTGTATTAATATTATGTATGTTTATAGTATAGCTTAATTTTAAATTTTAAATGACGATTTGAAGAACTGTACATTTATGTTCTACTTGAATAAAGCAATTTTGAATTTTTGTAATTTCCATACAAGCGTTTTTTTGCTTCCTGTCAAGTCCACTTGTATTTTAAGTTATAAGTAAATTCGTATGTTCACTAATGTCGAGGTATAAACATTGCCAAATATGCAGACATATTCAAAACTTACTAACTCAGAAGTCTAAACCAAAATCTCAATTTGGCTGAAGTCAATTTGCGCCTCCAAATGGAGTCGTGGACAGGGAACGTGTTCATAATTCATAATTAATTTATTCGATGCTTCATGTGGTAAGTTACAGGTGTTAAATAAAAATATAGTACATACACATGAATGCAGTTACATTATTTCTACGCATATACACAAAACTCTCCTCTAGCACGATATTCTGACTGCGACGAAATAACCGTCAACTAAGGTTTCGACTCCTTTTATACCGCAAAGAGAGCTTAGCACCGCCCCAGTGTGGCCAGTAAGAACTCATTTTTTATGTTGCCCGTCAAGATGATCTCACTCCACCTGATGGAAAAGCGGAAAGCGGTCATGAGGTCCAGATATGAGGCTGACAAGCCCAGTCATTCAAACGAATCACTGGGCTGGCCATCCTCACCTTGAAGGCCTGCAGAAATGCCTTTTCACGCCACGCTTGAAGAACCCGGGACTATGAAAGGAAGGAAACACATGTGCTGGAATTGAACTACATTTTAATAGTTGTGCTGCCTATTCACCTATATCTATTATTATTTTCAAACTACCCCATTACTACAAAAGCTTAAGTTTATTTTAGGTTGACTGGTAGAGAATTCCTTGTTCGCCTTTTGTACTTCATTTGTGCAATACCAGTCCGTTGCAGCTCATAAAGCTTCAAATTGGCAGTTATTAAAAACAAGCCGTGGGATCGTTGTGGTCAATCACACAAACAGCTCAGCATAATTTCCTAATGACTTTTATAATGCTCTTCAACGTCAAAGTCAAGTCAAGTTAAAGCTAACTAAGTGTGAATGAGTTAGTAAATTATAATGTTGAGTGCTTATAACTCAGTTGCTCTTTTTGAGCACTGCAATATGCTATTTAAGCACATAATAATACCTTTGTCGTTGTCTGTCAGTAGCTAAGTAGTTAAATACAATTTGATGCTAAATTTGTTTTAGTTTATTCCACATAGTACGTAAGAAAATCTAAGTTTTCTAAAAAAAAAAAGATTTTTTGAAGTTCAACAGCGGTACTTTATTGTATAGGACCAATTAAAATGTTCTTTAGAAATAGAAATAGAAAACATTTACCAAACTTATTACGAGCATTATTATAATATATATCACTTATTTTTACCTGAGACCTTCTTGAAAGATGTAGAAAGACGTTCCGTAATATCATTCCATATTAGCCTTATCTAACAACACTCTAATATTCTCAAATAACACTCGATTCAAATGTCAGCGTCTTATTAAATTCCACATATCAACAAACAACAGAAAAAGGAAAATAAGTTCGTAAAAATACGTCTCAAGTTGAATTGTCACAATTGAACATATCAGCTCTCATAACGCTGGCAGATTTCGCACAGTATTTAAGCCGTACCTCACAGCTAATTGTATGAAAAGCGATAAATCTCAACTTTATGGCCATATAAAGAACATAAAAAAATTGGCCGAAAAAAATGAATGGTAAATTTTAAAACATTACAGCACTCGTAAAACGATCAGGTTATTGCCGCAAACGCATTTAGGTGCAATAAAAACAGACATACCCAATCGTAATTCAAGTTTTAAAAATTTCCCGACTCGGCTCGCTAGCTGTAAAACAGTCGGGTGCCATCTGCTTTATATTCTCAGTTTTGAGTTCCACTAGGACTCGTAATTTATGTTCGAACTTCGCTATCCAGTGTTAAGTAAATAACCTTGTCTCTTAACTGTTGATTTTATATAAAATTCTGAGACAAAAAACTTTTTTGCCTAATAACTCTGTTGAATATTGGGAGGTGGCCTTTGATTTTTGCTTAAAATTATAAAAAGTGTAGAAAATATTCTGAATGATGTTGCTACAGCTATGCATAGTTATCATACGATAATACAATATGCTTGTAATAAATAATTTTATTAATAAACAATTATTTTGAGTAAGTCCCATTTATGCAAATATATATCATACGTTTTTTTTCGCGTCGTAGCCCAATGGCTAAGAAAATTAACGACCAATGCTTCGTACAGAGTACATGACATAGCACAAAGAACTCATGGCCGTTTGAGTAGGAAATTTCAGCAACGGCGTCGTCTTTGAAACTAAACGAAGCGTGAGGAGCGTGCCCTCAAGATGGGCGGATGATCTGTTGTGAGGTTCAGCATTTAAGTGAATGTAAGCTGATATAACTGGCCACTCTGGAAATCTAAGAGCAGTGCTATGTTCACAGTGGACAAAGTTCACGCTGTTGACAATCAAACGTAATTTCTAAATGCTTATTTTTCGCTAATATTATGTTAAATGTCAATAGCCCTAGATTTTTTTCTGAACAGTAAAATACATCAAATTACTTTTACTAAAAACTGTACTCTGTAAATTAATAATGCATTGTTTTAATGTCAGAAGGTAAACTAGTGATTGTTTATTTTTAGGATGCCCTTATAAACTGATGTCAGTTTTAGCGAAACTAATAAAAGGTACCTAGAACTATTTGCACAATGGCATCCGAAATCGATTCTCTTCAAAACGTGTTTTGTTTGAGTCCTGTTTTAATGGAATCTCATAATAACATTTCGGTACCTTTATAAATCAAATTAATATTAATTTAATAGTAGGCGAGGGCTACAAGAAAGCAGAGGCTGTAATTACCAAAGCGCACGTATTTCATACGACATTTTATAACATATTTGCGAGGAAATAAATAAAACTCGCGACTTTCTTAAACAAATAAATCTTAAATCACTTGTTAAAGCAGTCATAATTTTTTTACTTGTTTACAAATTAGCGATGCGCGCGCCACAGCGCTTTTTTAAGGCAAAGGCATAAAAACGGTCAGTATTACTAATAAAGTAAATTTGTATTTTTGTGTTTTTGTTACAGGTAAATGGTTGTAATTTATTGTCAAAGTTTATTAAAAAATATTTTATCTCCCAAAGTTAATTTTATTCATAATATGTTGACCTCTTTTCTGACATAAAACTCTTTGCTAAGATTTAAAAAAGGCCCGTTCGTTTTAGACGGAGCGTCTTGACAAACCGTGCGTTTTACCTTAATAAAAAAACTCGTGTCTTTCACATTACAATAACGCACAAGTGCGTAATGAGATACAAAACGATATCGAAATTGGTGAAATTAGAGACCCATTACGAGCAATAGTTAATAACAACATTTTCTTGTACAATCTTTAGACGTATAGTTACAACGAAAGTAAAAATACACGTCAAGTGGTAAAGCAACATTGAGAGTTTTTCATGAAACAAAAACATCGATACAGTCGATCTTTATTTTTTATCTTCGAAAGTACCACCACAAGGAACATTGCAGTTTCGTTTTACTAAAAAAATTTTTTTCATAAAACCTGCCGAGTTACAAAAATGTGTGTGGCAAAAGTTAGGAACTCCAGCTCGGAAGCCGTATGGTCCCGAGTTCAGATCTGGCCAGAAACATCATTGTGTTCATCATTAAAATTCGCTACTAACTCTCAGGTGATGGAAAACGCCGATAAAAAACAAAGCAACTCGGATAACGGACATAAGGCTCACCACTTAAAACGTTGGTGACAAGTGGGTTTCTGAGTGTTCCGTTCACCATGACACAACTTCACAAAACCATGTTATAGGGCTTCTTGTATTGCAAAATAATATTAAAAAAACTAGGACCAAGATCATCTGACCCCAAACTAAGCAGAGCTTGCTATGGATGTCAGATACTGTTAAAAATACTTAAATATTTCTAAATACATACTTAAATAGATTATAGCACCCAGACACAACAAAAAAAAATATAAAAAGACAAACGATATCACTGTACCGTTTAATAACGTGACTGTTAAACTTGAATTATTGCTTCAAAACAGGGCCAAATGATATTTCATTTCGGTCCCCCGTATCAAAACAACCTTTAGAAAAACAAAAACAACTGTTTGCCTTTTTTTATTTACTTATATTTTTGTATCTTGACGACATTGTGATGTATTCACTCACTCAACATCAAGGAGATCTGTTAGTGACAGACCCCAAATACTTGTACAAACATTCATATTACGAGAACTTTAAGGGTAGAAGTAACGTCAGTGTAGGGCCAACTTTTATGGTCGTGTCAAACTTATATTGCTCACCGAAAAATTCTTTGAGCAGTTTTGTTTTTGATTAATCTGTACCGTGACATATTACGACTTTTTCAAAAACCAAAAAAGGGGCGGTCGATATTCCCAAGCGTTTAATCTACCGCTAATGTACATATGAGTACAAATATTGAAAGTAAAAATAATGTTCATCACACGAATGTTTGTGGATCAAGCCCTATTACATATTATGTAGGTGGCGATGGACCAGTTTCTTTAAGCAGGTAGCTTGCAAAAAGATCACAGTTTGACTCTTAGATTAATGTGAAATTAATAATTATGATAATGTGATACGGAGAATCGGACCATTTCATGAAATTAAGCATTTACAGCTAATATTTTACACCAAAACTTCAATCGTTAAAATATTGAAATTGTTAACTGCTGACAATCATTTCATTTAAACGGCCTAATAATTCGATACGCCATTTGATAATCCAAACTCTGCAATACAAACAATTTGCCGCAAACGAACGTTTGTTGCCAGTTCCAAACAAACGGTCCTGATCGGACTGGATTACACCAGCATCGTGTTTGTCGAGCAATTTACAAAATTTATGTTTGCGATAATTAGCTGTATGTAGTAATCATCGAAATGGCATTATTTCGATAATATTTCAGAAACATAAATTGGTTGGAGGATGAAAGTCAGCGAACTCTCAAAACATTAGTAATGCAGTTTGCTTCAGCCCGTCGTAAGATAATACAGCACACGTAACTCCTATGGTTGCTGTCGATACAGATGATCGACAGCAACGGGATAACGATGCGAAATTACGTACAGGACATGACGGACGGGTAGCAGCGTCACGACACGAGAAGCTACGTCCCGCGCTCGTCAAGTGTGGCAAGCATCGGCAACATGCGAACATGATTTTCATATGTAAAAGTCTATAGTGGAAACTTAGCAGTGGATGTATATGAGGATGATAAACATTTAGACTTAATGTATGATTATCAAATAAAACAATAAAACAACTTTTACACTAGATTCCTACAAACTTATGTTTTTGAGGAGGAATTGTTTTACCTTTAGACTGACAATTAAGTTGGAATCGTTGATTTGATTTGCAAGTTGTTTAGATCCAAAATAGAAATAAATACTTATAATATAATAATAATAATAATAAATATCTGGGACAATTCACAGCAAGATCATCTGACCCCAAACTAAGCAGAGCTTGTACTATGGGTGTCAGACTGCACAAGACCGCGCGAAGTGGGCCAAGAAAATAAGAAAGGCGGACCCTAGGACCCCACACACCAGTGTGGGTTCACAACCGGGATAGACCGCACGGATGATGATGATGTACTATGGGTGTCAGAGACTGATAAACATACTTAAATATTTCTAAATACATACTTTAATAGATAATGACACCCAGACACACAACATACACAAATGTTCAATATATCCAAACATTCATGATTTTTTTCACATCAAATATTAAAAAAGTTATTTTTAAAATCCACAACCAACAAAACGGCACTCGTCGAAAAGACGCCCTAAGTGCTGCTATTTTTAACGAGTAAACTCCGCGTCACTTTGTTTTCAGCAAACGGGCTGCAATGGGACGAAACATCCCCATTAAGGCGCCGGACCGGGATAAATTCGGCTCTAAACGTAATGAGTGCCGGAGGGTCCGCGTCACGTGGACGTGACGTTAGACGAGCCGATCACGACACGATGAAGATCGATAAGGTCATTCACAAGAAACACTGAACGATTTGCTAATTGCTTGGTATGATCTTTGGTGATTAAGATTTGTAGATTTGCCTGTTATTTTGAAACATTTTTAAATCAACAGCGGACAGGACTAGAATATATAGATTTTTATCGCTTAAAATAATATCATACCTAGTCATCGTCATCATCATTTGCAGCCATAAGATGTCCACTGCGGATTTCCTGAGCGACCGCTTGCAGGCGGTATGCATCCACCGAAATCCTGCCAGATTTAACAGGTCATCCATGTACTTATAAATATATTTATAAAATGAATTCAGTAAAACCTCCTGGTCAAAAGGATTTGAAAACAAAGAGAATGGAAGATATTTGTATGGGGCTTGGTATACCTTAGGTTACCCAAGAGAGCCCCACTATAGAAAAATCAAAATATGGTGGCCAGTGATGAAACCTATTGTTTATGTATAAATCTTGAAAACGATATACTTTCAGAGACATTCATTATTTTTGTTTTGAAGATATATTTTTTCGATTGCCATAGGTATGTTTCATCACTGGCCAATGTATTTTAATTTCTTTATAGTGGGGCTCTCTTACTTTAGGTATGCCAACCATATTCCATGCTCTTTACCTAGACTGAGCTGTACATAACGGAAACGCAATTTTGTTGAGATAATTGCTAACCCATCTTTTCGAATCATTGTACAAATTTACGGCATTGCGATACGAAAACTTCTCCTCGAATCGTCGAACGAGACGATCACGACCCGACGTGGGCAGGTCGTTGACCCGAAGAATCTTTTCGCTATTTTGTGATGCGGTTCATTGCACCTAATGAGCACTAGATTCAGCGTCCAGCCGAGTAGGTACATTCTTGTGATAGTATCGTTTTACCGGTTTCAGACCATTACCCTTAATGAAGATAATAGTGACTGTGTTGACCGAAATATTTTCCGTATTCCATATGATGAAATGTATACTTACTTGCCTTAGAAATTATTTTGAATGAAACTAGAATATCGCAAAAACATTCTGAACACATTGATAGTCACTGCATTGATTAATAAAAAAATAGGCAAGGCCAAAAAATATAACAAAAGCCTAGTTAGAAAGACAAAAAACAAAAAAGTATAATAGGATTCATCATAAACACCTAGACTTATTAACAGCTAAAATCTATATACTTTGTTTCTTACATGAAACTTAAATAATGCTTTGGCTGTGGTCAATATATCAATGAGTGAAACCACGATTATTTACTCTGAGACAAATAATACTTCCATGTTCCTCCACAAACGTACAGCTTGTGCTATTTTTTTTAAATGTATACAAAACACGTACTTTTACGTACACCTATGTGACTTCTTCAAAATAATAGGCAAATTTAATGTAAGAGACACGACAAATAATGATGCCACGTTTATGTCAGAATAAATATCGGTATTAAGTCCAGAATCGACGAATTCCCTTCAGGCACTTGTGGGTTGTCGGGACGGCCACAAATTCAATTATACACCCGTAGTAAAATAAATAATGAAGGAAGCAATAGACAAATATATCAATTGCCGTCACGTTTTTCGAAGTCAACAAGACAGTAATGCTTCAATACAGACGGTAAAAGAATTAAATGATGTACAAATTGCTTCGTAAGGTATTGTTTTCCTTTTAAGATGTTCTACTATGACGTACTGTACCAACGGTGAAAATTCAGCAACCCTTTCAGGGGCATCCGTCTTCTTTGCTTTAAGCATTCACAAAGTATTTGCTGTAAAATAATTATTTGATTTTATTTATCGTCAAGATGACTTCATTCCACCTGATGGAAAGCAGCCGTAAAGTGCAGATATTATTATGAGGCTGATAAGTTTGCAATCCAAATAATCTAGACTGGTTAACCTAATTTTGAAGGCCTACAAAAATACCTTTTCACGCCCGCTTGAAGATCTCGGAACTGTAAGAGGAAGGGAACACATGCGCTAGAAGAGTCCCACGAGAGTCAAAATGTGCTCTATCCACTGCCACTTATCAACGTCTGTAAATGAATTTCTTCTATTACATCACTTCTGATTCAACCTTCGATGTCGAGCTAAGCTTGTAGAGAGACCTTCTACTATTTTAAGAGGCCTATGTCAGGAGACCACGCTTTTGTGGTATGTTAGACGAGGGATTGTCACACAGTATAGAAACACTGCCTTTTTTCTCTGTTCGGAACACCCAATCTCGAAACGCCCTGGAAAAAGAGACCCCAAAACACTATAAGCAGACGGTGGTCATCTTCAGCGCAAAACAGAAGGGACCAGGGATCCTAAGAGAGGCAAAAGATCTACCTTAGTGAATTTTCGAGAAATCTTATTCCGAGTCATATTAAGTATATACCAATGAGTAATTTATTTTTTATTCTAGAAAATATTAAAAGCAGCCCGCTTGAGCCCAAGGATTAGGTAATTTTTTTTTTGTTTCTCTCTTTGAATATAATAACTACCTTATGTTAATAAAACCAGTGACTACTCATTTTTAATCCTAATCATAATCCTAACCATAATTAAAAAAAAGGTTGTTACTCACCAAGTTTGTCTTGCAGTACAGTCTTGGTGTCGCAGTGGACGAGACAAAGCACCAACAAGATGGCGACGCGCGCCATTTTGTGTCTGCGGTGACGTCACGTGCGGGGTGCGGGGCCAGTGACGCTACCATATTCCAAAAGTTGACGCATGCCTGACTGTGGACAAAGAAAATAACTGTTAGTTGTGGTCCCGAGTTCAAATCTGGCCGAACCAATATATTTGTGTTCATTTTTAAAGGACCAAGTTGGCCTATGAACCAACAAACATTTGTCATTTGTCATAATTCTGGCATGATTTAAGACATTAATTATCACACATTAGATTGTCACGGACACTTGATTTTTGATATCAAATTTGAAAATACTTAAAAGATTTTATCGTACGAAAATATTTTATAATAGCATTTTGTTTGTTCGTCTTGACCCTCTGTTGTTTAGCCATCACAACAATATTATTAT
Organism: Udea olivalis; assembly: GCA_947369235.1. Classification (NCBI taxonomy): domain Eukaryota; kingdom Metazoa; phylum Arthropoda; class Insecta; order Lepidoptera; family Crambidae; genus Udea; species Udea olivalis. The sequence continues at coordinate 24,249,780 of OX376343.1, read as the reverse complement.
TTACTTCGTATTGACAAAAGAAACCTTGTATGTGCAAGAAATGTAGCTGTAAACTTACTGAAGGCTCTTTAAAATGAGTAACAATACATTATTGCCAATGCGATAAATGTTTAATCGACTTTTTATTTTAGGTTAGATTATACATTGGCTAAAATCAGCTTTGTGCGAAGCCGAACGAACGAACGATTTCTCAGAAGTGTCCGTCCATAAGAGGCATTTTTCATGATTGTTGGTTTGTAGACAGCAATGTATGGGCGAATGGGCACTATCCTTTCCGATTAAAGGTTATAGCACATTATCACGGCGCAGCAACGGCACCGCTCGAACCCGGCATCGCGTCGTATTAAAAAGCGGACGGCGCGCTGACAGCCTGTCCGCTTTTTCATGGTGACATCGTAATAGTACATTATGAATATGATATAAGTGCGGTAAGTTGAAAACTACAGCCGAGGCGATATTGCTAGCCCGAGCCGTAGGCGAGGGCTACAAGAAAGCAGAGGCTGTAATTATCAAAGCGCACGTATGTCATATGAAGTTTTATAACATATTTGCGAGGAAATAAATAAAACTTGGACTTTCTTATACGATCAAATCTTTAATCACTTGAAAAAGCAGTTTTATGAAAATTTTACTCGTTAACAGTAAAGTAAAGTAAATTAATATTTTTGTTACAGATAAAAGGTTGTAATTTATTGTCAAAATTAAAGAATTGAATGTTTATTTATTATATTTCATCTCCCAAAGTTAATTTTATCCATAAAATGTTGACCTCTTTTCTGACAAAAAAACTCTTTGCTAAGATTTAAAAAAAGTACCGTTCGTTATAGACGGAGCATCTCGATAAACTGTGCGTTTTACCTTAATAAAAAAAAAACTCGTGCGTTTTACATTACAATAACGCACAAGTGCGTAATGAGATACAATACGATATTGAAATTGGTGAAATAAGAGATCCTTTACGAGCAAATATGTTATAAAATATATGTATTAAAGTAAGTACACACAATTCAATGCTCTAATTTGTAATTGCCGGGTGGGGGCGGTGCTGTTGCGATGCCGGGATAGTAGGCTATAACTATTACTCTCCGGTGATGGAAAACATTGATAAAAAACCAAATCAACCCGGATAACTGCGGAAAGCTCACAACCTACCGCGTTGGGTTCTGAAACCGTTGGTGAACAGTCAAGTTGGCTTCTGAGTATTCCATTCACCATGACCAAAACAGTAACTTGCCTCTGACTACCGTTGGGACAGAGTCGTGATGGTATGAATGTGAATGTATTATATCAATGCCACAAATAAATATTACAATTTCATAATGTTAAGATAAGATGAGATAAATATTCTTTATTGCACATCAAAAATAACAATCGTCCTGTCCGTCATCAGACCAACCTGTGGTTTACATGAGATAATATGATGACACAATTAGGCGGTCTTGTTGCTAAAAAGCAATATCGTCCAGAGGGTACTACAATAATAGTAATATGAAACTAAGTACTTTGTTCATTGTAATTAGTAACTTACTATGTCGATTTTCAAAGGATGTTAGCATCTTGACGTATTTACTTACCAAGATTTGCGTTTTTAGAAGTTTGTTGAATCTTCATAACTTTCAGTAAACGTAACAGATAAAAAACATAAACTTTGTTGTTTGGATACTTCATAAATAGCTGCGTATCGTCTAACTTTTAGTAAAGAATTCGCGTGACTAAAAATACGTTATTTCTCTAGTCGTTATTTAATTCCCAAGCGGGGTAGTCAGAGGCAAGTAACTGTCATGATGAACGAAACAATCACTTTTCACCAATAGTATTAGAACCCAACGTGGTAGGTGGTGAGACTTCCGCCGTTATCCGGGTTGATTTGGTTTGTTATCTATGTTTTCCATCACCGGAAAGTAAGGCGGATATTTAACAATAAACACAAAGATTTTGGTTCTGCCCAGATTTGAACTCGGAACCACACGATCCACGATCTGAGTTCGGGTACTGAACCACTAGGCCACGACGCTCTCTAGGTTATGTTATCTTAAAATGTTTAATCACCAAAGTATTCAATTGCTTTCCTGTTATACGAAGATCTTGTTTATAAGCTTTATAAAATAGCTTCAAAACAATGTTAGCAGAAATACTATGCGCAAACAGTGCCCCGGACTGCTGTCAACTCTAGAGAAATTTATGGAGATCCTTTTATTTGAAGCCTGACTTGAGAACTAAGTATTTGATTCGTTCGTAGCTCAGATTTGAAAACAACATTTCCAGAAAATATGACGCAATTCTTTAGAATTTGTGATGTATATAAGTATCTTCTTGACTATTAGAACCGTTCAAAAGAGAGAAACTTAACAATCGCAAATGAGTTTTAATATGGACAATATATCTAAAATGTTTATATTTATTTATAGGTACGAGTTTCTATTTTAAAAAATGAATATAAAAAATCCCGTTGCCTATCCCGTGACATCTTACGCCCGTTCCCGCAAGAATTTCAGGTGCTCGTAAGTATCATCAGATTAAAATTGAGCAAAATTTCTCTCCTTGCAGTTTTTGGCACCTTGGCTGATCTTTGGCCACATCTGCATGCCCATGAATAGAGTATTGCCGTATTAAAGTGAGGACTGCACTGCGGTGCCAACTTCCGTTAAAGATTCTCACCAGGAATTACATCTTGAACTTATAACAAGAGATAAAGAGCAAAGAAATCTATTGAAGGCCTATCTGGTTGGTGGACGGCTAAAATTAATTAACCTTGCACAGCTATTTTTTTTCTTTAATGTTTTATTTCAAGCACTATGTACCTACATTACGTTTTGAATCAAACAAGCCCTACTATGTTTACACATATGTTTTCTGGAGTTTTGTTTTCTATACTAGATATTATTATAAAGAGAAAAGATTTGATTGTTTGTTTGTTTGTATTGAATTTTCAAAACAACTGGACTGATATTAAAAAAAAATTCACTTATATGAAGCTACATTATCAGGGAGTGACATTGGCTATATTTTATTATGATTAAACAAAACATTCAGTTAAAAATAATAGTTTCAGTAAATCAAGTCGGAGAAACGCGTGCGAGATGTGCTGATTTACCGCTAGTTTACAATAAAAATATTAACAACTTTCGGCTAGATTTTCAATTACATAAAATATCACCTTGCTAACATAAATGTAGACGATGATCTCTGAAAATATTTAATCTAATGAAAATTAACTTAATAATCCAGTCCCTGCATCCAGAAACGACAGTCAGAAATTGAGCACACTTCATATTGATGCCGCCCTGTCACCTGTCAATAGCAATGAAAGGGACGGCTTATACATGCGAGGACAGCTCATTTTTGATTATCGTTCTGAATTCGGGCAAGCTCCTCCCTCAGCTTGGTTGCATAACTAATAAAATACTAAAGCTAAAAACTATGCGTGCACTTTCCTACTTCCTGAACAAGCTTTATATTCCCCCGTACGACTCAACATAATTTAAAACTACTTTACCAAAAAAGATGTTGGAAGATCCTACCAACTTCTCGCGTGGGACATTTCAAAAGGAATTAACTTCATTCTGGACATCACACGACGGATTTTATTACTGCCATGAATAAATTCCCTGGAGAGGCGCCACGTCGTAAATTATCACGTTTCGCCCTCTATTTGCGCCTACACTTGGGGACGGTACAAACACGCCACTAGCCACCCCGCAATGGATGCGCCAGTAAGTGGCGCTAACGGTTTATGAAGGATGATGCATTATAGGTCAGTTTTGGTCGTTAAAGCGTTGTCCGTCGTATAATATTTTACGAGGTTATCCATATACGAGTATGGTGCTTATCTATACCCTTCCTTTGTATGGAATAAGAACGACTCACCCCTTTAGCCATAAACCTAATCACCTAAACCTATCAACACCAAAATGGTTTTTAGTGCTAATAGCACTAAAAACCATTTTGGTGACTTTTAGTGAGAGGTGCACTGCTCTCTTTTAGACACGTTACCTATTTTAATTTAGATCTGTGCTAAAGACGAATCTTTGTTTAGTTTTGTAGTTCCTCAAATAAAAAAAATCTTGTATTATAAAAATAATCAAATATATTTTCTAAAAATAAAATGAAACATTTTTCCGTTTCTCCCCATTCGTTTGGTGTGCAATTAATATGCCAAGTGGGGTCATTTTACATAACTTTGTCAGAACTGTAATTATAATTGTTTGCATTGCACGGCGGCAGTTTTGAAATGAACAAGTTACTTTTTAAAATGCTGTACTTAGTGACTAGTGTTTTATATTTAATGATTAAATGACCCATTTTCAGCACGGTAAATAAACATTTTTCAATGGAAGGTTTGTGGTTTATTTGCTTTACTAGAAAATAAAGTTTATACTTAAAAGTAAATAAACTGTTAGGTGAAAAAATGGTACTGAGTTGCTTTTTTGGTTTACGTGCAGCTTTTGTTACCTTTAAAAACGTTAGCGTGCAATTAAAATATGTACTAGAGAAATTTGCCTGGGTCGTTAACGGTCTCTTTAGCTTAGTTAGAAGAGCAGCTGACTGGTACGCGAAAGGTCACGATTTCAAATCTTTTTTGATACTTAGGACAAAGATCAATTTTTATAGTTTTTCAATCTTAAATTTAAAATAATAATATCTTATGTTTTTTTACATTGCATCAAAACCAAAATCATCAACCAATCAGAATATTGTAGCTACGCTCGAATTGCCCGTCTAACTCTAGTACTAGAACTCAGCCAAATAGACGCAATACCTCACTGGCAGTGGCCGGTCTTTTACCAAACCGGTAGATCGCCGTAACAAAGGCAGCTCTAATTAAGGCCCGCCCAGACACGCGCGTACGCATTAGGCCGCGCGAATATCTCAGCGGACAAATGACGCAGAACTGGAAGCGCTATGCTGTAATCGATAGACATCATTGGTTCTTTCATGCATGACACAATTCATGTGTGAAATGACGCGCAAGAACAAACGCAGTAATTATGTCTCATACAATTATCTTAATTGTAGATACATCCAAAAGATCTCACGGAAAAAATAAGGGTTTTAGAAAACCATACACGTGCTTCTTAGATTATTATTGTCATGTTATATTTTAGGAAATGTTCTGAGATTGGTGTATTCAGCAAGCAACTTTGTAAAACTGTTTTCTGATTTTAGTAAGCCTATCTTTAGCAGTAAGCCTCTATCTTTGCAAAAAAATCTGTGGTGGATATTTTTTTAGAGAGTAGATAGATTCGTCACTAAAATCGCAATAGTTTAAAAAAAAAATCTCGCATAAATATTGGGTACTGTAAGTAAGTGCTTGATTTTTAGATAACCTTTTATTTTCTAAACACAGTTAATCACTAGTTTCACCCTCATTTCTGTGTGGTGATAAATAAATAAATATGCCTCAAACAACACACCTCTTGTGATGGTCTCGAAATAGGAATTAGTATCCCTGTGTTACGAGGTACCACACAAGGAAATAAGCTAGGGGCGTCTCCCAGCACACCCAGACCCGAGTCAATTCAGAAAAGATCGTTTCCTGAATTGACCCGACCGGGAATCGAACCCGGGACACTACGAAAATCGAGGCGAGAAACCGTGCTACAGCGCACTACGCCAATCGTGTCGTCAAACCGAGTAAGTAAAGGGGGTAACTGAGTTTCCCCGTTTCGAACGTTTCCCGAATAGACCCGCCGTACCGACACATTACTCACCTGCTGCGTAACACGTAGCACGTAGTAGCAGCGCGTCCGCCCAAAACTTCGCTCTGACACGCACATGCATAGTGCGGAGTCGGCGAGGCGAATTTGCGACGGCTAACATGGATGAACACGATTCAATTCTGGCTTCTAGCGTTCACGAATTGACGACTTGATCCAGCGCCTAGTTTTGGATGTGAGCGTTTTTGCTGTCCGTTACGAAAATTACTGATGAGGATGACATACATTAACAAAGATTCAAAGTTGGTGGCTAACCAGTATAATCGAGAGATAAGAATTAACGCGTTACCGATAGTAAGGATTTGGTGTGGTCAGCAATACTGATTATTGTGGCCACTAGCTAACCTCACGGCACCACGCTAGTTATAGCTCATCCAGTAGCTTGGTTGTATAACTGAAAAACGAAAAACTTCTAACGAGTTAATTTTTTAACCTCTCAAACAATATTCCCTACGACTTGAGTAATACCACAGAATACTAATAAAATCTAACTACTAACAAATCACGCTATAGAAAATTGACAATTTTGTCAATAGTAAATGCGTGCTATCATGGGAAAGGTATATATTGCCAGGGATACTTCTTTCGATATAGATGTCAGGAGTCAGTACTGACAGTACGTTATCGCATAAGTTCTACCGCAAGATTCGCTTACAAATGCCTACGCGGCTGTTGAGAACCAACTGTCAAATTGATCTTGGAAGACCCGGCGGGTGGTAGGCAATTATCGCGCGCAAGTACATGGAGTGATAAAGGTCTGTTAATCCTAGCAATGGCGACCACAGCTGGTCCACCAGCTGATCACACATTAGCACCACGCTGAGCTCTATTTTTCTCACCAGCGGGAATATACCAGTGAAACTGCCTAATAAACTGTGCTGTATTTGTCCGTGACGCGGAAAATTTTCAATCCAAACGGACAGCTAAAATAAGGGGCGATGGAATCCAACGTGCTCTCTTTTAAGTGTTTTTTACTAGCTCACGATGTAAACACTAAAAAATCTCAACCCACTGTTGTAACGAACGCTACCCACAGACAACATAAATGCGCCTGCATATCCTGACTCCCCAAAAATTCATTCAGACACGCACACGCATTATGGGGCTTGCGAAGCGATTTTGCACATTTGTGATGCACACTCCAACGCCGATGAACACGAGATTTGATTTCAGTCCGTTCCAGCGATTCCTGGGGCTACATTCACTTAGTAGCTGCTGTCGATTCAGTGGCTTTGAGGTGCCTGTTTAATTAGATGGATCCGCAATAAACAACATAGAATATGCGCCATATATGCCACACTAATTGCGATGGTATTGAAAAGGATAAAGGTAACTACCAGACAGGTACCAGACAAGCGGCCGTCTTCAAGCACAGCCAGACCCCAGCCAATGTAAAAAAATATTTACCAGAATTGCCCCGACCCGGGAAACCCGAGACACAATGCAAGGTGAGAAATAGTTTAAATATTTTATACATTGACACATTCAGTACATATAATTATAATACTCGTAGTACTACTGCCGTTAGTACTACCGCTCTGCTGCCATCCGTTGTAACTACTAAGCTAAGGTCATAAGAATGCAATGTAATATTTTTTATTATTAACTCTCTGTAAATGTGTGAATATACATAATCATGATCTTGCACATCTTTGACCAAAGGCCCGTTAACCTACTTTGCTGCGCTGCCAAAGTTTTCAATAGACGTAAACTATAGTTCGCTGTACGTTGAAGTTTATGTGTGGACTCTGCATATGACATAAATACCGTTCTTGGCTGCATAAACTCGTAGGTGGAGTAAGATGCATAAATGTTGTTCAAGAGAAGCACATAAGTCATCTATAATATCATCACGAATTTATCACAAACAGGGTAGTCAGAGGCAAGTGACGGTTTCCGTCATGGTGAACGGGGCACTCGGAAGCCCGCTTTTCACCAGTGGTGTGAGAGCCCGACGTGGTCGTTGGTTTGGTATGCTTGGCGTCTCTTTGCACGATAGGATCCGCAAATGATCAAAAGTTACCGACATAGCTCATCGCATAGCCAGGCTGAGTGGCAATGGGATGGCCACATCGCTCGCAAAACTGATGACCGCTGGGGAGTAAAGGTTCTTGAGTGGCGACCACGAACTGGGAGACGCAGCGTGGGCAATCCACCGGGTGGTGGACCGACGACCTGTTGCAGGTTGCGGGAAGCCGTTGGATGCGTACAGCCCATTGCCGCTCATTGTGGCGTTCGATGGGGGAAGTTTATGTCCAGCAGTGGACTTCCAAAGGCTGATGATGATAATGATGTGGTCGTTGGTGAGCCTTCCGCCGCTATCGAGGATGATTTGGTTTTTAACGATGTTTTTCTTCACCGGAGATTTAGTCGGTTCAACAATGAACAAGACTGAACTCGTGACCACGACCCGAGTGCTTAAACCCCAGGCCACGACGCTGTACAATGACGTGAAAACCTTCAAATAGTAAACATAGGGCGAGAGTTAAGAAACCGTCACGGCAAATATGATGATTTAAATGTTGCACATACCCTAACCACTTGAAACCACGGTTTCATCGTGGCGCTGAGGCTACCTAGTTACATCGTTCAAGTAAAATATTTTTCATAATAAAAGTAAGGATTGTTATTTTGCGTCAAAGAAATTCCATTTCTTGGAAAAACAAAGCTGTGCTGGAATCGAATGGTAAGATATACTACGAAAATCTTAACCATGTTTTGCCAGCCTCTGGGATAGAATAATTATGGTTGTTGTTTATTTGTACATCGTGTACGGAGTTAGAATACTATTTTATTTCACGTCTTGACAAATATTGTTTTAGGATTAGATACAAACAACATGATACAATATTGAAAATTTGAATATCTGAAAACCCTATGTCCCAATAAAGGTTCTAACACAAATATTGTAGAATTGTTCGTGATTGTTCTATTTTGTTTTCTTTCCAAACAACTTTAGGCCTTTTTGCAGAAATACTTTGTGGCTCTTCAAAAGGTGTAAAGGTGACGTAACCAAGCCAGTTTGCCCTAAATCTATTTTCAGCAATTTTACATGAAATAGAACAGAACAGATTGGCATGCCAAAATAAATTAGGTAGATACTTAAAAATTATAAAATGTATTATTTATTACAAGTATCAATCTTTTCGAAGTATTCACCCTGAGCACGTAAACACTTTTCCATACGTTTGAACCAATTGGAAAATACCTGTGACCACTCTTCATTAGACAGTTCAGAAATCTCGAAATTATTGGCAGCCAGTACATCTTCTTTGCTTTAAAACCTCTTCCCCTTTAGTTTTTCTTTAATTTTTGGAAACAGGTAAAAATCACAAGGCCAGGTCAGGGTAATATGGTGGTTGAGGAAGGATTGACACATTTTTTAGGTTGAAAAAGTCAAGTGTTCTGGCAGACGTGTGCGGCGCCGCATTGTCGTGGTGCCAGAGAAGGTGCCGGATTCCTGACTTCGGTCGCTTGTCACACTAAGCTGATATTACTGTTGAAGCACAAACTATCACATACCATTCAGAGTTCACCGTTCTTTGATCCTCTAGCACTTCAGTAGCAATATGACCCGTTTTGCAGAAAAACTAGGCGACCGTTTCTGTGTGCTTCGTGCACAGCGACATTTTGTTGAAGTTGGTTCATCTTCAAAACAAAATACAGTCGAATGTCTTGTTTCGGAATCATAGTTATATATCCATGTTTCGTCACCAGTCAGTATATTATACACGTTTTTTTTCTCGCGACCATCGAATTTTTCCATCATGAATAGGCACCAATCCACCCGACGGTCTTTCTGCTCGTCGGTAAGTTTGTGCGGCACCCACCTCGAACAACGTTTACGGAGAGAAAGGTGATCGTGAATTATGGTTTGCATTGCTGCTGATCCAATTCCCAGTTCTCGCTCCAGCTCTACATATATAATTTGTCGGTTTTCGCAAATAAGTTTTTCGACTGCACGAACGTTTTCTTGTGTGACCGCGGTTGGCAGCCGACCTGTCTTCGCTTCATCACCGAGACATCCCCGACCTCATTTAAAATCAGCAAACCAATTAAATCCTGTTGCTCGTGAACAAGCTCACAAGACTCACCAAAAGTAGTAGCCAAAAGTTCTAAATATTAATGAAGCTTTTAAACCTTTTTCATAGTCATGATAAATCATGGCGCGAAAATCACGTCGACTGAGCTTCATTGCTGCAAGCGAATTCACGCTAGATCCTTGAAAAAATGATGCTCATTCAATTGAAAAAATAAAATAAATGTGTGTTCTATTTCTCAAATATATCAATAAACAACCAGCCTTTAAGATGGTGTTTAACTTGCCAGTGTCAATCAAATGAGTAAAGAGTATCGAACTTTTTTTGTCATGCCCCTCGTACCCCCGTATCCACAAACGCAAATCAAAATTCGAGGACACCTAAAATTGATGCTGCCTGTCACATTTTAATAGAAATTAAAGGGACATCTATACATGTAGGGACTGCTCAGCTTTGATAGACGTTTGTGGATTCGGGCGTTTGGCTTATAAGAAGAGGCAACTTCAGAACGGCAATAATTGGCCATGGATTAATTAAATTTAAAATATTATAATTATGAAAGACAATCTGTTGTGAACAGACGGGATAGCACTGGCTGCGAATAACATGAACAAATATGCTTACCCCAAACCAAGAGTGCTATGACCACTACTACTTTGATGATTGCCTTATAAAAATATCATAAGGGTGCCAGAATATTAACATAAAATCTAAATTTGCTTTCGACAAGATGCCTAGGAAGATGCCTGTTTTTATAAAATGTGGCTTCTTTCACGGAATTTGAATGATACAAACGTAGCCCTGGTTAAAGACGGCCCGCGCTTCGTCCAGTCAATCACAATTTTAACCGTTCGTTATATCAGAGTTCACTAAAGTGAGTGTTCATTTTACGCTGGTAACGAGCTCATGGAGTGGTTTATTTATTATATCACCAACAAATCCACATTCAAACAATAGTACAGTACTGTTACATTGTAACATTTTTAACTTAAAAATTAACTTTGTTTTAATAAATTACGATATATTTAGATATTAGCGAAAATTTCCTCAATAAACTCGAGCGCCTCCAAAATTTCTGCATACGCATCATTTACGGTTTGCGTAAATTCGATCATGTCTCTCAATTCCGGGCACAGTTGAAATGGCTTCCAATACGTTTTCGCCGAGATCTTCATATTCTGTCTCTTCTCTACACTGTCTTGTTTAATCCCCTTTCACCTCCGTACCTCAAGGAACTATTTCACTTTCTGCAATCTGCCAAAAGTGAAGACATGCGGTCTTGTAGGAAACTGCATCTAACAGTCCCCTCACATTCCACTTCCTATTATTCTAAATCATTTGTTGTTCGCTCCATTCGTCTGTGGAATTCCTTACCTTTACCCATCCGCAAATCTCAGTCCTTACATGTCTTTAAATCCCAAGTCAAATCATACTTCCTCTCTCTGTAACCTAGTATTTTATTATGTCTCATCCTTTATTTTTCAGTCCTTAAAAATGGAAACTGGTGATCCTATTGCAATACCTATATGTATTTTATGTAACACAATTCATTTAGTTTATTATTTAAATATCTCTCACTTATCCTTTATTTTGCACAGCTTTACCCGTTATATTATACAAGTCTCTCTTCAGAAGGTAGTCTGGAAGAGATCGCTTTAAAGCGATAAGACCGCCTAAATTGTACATTTGATGTCTACTTACTGTTTAACTTGCTGTATTTGTTTGTTTGTGCAATAAAGATTATTTATCTTATCTTACGATGGTGCTAATATACCTCAGCAGAGTTTTCGTTTGGTGGAATTACATGCACACAAACTGAATCAGTGATCTGAATGTAGCAGTTCATTGGAGACTAGTTAGCTGCGGTCCGTTAAAATATAGACTGAAAAATAATAGCTTTTGTTTATTACTTGGATTATTTTGGCATTTTAGTGCTTATTTTCATATCTTAACATAAAAAACTAGAAATGCCGGCCCTTGATGATCTCTAGCGGAATTCCCGTCCGAGATCATCAGGTCCTGAATTCGATTTTTTCTAGTTCCATATCTTTAGATACATACGAGTATGATAGCCTATGTTACTTGCTGATAATTTATAAAAAAGGTCCAGTAGTTTCGGTGCAAAACAAACAAAAAATATAATCTTTCCTCTTTATAATATTAGTTAGGAACAAAGACCTACGTTCGGTCGTTGACTGTCCCTACATCAAAATCAAACCACCCGATCGAACTACATGTAACAACCGGACAAGTAGATCAAAATTTGCATACCGAGGAGCTGTGTAGGGAACAAATATTGAAATGGTAACTTTAAATGGAATTTTGATTTGATTTCTTCGAGGCGGATTATAATTTCAAATAGGACCGAGATGAAAAATCAGGATCGCACCATCAAAGTTTGGAAAGAAGTAAAGTGGGGAGAGGGGGAACGCTTTATTCTAAACTGACTTTTAATGTGCGTAATGTTGGAAGTTCTACCACAATATTTATAGGGCGGTTCCTAATTTACAGAATCTTCTGAATAAGTTCATTTGGTAGATTGACCAAAAAAAAGATGGCGGAAAAAGATTTGGAGTAAGGAGTTTTAACTTTTTCTAACTTTTGATTTGGTTCCAGCAAATCTTAAGTTATTCAAAATATTATTTTAAACGTTTTTTTAACATTGCAATTAGTCAAATTATAGTTGCTACTTCACCCGCGTAACCACACGTACCTAAATGTCCATGAGACAGCAAAAAGGACTTCACTTAATTACAGATGTGTTATTATCGTTTAAGTTGTAATAATTGGTAACCCCTTTATTCGTGAATTCTTAATCAGCACTTTAATATTTTTTACAGTTGCATATTCATCTGTCGAAGTTTGGGGTCTTGTGTTTGTTTTTGCTGTAACACTTAAGTGTTATATTATTCATAATATTATCCCCACATACTTATATATTTCAATCCTGGTTTATGGTAAGTCCCAGACAACTAAAACGAAAACTTTACACATAAAACTGAAACCTTGTTAACCCTCTCTGTAGTCTCTTTCTACTTTAAAAGAAAAATCACGGTTTCTCAGAGAGAATTAAAAATGTACCGGTTCCCATTTGCCAAAGTTTCAAGGCGGGTTAAAGAGCCATTACGATTCTTTTAAGCAATTTATGAAATCGCCCAAAGAAGAGGCAATCAATTAATTTGTAACGAAATAGCCATAGCCGCTTGTGAAGTTGCTTCCTGTTAAGGTGTGTGTCTACTGAGGGAAAAGCGAGCAAAAATATCCTACGAGTTAAACTAAGCGAAAAAACTGTTTGCATACTAAGCATATTATGCTCTTTGAAAGCCTATAAATGAATTAAAATGTTGAATTAAGTTTAATTGAGATCCGTTTAAATTTTCAAAAATAAGGATTAAGTTTCTTGAAGAAGCCTCGAGGTAAAATTTTTGACTGAATCGAATTCTATAATGAGCTAAATACTTTTTGCGTGGATAGAAAATGGGGGTGTGCAGATGTTTGTAAGCTGGGCATTGACTCGGGTAGCTATAATGATGCATACCACGGAAGTAGGAGTTGGCTAGACCACTGTGTGGTCTCTTTTTCAGCCTGGCAGGCGGTAATAAATGTAGCTATTTTAGAAGATGTCTATGTATCCGACCATTTGCCTGTCTACGTTGAGTGTAATTTGAATACAGTTAGTCCCAAGTTGTTTAACAGAAATGAACCATGTAACTCAGTTCTGTGAAGGGAAAGGAATGAGACACAGACCAGTCATTATCATGACATATATATGGAAGGTTTGCGGATCATGTGGGGTTTCGACCTTTCATGCATCTCTGAAGGTCGTCCCAGGCGTGCTCGATGGGGTTCAAGTCCGGGCTTCGCGCTGGCCACTGCATGAGTTCGATACCGACCTCTTCAAAGTAGTCGTACAATTCTGGCGGTATGGGGACGCGCATTTTTATGCATTAATATGCCATGCCGGTCCATCTTGGCCATGAAAGGTCCTACATGTTCATTGAGGATCTCTTTCACGTATCTTTCTGCATTAAGAGTTGCATTTTGAATGAGTACCAGCTCGGTGCGGGCCTCGGCAGAAATCCCAGCCGAAACTTGTACGGAGCCTCCACCGTACGCCACCTTTTCTCCTTCACACACGCTTGATGGAAGCGCTCTCCTGGTCTTCTGTACACCAACTGCCTACCATCATGCTTATAAAGCATGAATTTAGACTCGTCCGTGAACATTACCCAAGACCAATCGTTTAGTGTTGATATTCGATGAAAGGGCATTCGATTTCAAGTAGCGAACCCGTCCAGTTTAGGTGCTCGCGCAAATATCTCTGTCTTGCAATTCGATGTCCATGTTCCAGTTTGGGGCCATTTGCGGGCCTCAATGGTTCCAAATTTGCTTCAACAAGACGTCTTCTTACTGTATGAGCGCTTAAATAGCCACCACCAAAGCGAATACAGTGAGGAGAGTTAGGATTCTGGTACATTCCTCTAGCGTGACTGTCATGCATCACCTCACAGAATAATAATTTTGCACGTGGAAGATATTTTTTTTGTGACAATAGAAATGGAAAGCATCCATAATGACATGGAGCAAAAATTTTGTTTTTAAAAATAGGCATTTTTTTAAATGTTGTTTTTCTAATAAAGTTTTTTTCATCAACTAGTTTAAATAATATGTTATTAGAAGCGCAACTTAAAATTCTTTATTCTGTTTTTTATTTCATTGATCTAACTTTTACAGTTCTGAAGGTATTTAAATTTTTGTGACTGACCCGTAATTTTTGGAACAGAGTGTATAATAGCCCGATTATACAGCGACATTATACATAGATTGGGGTGATAGCTCCTTGGCATCAGAGTTACCAGCGCGAATAGGAGGAGCTGCAGCAGCTTTTGGCAAACTCAGATCTCGTGTTTGGAACTCTCAGGACCTCAAGCTTAAAACTAAAATACTAGTGTACAAAGCGATTGTCCTGCTAACGCTACTTTATGCCGCAGAGACTTGGTCTACCTACAGAGCGGATCTTAGGCCCATCTTAAGTGTCTCCGATCCATATTGCGGATTAAATGGCAAGATCGTGTTTCAAACACTGAAGTCCTGCGTAGAGCTGGAATGGCAGGCATTGAGGCGCTCATAACCATCATCATCCGTGCAGTATATCCCGGTTGTGAGCCCACACTGGTGTGTGGGGTCCCAGGGTCCGCCTTCATAACACCACCTAATATTTGATAGTAGCGTTCCATCTTCATAACACCTCCTAATATTTGATAGTAAGGAGTCGCCGTCGTCGGTCATGGCGTGGATAAGTGATAGTATTGGCGGACACAGCCGGTAAAACTGAAGGAGAATGTAAACCTAGACAGAAAGGTAAAAAAATAGTATGTGGTTGGAATCGGGATGTTAGAGAAACTCATCGGGACGCCAGGCTTAAACACAGGGTATGAGTGCAACAACGTCGGGCTTGTATTTTGAGAAAATGCGCGAGTCTCGTGAAGTTTTCAAAGGACGTTTAAAGTGGTGTCAAAAAAACCAAGAGTAGATGAAAATGGACTTAATAGCAAAACACCGAGCTGACAAAAACTTTAGTAATTTTTGGAAAGCTTCTGCGTAGTTAGATGTTAGGTCAGGCCTTCCGGCGAGTGTCGGTGAGGTAAGTGATCCAGAGGAGACCGCTAGCATGTTCATGAATCATTTCAAAGTGCGATCGCCTCTTGGCCCGTCAGCAACGAAAGTCGATCCTGAGCCCAGCGGACGTTAGAGGAGCCAGTGCATTATACTGCGAGCCAGATAGGGGCTGTCATTAAGGACATGTCTAGGGGTAAGTCTCCCGGTCACGATGGGCTCAGTATCGAACATGTTAAGTTTGCTGGCATTCTCCTACCGAGAGTCCTGTCCTTGTTGTTCAATGTGTGCATCGGCCACTCGTATTTACCGGCTGCACTAATGAAAACTACTGTTGTGCCCGTAGTGAAGAACAGGTCAGGAAATATCTCAGATTTGGGGAACTATCTCTTGCTACAACGCTCGCTAAGGTGTTGGAGAGTTTACTTAATTCGTGCTTGCAAAATTATTTGAACATACATGACGCACAGTTCGGGTTTCGGTCTGAATTATCTACTGACAGCGGAATCTTGAGTCTCAAGTATGCTGTACAATACTATACCGAACGCAAGGCCCCGGTATACGCCTGTTTCCTCGACCTCTCTAAGGCCTTCGATCTCGATTCGTACGATGTGCTATGGGGATAGCTAGCGGACAGTGGTGTATAATAATACTTAATATGCTAAAGTTCTGGTATGCTAACCAGACCAACCTTGTAAAGTGGGCAAACTCGTTCTTGGAAGCATATAGGCTGGAGTGTGGAGTGCGGCATGTGGGGTTAGCTTCTCCGAGGCTCTTTAGCCTCTATGTTCACGATCTTATTGTCGGTCTCAGCAGCATGCGTGCCGCATGCAGGGTGGGGGGTGTTAATATTGATTACATCAGTTACGCAGACGACATGGTGCTCCCGAGCCCGACGGTGAAAGGCTTAAGAGATATGTTCAAACTTTGTGAAGCCTATGCCACTAAGCATGGTCTTATTTACAATATTAAAAAGAGCGAGAACATGGTCTTTAAGGCCGCCGGTAAGTGTCCTGACGCTATTCCACCCATCACTATCAATGATTTGAACGTAAAAAAGTTGAACTTGGACACTATCTAACGGACGACCATAAAGATGACGTAGATATAGAGAGAGAGCGCAGGGCTCTGGTGGTTCGTGGTAACATGCTGGCTCGTAGGTTTGCCCGCTGTACGAACCTGGTTAAAGTCACGCTCTTTAAGGCGTACTGCCAGGGATTGTACACGGGCGGCCTACGGACAGCGTACACCAAGAAATCCCTAGAAACCCTGCGCATCTAATATAACAACATGTTTAGGATGATGTTGGGGCTTCCTCGCTATTACAGTGACTCTGAAATGTTCGCACAGGCAGACACAGACGGCTTCCACGCGGTATTTCTCAAGAAAGTCGCATCATTGATGAGGAGGGTACGGGGGAGACACAACAGCATTCACAGGTTGTCGCTGAGGACCTCAGAGCACCTGTGCTGAGACATTTCAACCGGGTGATGGTCAAATAGGTCTATTTTATTTTTGACTCTACCGGGCCGAGTGTCTCATTTTTGATTTGTTTTGATGAATAGCTATTTAGTTCTAACATTAGTTTTTAAGTCATCTGTATTACTAACCCATGCATCTAATCATCAAAATAAATACATTAAATTGAATTGAATTGAAAGATAAAGATTCAAACATTTGTGCATGTTATGAGAGAAATACTCGTAGCTCACAGATAATTCTTCCGCCCATTATCGAGTTGCTTGTCTAAATGCAAACATTCACCTAACCGGAAACTACATCTAAGACAACATAGAACGTCTCAGTAGTCAGTAGTTTCCTATAAATATTCTTAGTAATAGTTTGATTCACATTAAAAAACATATCTTAAGAAATAAATAAATAATTCTATCTTCAATCGTCTCGGATCGACCAAGAATTCGTTGTTTTGTTTTTTGTGGAAATGCAGCTTTAGGCGCTGAAAATTGTTTTCTTATTCCCTAACGCTTCGGGATTAATTAACAAAATTCCCAATTTTTTTTCTTAAGATTGATGCTAATTCTCCGTGGGTTTAGCTTAATGGTTTCTTAGAAGCAGGATGTTGTTTTTAAAACACTGTTTAGGCGGTGTGCCGGCAATCTAGACGTCGTTCGTCATTCTAATGGCCTGCTGGTACAGCATGGGGGAAATTAAGACTGAACTCTAGGGTTGAACCACTACTTGTTTATTTGTTCAATACGAGTATTAGTAGGCGTTGCTAGTTAAAGTTACTTTAGCACCTAGTTCCAGTTAATTTCTGCTTTCCTGGTACTTTTAATACAGAATAGCCAGAGCATGTCTTGACCCATTCATACTATTATGCTCCTTAAACGGTGATTTTTTCAATTTTTCTGGTGACTGTACAGATTTCAGTTGTGGGGCCAGTTGACCAATTCAAAAATGGTATAAAATAGCATTGGTTAACTAACCCTGCGGGGTCAGATTCGAGCAGACCCACTTCCCTGAGCCCTCCAAAAAGTATTCTACAATTTTATTGTATGGGTAGAATAAATTAAAAAAACTAGTACTTAACAAGAAGTTTAGGAATGCTTGCCCAATGCCACTTTTGGGAGTGCATGTCCAGGATATTTATCCCAGAACAGAATTTACATGAGTTTCCGTCACGAATGCGACGCTAATTGAGTTCAGCAATTTGTATGCTATTTTAGTTCCATTTTTAATCACTAGAGGCACTGTACTGAGCTACCTTTAAGTAACTTCAACGCGAACGAAAGCGGCCATCATTGGTGTACTCGTGGTAGACGTACATAAGTGTTTCTATATCGGTGCGTTTGCACCAAGCGAGCGAATGCTCATTCTATACCCTTGCTCTTAAATTCTCTTTGTGTAAACAGAGACAGACAAAGAACATTTCGTAGAATTGGGATAGAATGAGCATTCGTGCGCTTGGTGTAAACGTATCCTTTGGCGAAAGAAACGTTAAAAAAAGGACTGGGTATGATTATGCAAAATCCCAAGAGGAAGGAAACGCACGAGTTTAATATTCAAAAATAGAAACCTTTATCATCAATCAAACAACATCGTTAATGTTATTTAAATGATGATTCTATGCGTGTATCGACAATTTTTATCAATAAAAACCTCTTTTTCTAACAATCATTTTGTCATAACGCTATTAATCATTGTGCCAGCAAGCAACAATTGTTTAAAAAACATCGTATAGTTATTTCGTCAAATAACTTAGATAGTATTGTCCTATAAGTGTCCCAAAAATAGTTACAACAAACAATATAGACGGAGTAAATACCAACAATGTTTTGGCCCTTCATCAAACAACCACTTCCACCCGGTCAGTTCGACTTAATAGGAACAACGGGAAACGGACGACGGAATCAAAACATGCAGCCTAATGACAACAATCCTCGCTATTCAATTAATGACTAAAAGCCGGGGAGGGTCGGAGGAGTTGGGAAGGGGGGGAGGGGGGTGGTCCGAACTACCAACAGTCATTTCCGTGACGGTCACGAACACCAAGCACGCACTGGTCGACACCTCGAACTAACGCCTTAGATAGGGCTGTCTCTACACTGTCAGAAAAAAATTAGGACATAATAGGTATATTTGGTAGGTGACTTAGCTATCTAGGTGAAAATAAGAATTTTACATTTATTTTGAAGTTTTTATACAAAGTCAGTCAGATATTCGATTGTTTTGTTTGAAAACCCCAAAACAAAAGTCACTTAAAAACACTCACATATTTTCTACGTCAGTTACAGAATATGAAGTCACGTCATGTTCCTGGCTGTGTGAATAATCACCCAGTAGAAATAAGTAAACATCACAAACATCCATATACTTGACTAAGACTGCATAGACAGTTAATATTAGCAAATTAATACCTAGGATAATAATAATTCAACAGAGTTTATCACACGTTGATGTTTTTGAAGATCATGAATAAAATTTACCTACAGTGAAAACCATTCATTTATTTTGAAAAGTTAAATAATAAAAAACGCAGCCCTAGCTCTGGCGGAAATACGCCGGAACTTTTATGTTTTCTACGTCACAACTCCTGACAGAGTTTCTGCGAGGATCGTCCATTCACGGCCACACACACAATGAGATATTGTGTATGTTTTTTTTTGCGGAATTCGTTGATAAACATTATATATATACACACACAAAGAGTCCGGTAGTTTCAATGTCAGACTGGAGTGAAAATAAAAGCCTAATTGGATAAATTGTTGATCCCTTCATTCAAAGTCGTTATAAGCACAAAATGCAATTAAAATATTATACGCACGTAGAATTATTCTGTTAAAATACAAAACAGAACAAAAATGGAATATTTAAATTAAAAGAAGGATTAATTAAAGAGGAAAAAAACGATCGCTTAAAATGCTGCCTTTAACAACATTTGAATTTTAATCAATTAATTATTGTATTACAACAACATTCATTTAGGCTTTTTTAGGCATTATTATCGAATAAACAAAAAGAACTGAGTTTAAGTTACACACTTAACAAACTATACTACATCAACTTGTCACGTGCAGTACGGCTAATCCTGTGGCAAATTTTATAGAACCTAGTCAGTCGTATCGATATTCAAATCTTAGTAAAGGAAAGATTTTCTAATTAATCATTTTTTATTTTTAACATAGCCGGCATTGTCCTACTGCTGAGAAAAGGTATCTTCCAAATCTTTCCAGTGATCACTATACCGTAATTAACATATTTTAATTATGTTTTTACTGTTTTCTCGGCAACATCTTGTGTGTTTGAGCTGTAGTGTAATGTTTACCTGATTAATAACTATAAAGACTTACTTTACTTTTACTTTACCTTATACTTCCAAATAATTAAATAGATAGGTAATTCATAATTTTATTATACTAACATGAAATGAAATTGGAATCTATAAAATATTAGGTGTACTATATTTGCAATGCCCTAACGGGGTTATGTACTAATAATTATAATGACCATCTTGAATGTGATGTACACATTACCAAATGAATAAATAAATAGATAATAATAAATATTTGTTTAGTTTTGTTATTTTTTATTCTTTATTTATCAATTGACTCACAAAATTGAAACGCATCTGTCCAGTTCTAAAGTGAAGCATTTATCTGGTTTAGTGATGTGATATAAAATTGGATATTTGGGAACTTTATACTCCACGTCCGGCTCAAAAGTCACACAAGAACCACCAAAAGTGGTAGATTTTTCTAAAAGTAATCAAACCAGTGGAAATTCCACTGTGATAAAACCGAACAGTTCAGTACATTGAATTGAGGAACAATGAATTATACAGGAACCATTTTTATCATGACAAAAGCTGATATCGATAGAAATTCTATCGATATTTCTAGATCACTGCTCGCAAGCGATCGTGACTGTTGTGTGAAATGAAACACATAGCCAAATTAATGGAGTGATTTGCTATTTTCCCCTCCCTCGTTTAACTTACTGACCTATTCACGTAGTCATTGAAATCTTTATGTTTTCCTTATCTTTGCTTCGTATTGGATCAATTCAAAATAAAATATAATTCCCAAGTATATTAATACCGTTTATGAGCATAAATTATTTTAAGACTTCAATTAAGATTCTATAAATTGAATTACTTTTTCAATGGTGAATAGCGTAGGTTAGGTCAACGCGTGAGGTCAAACCTACACAATTTACCATTGAAGAAGTGAAGAAAAAAAACAGGACTGTAATGCATACAACTGTTTATACCGGGTGATAATTTAGTAACTATGTAAGTTACATGTAAGTAACTATGTAAGTTAAAATTTTATTTCTTTAGTCGAATTTAGTTCAGTTTAGTTACAAAAAATGAGACTGTTCGACTGATTTCGTATGGAGACCTTGAAATTTAAGTGACTGAGTATGCTATATCTTCTTTATGAGTCATTTTATAGTTATAATCAACCGAAATAATGTAACTCCAAGTTCTCTGTCTAAATCATGCAGTTCATAAAAAATACCTCAAAATGATTACCTGTCAGCGTAAAAATTACATCTGCTTGTTATACAGAACTTAGTCACGCTAAAACTGCAAGCTCGAAGTATTTTTAGTCCAATTTAATTGGCAAGAAAGTTGAATATTACAAAAATTCAAACCGCTATTGAATTAACGAGAAAATGGAGGTCCAGTTGCTGGTCTATTCAGCTGGAAGTGCTGAAGTGCTGGAGCACTCAAATGGCTTTAAAAAGGCTCCTTTCACCGTTGCATTACCTCGCGGTTTTGTTTTAGTTGCCATCTGTAATTTTCTTAATTATACACTCTGGCAGATCCGAGCGGGAACTTTCTATTTATGTTTTTTTCAGGGACGGGTTGCTTAAATTTGCGACAGTTATGGCGGAAATTGCATCATTATGATAAACGAAAATGTGCAGCAAAATAAACGAAAGTTTTGAATAACTATCTACCTACACCAAGCTACTAGACCTACTCACATTTTGAACTATTATACCACGACATATTTTCTTCGATAGAGAGACCAAAGTCGTAATTTTCAGAAAAAGGGAACTGAAATAGCAGTCTGGCAAATCATGACGGAATAGCATTCTTTAAACTGAGGATAGCCGCATCAGAGAAAGCTTCAGTAATTAAAAGATGAACATGATCATCTGCCGACATTTGGAAAGGATAAAGTCAAGTGTCTTCCCCTGCCAGCGAAACGATTGCTTTTTGATAGGTGAGAAAAAACTATAAGTATTAACTTATTTAATTGTACTAAGGATGCAAGAATAAAAACAACACATCACAGCTTGGTAGCTTTTACAATATACGATGGGACAAGTTTTAAAATGTGAAATACTAAAAACTAAATTACTAGCAAATTCTATTGAAAATGATTGAACTACAAAAACACCACGCCCTTGGCCGTTTTTTTCACAATAATATTATTGATCACTCAGTTGAACAATAATTAGACTTTCGAGATTAAGCACAGTATTTAGGCATTAGACCAAGCTGACCCTAATCCCTTCAAGGCGAAGTTTATCCGAGTACTCGACGGATCTCTCGTCCGAGGATTTGTTCCCTTTTATCCGGAATTTATTGTTCCTCGCTTAAACGGAGGTAGGCGGAAGTACGATTACGTGTAGCGATGGATTTACTCTCGTTTTGAACCGATAAAGCCTACTGTTTGACTTTAAGCGTCTGAAAATTACAGACTAACTTACGATCAACCAAAAAGATCAAAGAGTGGGTCTTAAGATGAACATGGACAAAACAAAACTCATGTTGAATGCCCATATTGCACCCGCTCCAGTTAACGTTGGGAACATTACACTCGAAGTTGTTGACCACTATGTTTACCTGGGACAGACAGTCCAGCTAGGTAAGTCCAACTTCGAGAAAGAGATCTCTCGTCGAATCCAGCTCGGATGGGCAGCGTTCGGGAAGCTCCGGCATATATTTGCGTCCGAAATACCTCAGTGTCTCAAGACAAAAGTCTTTGACCAGTGTGTGTTGCCAGTAATGACCTATGGGAGCGAGACGTGGTCCCTTACTATGGGTCTCATAAGAAGGCTCAAGATCACCCAGCGAGCAATGGAGAGAGCGATGCTTGGTATTTCCCTGCTCGATCGAATCAGAAATGATGAGATCCGCAGGAGAACAAAAACAACCGACATCGCTCGAAGGATTGCATCGCTGAAGTGGCAGTGGGCGGGACACATAGCGCGGAGAACCGATGGCCGTTGGGGCGGAAAGGTTCTCGAATGGCGACCGCGTACCGGACGACGTTCCGTGGGCAGGCCCTCTACAAGGTGGACCGACGATCTGGTCAAGGTCGCGGGAAGCCGCTGGATGCGGACAGCGCAGGACCGATCGTTGTGGAGATCCTTGGGGGAGGCCTATGCCCAGCAGTGGGCGTCGTTCGGCTGAAATGATGATGATGATGATGATGATTACGATCAACCATATGAGTGACGACTGAAATTAACTACGAGTATGCTGACTACGACGAAATTATATTTTAAGAAAATCTTGTTAAGTTAAAATCATTACATTACCAGCAGTTCATAAAATACAACACACAAAATCGAAATAATGAGAAATTATAAACTAAGCAACTAAAGAAATTAAATGCGTCCCAGAATTTCTATGTAGATGCACTTTTCGAATATTTAGATGCTCAAATTTGGGTTTTTTTTTTGGTACCAAAAGGTGGTTAGGTTAGGTTATAATTATGTCGCTCAATAAATACTATTCTTTTTTAATTAAGTAAGGACCAAAATTAAAAAGTCCAAATGGAGATCACAAGATATTGAGCGAGTTAGTTATTTTACGGATTGTTTTAATATTCAAATAATGACTTCTAGTGGCGCTTTTAACCAGTTATAGGGTACCATGAAAATTGGTGAAGTATAAAAAAAAGTATATAAAGTATATATATATATATAAAGTATCGGAATTTAATTTCTAAGAAACCACTATCCATCGCTATTGGATTTTTTTAATAAACATTACGTGTACGTGACGTGAACGATCTATAGGAGAAGACGCGGGCGGGCCGTACGTGACCGGTGGCACATTAGAGTCACTCGATACCGATGCGATACCGTATCTGTTCCTTTCCGGAGCAGTTTGGATTACGTTCGGACGCCACTAGACTATACTTTTTGTGCTTCATTCGAGTAATGGTTTGTTTTCTTTAAATTACTTTAGTAGTTCATGTTTGAAAGGATATTGGATTGTAGTAAACTGGTATCTGTAGATTAGGGGAAGTGGTGTAGTGAGAGGGGTTTAGAGAAAGACTGCAAAGAGATTAACTATGCTGATTGAAGTAAATTAAACTATGTTCCTTACTGAATAATAATAATGTTAATTATTTAAAACATAAAGTAGAATAAAGATGGTTGACTAGAGCGAATAATTAAGATGAACCTTTCACGATAAGCGATTCAGTGCCATAACTGTTACGATTTTTTCAAACTCATGCGGTTTTCTCTTCAAACCCCACGAAAAACGATCCACAAATAGTTTTCAATTTCCACCCAAACAACTCCACGTCAATACACGCGTTGGAGTGATTCTACGAGTATAAATGTTCGGCCAATCTGACTTTTTCCGCTTTAACTAAGCCAACTGTTCACAATGCTAAACCTAGATTGCACACGGTTAAGCGCGATGGATGAAAGTAACAAAAAGATGTTATTTATCGAAATACATCTATGATATGAAAAAAATGCTTACCACTTCTGCGAAATGCCGATATCGACAATTGACTAGGAGATTTATTACATCAATTATTTGTTCCATGATTTGTTCAGTGCCGTCTTAACCTATTTGAGGCCCTGGAGTCATTAGGATGATGGGACTTTTTGACTTTAAGTATTAAATATTTTATCTAACTGATTAAAGGGGCCTCAGGATTGCTGGGCACTGGGCACGTGCTCTAAGTAGCAAATGGGAAAGATGGACCTGGATTTGTTGAAACAATACTAATTGAAGGGCCCCTGGAAAAGTTCTTACTAATACAGAGTAAGGTTTAGGCTCATAGTAAATACGAAATATTTTCTTGGTACGACACAAAACGTATTTCTACTGCAGTTTTATTCAGGGTTATATCTTTTCAAATAAATATTTTTTTCGTCTATCTCACGAAAACCAAAACAAAAAAAACATGACTTAAAAAGGCCATCATACATTTTGCAGCCACTGCGGTCGTTGCTTAACTTTCTGATCGCTTAAGATCCTTCATTCAACGTTCACTAACGAGCGCGCCAGTTAATACCGTCAGTCGCTGCCCGTCCAGCGAAAGCTGTTGCCAACTTCCGGCCCGATGACCCCCAATAAACTGCAGTAAGCCGCTATCTCCATGACGCATTGTACAGCTTCGCAAACGTTACCAGGAAGAGCTAGCTTTATTTATGGTAATTTTTTGTAGTTTTTACCAAAAATAAACTCTATTAACTCTATTTTTTTTATGTTGCCTATCTATTTTAGGATTGAAACATGACAACACACTTTAGCAGCTTAAATAAGTCTACTGTTTGACATGACACCTCCCATTTATAGAATGCTTTAAGTCACATCCAGATACCCAGGATCCTGCATCGGTCATCGGCTTCCAATTCTTGCTCAGCGTTCGAGAAACTTTATTTTCTAACCTAGGAATAATTATGGCATATCCATTGCCATCAGTAGTGATTAGTAGTGCCAAGCTAACTTTGGAATTCAATGATTATAATAATAGATTTTTCTGGTCATTTTTAAAGCTGGCCATCTGTTAATTGAACCGCTTGTGCTTTAGTTTTCAAGCACCACTTTCATTCAAATTATTTAAAAAAAATACTAGCACAAATTTATTCACGATGAGTGATTGAGCTTTTTACAATGGATCCCGCGATCCGTGACTTTATAGAATATATATATGCGCCAAACAACAGACCAATTGTCATGGTCTCGAAGCGTAGATTAAATATCCTTATTTTACTAGTTAACAGACAAGGATTTAAGCCAGGGGCGTCTCCCAGCACACCAAGTTTCGCATCATTGAAAAAAATATCATTTTATGAATGACACGCTCGGGAATCGAACCTGGGATCTACGCCAATCGTGCCGTTAATAATTTGCAATCAAACAAGTCGATAAGACCTAGTCAGATACTTCAACGTAGCATTGAGTATCAATGGCTCCTTGATTTAGGCATCAGGAGGCATCGTACGTCGCGTGACCTCTGTATCTAACCGTTGACCTGCCAAAAAGGTCTACCTTCGCGTCTGTTCCAATTCATGTGCTGGAGCGGAAATCTCAACACACAATACACCTATCGTATTTCGTAGGTGTATTGACGACACGATTGGCGTAGTGCGCTTTAGCACGGTTTCTGTTCTGATGAGACGGTGGTTTGTACGCCTGCTCCCTTGAAGTAACACTGGGGTGTATCAAGGTGCTACCGTCTGGGGGAGTCCCAGTATACCGGAAGCCCCCGTAGCGTGAGGAGGCCCACTGCATAGGCTGTGCCAACTGCTGGGGCGACGTGGTAATCCGTTAGGCTCCATGTCGCCCTATTCCTTAGCGGTGAGGTATAACCGGGTGTTTTTGGTGTATAGCCGTCGGCTTCACCGGTGGAGAGTCCCACACTCCCCCACTGCCCGACCCAGGCAGTGGGATAGTGCGTAACATATTAGCAGCAACTTATTATGTAGTGCACACAATTATTATGGACTCTGAATACACACACAAAGTAGAGCAACTGATTTTCGGCCGTGTAAGTTCGGCGCTTATGGTGTGACATATCAGCCGAATGAACGTAAAATCAGCCGCGGAACTTCGGTCGCGTACCTTGAGCATAGTGTGTTCAGGCACTAAATTTGAGCAGTTATTTTCTAACTCGTTCACTATTCGATTGTCTGAATTATAATGTAGACCACCATACTAAAAATATGACGAATGTGTCCAAAATCAACAGAGATCTGTCCTATCCATGATTAAAACGCCAGACCCTCCAGCCTTGACGCTTCAGAAGGTTTGCGGAGACAGCAATCGAAGCGATTCCGCTATCCTGGATAGATTGTCCACAGCTATCACGCGTTCGACTTATCAAGGCCGAAGGTTCCAGAACAAATTCTTTACTTTTTGCACGATCCACTTGAATTTATTAGGATCGGAACTTAGTCGAAGAACAGTGCAGTTCTTAATCAGTTAGGATTTATACGAGTAGTTTGGGTTCTGAAGGCATAGAGGGGTGCTTTTGACGGTCCGTTATAACTAAAAGTTGTTAAACTTTACATTTATGATAGTACATTTAATATGTTTTTTATTTAATTGCGGCGATGAACAATACGGATACAAAAATTATCATTAAAATAGTATTTATGACTATCTGTTTGTATATTTTGCCATCACCGAAAAACTACTGGGTGGATTATAATGAAACTTTCCAGACTTAACATTAGAAAAGGTAGATTAAAATGAAGTACACTTTATATTCATTCACATGGTTATTTAAGAAGCTTAGTTCACTACAGATGCAGGCACTGGAAGTAACATGTGCATTTAAACCAAACGCACTTGAACCAGTTAGGGTTAGTCAGAAGCAATATGGATTGCTACGAGTGATACAAGCGGCTACGAGTTTATAAGCATTCGGTCGTAGTTTGACTACGGAGCATCCGTTTATACACATAAATACATACAGCGATTGTGTGATTTTAATGCCCCTTATAATATTGTGACTTAAAAAATTAGTTGAACTTTGAACTGACGCTTTTCAAACTGTGCCGCAATCTATAAGTGTTGTGAACCTATTGACCTGAGTGGCAGGGGAGCTATTATTGATTTTGATGACAATGAACTTATAAATGAATCGTTTTACATCAAACGATTAGGGGGTGCTGGGGCCAAAAAAAACATTTTAAGTATTTTTTTTCGCTGTTGTAGATAAATGTATATGACGCGAAGCTTATTGTTATGTAATAAATTTCAATCGTATATTGAATATAAAATGACATCCATAGAATATACATAGATAGAGTGTAAATATGAAGACTGGTGAAAAATCGACTTGAATATATCAGATAAGATTTTTTATTTATTTCTCATTATTAAATTACACGTATATTACATTGTTTGTCATATATGGGAATCGATACTGAGACCGTCAAATAAATTAACAAAATAATACGAATCATTTAAAATTTACTACAGTATAAATATTCATCACTGCAATAAAAAGGATTGTCTAACGAAAGGTTTTTCAGCTGACGCCGGAATGTTTCGTAAGATGGCTCATTTGTTGATGCAGTAGGTAGGCGGTTGCAGTACGTAGGACCAATGACTCGCGGGTTCTTTTCTGCAAGTGCCATGGGACGAGGCACCGCGTTCAGGAGGCCTACTAGATGCTTTCGCTTACTAGCATCCTTGCACTGAAAATCCACGATATTGTTTCTTATGAAAGTAATTATTTCAAACAAATGAACTGGGTACTGCGTCAGTATACGTTGCTTTACCAACAGATCCCTGCACGAGTGCCTAGGTTTCACCCCAACAAGTGTACGCAATGCACGTTTTTGCAAAATTAACACTCTATTGTCATCCGTTGAGTTATCCCAAATGAGTGTTTTTCTACCAACAATATAACATGACAACAATAATATGATTATTTATTATGATAATATTAATAAGGCATGTTCAACACTTTTTTACCTACCTTCATACTAGGGTCAGATGATACAGGGTTCAGCGTGCGTCAAAACAACGACAAAAAGCATGAACATCGACTATTTGCGCCACAGACTAAAAAAAAACTATGAAACTCATAAAAACCTACCTACATTGGACGGATTGGGAAGTCCCAGTTTTATGTTCTACCGCAAGGTTTTTGCTCGACACCATTTTTGGTACACTCTTTTATTTTATTACACAAAGTACAAAGTAGATAAATGTACACATTGTTAGGGTGCATTTACCATGAGTTTTATTTATATCCTTGGTTTGTAATAAGTTTCTACAGCGGAGTTATTTTATCATCAAATATTTATAGTAATGATCAGAACAATACAGAAATTCTCCAGCAGATTTAATTAAATAAATAAATACAAACATGCGCCAGACCACACACCTCTCATGGTTCCGAAGTAGGGATAAATATCCCTGTGTTACGAGGTACCAGACAAGGAATTAAGCCAGGGGCGTCTCCCAGCCCACCACGACCCAAGCCAATCTATGAAAGATCGATCGTTTCCTGAATTGACCTGAACGGGGATCGAACCCGGGACACTACGTATAGAAACACGAGACGGGTTAAAGGCGAAAAAAGCATTCAACATCGTTGCTAATTCGGTAAAACCAACGAGCAACATGGCCATATCAAAGAAATCAATACCTCGAATTAAATCCGTACTTTTACCAGAATAAGTTAATAAAGAGAAGAGCCCGTACATGATACTGTTAAATTTGAATCTGCCGAAATCTTGATAAGGTAAATCCGACGGTGGATACCTGGCGGTATTGGGACCGTAGGATTCACACTTCGCCACATTCTCCGTCGGTATCGCACTCAATTTATCTGCTTTCCCGATAAAGTAAAATACACGTCAAAATTGAGTTTACGTCTAAAAACCAATTTGGATTATCTGATTTGCGAGTTTATATATAAAAATGGATTTTGTTCGCTCCCTCCGTTTTGATATACTTCAACGTGTCTGTTTGGTATCGCGTGAACAATTTGTGTCGTTTCGCAGATTGCCGGTTAATCTCGGATTAGATCTTGGGTAAACAGGTTCAATAAAATGTTCTCTGTTAGGTAGCTTTTATAGACGATCGCGGAGACGGGACGCGATAGCGGTAATGAAACGACTGATTTAGGTAGTGTCTTCCATCGTTCGGTTCAGTTTTTTGTCCAAAACAGGCGAAAATAAAATACTGTTGCCTCACTGAACTACGACCGGATTCTTTATAATATTAGTTACCTTAATTAGATCCAATTTGGAAACAAACTTTCAATACCTTCTGTCACCACTTGTCCTCAAGTTGGTTTTCATATTAAACAATTAACTTCAAGTAAGTATATCCCGAATATTTATTTTGTATTTTGACCAACCAATTTGAGTTCCGCTACATCAGTCTGTAATATTTTGATAATTTGCGTTCATTTGTATCCTATCTGATAATTGACAAAATGGAATGATCATTTCACCAGTATTACCTCATTGCCAGTTCACTTATTTTTCATTATTATCACATTTATTTAAATAGCCTAGAGTCTAGGCAGTTTTAATAAATGTGATAGGCCCTAGACTTTTGTCTGTTATGCCAGTCATAAATATTTATTGTACAATTTACCTATAATCTTTCTCCTCAAGAAAAAATGTTTTTCACTCTAGTCCGTCCTAACCTAATAAATTATGTGATCCTGAGCAACCTGAACACTAATAGCTTTAGTCATTGAACCCGCGTATTTGTTAAAAGAACGCCATTAATCATTTAGGATAAAATAGTTATCATATCTCAGATATTCAAAGCACAATACTGCAATAAGTTAGGTAGTTATGTAAATTTTCCAACATAGTGATCAAAACGACATGTAGGGTTTAAACCAATGCACTAAGTGACGCTCAATCTGATTTATGTTCACAACCCTGTTCTAGAGAGGTCGCTCACTCGAAGGCACTTAGGCGTAGCCTTGGGACCATTAACATTTTTTGTAGAAGGTATAAATATAATTTTACAGTTTTAATACCACTATGGACATACCACACATATTAATCTAGTTGTCAGTGGTCACTTTTTGGTGAGGCAATTGTCTAGCAAAATCGACAAATAGATTTTCTTACAAGGTGTCCCAAGATAGATAAGACCGATGTAACTTTAATGAAAGTCATTATTTTAAGAGCCAGTTTTATGAACGTACAGCATACCTGTCGATCCAACCGTTTAAGAATGCCAGTCAGCTTGTTAAATGATCGCATCATTGAGACCGAGTTGAAAGGCAGTTGATGCATCACTAGAACTACTCACTAAAATCAACTGTTCTGTCTGGTTGATAAATTTTTGCTTTTTATTCTACCTTTTTATCTACCAAAAGTTGCCGATGAAAACTTTTTACCTTTGTAAGGTGTGCAAAAGTTTGACAGCTGATAAAACTATACGTCTTCTTTCGAACTTACGCAATGCTTTAACACATGAGAGTTTTAGTATACGGTATATTGCAGGAGGTTTACGTTAATGTACGTCGCCATGTTTTTTCCGTTCACAAAAAAAGTAAAAAACAGCAACAGGAAAAGTTCAAATAACACTTTTTGATATCACATTCGTTAGCTTCATGCGTGTACACTGAGGTTTAGGCTATTGCGTAACAGTAGTAGACTTATACCATATTTAGTATTAATAAACAATCCAAACTACCCTATCTAGATAAATAAAAATGAATTGTGGAAACGCATAGCTTTGGAACAACTGCGCCAAAGCGGATAATTCAGTTTTTTCGTGTTTGCTATTGTAAAGACATGGTTTGTACAGAAGAAAATATTTTAACGATATGGTTTATACTAGTGCAAAGCCGGGGCGGGACGCTAGTTCACGTAATGTACTCCTGCTGTTCATCAACATCTACTCAAGAATACCCTAAAACCTTCCATCTCAAGACGCTCCGAACTAACTGCGTCATTACCAACCCTGCTTAGTGAATGCGCTCACTGGTCTGCAAACACAAACTTAGATTGCAATTGCAACAGATTGAAGCTCAGACCGTGGATTACGTAGTCCGTCCGCGCAAACGCGCCAGTCACGTCCCGTGGGTACAAAAACTGGTAGGAATAAGCGACGCTCGCGGGTTGAAGATCCTTCAGTATTTTCTACTTACACAAAGAGCCCTGTTACAAATAAAAGTACTGAGAATGAATACGTCCCCTAGATCTTAATTTTAAAAACATACTGAAAATTTTGAGAATTTTATCAAACTCTCGCTAGCAAACTGGCTTGCAGAAATTCTAACATGAGAACCCCGGAATGAATCACAATTGAAAATGTAAGTGGTAACTTGCTTCAGACACTAAAAAATGTTAAACTTAATGTGTACTCATATACCGCCAAAAAATAAATGTGAACATTATTTATTGAACCAGGACCATTTGCGTATTCCTTTTAGTAAGATAATTTTCAAAGTACTATCTTGGTAATTGGGTTTGGGACGGCATCGGCACAAATAATATTTTACAAAGTAGGTTTCTCTAGAAATAGAAATAGCCTCTAAGAAGACTTCTAATATAAATTTCAGACCATTCCTATATCACTAATAGGTATTATTACGCTAAATTTAATACCTACGTTTGAAATAAAGTGCGTTAACCACAGAAATGTTAAAAGACGGCTTAGAAACAGGGTAGAAACAGGGTAGAGTTTCCTGGACTCGGTAACTTAGTTCAAATCTTTTCTTGAGCCTCAGAGAATCTTTATCTGTACGTCTACCTCGAGTTGCCACTTTAAATTTACATTATCGTTCGCGTAAAAAAATGTATTGAGTTTTGACATGACATGACAATGTTTCGTGTTTCTGTTGTTCAGGTTTTTGCATTGTGTTTGTTTGCCATTTTTTCTTAGGGTTTTCTTAGGAACACCCGTGTGTTCCGCTGACACTCAAGGGGTTAAAGTGGCAACTCGTGGTAGACGTACTGGTTATTTACAAGATGAAAATCCAGCGCGTCCTAGGACGATCGGAAACTAGAGTGTAGATTGGCTAATCGAAGAGTCTACTGACTGATATCACTTTTCTGATTGATCAAAATAACACCGTGACTTTAGTCGATTGTCTCATTTCACGGGTAAATAATAACGGCCATTGATTGACTTTAACACGTTGTAGTTTAAGTATAGGCAATGGTACACAATTGAATAAATTAATAAACAAATTTCTAGGACAACTTACACCAAGATCATTTGACTCTGGCTTGTGGTATGGGTGTCAGAGACTGATAAACATTCTTAATTATTTCTAAATAATATACATAATTAAGTAGATAATAATAGCCAGACACACAACAAACACCAATGTTCGTCTCATGTATGTTTGTCATGGGTGGGGATCGAACCCACGACCTTCAGTGCTAAAGGCAATGCACCAACAGACCAGTCAATAATAAAATGACAAAATGATGAACCCTTTGGCAGTCATTGAACATACACAAAAAGTGAGTATAAACGGAACCACCTCTTCCGGTGCCACCATTAGCATGGGAGTGCCCCAGGGATCGATATTGGGCCCACTGCTTTTTCTTATTTATATAAATGACCTTCCCTACTTTGTCAAAGATATTTGTGAAATAGTATTATTTGCTGATGATACCTCGTTGATTTTTAAAATCAACAGAGGTAAGCAAGCATTTGACGATGTAAATAATACTCTTTCAAAAGTACTATGTTGGTTCACAAGCAACAATTTATTACTAAATGCAAAGAAAACGAAGTGTATTAAATTCACTATGCCTAATGTTAAACAGGTTGATACCATTATCAACATGAATGATGAGACTTTAGAAATTACGAACTCTACGGTATTTTTAGGAATTACTCTAGATTCTAAGTTACAGTGGGGTCCACATATAACGGCTCTGGCAGGGAGACTTAGTTCGGCCGCTTGTGCTGTCCGAAAAATTAGACTGCTGACTGATATTGAAACAGCAAGACTAGTGTATTTTAGTTACTTTCATAGCGTTATGTCGTATGGTCTACTGTTGTGGGGCTCAGCTGCAGACCTTAACACCATTTTTGTACTCCAAAAAAGAGCTATTCGGTCGATATACAACCTTAGGCCACGCGACTCGCTCAGAGAAGTATTTAAGAAGATTGATATTTTAACTGTGCACGCTCAGTATATTTTCGATAACATAATGTATGTGCGCAAAAACTTGCATATGTTCAAAAAAAACTGTGATACTCATACACACAATACTAGAAATAAAAACAAACTTATTACTCCAAGTCTTAGGCTACATAAGGTAGGAAATTCTTTTGTGGGTCAATCTGTAAAGTACTTTAACAAAATACCTCAAAGTCTTGTTGATCTACCTCTTCACAAGTTCAAGTCTACAATTAAAACAAAGCTGATAAAACAAGGTTATTATAACGTGGAGGATTACTTGAACGACAAGAATTTGTGGTCATAGTAGGAATAATCTGCTCCTCTGCTCAAATAATGTATATTTATTGTTCTTTTGACTGTACTCTGAATTTATTTGTTGTAAAACAAAACAAAGTTCAAAAGAGTAACTATCGAGTTTCTTGCCGGAGTCTTCTCGATAAGAAGCAACTTCCGAACCGGTGGTAGATTCGCATTATGTTTATTTAGTATATGTACTATTATTGTATTATTTTATTTACGTCTATTATCGTTTATATATATTTTTTGTGAATTTTGACATTTCATAAGTGCTTCTTTGTAAAAGCTTAAGTGAATAAATGATTTTTTACTTTTTTTTTTTTAATAGGCATGACAAAATAAATTTAAAACTGCATAGCATACAGAACCTCTAAGCTGACATCCCATTTCCAACGTAACTTTTTCCCTGCCAGGATAAAATATTCACCGGCTACACGTGTGGGGCGGGGTAGGGCGGGCGGGGCGAAATTAAACAGGTTATGAATGGGGGGAGCGCGAGAGGGTTAATAGCTCTGTTTCATTGTGATTTGATACATGCTTGTTTTTGAGTGTGCGGGTTTATGATGGACTTGAGCTAAAGCTTTGTAGAAGCCTTAGATTGTATGTTTACGAGCAAGTGTAAAGGATGTGAGATTTTATTTGCAAAAAGGATAGCAGAAGCTTGAACTTTAATATGGGAAGACGACATGAACCTTGACAAGAAGAGAGGAACATTTTCTGTAAGAATTTTAGTAAGAATTCCAATATAAAATTAGGCTGTATATAAAGTTAGAGCATCACAATAAGCCAACCAACAGATGAAAACCGCTCTTACTTTATAATTAAGCAGGTGGATGAGTATGTTAGTAGAAAGTTGATGTCAATTTAAGATTGCCTCGAAAATACAATTGAGTTATTATAACACACCAGATCACATTAGCACCAATTGATTGAAAGGAATGCCCTCAACGAATATTGCGTTAAAACCTTCGCAAAATACGCTGATAAATGCAAAATACGTACAACCATTAATCTTTAACTTGAACATTAAAAACATCCTTTCCGCTTACCAAAAATGCAATTGCCGCCGAAACAGCAAGCCAAAGAGGGAAAACAATGTACCAATAAATAAAATAGTGGTAATTAAGTAATTGAACTTGATAAGTTCATACAATCATTCCGATTAACAAAAGAACCAATCAAAGCCTCTCTAAATCCATTAACAGGCATGTGTGATTACACAGTCCGGTCTCAGAGACACCTGACCAGCCATCGGCAAATCGAATCAGCCCTTGGGGCCTATTCACTCTGTAATGCCGTATTTGCTTGCCCCCGGGATTCGGCGACGTCCCGCGTCTAGTGGACAATCGAAAATGTTCTTTTATCTAATTTTGGGGATATGGGATTCGCTGGAGTTTGTGGATCCCATTACGGTGTAGGTACAACAAAGTTTATTGCTTTGAGAGTATTTAAGTTGTCAAGTTTTGAATCTTTAGCCAAAACATACTTTGCAAACGCATTTACGAGTATTTCACAAATTACCTAATCCTCATTCTGTGATAAATTGTACATTTAAGAGAATCCACATTATGTTTTAATAATTCTGTAATGGTTTTTTTCTGCCAAAAAGTAATTCCTTTTTTCATAACGCAACACTTTCAACACAACTCCATATAAACTGATCAGCACGTCTACCACGAGTTGCCACTTTAAATTTACATTATCGTTCGCGGAAAAAATGTATTGGGATTTGACATTGCCATGTCATGTCATGTGTCATCAATGATAATGTAAATTTAAAGTTGCAACTCGTGGTAGACGTACAGAATCGTATTTTATATAACTTATTCGTATACGTACATTCTATTTGCGACGAATCATCATCTTTTATATTTATTCTGCGAGAGACAAAGACATTATCATGGAAATTGAAAAATTTGCTTCGGCCCTAAATTCGGAGTTTCGAGGTCGCCTAAATTCCTGTGGGTACGGAACAAAGCAACAACGTCTAAGGCGAGTAATTTATCATAGAATAATATTGGAGGGTATCCCGCATCCCACAGGCTGCGAGTGGAAGCCCCGGTACAAATTATGGGCGACGCCGACGACATATATTCCAAGCCCCCTTTTGACCGTGGTAATGGGATAAAAAGATTTTTGTCCAAATACGGCTATGTGACGTGACGTGAAAGCGACTTCCCTATTAGATGCTGCGCCGGTTTTATCTGAATACAAAATGAGTGTTTTACTGCGATTGTGCGCTCAGAGTTCGCGAGCTTTTTTGCCTTTTAAATGCGGAGCGGTCTAAGGCACGTGTCCTCGTTATTGCAGTAGTGGACTTGCGAGAATTTTTAATAAGAAGTATTCCAGAGGCACCGACGTAATATTATGATACAGGTATATAAGCAGACGTTGAAAGGATTCTGGTAAAACCACGTGAGCGTAACGACTAACATTACTGTGCGATTTGTGACAGGTGTACTTTTGCAACAATTTGGAAACAGTATTCTAAGATTATATATGTTTGTAGACGTTCTTAGAAAAGGTCAGGTCAGGAGTACCCATAATCGACGAGCAAGTATGAAAGGATTAATGAGAGTGGAAGAAGCGCAAGAGGTGTGTCAGAACCGTAGCAAGTGGAAAGATGTGCTCTCTGCCTACCCCGTCGGGAAAAAGGTGTGATGGTATGTATGTGTGTATTATGTTCAGAGTTCGTATGCTCTAATACTACTAATCAAGTTATAAGTTCTAAACTTTTTTTTTATGTTTGATCAATTGACAAATTTTTACATTCATTTATTTGAAGCTTTTTTAAAAACCTTTTTTAGTATTCTGGCTGGTGACCTTGCCCAATCCTGGAAACATTTTTGTAGCACGCTTTGTCAGCTTTTGTCAATACCTGTCTATAAACTGTTGCCTGTATCTAGGCCTTCGTTCTGGATACATTCTTGTCGCCAGAGTATGACTGTTTTTTTACAAACTTAATGTGCCAGAAAACTGTTTCTGGGGTGTTTTCAATGACACGATATCAGATCAACAAAAATAGGTTTCTTGTGTCTGCTTTTTCAAGAGCTTAAAGATTAGGGGTAGAATTAGTAAACTATTTAAACAAACATATCGTTTGAAAGCTAGAAAATGCCCACTGGTTTTAAGAAAAGGCAAAAAAATTCTGAAAATAAACAAACAAAATTCTAAAGATAAAAATTAAATAAATCGATCTGATTCTGGGGCTCAAGCGGGACTCGAACCCGCGTTTTATCTTCAGATGTGTGGCAACCCGCAACTAGGACGCTCAACCTAATCAGCAAGCGTCCGGTCATGCCTGCTCCCACCTCACTATCAAGAAACCTGCCCAGACGCCGCGTGCGGCGCGGCGCGGGAGGCGCGTGGACGAACCCACTCCCAGTCTCCGAGCTGCAGAGACAGTGCGCGTCCAATCGGCTTACGCGCACAACCTGTGCCTCGCTTCGCAATTTCCTAGCTTTGTATTGCTTGCAATTTTTCGCTCTTGTTAAAGTAAAAGTAAAGTAAAAAATATCTTTAATCATATAGACTTATAAAAAGTACTTATGACAAGTCAAATACAAAAAAAAATTGTAGCAAAAATATACTGAATAAAAACAAACTTATATAAAATAATACTATGATAGTTAATATCATAATTAAACTTAAATGTTAAGTGCAATATAAAACTTATTGTTCCTTCCCGTGTCTTTTTACTCGACACTCCTCATTGTTAGTAAGGATAGACGCATACACATCCTTAGTGGTGACCCTCTGTCGTGTTTTGTTTATTTCGTTGCGCGTTGTAGCAGTTAGCGATAATGAGCAGTGAAGACGTCGAGGAATTTAAGGACACCGAGAGCAATGAAAATAGTGCCGCCGTCGAACGGGTTACTTTACGTCTACCTGCGTTTTGGGCGGATGACCCGGAAATTTGGTTTGCTCAGGTGGAGACAGCACCAAGTTTTTTCAAGTGGTTCGTGAGCTCGATCAGCACACTGCTCGCGAAGTACGGGACATTATTACCAACCCATCCGCTACCGGCAAGTACGATAAATTGAAGCAGGAATTAATAAATCGTCTTTCTGTTTCTCGTGAGCATAGGATGAGACAACTTCTCACTCACGAAGAGTTAGGCGATCGTAAGCCGTCGCAATTTTTGCCTCACCTTCGAGGTTTAGCAGGCGATAGCGTTAGTGATGATTTTCTGCGCAGTTTGTGGTCCCAGAAAGCTACCAGCTTAGATGAGGTTGCGGTTCTTGCCGATCGAATTTACGGCGTAGTTCCTACACCTGCTCATCAGGTAGCCAGCACATCAGCAAGATCTATGGAAGGGATGTTTCAACGACTAGAGCAAACGCTAACGTCACGCATTTAAAGCGAATTAGGTCGTCAAATTTCCCAGTTGACTTTAGGTTCAGCTCGAGGTCGTTAATCGTTCCGGAGGCGGTCAAGTCAGTTTAGGAGTAGATCTAGAAGCGCCGGACCAAACCGCAAGTCAGGTCTCTGTTGGTATCATGCTAAATTTTCGGATAAGGCACAAAAATGTATTTCCCCATGCAATTATAGGAAGTAAAACCCCCGAGACAGTCTCTAGAGGCGGCCACTGACTGTCGAAAAGCTATCAGTTGCCTTTTCATCACCGACAAAAAAAGTAAAATTCAGTACCTCATCGATACCGACTCTGATTTGTGTGTTTTACCCCGGACATTTTTACGTAAATATAAAACCCCAACTGATTACAGCCTAACAGCAGCCAACGGTTCTAGCATCCGTACATTCGGAATACTCAATATGCACCTTGACCTGGGTCTACGGCGCGACTTCTGCTGGAATTTCGTGGTGGCAGATGTGGATAAGCCTTTTAGGGGCCTTATTATTAGGGGCAGACTTCATCGCACATTATGGTTTGCTGGTTGACTGTAAGCATGGCCGTTTATTAGATAATTTGACTACCCTCTCAACCCCAATGTTTGTAAAGCAGTGTCAAATATCCAGCATTAAGGCGATTTTGGGAACAAGTGAGTACGACAAACTGTTACCCAGTTCTTAGCATTGACAAAACCATCAGGTGTATGCCGCCAGGTAAAACATAATACTGTTCATTATATTAGGATTACGCCCGGCCCACCAGTGTTCTGAAGACCCCGTCGATTAACACCAGATCGTCTTAAAATCGCCAAGGAACAATTTGATGAGATGCTGAGAGATGGAACAACCCGTCGGTCTGATTCACCTTGGGCATCGGCGCTATACCTGGTTCCAAAGAAAGGAGATAGTTGGAGGCCATGCGGAGATTATCGGGCGCTCAACGCTCGCACCATACCGGATAGGTATCCGGTGAGACATATCGAGGATTACTCACACAGGCTAGCTGGATGTAAGGTTTTCTCCAAAATCGACCTTATTAAGGCTTACCATCAAATACCGGTTTTTACGGAGGATATTCAGAAAACCGCCATCACGAATCACGTTTGGAATGTTTGAGTTTCCTTTTGTGTCGTTCGGATGAGGGACGCAGCTCAAACATTTCAACGATTTATGGATGAAGTCCTCAGAGGGTTCGATTGCTGCTACTGATAAATAGATGATATTTTGGTCTATTTTAGAAACCACCTGGAACACCTGCAGAAGGTTCTTGGACGGCTGGAAGACTATGGCATCCTCATCAATGAAGCTAAGTGCAGTTTCGGGAGCTCAGAGGTAACCTTTCTCGATTATTCTATTTCTGCAGATGGCACACGCCCTATGATGGAGAAGTTAGCAACTATTCAGGAATTTCCTCCTCCAAAGACAGTCGGCGGATTATTGCGTTTTCTTGGCCTGCTAAATTTTTATAGGCATTTATTCCCAATGCAGCAAAAGATCAGGCACCTTTGCATGACATGCTCGCTGGCACGAAAAACAAAAGCTCACATCCGTTGACCTGGACACCAGAACTCCTGACTGCATTCAGTAAATGTAAGGAAAGTCTTTCCAACTCAACCCTCCTAGCACATCCATCTCCAAATGCTAAGCTAGTTCTCGTCACAGATGCTTCCGACACTGCCCTGGGTGCTGTAGTTCAACAGCTGGTAGGTGGCAGCTGGCAGCCGCTAGAGTTTTATTCAAAGAAGTTGAATCGCGCCCAGATGCAATACAGCGCTTATGATCGGGAACTATTGGCAATTTATAAGAGCGTGAAACATTTCAGGTATTTGATCGAAGGAAGACACTTCACCATATTTACCGATCATAAGCAAATTACCTTTGCTTTTCAACAAAAGGATCGAAAATCACCTAAGCAATTTAACCATTTTATATCTCAGTTTACCACTGATATGCGTCACATCTCAGGGAAGGACAACGTTGCAGCTGACACACTTTCGCATCGAGACATTATCGGCACCACCAGATTTTGTAACCATAGCTCATTCCCAGCATGACGATCCTGAACTGCAAAATCTGCTTAAAAACGAGACCTCTTCTCTAAAGCTGCAGCAAGTGCCCGTGCCAGGTACTGACACCATATTTTGTGACGTATCACTGTCGTGACCTCGTCCTTACATCCCGAAGGAGTTGCGTCGACAGATATTCATCAGAACCCACAGCCTAAGTCATCCTGGAACAAAACCAACTATAAAA
This sequence comes from Udea olivalis, assembly GCA_947369235.1. Lineage (NCBI taxonomy): Eukaryota > Metazoa > Arthropoda > Insecta > Lepidoptera > Crambidae > Udea > Udea olivalis. Next base: position 24,209,193 of record OX376343.1, on the reverse strand, counting down.
CTGGTTACTGATCGTTTTGTTTGGCCTCCGATGGACAGACGTTCTTCCCATCGTGCTTCTTGGCGTGCGCACCGCTTGGAAAGCAGATATGCATTGCTCTGCTGCTGAGATGGTTTACGGTGAGCCACTACGGATTCCTGGTGAGTTCTTTCAATCTCATAATAACTCCCAGATACCTCAGCCAGCAGACTTTGTAAGCCAATTGAGAAGGTACATGTCACAGATAAGGCCAGTACCGGCATCGCGCCATTGTAAGAAAAACATTTTTGTTCACGATGATTTGAAAACCGCCAGCCACATATATCTCAGAAAAGACAATGCTCTGAGAGGCTCGCTTTAACCACCTTACACAGGACCACATCGTGTTTTAAAATGGACAGAGAAAACAGCAACCATTGAGTTAGTTAGAGGACCAGTTACTGTTTCTATCGATAGGATGAAACCAGCCTATGTCCTTACAGAGGTTTGGATGTTTCGCCGTCAAATTCAGCGCCGCCATCTAAACCTGATTGTAAACCACCAGCCAGAACAACACGCTCCGGACGAACGGTCAACTTCTCTGATTATTTTTCCGCAGGGCCTTAATTCTCCCAAGGTAGTGGTGTGGCGACCCGCAACTAGGACACTCACACTAATCAGCAAGCGTCCGGTCATGCCTGCTCCCACCTCACTATCAAGAAACCTGCCCAGACATCTGCGACGCGTGCGGCGCGGCGCGGGAGGCGCGTGGACGAACCCACTCCCAGTCTCCGAGCTGCAGAGACAGTGCGCGTCCAATCGGCTTACGCGCACAACCTGTGCCTCGCTTCGCAATTTCCTAGCTTTGTATTGCTTGCTATTTTTCACTCTTGTTAAGTGCAATAAAAAACTTATTGTTCCTTCTCATTTCTCGACACTCCTCATTGTTAGTAAGGATAGACGCATACACAACCTTAGATGGTAAAGCTAAATTTAAAAATTCACTTAAACTGAATTCTCTTCATGTGACTTGGTAGTAAATTTTCATCTTGAGTTTGTGTCCTTTGACAAGAAACTTGTAACCAATCTTGAACCTTTGGAAAGGTTCTTCGACCAAAGCCGAAGAGAGGAATATTTAGGTAAATGCAAAATTATATTAATGGAGGACGGCGAAGTTATTTTTAATCAAGAAATACCCGCGTTCTTACAGCGTTACCTTAGAAAGCTTCTTCACATTCTATTTTAAAGTGATATTAACAAGCTGGAAGAAAACAAGGTCAATGCTCCAGATTTTCTTTGCAAACAATCTTGTCATGAGATCAAATGCTCAGATTAAAATGGAAAATCTGTTTGTAATAATCTCATTAGAATGAACTGACTAAATAAAGCTTTTGGCTTATGGTTTTGTTAATACAGATTTTTAGAGATTCATAAAAATACACTTCAAGAAGTTACTTACTTCACGAAAATACCTTGTTCAATTCAAATATGACTTTAAAGTTGGATTTAAATATTGCGATATTATGTGAAAGTGTTTCAACGTGATATACCATCGTATTAATTTAATTTTAGTAAGCCTTTCTCTTCTCAAAATTGTGGATTTAGTGTATAACTAGGTCTTACTTAAGTTTTTTCACTGTTGAAAACAGCGTTACCTATTAAGTACTAAGTACAATAAACTATTCAAAGTCAAAGTATTGGTGTCTAAAACAAAGTTCCTTGCTACAACCTCTTGACTACTCTTACAAGTCAAGCTTAAAACTAAGTCGACGTCAGAAACATTCAAAATCACGCTTTACGTTGTGTTATAAATCAAAAAATACTCGCACAATTACTTGCTAGTTCATAAAATCATCAAAGCATTTCTAAATGTATGTTACATTTAGAAATGCTTTGCTTATTTAACTAACATGTTCTTTCAACGCACATATTTGCATCATTGTTTATACGTCCACCTTTTACTAAACCTTTGTCAGACTTTGTGTCCCAGACACAAAAGCAGGGAAGAAGTTAATATAACAAATTGGAATGAACACATTTCTCTACAAGCAGAATTGCCATTTCAAAGTATGTCTCCCAGTTTTATCCGCCACTGTGAATCACAGAAATGTTACAAGGTAAACAGGCTATTCAGAATAAAAGAAACTGGAGCCAACGCAGACCTTTATCTAGCCTCGAGTGTATATGAAAAATGAAATATTATGTTATGGGGAGATAACTGATGTTTGCAGGCGTTCGTTGTTACGAGTAAGCGCAGGTGGTCTTATCTTTGTAGGATCCTAACTGTAGTGCTAATATATTTGCTACTGCGTTAATGCTCATTTTAGGCAAGTTTTTTTTCGGTGGAAGTTAAGAGGAGTTAATGTAGGGATGCAAGCACGCTTGTTTGTTTAAAAAAAAACATTCTTATTACAAAATTGTTTGAATGTACTGATGTATACAGAAATGGAACGGATAATACGGACCCGAGACAGGCTCATATTTTTGGCAAAAATGTAGGTTTTTCTGCTCTGGAAAATTTAATAAATACTTCACTAGGGAGTTTGCTAGCATTCATACTATCACGACTTTATCCCAAGCAGGGTAGTCAGAGGCAAGTGACCGTGCCGTCATGGTGAACGAAACTCTCAGAAGCCCAATTTCCCCAATAGTATTAGAACCCAACGTGGTAGGTGGTGAGACTTCCGCCGTTATCCAGGTTGATTTGGTCTGTTATCGATTGTTTCTGTCACCGGAGAGTTAGTCGGATATTTAACAATGAACACAAAGATTTTGGCTCTGGTCAGATTTGAACTTGGGACCACACGGTCCACGATCTGAGTTCGGGTGCTGAACCTCTAGGCCAAGACGCTCTCTACGCTGCTAGGATTCACATATTCTGCTACTTCGCTGAGTGTTGATTTTCTTATACTTTCGCGAACATTGCTAATTTAAATTTAATTAAAAAGGGTTTTATTTACCCTTGTTAAACTTTTTACCCGTTCAACCTGATGCATGTTAATTTTCTGTCATATAGGCTGTTCTATTACACCACCGACACTTTCACTATCACCAACAAAAGCCTTTAACTCACGTAGAAAGTAAAATCTGACTGTATTAAAGGTTTCAAGGGTAGATATTCATTAGATTAGCATGTTTATAAATGTATATAATAAAACCCAAAAAAAACATTCACAATCATAAATCTCCTTGTCTCCTTACATATTCGCAATACTATATCTCGTAAATAAATAATGTCTTTTAAAAGAAAAGTCTAAAGATAAACAGAACGGGCCGCGGTCCGAATCGTTGTTCCTTTTATTCCATAATGCCTGTTTATCTCGTTACATTTGTAGTGATTCACGCCGGAGATAAAACGGAAAGAAAGAGGGGAATGGGGACTTTGAAATCATTCCGATGGAACGGGGTTAGTTCGTTGGGAAGTTGCGTAACAGCTTTCGGTGTCCCAGAGGCCGTTTTAGTTGGCATGTGCTCACTAAAGTGGCGCAAATTAATCTAACAAACAAGAACCAGCAGAATCAGATAGGACAGAACAGTTTGAAAATAATGCACTTTTTAGTATGATTCAAATAACTTAGAACTAAAAAATGTAGGAAGGTTTTCAGTAAGTATGATTCTCTAGAAATCAATAAGCGCCTTTTTAAGGTTCCGAGTTCGATTTTTAAGACAGGCAGAGTGTTTTTTTAGGACTAATGGCATATTCGGATTCGTGAACAATAACGCAAATTTGGCAAGCGTTGCGATCAAGCCAAAACCCTTTCAATACAACGATTTGGAATAAATAGTTAGTGTATTCGAAGTTTTTTGTTTATAAACATAACTGCGTACTATTTTACACAGGGCAAGGAAGACAAAAAAAGTCTTAAACACCCAGAGTCAATTTATATATCAGTTTTAAAAACATTTTAAATTGGAGTAACGTTATTAGTCTGGAGGAGAAAACACAAGGGTCTTATTTCATTCGCAGCACAAGACGTCCACTGCTGAAAATAGGCCTTATATTAAAGGGTCTTTTTACATACTCGAAACTACATAAGTATTATCACATCTACCTTTGCGAATGGTAGTCGTCATTTCACCTCATTACATCATTTCACACCACATATTCGTTCAGAGATGTTTTTATCCGGACTTTAAATTGATTCCTGTTTTTGCGAAGAATAAATTTGTTTGGTTATTTGATAAAAAGCGGGATAAGTAGGCGATTTACATCCTAATGCGCAGTGGACGGTGTCAGGCGTGTCTCCGACTATGGCCATAAATATGGTGATCGCAATCGATCATGCTGTTACGAAGACAAAAAAAAGTTCAGTTTTGCATTTCATTAAAGTGTGTTGTAGTTAAGTAAGTTTTATACCAGTTGTAGGGGTTAAGCACTTTTTCTTGGAGGCAGAGTCAAGAAGCAAATTAGCGTTTAAAAAATTGAAACAGTGTTGATTTAACCCGCGCTATGAACAATTTTTCACTGAAACTAGTAAACCCAAGCAAGCTGGATAAATATCTTTGATAGAGAGATGATGGGGACATCACTGGACCATGAGCCCATGTACATGAACATACTTTGTTACTTATGTATATTTACGTATGAGAGACACGAATAGCTGCAAGATAACGTGCAGTGTGAGTGAAATGAATGGTTTTGTTCACGCGTATTTTCATGGTTTGCATAAACATGGCCTGTAATTTATTTATTTATTTATTTTGCATACTAAAACACTACATAACACAACAGATGCAATTATAAAAATAAAAACTTAGAACAAGACATGCAGTGCAGCAAAAATGTCTCCATCTCAGCATGTGTTACGACACGTTGGGCGAGCCGTAACGCTGATTTTCAGACGGAGGCTCACAAAGGAGGGAAGCTGTCAAGAAAAATTTGCTCTAAAAGATCCACGTGTAGTTAGTTTTTTTTTCTTTGCTTCGTTCTGGACTAGAATCCAATACATAGAATATAAGATTAGAATTAAATAAATATATAAAAAATAGATATTACGCTTGTAAAAGATACATTAAATCATACATTTTTTTTTTACACACTACATAGATACGGCAACCTTAGATCTGCAATTTTTGCATAGCCAGCAGGTGCCGACCAAACTTACATTTAAAAGTAAACCTAGTTTTGGCTTGCCTTACTGGCGGTGGAAGATTATTCCGTAATCAGCGTATCTTATGTTAAACTTTAATTAATAACACAGGAACAAAGCTCTTAGAATCAAGGCAAACTAGACGGAAAATCTAACACCACATTTTCTTCATACAAAGCTTATACAAATTATGTCACGCTTTAGCAACAAAATCCACACGAGCCCCACATTCTTAATTTTCCGAAACCAGCAAAAAGAATTGAGAAAAGCTGCGGCCGTGCCCACATACGTAGCTTTATATGCATGCGCCTAACATATAGGCCACATTTCAGTGAGTTTTTGGGTCCAGGCTAATATATCACGTCTTGGTGGTCGTTCGTCAGGGTCCCGAATATACTGGCATTTCCCGGAGCTGTTTCTTAGACGCAAATCCTAGATTATGAGACATGCGTATATTAGGATATTTATTTTCCTATTTGTTTAAGCTTTCTCTGTGAACCGTATTCTCAATTTCCTCAGGCTAGACCGTTTCTCTTTCCATCGTTGTCTGTATTATGAAATATGTAGAATAATGTCTGGGGGCTACTTTCTTGTCGTCATATCAAATGTGAAAAATGTACGGGAATGACATAAACACTCATCTAGTCGAGATGTCCGTGTACAGGTATTTGTTTGTTTGTGAGACTTCGATTTTTATTACATGTATAAGGGTTTGTTGATGTGTATTGTGTTACAAGATAAGTTTACTGCAAGTTATTGGTTGTATTAATATGATTAAGAGTAACAGTAATAATCCATTTTATACTGTCCCATTGCACTGCGAGACGAAGGACTCTATCATTAAAATCAAAACATCGCTACAATTGGTGGCTATTGGCTTAATCACCACGTTTGCCGAGGTGGATTGGTAATCACAATGTTCTTCTAAGATTTTTTGTACCGAAAATCCAAAGACACACATAGCTGACGACCTGACCTGAGATTAGAATCTTAATATTTAGTTAAACACAACCGTGAAATTATAATTGTTATGCCTTCTCTGCCTACTGTGACATTCTTCTATTTTTCTAAATTGATCGCATACAGCCTTGCCAAGCCTGCGTTGTCCGCACACCGGTGGACTCACTTTTTGCTCGCAATATTCTTAATTAAACTGTTTGAAGGATCCGCAGAAATTATGCCCGGCTCGGCGCCTTATTCTTAAAACTTCCCCATTCATAACTTCTTTAATTTCACTCTGCGGATTACGGAACGTCCCTGAATATTCCGTCCCGATTTAATGCAGGTACGAATAAAAGTTTTATCGCTTTAAGAGCGACCATCCGTCGCGGTCACATTTTTAGTTTGCGGCCATAAAGATTTAGCTTACTTAACTGTCGAAACGATAGCAGGGGAGATAATTCGGTAATTGGGGCAGGTCGAGTTCTAAGCCTCGGTGAGCAGTTAGAGTTTATAAGTATAAATTGGGAGTGTTATAATTTGGGGGAGTGATTTGCATTGGATTCGGAGTTGATTGGAGTCGGGGCCACGAGCGGGGGAGGCGGGTGTCACAAAACGGTCGGTCGAAACTCGCCCATTGTAACCGAAGTGAGTTCGCAACGAGTTCCTGAATACGCCCTAATCTGGCTTAGTGACGGAACTGCACTTAATGTAACTCGACCGAATTAGGGAGATGTTTATCTGGATTTGTTCATTTTAGTTGGAATCGGACTTTATCCACTTAATGTTGGACTTAATTGGAGTTGGAATTTTATTAGTAGATATACCGATTGTACGCATGTTCTTAATGAAGATATAAAAGTTTATTTTTAGAAATATCAAATAAACATTTCCTCACCCAATTCGGTTTAGTAGTCACTAATTATAATCGAACAGTTACTTTAATAGGTACTACGGCGTTTGGTTTAATTACATCAACAGACAAACTTTGTAACCAACCCCAAAACGAATAGCCCAGTGATTTAGTGAGTTTAACTGGCAATTAGTGGAGAGAATATGTCGAAGAACTGACGGCCATTGGGGCTGGATAGATGTAGAATGGTGATCAGACAGACGAGTAGCTGAAGGTGGCGGGATATAGATGGATTCGTCTGCCTACAACTTGTCAATGGCAAAAGAGCATTGGGCGTCTAAGACACACCTACTTCAAATGTTAATAAGCTCAGCCTTGAACTGAACTTCTAATCGACAATATCACATACCAAAACACTGCTCCCGAAAAAACAAGTGCCGATATAGCTGACCATTTATTCAGCGGCCATTGTACAGCCAATAATACTCAAAACCAGCAGCAAACAATAAAAATCTAATTCAATTGTAGAGTAAACCGTTTGTCGCTGGTCAGGCCGGACGGCAATATTTCCGAAAGGGATTGATGCGAACACCTGTCCAATCCAAAAACAAAATTCTATAAACAGCTTATCTGTTATACACAAAGCCATTTAGTGACTAGTTTTTATTCATTTAGACGCAACAATAACTCGAAGCCAATTGCTTAACAGATGACTTCAGACTCCATTTTCTGTTATTATGTTTTTTACGAAACACTAAGGGCCATTTATTTATTATATTGTTCAGGTCAATAGGTCGATAATACTCGTACAAAGCAATGAAACGGCTTGTCGCATAGTTTGTCGACCGGTGATATTCCACGAGAATTGCCAGCACCTGTAACTGTCAGCTCGAATTCAAATTCCAGAGGCGTTATTAAAAAAACGCCTACGAGGAATTTATTCCAAAGGGCCACGTGAGGGTCCACTTGACGGTTTATCGCTGGAAAAGCCGCATTAAAATTCGCCAGCCCATTAACGGATCACGACATGGAAGCGGTATATTTGAAATCTAGAAAAAAAATGGCGGCGTGTGACGTGTCAGAGTTGGCGGGAAATGCATCATTGAAATTTAGATATTTCTCGTAATGTGGAGCGCGGGAGAAGGGTAGCGGGTGTTGAGAGGTTGTGAGGGTGGTTGGAGGGGGGTCGGGGGTAAGGCAAGGTCGGGTCGAGCGTGTTAGTATGCCCGGCGCGCGTCGGGCCGCCTCAAGCATCTGGCGGCGGCTTGCGTTGCATCCTGTACTACGCGACTAAACCGCTGTTTTATAATAGTGTATCAGCTCATTCGCTGGGTGAACGATTGGTTTACGTAACGGATCAGTTTCGTTATTAGGTTGTTCCATATTTGGAGCAGATTTCGCTGGCAGTGATTTTAATGTCTAGCCCGAAATCTAGAGTTAGCTGGTTATATACAATTGAAAGGTAGGGAAAAGTGTTTTACGTCACAATGGAAGTCATTACGTATTAATTGAAGGTGTTTGGTTCCACGTGAAGGCCCGCCCTATCCAGTTTTAGGATAGTATAAAAAATCTCCAAATGTAAATAATATCTTCACAAACTGACGTTGGAAAGAATGTTTGGTAGTCACATTTTAATATGGAGTAAATAAATCGCGTAAGTTTACAGTAGGTACTACTTTATCGAGCAATACAGAAGCTCAACCTACATTATTTTTGGCTTTGCAGAGTGTAACTATTTCACCCTCAACAATTGCACAAACCTAGCAGGCACAGAGTAAGGACTTTTGTAAGCCTCAGACATAAATGTAAGTAAATAACGCAAGGTCATCAGTTTGTTTAAAAACCAAAAGTGCCACTTTTTGTTGCTTATTCTGACGTCACGTAGCGTTTTAATTAAATAAATCCACTGAAAAAAGAAATGATTATTTCAAACAACACTCTCAACTATATCACAAACAAGGAAGCCAGCAGCAATAAGACTGTTGTCGTCATGGTGAATGGAACTGTTTTCATCACGCGTAGTCTTAGAGCATTCGCGTAGCAGAACCCAAAGTGCTCTATATCCCAAACGGGATAGTCAGAGGGAAGTGACTGTTGCCGTCATTGTGAACGGAACACTCTGTAGTCCACTTTTCACTAATGGTATTAGAACCCAACGTGTTAGGTGGTGAGCCTTTTGCTGATATTCCGGTTTTTTTAGTTTTTTATCGATGTTTTCATCACCGGATAGGTAGTCGGAAATTTAACAACGTACACAAAGATGGTTCTGGCCAGATTAAAGAGGACACAGCACGGCGAGAGAATTGAAAAATAGGTTTTTGTAAAATATTTTGCTGTCTGTTTCTAACCTCAAGGCTTCCGCAGAGTGCGATAGAGACAAATGCAACTCGGGCCAAAATTACCTATCAAAAGTACACAATATCGACGTTTTATAGTCCCCTAATCCCTTTTCGAAAAGTCTACTGACTTAGTTACTTTTTTCATTAAAAATTAAAGAATTACTTTGGCCATGTTCCTATGTTTTCTTTTTTTTATATAAACTAGTCAAATAAGTTTTCTGGATGTTTGACAAAGTGAAAAGTCTAGCCATTTTATTTTTTATTTTTGAGGGTTCATATCTCTTTTAATAACCTACTAATATTATAAAGAGGAATGCGTTTGTATGTTTGAGGAAGCTAATCTCCAAAACTACCCAACCGATTTTAAAAATTTTTTCACCAATATAAAGCTACATTATCAAGCAGTGATATAGACTATTTTAGTTGGATTAGGATTAAGTGTTTTTTTTTTATTTTGGCAGTATTTTGACGGGAAAGACAGTCTACGTAGGCGAAGACACTCACGGAAAAAACATTACTCTACTAGCCATATCCAGAGAGGAAACAGGGGACTACGATTGTTTAGAAAAATGGGGCTTTGGTATCCTCTTAGGCGATTATCACACTGCAACACACTCCGGGGGCAGTGCGCGGGACGGCAGATCTCGGCTTTCTTGCGCAGGCGCGTTGTCAGTGTGTTGTCTTAGGCGTCTTTTATATACAAATTAAGATACTTGCATACAATTACATACATACAATTTTAAATTTGCTGCCCCGCGCTCCGTGCTAATCGCCTTAATCTCGGGACCACAGGGGTTCCACGCAGGAGTGCTCAAACCCTCGGCTACGAGGCCTTCAATTCAATTTATGTCTGTGATGTAGCCATGACGAGGTTCTGAACGTGTGAGTTTCATTATCACTCGCAATTATTGTTTAGTCTTCAGCCTTTGTGCCCCTAATTGGATGCTTTCCTGGAAACCCCGAGTTGTTATGGAATATTCAGTCTGGAATCTGCTCTTCATGGAACTGGATTATTTGTTGAGTGGATCAAAACGTAGCTTTCTTCAAATTACTGGTGTTATTACTGATTGCAGATTAACATATCTCTGAAGATTTGTTGTATCTATTTGCAGATGGTTTTCTCAGTAGTAGTATCTTCCTTTGACAAATTTTATAATTTAATACTTGTGCCCACAGAGCAAAAGATGAAGAATAAGAGGACTTGCCGGCAGGTGACATAAACAATGTGACCCAGTCGTAGTGTAACAAACTTAAAGGCTGTAAACTAGAATTCAATTTATGCTACAAAAGCTACAAGCTTACTTTGTAATGTTTTAGTCATTTGTAGCATTAATAGTGTGGTTTTGAAGATTACTAAATAATATGTAGGTTTACGACCTAGTTTTCAAGAAATATCAAAATGTGTAAAAAATCTGTTTTTTTTTGAGAAATTTGACAGAAAATATTTTTTTCTTAAATGATAGAAATGAAGATATTCGTAGCCATTTCATTTACAATTAGTAAGTTTAAGTATTCAACAAAACAAATCATGGCTATAGAACTTACAATCACAAAATTACAAGTAATTGAAAGAAGAATTTGAAAAAACTCTTGTAAAATTTAGTTTAGTTGCGAGCTTTTTTTTGCGTTTTTTGTTGATGAGTTTAGCCTTTAAGTTTGTTACACTACGAACGACTCACACTATGTATGGGTAAATACTCAATAAAGTTCAGTCAGTTGCACGGTTAATTTTTTTTGCAGATTTGACGTTTACCTTAACCACTTGGTGGCACTCGTATAAAGTCCATATTTGAATGTGCAGTTTATTTTACTGAACGGCGACAAATGAATGTGTAGTTTAAATTCATGTCATTACGTATTTCTATCTCTTTCGTTCCTCTGTTTCTGCCCCTGAATTGTGAGGTAATATCCGCTTCCTTAATTATCAATCATCTGTAAAATAAGATTAGCGATTATGAAGGCGATTGTTTATCGTTAAATAAAGCGACGCAAAACGCTTAGTCAGCTCGTTAAACCGTCATCCTTGTCGTCAAGCGACAAACTTACTGGGACTAGATCAGGAAATAAATAAATAAATAATAAATAAATATCCCTGGACATTATTCCACACAGCGCCATCTAGCCCCAAAGTAAGCTAATTAAAGCTTGTGTTATGGGATACTAGACAACGGATAAACATACTTATATACATTTTTTTTTGTAAATACATACTTATTATACATAGGAGACACCCAGACCAGTACAAACAGACATGTTCATGCACACAAATATTTGTACTGTGCGGGGATCGAACCCGCGACCTCTGGTGTAGTAGCCAACTTCTTAACCATTACACCAAGTCGGTCGTCAAGGAAAACTGACAAAATATACACTAAATTTGATATTTATTTGTTATGGATAAACTCAAAGATAACTTAATATAGGCATTATTTTCAAGAGAGAAACAGTTCACGTGGAAGCAGAATGAAATAAAAGTAATCAGCCTATTTACTGTCCCACAGCTGGACAAAGGCCTCCACTATTGAAATCAAGTAATCGCTACAATTGATGGGTATTGGCCTAATCACCACGCTTGCCAAATGAGTGTTGGTGATCACAAACCCGGGCTTTGTTCTGAAAAATCCAAAACACACTTTGAGCGACCTGGGAATAGAACCCGGGACCTCCGGGTTTCAGGCCGAGCTCTGAAACCACTCGGATAATAATAAATTCAATTGAAATTACATCCTTTTTATTTCAGTATTATGTATTAGGAAAAAATATTGTCAGTTCAATGAAGGGTAGAGTGCTTCGTGGCCTAGGAGTGAGCATTCCAACTCTCAGTGTCAAACTCTCAAACTCAAATAGCTTTATTTAAATAGACTTTCACAGTAAGTACTAACAAATCGTTATCGTGTAGTTCCTGGTTCTTTTCTGAGCAGAATCTACATTTTTTTAATTTTTAAACTTGCACTTGGTAAAAAGGAATAATCTTGCCACCTACACATATCTTTGTAAGTTGGGCACAAAATATGCTTGGAAATCACAAGACGACACACGATTTCTTACACCCCATCTCGTATACTAATATTTGATTGTTTGTATCGAATAAGCTTCAAAACATCTGGACCGATTTAAAATATTCTTTCACCAATATAAAGCTACTTTATCAGCGAGTAACGTAGGTCATATTTTGTAAGCTACGAGTATATTATTACGGTAGAAACAGTGCGCGGGCGAAGCCGCTATAGCGGACAGCTACGAGTAGTTCAGGGTTAAATCTTTAGCGTATGTCTATGTCAAATACAACAGAATCAAACAACGTCTGCTAAAGAAGTCATACCTTTAAACCCACTATTTGTGTTAACCGTAGTGAAAAGTATGGCTGGTTACCCTTACCCCAAGGGGCTTGTAAAGTTGACACGGCCCGAAAGTTGAAATAGGCAAAAGCTCTCAGAAACCGTGTAAGGTACATTACTCACCGCCGTAAGAGCATAATTAGGGACCTGAACGTCTAGTACTGTAGAATTTCACATACTAAATGCATACATGTATTAGCGACTTAATTACCTACCTCACGCAACTGCGACTATGTTACTAACAGATTTAAATCTTAATAGTATGGCAATTTAAACCTTCTTAGGTTGAATTAAAAGCTATCAACAGAAACCTAGTGCTTGGAAGCAATGAGCAAGTTTGATGTATGTCTTAGCTAAAATTAAAGTTAAAATGTAACGGAAATTGCCCATAAACTTTTGCTGGCTATTTTAACGTACACGAAAATAAGGTGCGCTTATTATATGGTATTTTAATAGCTTTATCTTAAGACTTAGGTACATTAATCACTATGTGTAGGCTATATGTGAACTTCAGGTTTTTAAAATATGTAAGTACTAAACGTTACCTCAGTAATGAAAAAAACAGTCTAAAAGTTATGTACTGCTGATAGGTACAATACACAGTAGTTTGACGTATAAATTTACAAGATATTTATATTGTTATACAAGACTCGCTCATCTTTGTGTGATATACCTACAGTAGACCGTCTGTACTCGTTTATGCATACTTTTCAAAAAATATATTTTGAACGATTTAAAAACAAAAAAAGTATTCAACTCGCCACTTCTTGTGCCTTAAATCATAACTTCGGCATAAGCTGCGAAACATTAATTACGCTAAAGTGTTTTCGGATAGTTGCTCTCGACGCCCAACACATATTCAGGAGCCGGCCTGAAACGTGCATTTACGTCACATTTATTAAAGATATTATGTCTCATGATGGGATAAAAGCGATTTTTTTTTACTTGCTAACGTTATTCTTTTCTGGGTTAAAAACGTTTTCATATCGCTATTTTGATCTAATTTTAGCAAATTTTTCGAAGATACCATTAAAAACAAGGTCACCTTAATTGACTCATCATCATAGGTATAATCTGGAGCAGATTACTTCTGCACTTTTTTTCTTCTGTCAATTCGATTTTACGAAAACATGATTGAAAAGAGTAACCATCGAGTTTCTTGCCGGAGTCTTCTCGATCGGAAACAACCTCCGAACCGGTGGTAGAGTCACATTATGTTTATTTATGACATTTACTATCATAGTTTTTTTTTGTGTAAGTTTATTTTTTATTAAGTATATTTTTGCTATCAATTTTTTGATTTTATTTGTCCTGTCATTAGTACTTTTTATAAGTTTATATGAATAAATATATTTTTTACTTTACTTTTACTTTACTTTACTGACTATTGCTTTAACTGAGTTGAAAGTTTCATTGTTAATTTATACAATATAAAAATATCATCTTTTTTCTTTATTAATACAGTATTGAAAAGAAAATTTGTTCTACGCCCGGGCACAAAATAAAGAGTTTACAGAAGCACCGCTCTCGCCTTTTTCTATCAACTTGCCTGATCGCCTAGGGTTGCTACTCGCTACGATATTCGCCAGATAACCGCGATTTGACAGATACCGCGTAAAATAAAATACATCAAGTGAAAAACTGCACCTAGTTCGACATAAACAAAAAAATACAAAAGGGGTCCAGTTAGATTAAAAGTAGTTGAGATGGGTGAATACGTATAAAAGTATTATATTATAAGAATTCATTTACCGGGGTCCAGGTGCAACCTGCTAGCCTAATGGCTTGATCAAACAGCCCTACCTACCTACTTACCTAGTAGGCTGTAGATAACACCATGAGCCACCGCTTCGGCGGTCACCTGTCGGCGGCGCGGCGCGGATGCAGCAGCCGCGCGTACCAATAAAATAATATACCAAAACTACTGGTGTTTTACCAATGCATGATACGATAAGTTACGGAAAAAGTAAAAGCCCATTTGTACTGGATTTGAATTTGTTACGAAATATAATGGTTTACCTACCTATATACTTATAATACTCGTACATAGTACTACTAACTTGCAAACGCTATCTGAGTTTTACTTACCTTTCAACATCATTTGGTAACTTAAAAAACGTTTAATCACCATTTCGTGTGGTGTTCATAACACTGCAGCAGAAATATCTGCGCGAAACCATTTTTGACCATTGAATTCTAATGGAAGTATCTGACGACGTACAAATAATATATCAATGTTTTTGACAGTGCGACTGACCGCGACGCTGAAACTCCCTGACTTCGCCTGTAAACTCACGTCTCTGTGTGCGTGTATCAAAAATGGTCTGTTGTTCTAAGCGGGCTATCTGTCAGAGCGCCGCGCATGTCTAATTTGTGGCCCGGGTGTATCTTTTTCTTTAAATCTCGAGTTCAAGCTCTGCCATGTTCACTGTAAGACGGGCAAGTAGAGATGTGGACATGTTTTGTATGTTTTATTAGTATTACATTGATGTTTATCTCTTCACACTCACCCCAAATCCCCTGCGTCCGACACGATTCCCGATCATGAAATATAACGTCCATCTCAAAGATGGCCGCACGCCGATAGGCGGCGCGGGCGTCAATAAACACATAATAAACCCGCCATAGCCTTCCGCCATTAGACGGCAAATCTTCAAGCAGACGTGTGCGGAATGACCAACGGGGTTCGGACTCACGAGTGATATTAGTTTTGACGACCGGAACCATATTTCGGAGGCTGTAGCCGCGATCCGGGACTGAAGGTAACATTACAGATTCTTTGGCCACGACCATTTTCAAAACGAATGTTGTGGGATAGCTGATTAAAATTCAAACGCCTCGGTTGGGTTCTAAAACAGTCGATTACTAAAGGCCAGTATTCACTTTGATTAGTGCGAGTGCAGGTGATTAGTCCAGGTGCTTAGTGATCAGGAGAAAACACGTGTGGACAGCGATGGATTAGCGCGATTGATTCCTTAGTATCCTGCGTCGTGAAGTGATTAGTAGAGTATTCTTTTATTATACACTAAGCACCTGCACTAATCACCTGCACTTACTACTAATCAAAGTGAATACGGGCCGTAAGGATGGATTAATAAGCTAGTAATGGTGTTTAGCGATAACAGAAGCAATATTTTACGGGCGCAATCATTGCCGTGGTTTACCGTGGCATGGGAATACTTGTGTTGTTTTTTTCTGAAGCGAGTCCAGTGTGTGGTGACCATTGTTTTCATTTAATGGTAATCATAATGTGAAGGGAGCCAATATTACTTTGCAGGAGGCAGCCCTATTTACAGCGAAAGGTGAATGACGCCTAAGAATAAGAATGAATACTCGTGTCCTGTCCACAGAGCGGCTATCGCCAAAATCGGGAACAGATCTGACCACTGTGTATATTACAGGTACATCACTACCAGTGTTTGCGTGAGTTCTAGCTTGACCACTGGTTAATCCGCCGGTTTTTTCCGTACGCGACGAAGCCGCCAGTGCCCATGAGCGCACGTGTATTAGTCCTGTCACAGCGCGGTTGTTGATGACTTGTCTGTTCCACTTGAGTATAAACTTACTGAACAAAACAAACAACAAAGACGTCGCTACGAAATATGACAGGTAGATATTAATATAGTACACAACCAGATCCGCCGCATCCCAACTGAACGCATGTGCATAAACATTGCACTTCGCCCGCCAGACGCCTGTCACGCCGCCTTGCACCTGTATTAAGTACCGGAGTGTATCTCCTAAGGAATGCCAGAATTTCTTGGGTGGACTTATCATTGTATGAGATAGTTTATGATGGTTTAGGCTATGACTGAGTGTGGTAATTATATTTATTATCAAATTATAACAATGTTACATCTAGTTAATCTTTAAACAATGCAATTTTACCTCAACTAATATTCAAAATAAATCACGGTGGCAGCAAGTAAGACAAATTAGATAACTTATAGGGCCAAAGATTATGCGACGCGCGTTTTTGAACAAACCTTGTCCTTAAAATAACGTACGAAAAAAAATATCCGTTTGTTGCAGTCGATTTATTTTTATTGATATACAGGATGATTTTTTTTAAATCGATTGATAAAGGCCTGATATAGTCTATATAATATATACTTGTCCTGGATGGAGAAAGGCCTGTGCGGCAGGCAGAATCACAAAGAAGGAATATAATATTATGATTGTTTTCTGAGACTGGGTGTTTTATCTTTTTGTTTTTATTTAAAATGTGTAGGTTTATGAGTCAGTCAATCTACCTTGAAAAAGATTGCTTAGTTTGGAGTCAGTGTCAGCGTCCCGAACAACTGTGTAAAGTAATCTACGTCATTAATTTTATTTGCGACATATAGAGTGTCCTGAGTTACTTCGGACTAAGTTTTTAACCATACCAAAATATTTCCAGTGATATCTGCAGGACATACAGAACCTACATCACATTGTAGGTCATAAAAATGCCGTATTCATCGCACGCTGCACGCCGCGTCAGGCAGACGTGCACTGCATGCTGTATGCCGCTGACAGTTTTTGCAGACCACTTTTCTGAATTTACGTAAATTTTTACCTTTTTTAGTGATTAGTTACATAAACGAGAAGTGTAGTGTAGTTAGTTAAAAAAATATGAAATACAGTTTATTTTTTCGACTCATGAACTATATTTTAAAATGTTAATTTGGTAATCATAAGGTTTTTAATGACGAGGAGAGTATTTAATAGACAATTTGCAAGAATAAGCTGGATTTTGATGTCAGGCCACTTAACTGGTCACTATAGCGAGACCTATATTTAAGGTGTAAAGATTCAGGATTTTTAATTTGTTAAATAATGATGGCCTTTTAAAGTTGAGATTGTACCAACTGAGTTGTACGAGTAACTGCGATATAAATGGCAGGTGATAATAATATTTAATACTAATATTTAAATGGCAGCTTTCCATCAGATGAAGTGAGGTCAAAGGGCACAATAAAAATAAAAAACTTCCCCCTTGTTGTTCACGGAAGCTGTTTTGACTTCAAATAGTTAAAAATCAAAATTGCCGATACGTGAATCGTTCAGATAGATAAAATAAATTGCCAATTAAATTGGCGCAACAAGATAATTAATGACGTCAATTTGTTGATCGTTAAATTAAATCGTCGTCTAACACTCCGCCGGTTCCGTCAACAACCCACGAGATAAAACAACTTCCGCTATTTATTTACAATAAGTTAACGAGTTTAAACGTTTCGGAAAATTAAACGAAATTCACCGTTTGAAAGGCTTTGAAGGCTGGACTGATTTTGTAAGGGTAACTAACGAGTTAGATGAAAATAAATAACCTAGATGAGTCTTTCGGAGTCAAGTAATTAGGTTTCCGGAATTAGAGGAGGATCTGAAATAATAATTTGTTGTTAAAAATGGTTAACACTTTTTAATTTCAAGCTTTCGAGAGCGTCGTGGCCTAGTGGTTAAGCACTCCAACTCGGATCGCGGATCGTGTGGTCCCGGGTTTAAATCTGGCTAGAACCAAAATCTTTGTGGAATGAAATGAAATGAAATTTATTATCTGCTTATGAATAAGGTACACTGAAGATGAAATATTTTTCGACGTTCTGCTTACTCAGCCGTTATTAACAGCATTGAATTTACAAGGTACAAGTGTCAAAATTACAAGATGTCAGAATCGATTCAAAAATAAAATAAAAACATAATAATAATTTAAAGAACATTAATAATAAGCACATGTCAACAGTTATTCAAATCACAGTTTGTGTTCATTGTTTAATTTCCAACTAACCCAAAACATCGATAAAAACCAAACCAACCCGAATTGCGGCGGAAGGCTCACCACCTACCACGTTGGGTTCTAATACCATTGGTGAAAAGTGGGCTTCTGAGTGTTCCGTTCACCATGAGGGCAACAGTCACTTGCCTCTGACTACTCCGTTTGGGATAAAGTTGTGATGGTATGTATGTATGTAATTTCAAGCTTTTTGTTGAATTTATCAGTATTATACGGAATTTTAGGTAGGTACCAATTTATTTATTTATTTATTTATTTATTTATTTATTTGGTACACAAAACAAATTGCCTCAGTACATGGTGAATGTCTTATCTTATCTAAGCTTAGAACTAGAGTACAATTCTTAAACATGTGTACACGGCATGCTATGCAATATGCAGACTTAAAGTCATAAGGACTTACTTAAGGGTATTCAGTATTATACATTTAAAAGAGTATGTAAAAAGAAAAATGTGTGCTACTAATTTCTAAGGTCTAAAGAGGATAGACTGAAGTTTACTTTTGAAGGAAACCAATCTTGACCCAAATATATCTATATCATGTTTAGATGACAGATCATCGTACAGTCGACACATTCTTGATAGAGGGTTGTAGAAGGATGTATTGTTCTTATAAACCTGAATCAAAAAGGTTCTTGGGTTGCGAAATCTGTACAGAGTATTAATATTAATGGCAGCGAGAAGGCATGGTGAATCAATACATGGTTGCAGTAACTTGTACAGGCAAAGAAGGTCGTATTGCTTGCGCCGGGTCTCAAGACTTTGGATATTAAAGTGCTTGCATCTATCTCCATAGGTCGATAAAATTCGTCCCATATTGTGCCGGAAGGACAAAGCCTTTACAAAGCGCCTCTGGGCCGTTTCGATGTTTTCAATATGCACTGCATAATAGGGAGACCATATTATACAACAGTATTCAAGAATAGACCGCACAAGACTACAGTATAACACATTGAGGCTCATGACATTCTTGAAATCCTTAGACGATCTAAGTATAAAACCCAACATCTTACAGCTTTTGGCAACAATGTGTTCGTAATGGGAGCGAAAAGTCAACTTGTCATCGAAACAAACTCCCAAATCTTTAGCCACTTGTCGACGTTCCAAAACCTGACCATCAACAGTATAATCGAACCTTACCGAAACTCGTTTTTGTGTAAACGATATACAAAAACACTTAGAGACATTGAGATTCATAAGATTATCGTCACACCACCTGGACACAATGTTCACATTATCCTGAAGCAACTCACAATCACCAGAGTTTTTAATTGTAGAAAAAATTTTGAGGTCATCAGCATAAAGCAAACAAGGGCATGACAGAAGTTCGACTAGATCATTGATGAAAATAATGAAAAGTAAGGGACCCAAATGAGACCCCTGTGGCACTCCAGACGTAATGGGAACAGGGGCAGATTTGTAACCCTTGAGTGTGACGATTTGACTTCTGTTGGCAAGATAAGAACCCACCCAGCGGAGCAAGCTACCATGAATTCCATAAGAGTCCACCTTCCGAATTAACAACAAGTGGTTCACCCTATCAAACGCCTTTGCAAGGTCTGTGTAGATTGCGTCAACTTGGCCTCTCGCTGCAAACTCTTGGCACAGAAAATGCTTGAACTCTAGAAGGTTACTCTGAGTCGATCTGCCCCGGACAAACCCATGCTGTTCATCAGCAAGCAGAGGCTTGATATGGTTGTACAGAAATACATATACCAAGGATTCAAATAACTTAGAAAAGCAGGAAAGGATACTAATTGGCCTGTAGTTCCCGCAGTCTGATTTATTGCCTGACTTATGAATGGGTACAATATGTGCTATTTTCCACGCTGCGGGAACCACGCCTGTGGACAATGATCTATTGAACAGAATGTGCAAAGGTTCAACCAGCTCTTTACCTACGTTTTTGACAAAAACTGGAGGTAGACTATCAGGACCAGCACCCTTTCTCACGTCCAGTTTATTTATTTGATTTAGTATCTCTTCGTACGTAAGAGCAACAGAAGATAGTGTGTTACAGCTCAAGATTCGTCCACCCAGAGGCGACAGAGCAGACTGCCTGACAGGGCTTGGTCCGACGAAAACCGACGCAAAGTACTCTGAAAAAAGCTCACATATACCGAGACTGTCTGAGGATGACTGTTTACCAAAGAACATAGTCTGAGGAATTGACGTGTGGCCCTTCCGGCTATGAATGAATCGCCAAAACGCCCTCATGCTGTCAATCATACCATCCTCGGTATCCTTACAAAATCTGTCATAACACATTTTTGTGAGCATTTTACACCTTTTTCTCAACAGTGAAAAAGTGTCATAATCACGAGGATTGCCATACTTCTTGAATCTCCTGTGGCATTTATCCTTTTCGGATAAGCAACGGAGAAGAGATTTGCTATACCATGCGGGATGTTTGAAGCTCTTACGGCCCGATAACGGTGTGTGCGCAGAGATAATACCACTAAGGATTTCGTAGAATTTCTCAACACTACTGTCCACGGTGTCAAGTGAAAGCACTCTTTGCCAGTTAATATCCTGCAACTCCGACTTAATACTGTCATAATCACATTTATGGAAATTAAGACGTCTTTCTCTGGCGGGTTTCAGGTACTCAACCTGTACCAAGCACGGAACTTTTATAACTAGAGCCGGATGATGAGATTCCAGTGGACATAAAGGTTCCTCAGAGTCATTGACTGAGAGCTCAAATTGTGAGAGCACCAAATCTAAGTAACGACCATTCGAATTAGGAATCGTGTTGAACTGTGAGAAATTACACAATGACATAAAATTTGCTAGCTGTTGGGCCCTCTTATCGAGTATATTTATAGGACAGAGTGAAATATTGGTTGAGCTTGGTTGCCATGTCAAGTTAGTAGTATTAAAATCACCAAGAATGATAATTTTGGAATCCTCATTGGTGCCCAACACCTTTCTTTGACAGCAATCGTAAAAATCCGACATTTTTCTGGCGCTTAAATGATTTGGCAGATAACAAACACAAATATTTACTTTTACATCTTTACAATTAAAAGGAAGCACAGATATCCACAAGTCCTCTACCTCACTCTGCCACAGTGTTTGATGGACCACGTTTAAATGCTTCTTAGCGGCAATAAGAACACCTCCACCATCCACCTTAGTGACTGAGGTTGTATATCTGTCACGACGAAATACATTATAGCTCCCATTAAAAACTTCACTATCATAGATGCTATCGTTTAAATTGGTTTCGGTCAAGCATATGATATCATATTTACAATTCAATACACTCAAATAGAACTCTTTCAACTTGGTCCTAAGGCGATTTACATTTTGATAATAAACTGTAAGTGTACTACTTCTATCCATAATCTATTAAAATTTACTGAGTGACTATATAAATTTATTTGAAAACTATTCCTACAAAAATATAATTACAGTAACTTAACTAAGTCGTTCATATCCTTTACTAAGATTGGTGACCCAGCCTCGTCCTTCCGTACGTAAATGCGGCCATATTTAATCCATACGAATTTATATCCCCGTTCTTTAGCGGCTTTTTTGGTTTCTCGATGGATTTCTTTGACTTGTAGTGGAAGGTGCTCAGTAACGTATACTGTAGCCTTATCACCTTCAACACCAAGATGACTGGAATCTAGTGGGGATGCTGAATTACTCTTGTTGTATCGACGCACTGCCGAGATGATGTTGTCACGATGACGTTCCGAAGGTAAGGTCACGACAATAGTACGCGGACGGGCTGTCGATGCATCTAACTTGGCCACTCTCCGGATTGACATGATGTCGCTAGAAACAAGTGGTACCTTTACTTCTTCGCAGAGCTTTAACAACACATTTATAAGGTTTTCGCTTTTTTTTTCAGGTACGCACTGCACTTCCAAATTGCGAGAACGTGAGGATTTGTCTATTGCTGTTACCACAGACTGTACCTTTGCCAACTCCAGCTTTAGCTGCGCATTCTCAGCCTCTAGTGTTTTCATTTTACTATTTACTTCCAAAATACTTTTATCCAGATCCAGTTGTTGTTGCGCAAGAAAGTCAGTAGTAGTGGTGAATTCCTGTTTAAGGTTATCAATATGATTCCTTACTTCATTTTTCATTTCCTGCATAATGGAAGCCTTAAAAGACTGTAGTTTCAATTCCAGTCTGGAGTCCAAAAGCTGCGAGAACTGTTCCACAGAGAGCGACCCAACCGAGGCTGGTGTTTCAACTTATTGACTTAACCTTAATGTTTGTTGATAGCAACATTGATTGCTGACCTTAAAAAAGGCAAGGAATTTTTATTTAAGAATTTTGGAGGTATTTAAGTATTGGCTGTCTCCTACTGCAGATCGGATTCTGAGATAGTCAGGACGCTTGCCTTGTGATGCAAACCTGTTTATGTCTTAATAATGAACTATTTCATCAAAGTGTTCTGCATCACGTCGAAAGATTATTGCACAGGTGGCAACGCGCGAAGGATTACTTGGGGGTAGTCGTATGACTTAGAGTGTTGAATTAATGTTATAATAAGTTAAATATGTTTATAATTTCTGTTGTTGAAAAAACTGTATGAATGTTGTGAATTAGGATGATTGATTTTTGTTATTTTAGTGCGCACAGTGTCTCCTTTAAGGCTCTACGGAAGACCAGCGTCGCGGTGTCTTTATGAAATGCATAGTACATGCCTTTTTTGGTTTCATATCACCCCATTTTAACTTTTTTTTTCAATTATTTACCATACAAAAGTAGTTAGTTACATTCATTCACATAGTGATAGTTTTTGAAATCCACTGAGGCTTACCCTTGAGAAACATCTTGAGGTTCCTATTCAATAAAACTAGGTAAATAGGTATTCTGTCATCAGCAATAGATATGGATATACATTGTTACATCTGCACACTTTTGTCTTTTTTTCATACATTTCATCTTACTGTCTTGTCACAAAGTAAATGTTTTTATTTCTTTGTTTTTTTTTTATTGCTGCATGAACTGCTAATTATCTGGCCACACACGAATTATTTCTACTGACGTAAAAAGGAATACATATTTCTGAAATTCGCTAAATGCAACACCGGAAGTATCACTTACTGTATGTCCATATATGGAGTGGTCATTCCGCAACTGATTTCGAGCTCGTGCGTGCAGCATCGAGTGCATGCGTCGATCCATGAGAGCTTCTCATGCGTGAGTGGGGTGTGTCTTGCTCCAGTAACGCAATTTATTGGACAGAGTGCTACAGTGGTTTCATTGATATCGAATTTAAAATCATATCTATAATCAGATTCGAGACTGACTATTAAACGTGTTTGTAAATGAACGTTCCTTAACCAATTAAAAAATAATCATTCATCAAAATCTTCCGTTACTTGCTAAATGCCTGAGTGACTGACGACAACGCACGAACGAAACTACTTGGCGTAGTAAGCTGAAATTTGGCATGTAGGTTCTTTGGGGAGTGTAGAAGAGCACAAAGGTTTCCTGAAAACTTTACGGTAACGGAAAAAAACGGGTCCGGGTGTACGAAATCGCGGCGAAAAGCTTAAGTTAGTGACAAAATGCCCAGTGCCACCAATTGTTCCTTATTCTGACACAATAGGCAGACAGGTACGTTTTTTGCTAAGCTTATGAAAACTTACGTTCGCAAACTCAAACTCAAATAACTTTAATCAAATAGACTGTATCAGTACTTTCAAATCGTCAAATTTACAGCAAAATATACTAAATAATAGACATAAATACCATAATAATATGGATATGTAAATAAACAGTATACAGACATAATGCGACTCTACCACCGCGTCGGAGTTGTTTCTTGCTGAGAAGACCCGGCGAGAAACTCAGCAGTTACTCTTTTAAACTTGTTTTGGGTTTACAACAGGCGTTAGTTAAGTACAAGCAGTGTGTCATTTTGATACAAATAAACCTAAAAGAATATAAAACAAAGAGAAAAAACCAACCATAAAAGAATAAAATAACAAGAATTCATTTAAACAATTCAAAAACAAAAATTGTTAGTCAGTACATACATACTAGGTACCTATTAACTCTTACAATAAAACATCTGTTACAATAGAGCTATTTAATCCCGCATCGAGCAGAGCGCTTATACCCAGGCATTTTTATCTATAAGGTAGTCTTTTGTAGTATAATAGCCCTTTTTTAATAAAGCCGTTTTGATGTGATTTTTGAATCTATGTAAAGGTAACTCACGATTTGTTTTTGGAATTTTGTTGTAATAATGTATTAAGGTTATCTTTAACATTAGGCAACTTAAAATTAATACATTTAGTCTTTTTTGCATTAAGCTGTAGATTATTTACTGTGAACCATTGTAAAACCTTTGAAAGTGGGTCATTAACATCATCAAAAAGGTTTTTATTTCTGTCAGTTTTAAAAACTAAAGATGTATCGTCTGCAAACAATACAACATCACAAATATCTTTTAAGTAAAAAGGTAAATCATTTATATATATCAGAAATAGTAATGGACCCAGAATGGATCCTTGAGGGACCCCCATTTTAACTTGTGATCCTGTAGACAGTACACTGTTAACATCAACTTTTTGAGTTCTTAAACTAAGGTACGAAATTACCAAATCTAAAGCATTATCCCTTACCCCGTAAAAATCAAGCTTGCGTATAAGTGTATCGTGATCAACGCAATTAAAGGCCTTGGACAAGTCACAGAAGACGCCAAAAGCGTTCTGTGAATTCTCCCAAGCCCTAAAGATGTGTTTTAGAAGTGCAATGCCAGCATCAGTAGTAGAACGGCCTCTCGTGAATCCATATTGTTCACTGTGTAAGAGATTGTTCTCATAAAAATGGCTTAATAGTTGTTCTTGAATGATTTTTTCAAAGATCTTACTTAGAGCTGGTAGGATTGAAACAGGCCTAAAGTTACCTGGGTCTTGTTTGTTGCCTGATTTAAAAAGTGGTACAACCCTACTGTGTTTTATTAAGTTTGGAAAAACACCTTCATCAACACAATCATTGAATATTACGGCTAAATAAGGGGCAATCACGTCAATTATGTGGCTAACAATTTTGACTGATATACCCCAAAGATCAGCGGTATCTTTTGAATTAATTAATCTGAATGCTTTTATTATATCTAGTGACTCAACATGTTTAAATTTAAAGAATACACTGCAACAAGATACATTATCTTTCAACAAATGTTCCGCTCTAGTTGGTGAGGAATTTAATACGTAACGTAAATTCTTCACATTCTGATACCTGCATGAATAATTATTGACGACACGATTGGCGTAGTGCGCTGTAGCACGGTTTCTCGCCTCAATTTCTTTAGTGTCCTGGGTTCGATTCCCGGTCGGGTCAATTCAGGAGGATGACGACTGACTTGGTGTAACGGTTAAGAAGTTGGCTACTACACCAGAGGTCGCGGGTTCGATCCCCGCACAGTACAAACATTTGTGTGCATGAACATGTCTGTTTGTACTGGTCTGGGTGTCTCCTATGTATAATAAGTATGTATTTACAAAAAAAAAAACGTATTTAAGTATGTTTATCCGTTGTCTAGTATCCCATAACACAAGCTTTAATTAGCTTACTTTGGGGCTAGATGGCGCTGTGTGGAATAATGTCCAGGGATATTTATTTATTTATAACTTCCGAAAACGATATGGCATACTCAGTAAGTGATCTAGTAACTATCTACCTATATAAGCGAAATTCAGGAAACGATCTTTTCTGAATTAACTTGGGTCTGGGTGTGCTGGAAGACGCCCCTGGCTCATTTCCTTGTGTGGTACCTCGTAACACAGGGATATTAATCCCTACTTCTAGACCAACAAGAGGTGTGTTGTCTGGCGCATTTTTATATTCATTCATTAAGGCAATCAGGGTGACCAAACTGACTTGCGTTACGTTTGCGTCCTGAACATAGGCCAGAATGAAAGAAAAAAAATGAAGGCTGATTTTCCGCATCAGGCTGAATCAATAATAGCCTGTGTCCAAGCCTACCCACCAACCACGTCAACACCCGGACAAGCACAAAGTTGCTTTGATTAACGAGCCCCGCAGATTACAGTTTTTTTATTAAACTTTTTCGCTCACGCTGTTATTTGACAGGCAGTCCCGATTGTAATTAGGTTTTTCGTTCAGAATGTTTGAAGCCAATGATTACGTAATGTGTACGTTGTTTAAATTCGAACTTTGGATGGCTACCTAATTAGTTATTTTAGGATATGCTCGGGAAACGTTACTCTGAGTTAGGAAGCCATCAACTCTATGCTGTTCTATCTAAGGTAGGGAGTCAATAGCTATATAATAAGGTTAGCTTTGAATGAATGAGCAACGTAAAAAGATACATAATAATTCCTCAGTAAATACAGTGACGTAGTTAACATATTTTAACGTATTTGGGTTTGTTTATATGTATATTATGTCGATTAAATATTATTTATAACATAATAATATAGTGCATTGTGAGAATGAAACAAAAAACAGCTGTAGCCGTTCGGCAAAGGCATTTTTTAAACCAAATTTAATTTATTGAAAAATACTTTTAACAGATACATGGTAAAATTTTTCTCCTTTTCAGTAAGAACTTAATTTCAACTATATAGGAGCCTATGTATAGAAGCTTCCGTGGCTGAGTCGTTTCAGAGTTCGGCCCGTAACCCTGAGGTCCCGGGTTTCATTCCCAGGTCGGCCGAAGTGTGTTTGCGGATTTTTTAGAACATGACCCGGGTTTGTGATCACCAACCCGCATTTGGCAGGCGTGGTGATTAAACCAATACCCATCAATTGTAGCGATGACTTGATTTCAATGACGGAGGCCATTGCCCAGAAGTGGGAAAGAATGAAGGTTAATTACTTCTTTATGCATACAATCACGACTTTATCCCAAACGGGGTAGTCAGAGGCAAGTGACTGTGTCGTCATAGTGAAACAATCAGAAGCCCACTTTTCACCAATAGTATTAGAACCCAACGTG
This sequence comes from Udea olivalis, assembly GCA_947369235.1. Taxonomy (NCBI): domain Eukaryota; kingdom Metazoa; phylum Arthropoda; class Insecta; order Lepidoptera; family Crambidae; genus Udea; species Udea olivalis. The sequence goes on along the minus strand of OX376343.1, from coordinate 24,181,959 downwards.
GTAGGTGGTAAGCCTTCCGCCGTTATCCGGGTTGATTTGGTTTTTTATCGATGTTTTCCATCACCGGAAAGTAAGTCGGATATTTAACAATGAACACAAAAATTTTTTATTCCTCGCCAGATTTGAACTCGGGACCACCCTATCCACGATCCGAGTTCGGGTGCTGAACCACTAGGCCACGACGCTCTACTTAAAAAGGCTGTGTTATAATGATAAATACATTTTACAACTTTTTGATGATATTTTTATTTGTTTGCTGCAGAAAACGCTAAAATTCATGAAGCCATTTGAGGTGAAAGCCAAATCATTACCTCATAAAAGAGCAACTCCACTAAACGTATTTAGCAAAACCTATTAAACGTTACGACTTAAAACAACAATAAACTCCATTTAAACCGGCCTAATGAATGTTCGAAACAAAGTAGCCGAGGAAAATTTAATTTGTTGTCGAAATTATCTCATATGTACAGTCGGTCGATCGCAGTGAAACGAAACGCGAAACAAGAAAAGGGCTATTAATTAAAAGTTAGCAGAAATCGGCGCTCGTAATCGCTGCTAAGTTGAACTCAGGCTTTTTATAATTAGGCTTTTTCTACTTAAGTGTTGCATTTCTGTTCAGACTTTTCAGCAGTTGGATTTAAATTTGCGGAATTCTGACGCGAAGTGGAAACTTGCGAAATATTTGGATAGGTAAAAAGTAAAAAAAGATTTAGTAAGGCTGATAAGGTACGATTCACACCGACCGGCTCGCACCGGGCTGGGTCGGACCGCATCGGAACGGATACCGCGGCAGCCGTGCGGCTCCGTACGCGTCCGTCGGAACCGTAAGCGTGTCATATTTTTGTACACACTAAGAAAAGTTAGGGATGCATTATTTAGTAACGCTATTAAGCCCTTGTAGTTTAGTGAACACAATTTAAATGACTGAATCCATGTTTTCCATCGCTAATCTTCGTGCACATTCCGCGACGGCGCCCGCCAGCTCCGAACGGACTCGACCCGGGCAACCGTACGGAGCAGCACGGAGCCGGAGGAATGCGCAAATTTAAATGTAAATATGGACTTTTTTTTTTATATCGCCCGTCAAGATGACCTCACTCCACCTGATGGAAAGCGGTCGTGAGGTCCAGATATGAGGTTGACAAGCCCAGTCATTCAAACGAATCACTGGGCTGGCCATCCTCACCTTGAAGGCCTGCAGAAATGCCTTTTGTGCAGATGCAGAAACGAGTCACCGAACCTTTTAGTTCGGGCCAACAAATGTTGAATAGTGTGTGGGTGACGCCGTAGTCCAGCACGCGTGGTACGGGAGTAGAAAAGTGAGGGTGGGATAAGCTGGAATAACTCGTCAGAGCATTCCCCATTGTAGAAGCGATAGAGAACACTTAGCCTGGCAATGTCTCTACGCAATTGGAGAGGCTCAAGGGTCAAAGTTGCCTCTGGGTTTCCAATAATACGGATAGCATGCCGCTGCAACCTGTCAAGAGCTTCGAGTAGGTACTTAGCGGAACCGTAAATTGAATAAATAAATAAATAAAAATAAATAAATAATAGACTGTAATTCCTATTTACTCATTTCAATTTCCTTCACCGCATTTTAAAATGCCGTCTGGCCTAGCCCGGTGCGAGCCGGTTGGTGTGAATCGTACCTAAGTTGAAAAGTGCTGGCACGAAATAAAAATATTTTGATCAGCTTGAAAATGTTCGGCAAAGCTCGTTAATACGCAATATGCTAATACTTTTTTCGTTTATACTCGTATGTCCAACAATGCTGAAACGAAATTTCATAAGTGATTTAAACAGTTTGATGTGTGACTTTTTCAACTTTGTTAACACTCCAGGGTGAAGTTTAATTTGAGAACTCGCCACAGAATTTAACTTAACTGAATTGCCTTTAATTGCCTAACTATTAAATAACACGAATTTATAATTAACTCATTATGTAATCCTTTATCACAGTTTTCAGCCTAATTTATCGCCTAAGTAGGTTAATCACCTCTACTTGTAAACAGTACTTACGCCGAACAATCGAATTTATCTAACAAGTAGCATCATAACTAAAATGACGGTCTTCAAAGGCGCTCTAAACAAAATTACAAAACAGACAAGTGGTACAAAGTTGCTATGAATAACAAAGTTAGCTCTCCACCGGTATGGCGGTCCTGCTCTTATTTACGAGGTAAGACAGAGCCATGATGCATGGCTTGATAGCTTGAAGTTAGATGAGATCGCGTTCAGCTTGCGCGTAATATCGAAAGGTTCAAAAACTGGACAAGCTTAGGTGCTGTTTTAGCTACATTGTGTATTGCTAGTTTAAGGTTGCCTGTTCATTGACGGATAGCGAGGCAGCGTAATGGAGTTTTGAATCAAAAGGATTGCTTAAAAACTTCACTCCGCTGCAAAGGCAACAAATTTGGGAACTAGTTAAATAATCATACATTTCAAACGCGGAGCGAGGAAAAGGAGCGGTAAACCGTAAAAACTGGATTTGGGGTAGCTCCGCAGACCGTAACTCTACTCCGTATTACTTCCCTGTTCTGCTTTGCTGCCTTGCTCTGCTCCGCTACCTCGCTCTCTCTAATAGACAGGTGGCCTAGCTCTGTGGGTACTCAGAAGAATATGTTCAAGCATTTAGTGTCTGATTAAAGCAGGAAACTACCGCTGTCTATGGGTAGCATCCCTATCGAGCGTGTCGCTGACCTAGCAAGAACTTTTTAAATATATTTTTTGAACATTATAGGTGAGTTCTCCAAAATCTGTCATCATGCCAATTGGCTGGTATTAAAATAAATAAATATGCGCCAGACACCACACCTCTTGTAATGGTCTCGAAGTAGGGATTAATATCCCTGTGTTACGAGTTACCACACAAGGAAATAAGCCAGGGGCGTCTCCCAGCACACCCAGACCTGAGTCAATTCAGAAAATATCGTTTCCTGAATTGGCCCGACCGGGAATCGAACCCGGGACACTACGGAAATCTAGGCGAGAAACCGTGCTACAGCACACTACGCCAATCGTGTGTACTTTTTAAAACCTTTGAATATTTCCATGTCAGCTATTTCGAAGAACTTGCATTTCACAACCTAGGAATCCTCAACAGGGTAGATAGGTTACATAGTTGATAGCGAACTGCATGGTGGTTCTGAAGTGTGATGAACCTTGGCAAGAACAAATAACAATTGCACTGCGGTTTTAAAATGTGGCTTAGGTATTTCATCAAGCTTTTACAGCAACAGCTCTTATTTTATTTTTGTTTCTTTCGCCTCTAATGAAACCTATCAAGATTGTACAGACGGCCAAGTGTGGCTAAATATGCCAAGCAGTTACCTTCATTGCCGAAGTATATGGCTGCCGGCATAAGCGCGTAAATTTGCGCAGTGAGGCCCATTGGGAAACCTAAATAAAACATAAGCTTAACATCGCATACAATCTTTGCTGAAAGTCTTTTGGACTTCCTTTTTTAACTATCAAATTGGTTGAAAAGTTGATGATTTTCAATAAGTTGTTATTTTTAATATAGGTTTATAAATCGAGAAATGATTTTGTTGGAAACTAAATCAGCTAACATTGTATTTATTAATTGCTTTGGTCAAATTATAAAAATAATTTCCAGAATGAAATTTTAAAAAAACTATTGCAACTGGTAACTTTAGCAATATCTATGTCAAACTTGCTTAGATGAAAATATATATATACACAGCAAAGCAATTCTTTTAAAAAAATCTTAAAAAACAACTTAACATTTTCAATTAATGATGTACAGACAAAAACATGTCATCCGTTTACTAACAAACTTTTCACGTTGAACAATATATATTTTTCAAGTCATGCCTAAAGCAACCTGCTATATTTATCCCTTTCTCCCCTATGCTTCGGCAATACCCACTCAGCCAGCTCTGGAGGCATCGTTTCGTAAACGCCATGACGCCAACCGGAGGGCGGATATATATTTTTTCCAACATAATTCCGAGCCAGCCTCACACACACAGTGGCCATTATTTTTATTCCCCGCGAGATTTCTTCTTTTTATACATAAAAAATGTATTATTCTGCATGTGTGTTACTCATCGCAGAGATAAGTACTCATGCTTGACTTGCAGCTGTAATTTTGTTCTGTGTTTTACTTTCAGTGGGTGTTAAGCAATAAATGTTTGTGTGTTCCTCTTATCTGGATTGTTTTAAATGCTTTTTTCAGAATAACAGTTTGTATTGGCGAAAGTTTCGTTTGCTAAACACGGTTTTTACTTTAGAATATTGTTTTTTTGTGGTTGAGACTACATTATAGTACTAATAGATATTTTAGGTGAACTTAGCAATGGCAAGCAACGCATCGGTGACATCTCTGGTGTTGCAGTTGTCCATGGACGGAGGTGATCACTTTCCATCAGTTGACCTTCCTGCTTGTTTGCTCCCTATTACATAAAAAAAAACCTTAAAAAAGTTCTATCTATGAAATTATTTTAAAATAGACAACTGAAACCATCTATTTACCATTATTTGTTTCATGATTTTCTGATTACGCATATCATTCTAACTACGCTTGATAGTATCTCTTTTTCTGAGGCGTTTATTAATCGTTTAGATTTTAAATATGATTGTATTATTTCACACATAAAACCTATAAAAATTGTGATTGAAAGTAATAACTTCAGCCTTAATAAATCTTGCCAAAAAAAAGGTTTTTTTTAATACACAACATACAACGAAACTTCAAATGTAGTAGTAACGAAAAATTATTAGAAGAGTTAGTAGCTCTTAGAGTTAGTTAGACACACACATACATATATCTCAATATGTAAACTCATGGTAAAGGAGTTTACCTCGCGTAAACTACGATAGTTGATCATTTATTTATTTCTTTTACTTTAATTAAAGGTAGTAGGTACACCAATAACAATAATTAAAGACACAGAAAGAAAAATAAAAACATAAAAAGACCCACATTAAATATTAGCAAACACTAATACACACATTCACATACTCTCACAAAAACACAAACACTGAAACACAACCTTTGACCATTCATCCCCAAACAAATCTGAATGTGGATTGGCATCGAGGAGAGCGTTGAGTGAAGCAAGAGACCGTGGTATAGGTGACTGGGCACGGGCCACAGTGCGGTTGAAACCAACAGCAAACAGTCGGTGCTTTCTGCTGCGGTGGTAATTGTTCGGGGCAAACAACTGAACAAGCTTCTCGTACAGATCAGGTGCATCTACTTTCCCGCGCAATATCTTGCAATAAAAACTAATTAGTGCTTTCCTCGTCGGACCTCCAAAGAATTGTATTCAAGTAAAAATTTAGTTGGGTACATGTATGGGATTACCCATGAACTCGCTTGTAGAGGTAGCTCAGAAAAGCTTTTTGCACTTTTTCAAGCATCGGTGCACACTTGCTTTTATGTGGGTTCTAAATGCATCTAGTATGCCATTATCAGTTCCATTGCTATTCACTAGCTGCGCTGTCACGTTTTTTTTTTTTTTGTATTTTTTACATTTGTAAACTCATAAGATACTGATAGCAAGTGACGATGCGGTTTGTGAAGGACCGTGCTTTGCAAGAAAGTACTTATTTGCTCTCGATACCGTTCCGACAGCTTGCGACCATGTGGGAGGTGGCAAGCATCCCGTCGCTAGCCATTGATTTGGTTTTCATCGGTGTTTTCCATCACCGAAGAGTTGGCTGCTAATTTCACAATTATTAAAAAGAGAAACCAAACTTGGACCCGGAACCATAAGGGCTCTCATTATCATTTAGGAGGAAGGTTAGATAGCATTTGTTGAATCAATTTGAAGGTCAAATAATTGAAAAGATTGAATAGATGTACCTAAGACTCATGTTCTTGTTTACGCATGTTTTTTGTATTATTAAAGTAAGTAATTTTTGTACTTCATTGGTTAAGTAAGTTTTGAATAAACAGTTTATAAATAGCAAATTGGGTCCCAGCTTCTGCCGACAAACTATTGTATAGTTTGGCAGATTTTGTAAAATGAAAAACTGTAAAACTAAACAGCAAATAAACATTTTTTTTTCAAAGTGCTTGACTTCCAGCCGTCGCCGTTCTTTATAACTATGAACATCACACCCATCACGACTTCATCCCAAACAAGGTAGTCAGAGCCAGTCAGAGGCAAGTGACTGTTGCCGTCATGGTGAACGGAACACTCAGAAGCCCACTTTTCACTAAAGGTATTATGACCCAACGTGGTAGGTGGTGAGCCTTACGCCACTATGCGGGTTGATTGTGTTTTTATAGTTGTTTTCCATCACCAAAGAGTTAGGGATTTAACAATGAACACAAAGAAAACAAAGCTTATTCTAACAAAATTGTAAGGACATTAAATGATGTTACAATTTTGTTATAATTTTCCATCAAATCTCTCCCTAGTTTTATTACAAACAATAGTAGTACTATATTAATAACTTTTCAACTTGACAGCTCATAACATAACAGTTTCATCTATTGACATAGGTCAAAACCGCATTTGGAATTCACAAACAAATAAAATTTCCAATATTGTCGCAATAAGGCAGGTCCGAAACTTCTCAGCGGGTTGGCCACCCTACTCACCGGGCGCGTGACGTCACGCCGGTCCCGAATGTCCGGCGCGGGCGGCAATAAAATGCCGCCGGTCACCCGCTAACTCGCTAAATTATTTACGAGTGCGTCCACCGCTGTGTGCCATTCAAAAACTGTTTTGTATACTCATACTTTCTTTGAAGAAATACGGAATTATTAAGTTATGTTGTCGAAGCAAGATAAAATTGGAGGAAAACACAAGTTTGGCATTGTATGTGGACTTTTGTTTTGAGACAAGTTATTACAACTTATTTTTCTCCTTACCTTTAATTAAATGAAACAATAGACATAAAAGATTTAAAAGGAAAAAAAATTCCAACCCTGAAATAAATATTATAATTCTTCTATGTTTCAAAAACAAAGCCCTCGTTATTCTAATAATTAAAAACAAAATATCTTTATTCAGATAAACAAGTCTTTCAAGTTCTTTTATAAGTATTTTTAAATCGCCAAACACAATAAATAATGATAATGGCATGAATAGTAAAATTTTATGAATATACTAGTAGATAATATTAGACACAAATAATGTTACTCTACCACCGGCGTCGGACGGCTCATCCTATACTGCGAAGACGCAGCAAGCAACTCAGCAGTTACTCTTTTGAACTGGCTTAGGTTTCACAAAAAGAGTTAGTGCAATGTGTAAAAACATTGACTAGTTGAAGATTATGCCCGAAGGCGATAGCAAATTGGCTTTTCATTGACAATGTGATACATCTGCTCGTTCATGGAAATAACATATACCATCACGACTATATCCCAAACAGAGTATTCAGAGGCAAGTGACTGATGCCGTCACGGTGAATGGAACAATTAGTAGCCCAAGTGGTGAGCCTTCCGCCTTTTTACTGGTTGATTTGGTTTTTTATCGATGTTTTCCATCAACAGAGAGTTAGTTGGGGAATTAACAATGAACACAAAGATGGTTATTGGCCGGATTTGAACCTGGGACCACGTAACCCTTAGGCCACGACGCTCTTTATGGTAATAATACTCTGGCAATGTATCAAAAGATGTACTGTATTTTTTTGTCAATTTTAGGCCTTAAAACAGAAATAGACAAAAAAGGGCACCCACACTGACGCCCTACTGTAGTCATAGAGAGGATGTCCAAGTATTATCATTATATTATTTATAAGATTTACTATTATTATTTTTTCTTTTACTAATTATCCTGGTCCCTAGAAGCTACTGAGTGGGCCAATAAATTAACTATTATTATGTATGAGCGTATTTTCAGACTAAATAAATGTTGGATCTTTATTTCGTCCCAAGAGATGGAAGGATAAGCACAAAGTAACTAATTTCTGCCGAAAACGCCACGAGGCCTCGTCCACGATCTGTTTCTTAAAAACTAACTCTGAAATTTCATTATTATTTCATTATATGTACCTTTACTAACAATCAACATTTCTTCAAAAGTTTATCACATACAGAAAGGTATATTTCAGCTAACCTATCAAAGTTTGCAAAGCAAATCTCAGGCATAAATTATGTACGGAAGTATGATCAGATCAGTCCCAAAATAAAATACGAGATCACATTTAGTTTTTTCGAAAAATGAATGAGAGAATGAGATTTCATAATTATATATTGTTCGTTTGTAATAATTGTAAGTAAACCTTTTTCCTATAATTTAGCTGTGCTCTTATCAGAAAAAAAACAATTTAATTCTAGAGGGGTATGAGTAACGTTGGGTCATTTTTGAAATTTCGCGGCCACTCACTAAACCGTATTATTATGAAAGAACATAACGAGAGGAATAAGCTTTATATGAAGCACATAGCTAAAGTATATTGTAGCTGAGATATATGGTATTGTATTTTTATCTAACTACTAGATTGAACTTGCTCCATACCAAGGAAAACGTAAAAAAGCGGCATTTGTCGCGAAAGATGCGATTATCCGAATGAAATGTGAGTGAATCAATTGAATATATTATTGCTGGTATCATCTGCTTGTCGATGGATATGAATGGAATGACAGTTGAGGGTAGGGTAGATTTTAGAGAGAGAATAAAAATGAGGTTATGTAAAACAGGAGTAGAATCGTCGGGGAGTGTGTGAGAGTGAACGGTACGCGGAGGGCGAGCGGAGGGAATTACGAAAGGAGGTAACCAAAAGAGTGAGCTAGCCCTCTGGTGAGTTGCACAGAGTTGATAAGTTGAACCTGGCCCCCGGGTGAGTTGCACAAAGATTATAAGAGTTAACTAGGGGTATATATCGAGAGATTACGTAAGAGTGATACGTAGCCGGAGGTAGAGGCAGGCTGTGAGGGGAGGTATGGAGGCCTGAGGGGCTCCCGAGTGGGGGCCCATCCTTAAGAGACCTTTAGTCTCGAATGTGTGTATATAAACGATGATGGTGACTAGCCCGTCCACGGTGAGAGGAACATACCACTTACGTGGCTCTCGGGCTGGTTAGTGGCACCAGAATCATATTATAAAGATAAAAGGTTAATTTCTCGATATACCCCCCTGAGTCAATTTGTCGTGTAAGTATCAGGCAAAAGTCACGACAAAATGGTGGAGATGCTGGGATCCTTAACCTAGGAATGGCGAAGCATAGTATGTCTAGAAATCCATGAGCATGGTATCTTCCTAAGTTACTAATCAGCAGAATAAGGTACCTAACCCTACTATGACCTTATGTACAACTGTGAGAATGTTGTACTGAGGAACGAGTTCCCTCTCCTTGTCTCCATCTAGAGGGTGGTGATCACTAGAAAGAAAACGACGTGAGTTCACCGGAGATAAGGCGAGGAGAGTGATCGTCACTAGAAAGAAAACGACGTGACATCGCTTATGTTATTGAGGGTGGTGGTCACTAGAAAGAAAACGACGTGACATCACATGAGCTAGGTATTGAGGGTGGTGGTCACTAGAAAGAAAACGACGTGACATCACATGAGCTAGGTATTGAGGGTGGTGGTCACTAGAAAGAAAACGACGTGACATCACATGAGCTAGGTATTGAGGGTGATGGTCACTAGAAAGAAAACGACGTGACATCACATGAGCTAGGTATTGAGGGTGGTGGTCACTAGAAAGAAAACGACGTGACATCACATGAGTTAGATATTGAGGGTGGTGGTCACTATAAAGTGAACGACGTGGCATCACTAGAGCTAAAGAGATTGGTAGGCACTAGAAAGAAAACGACGTGCTATCATGATTGCTCTTTGATGTCGCCTAAATGATGGTGTAAGTAGGTTGACAAAGAAGTTAGCTTGATAGTGACAAAACGATGACCTACTAGACCGAAAAAGAAGTTTGAATTGTGCTAAGGTGTAGTACAATCAAGATGAGGTAGATAGATAGAACTGACATAAAATTTGTTATCGTATGTACTGTGCGATGTGCGTGATGAATGAATGAAACTATTGTTTTATAAATGACGGCAGATGTTACCTACAGTACAGATAAAATACAAAGAAAAAAAAGAAAAACTTTATATCTACTGCGTCTCTCTCTCTCTCTCTCTCTCTCTCCTTTGATAATTTACTAGCTTTTACGATTGTATGAACCGTTCGATACAATAAATCTAATCTTCGTATCGTACCTAGTATTAATCGATCGACTTAATTGACTCGATTTTATGTTGTGTTTTTAGTGGCAATACTAATGTTCTACTGTCTTGTTGATTTCCGTTCACCGTTTATCGTTCGTATGAGACCAAAGCGTGCGTTTCTATTGGATAAAGTTTGACGTTTCTTGCCGTGTCTAGAAGAGTATTCGTATGTGATTGGCTCAATGGAAACCGAGGTGAAATAACCTGTAGCAGGCAGACATAGGAAACTAGCTTTTTACCAGCAAAAGTTTTCGTGTCTTATTACCTAACTACCTGCTTGTTTGTTTGTTGTGAAAAATGCCGGTTGTTTAAAGTTATTTCTAGAATCAGTGCTTTGAATATCTAGTTAAAACACAGTGATAAAGATCGCAAGGGTATTAAAAAGTGTATTGCATAAGTTTATTTACGCTAACGTGAGTTATAATATCAGTTTCATCGGTGCTTGTACGTAAAATTCATTGTTTTCTAGCCGGCCTCCGAAAACTTGAAAGTAAGTGTGACGCAAGTCGAATCTAACTTGAATTTAACAATGTGATGTGAATTATGTTAGTAAGTAAGGAAGTGTTAACCAAGGATCATCCTAGTTATAATCTTTTCGTATGTTGACTTGCAGTCGGCGCCACCATGGAAGCAATACTTTTACTGCAAGTACAGAAGCGCCTTGAAGCCTTGTCAAAAGGCCACATAGAAGCGCGCGAACTGCTTGCCCGAATCTCGGACGTGACAGAGGGAGTACATGAAATGGATTTCGTCGGGGCCACGCTTCGTCTCAGGCAACTTATTGAGTTGTATGATAAAGAAGCAAACCGCCTGACACCTGTGGCTACGAGCGAAGCCTCCGTCAACCTGCTAAGTGAGGGTTTCGAAGTACAGATGGAAGCTGAAGCCACACTTACCAATATGACAACATACGAACGTTGCCTAAAGGAAAAGGCGACTCCAAACCAAGAAACACCTGCACCTGGTTCAACAACAAGATTACCAAAGCTGGAACCTACGAAGTTTAGCGGCGACATACTGCGCTTCACAGAGTTTTGGGACAAATTCGAATCTAATATAGGCAGTAAAACTCTCCGCAACGTAGATAAGATGGCCTACCTAGTAAGTTCCTTGGAAGGCAGAGCTCGTGAAACAGTAGAAGGTCTTCCAGTTACTAACGAGAACTACTTCATAGCCGTAGACACTCTGAAGACCAGGTACGGTTCTAAGGACAGGGTGGTTGATGCCCACTACAAGGAAATCACTAACATGCTCAAGTGCTCTGACAACGCAGAGGAGGCTCTTCGAAGCCTAGACAACATTGAAAGGCACTTGCGCGTATTACAATCCCTGGGCGAAAACGTAGAAAGTAACCACCTGAGATCTATAATAATGGAGAAGTTCCCGGAGAGAATTTTATATGAAGTGAATGTGAGGTTAACTGGAGCAAAGTCAGTGTCAGGCATCCGAGAGGTTCTCAGAACGGTGCTGACAGCTATGGAGTCATCACAGAGCAAGTTGTCAGCTGCCACCTCTCCATTCACACCTATCGCAACATCGACTGAAGCTTTGTATGTCAAGACTTCTGACAAGTCAACCAAACAAAGGTTTAATGAACGACGTCAGCAAAGAAGTCTCAGCTCTGACGCAGCCAGCTTCAATAAGAGGCATAGGAAACGAACGTTAGACAGAGATAGTCAAGTCCCGAACAAACTGACAAAACGCGCTTGTATATTCTGTGATGAAGATCACTACAATGATGAGTGTGGTAAATTCAAGGATATACAAGCTAGAAAGAAACAGCTAAAGGAACGATGCTTTAACTGCTTTGGAAAAGGCCATCAGGCCAGAGAATGTAAGAAATTCATACGTTGCCATCATTGTGCAGGCCCTCACAATCGCTCCTTGTGTCCAACGAAGAACAGTAGAGCGGGTAATGATAAGCAGAGTGATCAAGTAACTACTGCAATGTCTAAGCATGTCAATAACTCAACATCCTTTTTGCAGACGGCAACAGTACGAGTTTTGAGCGAAAACGAGCTACCGCTCTGCAGAGTACTGCTTGATTCAGGTAGTCAGAGAAGTTACATCACAACAGGCTTAGCCAAACATCTAAACCTTACCCCGAACGAAGAAGATCTGCTGATGATATTTACCTTCGGATCAGAGAAACCAACTGAGACCCTGAGCCCATCTGCTAATATCATGATTGAAACAAAAAGAGGAGTCCAGAAGTTAATCCGAGTTAACATAGTTCCTCACATTACTGATAGAATAGCAGTACCGAATGTAAGCCACTCGGACCTGGTAGATGTATTGGCAGATGATGGATCAGGTGGCCAAGGTATAGATATTCTTATTGGCAACGATTATTACTTCTCATTTATCAGGAATGAAAAAATTATGATTGACGACCATCTTCATCTAGTGAACACGGATTTCGGATGGATAGTATCAGGCCGTCTGGAACTACAAGAAAGAAGGGAAGTTACCCTCTCCGTGGTAACATACCATCAGAGTGGTTGCGAGTTTTCTCAGTACCTTGAACCAGACCTGCCATTACGAAACTTGGATATTAAATTCTTGTGGACCTTAGAAAACATTGGCATAACTGACTCAGTTAAGGCAACTAGAGAAGAAGAAGCTGTTCAACATTTCAATAACACCATTCAATATCAAGATGGCAGATATTATGTGAAGTGGCCTTGGACGCAATCACACCCAAGCTTACCTACGAACTATGGCCCTGCATATGGCAGACTGAAGGGTTTGCTATTGCGAGCAGACGAGGCTACATTGGATGAATATAACCACATCTTACAAGAACAGATCCAAGCAAACATAATCGAAACTGTAGAACCTGAATCTGATACGACTTGTCAAACAACTCCTCCGATACATTATTTACCACACCACATGGTCAAGCAGGCTGGTAAACGCGGACGTATTGTGTATGATGCTTCAGCAAAGTCGAAAGATCATCTCAGTTTAAATGAATGTTTGTATCGAGGACCCTGCTTATTGCAAGATCTGACAGCTTTACTTGTGAACTTCAGAATTAATAAGATAGGAATTCTAGCAGACGTGGAGAAGGCTTTCCTGCAAGTAGGCTTACAGACAGAAGATAGAGATGTGACCAGATTTCTATGGGTGAAGAATATTGAAGAACCCTTGACCTATGACAATATTCTACACCTGAGGTTCTGCCGGGTGCCATTCGGCATAATCTCAAGCCCATTTCTACTGAATGCAGTAATACGCTACCACATTTCAACCACAAATCCAGATCTTCTAGGGAGCATAGCTGACAAATGCTATGTAGACAATCTAGTGACAGGTGCCAACACCACTGAAGATGCTGTCAGACTCTTTGAGGAAACTAAAAACTTGTTTCAACAACTATCCATGAACATCAGAGATTGGACGTCAAACGATTATGCGCTCATGGAGAAGATACCGATAAAGAGTAGAGCGGAACAAACAGAAGAGACAAAGGTTTTAGGCCTAGTGTGGAACAAGGAAGAAGACACACTGCGGCTAAATCTTAAAGATAACATCCTTGACCCGAGTGAAGTCACGAACAAGAAACAAGTGTTAAGAGTGTTAGCCTCAATCTACGATCCATGTGGATTTGTGGCTCCACTTTTATTACCCGTGAAACTCTTTCTGCAAGAACTATGGAGAAGAGGTTACAAATGGGATACACCACTGGCTCCCGAGCTTCATGAAGAATGGGTAAAGATTTCCTCCACATTGTATGATGTGAAGGATTGTACTCTTCCCCGCTATACAGGATTCCATAGTTGTGAGAAAGAAAGGAACATTGAGTACGAGTTACATTGCTTCACTGACGCCTCCAAACACGGGTATGCGACAGTGGCGTACCTGCGTGCTGACGATGGACGCAACGTGAAAACTACACTGCTTATGTCCAAGACCAGGATAGCTCCGCTAGAGAAAAAGGAAAGAATCAGCGTCGAAGGATCATACCAGTCCTCCGAAAAATAAGAAACCACTTACAATACCACAAATGGAACTGCTTGGTTATCTTATAGGAAGCCGGTTGATAGCCTACTTAAAAAAGACACTGGTGATACATATCTCCAAGCAATATCTCTGGACAGATAGTCTCGTCGTCCTCAGTTGGGTCAAATCAAACAAACTGTTGCCTCCCTTCGTTGCAAACAGGGTAGACGAGATAAAACAGAATGTAAACGTCGAAAACTGTTACGTCAGCTCAAGACTTAACCCGGCTGACCTTGCGACCCGGCCTGAACTTTGGCATCAGAAGAAACACACATGGTTGCAAGGTCCTGACTTTCTCCTGGCAAATAAGAAGATGTGGCCTAACGATCACCTGTCGACTCTCTCTGCTGTTGTGGAGGGTCTGGAAGAGCAGCCTCCAGATCTTACTGAAGAAAGCGACCGCAAAGAAAAAGAGAGAGACATGGCAGAAGCAGTCGAAGACAACCTGAATATGGACAGACCAGAGATGCCAATGATTGACACTATGGCAGAGCAAACTAATAATATGGACTCTGAAGTGCGAGAGATAAAGGAGATCCAATCTAGATACTTTCCAGAAGAAGTCAAAGAAAAAGATTCTCATCTTACAAGAAATTTAGGATTATTCATGGATGTAGACGGTCTTCTGAGATGCGGAGGTCGCATGATGCATGCTGATATGGCATACGACACGAAACATCCAATCCTGCTGCCAAGAGAATACGAGTATACCACAAAGCTTTTCAGAGAGACGCACGAAAAGAATTATCACGTAGGAGTCCCACATAAATTGAGTATAATACGCCAAAAATACTGGATCCCTAAGGGTAGAGCACAAGTAAAAAAGGTCTTAAGACGATGCCCGGAGTGCATCAAGCATGGAGGTGGTCCCTACAAGCTACCGACGACACCAGCATTGCCGCCAGAACGCGTGAAGTACAGCGCACCATACGCATTCTTGGGAATGGATTATTTCGGCCCAATGATGGTAAAATGCGAGAGTGGAAACGAAAAGAGATGGATTTGTCTTTTCACATGCTTAGTGGTACGAGCGGTCCATCTCGAGGTAGTAAAGAACTTGACCGCCGAAGAATGCTTACTTGCTCTTAGAAGATTTGTGGCCTCAAGAGGAGTACCAACGCTAATCCTCTCTGACAACGCCCTGCAATTCAAACTTACATCTGAACTTTTGACCAGTACCTTTTGCGTAGAGAACAAGATTAAGTGGAGGTTCATACCGCAATTAGCGCCATGGCATGGGGGAGTGTACGAAAGATTAGTTGGCGTTGTGAAACATTGCCTGAAACGAACACTCAGCAAACATCTACTGGGTGACAGCGGACTGCAGACAGTAATAAAAGAAGTAGAAGCGGTAGTCAATACAAGACCGTTGACATGTGTAGGCGCAGACGTAGAGTATGTACTGAAGCCATCTGACTTCCTATCACTGGGTAAATGCTTGACCATGAACTTGTCAAGAGATATTAACATAAACTCTGACACAGTGACTAGGCGAGACCTTATAGAAGGATGGAAGCGAGGTCAGAATATCGTAGACGAGTTCAAGGAGATGTTCATAGGTCAATATTTACCAAGCTTAAGAGAACGATACAAAAACAATGTAAAAGAAACAAGAGTGACAACGGACAAGACACCACGTGTTGGCGATATAGTCCAGATCAAGAGTGAAGCAAGAAACAGACAGAACTGGAAAGTGGGCAAAATAACATCGCTTGTAAGGAGCGAAGATGGAGAGTGTAGAGTGGCCCGAGTTAAAGTAGGAAATACCGAGTTCACCAGATCGGTTGGCCACCTATACCCACTAGAAGCTGACATGGATGATGTCACAGAGTCAGATAGACCTTCAGAACCAATTCTGACCGAGACTCATGATAGCAGAGAGCCGGTGATACAAGAAACGACACCAGTTGCTTTCAGCCCAAAAAAGATCCAAGAACAACCAATGGATCTAGACTTAATAAAAGAGAGTTCTGACAAACCTAACGAGAAGGAGGTTGTCATACAGGAGACTGAGGTAGGAGAGAGAGAGATCAGTAACCATGAGAAAGATAATAATGACTCAGAGGTGGTAAAACAACTGACTCTACCGAGCTCAGAAAGTAGAGACGACACTGTAGAGATGGAGATTCATAATGAGAGTGATGTGAGCGAGACACAAGAAGTCAAAGTAAGGCGAGTCGCTGCAGTCAAAGCGAGAGAAAAGATTGCAGAGTGGACTCGTCAGCTTTTCGCTTCGCTATAACAATCTTCGTCTTCCTAGGGAGTGTCGCGAAAGATGCGATTATCCGAATGAAATGTGAGTGAATCAATTGAATATATTATTGCTGGTATCATCTGCTTGTCGATGGATATGAATGGAATGACAGTTGAGGGTAGGGTAGATTTTAGAGAGAGAATAAAAATGAGGTTATGTAAAACAGGAGTAGAATCGTCGGGGAGTGTGTGAGAGTGAACGGTACGCGGAGGGCGAGCGGAGGGAATTACGAAAGGAGGTAACCAAAAGAGTGAGCTAGCCCTCTGGTGAGTTGCACAGAGTTGATAAGTTGAACCTGGCCCCCGGGTGAGTTGCACAAAGATTATAAGAGTTAACTAGGGGTATATATCGAGAGATTACGTAAGAGTGATACGTAGCCGGAGGTAGAGGCAGGCTGTGAGGGGAGGTATGGAGGCCTGAGGGGCTCCCGAGTGGGGGCCCATCCTTAAGAGACCTTTAGTCTCGAATGTGTGTATATAAACGATGATGGTGACTAGCCCGTCCACGGTGAGAGGAACATACCACTTACGTGGCTCTCGGGCTGGTTAGTGGCACCAGAATCATATTATAAAGATAAAAGGTTAATTTCTCAATATACCCCCCTGAGTCAATTTGTCGTGTAAGTATCAGGCAAAAGTCACGACAGCATTATTTATAATCCTTATAAACATGTGACGCAACTAGGATTTAAGCAGGCTAGTTTTCAACGGCCATGTGCAATATTAGGCCATTAATGTTCATGTATTGTGGGTAAAAAGACTTTCAGGTGTTTTTCCCATGTAATGTCTCTAATATCTAATGTCGACGGTTAGGATCCAATATCTCTTATTTACATATTGACTAGTAGAAAATGTGTTTTTGACGTCATTGACGTTAAGGTTGTTTTTCGTAATAGCTTGTGTTCCACTTCCTCATGCCAAATACCTACTTAACATTTACTGCTATAAAGACAACATTACAACTATGAATATCTCACTTGAAGTATTGCTGGGTGTACTTTTATTAGAAAAATATACTCAACAGGTAAAAGAAAACCCTCCTCTCCTATTTCTGCATCCTTTTTAGCAGCTGTTAGGTGAAATTAGCTCTGATTAGCTAGGAACTAGAGCAAAAAATAATACTTTAAGAAATCGAAAACATCTTGGCTCCGATAACACTTAAAACTATATCTGATCAATCAGTTATGTATCTTCTTAGGGTTCTATAAAACAGTGTTGAAATTATTGCTAGCCGCTAGTTAAAAAAATTACGTCTCGAGTCCATACAAAGTTACTCAAACCCCTATGACGTCAATTAGACGAAAACGAATCTCAAACCGTTGTGATTCAAACCGCTTTTGTAATGCGAGTTATTCAACTTAATCTTGAGCCACAGATGCAGATGCTTGTATCAGATCAGAGCAGAAGCGTCTTCGCTAATCCACTTTAAGATTCGCTCGTATAACTGTGTATTGTATATGTAACTTCGTGTGTGGGTTAAGTCTGACTGCGGATGAAGCATTTTCTAAAGTCGTTAATATTATGTTCTTTATAAATATAGGTGGGAATGAAAATGGGAAGGACCAGTCTCTAATTTTGGGTAAAAACGTTGATTACAAACAGGTTAAACGGATTCCACAAATAATAACATGCCAATACAAAGTTTCTTATGTTCAGAGAGCTCAGAATTTGATGAAGGTGCTTGTAACACAACAAGACCTAATTTTAGTTGAAACATTTCCTTCAGAAATGCCTTTGAAGCGTTATTGTTGTTATCGCGGCCATTACAGCGCTCTGACGTCACACTCCCCTATTATCATAATTTTCCTTTATATCAGCGTATAGTCTTAGAGATAGTGAACAAACATTAAGGTAAGCATTTCTTCACACAAAAGTGGCCCGCCAGCACGTGGACTGGCTGAAGTGATGGTTACCGCAGCCTAAGAGTAGTTTCAGGCCAAGGTTTAAAATCAAACGCGCGTACACGGGCTTATTGCGGCGTATTCACGCGAACTAGTAGTGGTGAGTCAGTATCTACAAGGGTTCAACCCTCTACATGGGTTATACAAGCTTATACGCTCGCATTAGCCAACTTTTGAAGGTGCAACCGCTCTTAGGACACCTACGAAATTATTTGACTTACTTTACTATCCCTGTGGGGTTTGTGGTTAATGTCGATTCTTAGGTAATTCAGCTGACCAACTACTTCTTCAAACCTTCTTAAAAGAAAAACACGTACTTATTGTCAGCAACAAAAGATGACCGTGGTTAGTTTAGAACATGCTTAAAATGTTAGTGTGTAAAAAGGAATTCTGTGGTAGTTCAGAACACTAAACATTAAGAACTTGAATATTCATGGTTATTTAAATTAATCATATACCTAGTTTCAATAACCTTAGTCAACATGGTTCTTATGAAATTTTTGTTAAAGTTTTTTAAAAAATACAATGGCTCTTAGGCTAGTAGGTAATACAAAACACCCGTTTGAAGTCACAGCGTTCCTCCGATATACAAAAATGGGATTTCAGAAAAGGTGAATTCATTCCCGTTGCTGCGATACTCATATTTGAAAAAATAATAGCTTTTTGCTGCTGAATTTATGATAGTAACACTATTTTGTGCACGCGGCTTTGTTCGTGTAGGTAGAGTCTACGCTATCGAGAGTATTTTCGCTGGCTTTCAATATTAGGTTGACCAGGTCAGTGGTTTCGTTGCATTACTCTGCTTAGTTGATTATCAACATGTTTGGACCCCACTGCAGCTTTTCACCAGGCAGAGCAATAATAATACTGACGAAAAATATAAAAAAAAGTTTTATCAATCAGAACATAAATATAAGTGGGTTATAATTATAAATTACAAAGAATTGATAGAATTGTCTTTAAAAATGGAGATAAAAAAAACCAAGACGAACCGGTATTCTTTAATGGAATTCAATTCAATCAGTCATAAATTCACTTTCACCTTAATCAAGACCCGGATGAAGAAATGTCAGACCATATTAAAAGGCTAATGGAGGCCTGACAAGCGACAAAACATCTCTTAATTATTCCGAGGGTATCGAAAGTATCCATAAGTGATGACGCACGGGATCCCACGTCAGGTAGAGAGATCAAATTTAATTCGGAATTCGTGTTTATTAGAATGGACATCACCGAATAACATAAAGGGTCGCAGGACCCTCCGACAATGTAGGTACATGCTTAGATATGGATGTCTGAACATATTGTACTATGCGCCTGTTGAGGTCTTCTCACGTCACAAATCAAAAGCCACATAAATCAGATGAATCATATGTATGTATGCATACATTTTCTATTATCCATAGTCCATATTTAAGGTCCGATAACTGGCAGTACAGTAAGATGCCGAAAAAGGTTTAGAAGCCAGAATGTCTAAGGCAAAAAAACATTCGAAATAACGACAAAGCTGCTGCCGTTCACATTTAAATCAGATTGGGCGATTCCTCAGTAATTCTAACTTGGTTTTATGATGCAACGACGTAAACAAATGTGCCTGATTGGGACTTTTTATACTTGTAATACTTTTTAATATAACAATGTTCTCAGAAACCTAGCTAGCAGCGCACCTCCCTATTTCTGTCTACTAAACGCGCAGTGCCCGAAGTAAAAGCCGTTACCAACAGCTTATAGCGCTCTCTAAACAGAGATTAGTTCATAATGGTCATCCTTCCGGATTACACTTTCGGAGAACTATTCGAGCTATTTAAACTCGTAGGCTAAACTTACTTAAATTATCTATGGATTTCATAAGGGGATTGCTGGAGATAATCTGCACTTTGTTCAACGGAGTCGCGCGAACTTGTTGTTTGAGAACTATTTCATTTCACAGTTTAATTTATTTGCTACTAGCTACCAGTACGTCTACCATGAGTTTACATCAATGAAAAACGCTAGCGTCCGCGTAAACGGTATTGTATGAAAGTTTGGTACAGCGCCCTTACTGATAAGAAAAGAACCAAAAATTATTTACAAATTTCCAAAGTCCTATCGTAGAACGTGACAGAAACCCTTAGAGGATGACGGTATAGTAAAGAACAAAATATTGAAAATAACCTTTATTTAAAAGTATGTTATGGACGTATTTTATCATAAATAAGCAATCAAATAAAAACTCATCATAATAATATATTAACTACATCATTGGTACTTGTTTGTATGTGCAATAAATAAATAAATAAATAAATAAATATCTGGGACAATTCACACCAAGATCATCTGACCCCAAACTAAGCAGAGCTTGTATTATGGGTGTCAGAGACTGATAAACATACTTAAATATTTCAAAATACATACTTAAATAGATAATAACACCCAGACACACAACAAACACAAATGTTCATCACATAAATGTTTGTCATGGGTGGGGATCGAACCCACGACCTCCGGCGTCAAAGGCAGGATCGCTGCCATTGCGCCAACAGGCCAGTCAAATAATAAAGTATTAATGAATGAATAGAGTAATAATTTAGCATTCATCTTGACTCAGCGGAAACGCTACAAACCCCTTAAATATTAAAGAAATAGGACGTCTTTTCTTCCCTCCTCCAACTTTGAAGGAAACTTCGCTAAATTTCGAATGCCAAAATGAATGTTTCGCTAAAATCCCGTAACATAAAAACTGAGTTTTTTTTGTATATTTCTTTGGAAACTATCGTTCCAAGTCACGATTCATTGTTTTAAATACACCAGAAGATCTGTATTAGATTTTCTCATACATTACTTGACATTGGCGGCGTTAATATGGTAGAAAAGCACGATCGTTGAGACACGAACAAAAAAAAGATCTGTGGCAACCTACAAATTTGAATACCTGCCACAGCTATTACGTCACAGCTTCTTTCTTTTCATCAAAACTCAAACCTGAAAATATTTTCATCATAATCATCACTTTCTATGTCTATCCCGGTTGTGAACCCACACTAGTGTGTGGTGTTCCAGGGTCCGCCTCTCTTATTTTCTTGGCCCACTTCGCGCGGTCCTGTGCATCCTCAGTGGTGAGTCTTTTGGCACGCATCCCGTGATGGCGTCGAGCCACCGCTTCTTGGTTCTAAACCTGCAAATATTCTAAGTCAAGTTATTTTCCGTTGCGTTCTTTATTCCGTAATTGATAGATGCAGCGCGGGTATGATACATCAATATACTTCGATGCATCTCCGTGTCTGTTCGAATGACCGATCGTCGCGCTATCAGCTTTATTAAAAACGGCTAGTAGCCGGAACCGTTAGAAGAATGTGGGAAATGCAAAATGGTGGGGTGTTATAGTTTTTGAAGTTGTAGCTTTTTTTTGAGTACCATGCAATATGAATGGTTCGCTGTCATCTAGCTGTTTGACTCCTTTGACATTCGTTGGATACGAAGAAATAATATCCACACTCAACGATTTGCTGCGTCTTTTCTGGTCCGCACCACTAGAAAGTGGAACGCTCTCCTTACGTCTGTGTTTCCGGATACATACAAACTTGGTGTCTTAGAGTGAGTAGGCATTTTCTGGGTGAGCGCATACCACCAGGTCAGACAAAGGCTAAACGCAAACCCATTTAACAAAAAAAACTGAGTTTCATCCATATACTATAAGCTAACCACAGCTTCGCATTGTTTGATTACATTTAATAGCCAATTAAGATTGTGACCTAATGCAACCATCTAGTCTCCATTATTAAAAAACGCTACCGGCGGATCTTACCTTCCCCCTCGTTCGTGACTAAGCACCACAGACTGGAAACCGTTTTCGTTTAATCGACAAAATTCGGACATTGGGTCAATGAGGGCTTTTGTGTTGTCTGTGAGCTCATGAAAAGGTGTTCGGGGTGAAAAGAAAGAACGAATTGTATTTTTATTAAAACGCCAATCGATTTAATGATGTCATTAAGAAATAGTCTGATAGAATACGAGATATCATCGGAAAGGGTTTTTTATCAGATCACTTACTCACTTTAAAGATACTATGTCTAAATTACTTTGAACTTTAGTTAAGTCTAAGTTTTCTTTACACCACGTCGATGAAAATGATCGCCTGTTGGTAATCGGTTACCACAGCATAGGGACGCGTGCAACACTCTGAGTGTCAATAATGTACAAACTGAGGTTGTGAATCCACAAATGTTATGGGTGATAGACGAGAAACCTAGCAAATCAGTGACGCCCCAGCAACTCGAAGCATAAGGCAGACCTACCCTATTGACCTCGACCCAGCCAAGTGACCCAGGTAGAATATACCGTAGGTATACCTGAGTTATTGTACAGACCCTGTGAATGGCCGCCGAGAATTATTAGCTTATTATGTAAATCGTACGCTTTCCTTGATCCTCGCTGTATTGTTAGCCGTTATTTTATAATTTGTAGAATAAATACATGATTTTAAAGCAGAAAATATGGAATTCAATACAATGTCAATAAAAAACTCTCTTAAATAATGTGGGTACATGTACTGATACTTGTATAATGGAAATAGTAATAAATTTATTTGAAAATTACTTAATAACTAAAGAAATTTAATATATTATGTGCATTGTGCCTACACAGTCAAAAGCTTAATAATATACATATATCTATACGTACGTTTCCAAGGCTTAAAAAATATCTGAGCAAAACATTAGAAATATTATTATTTTCTATGTTTAGTTTGTTCGTTTTTTATTTTTGTTATTAATGGATTGAAATGATCAGCTTAGTTGTTTGACATTTACCGGTGACACTACCGGCACGCGCACGGGTATTTTGTCACTGCGTATGGAGCGGAGGTTGCTTTGTCTTGGCTGCAGCCTGGGCTCAAGGTCGCTCGCCGATGCTGCGTTCGTTCTGTCATCATAACGCACACATACACAGCAACACACAATTACACTACACATTAGGATTGTTCATCAATATTTTTCCGTGCATACAACTGTCCGTGCGCCCACTTAGGCCCTGTTCAGATATACGCTCGATCGACGCGCGTTTCGTAATACATCGATCGCTGAGAAGTAAGCTAGTTTGTTGATTATGTATTATAACCATCGATGTATAACGAAACGCGCGTCGATCGCGCGTATATCTGAACAGGGCCTTAATGGGCCCGCTGAAAATCAGCGTCTGGGCTATCAGGCACAGCCATTATCTGAGCGCGGTCCGATGCATTTTACGGATATCGCGACACCGCTATCTGGTACATAGTGTATTTTCTTTTAATTAGTTTTGTTGTGTTTTTGCTCATGTAAAATTGTTGTACTATGTATGTAATGCGATGTCCTTAAAAAAATGTTCTTTCTTTCTTTCTTTTATTATCTACACGATAGTTCGTTCAGGCTCCATGTTGACTTGTACAGATATTTCTATATCTATACTGTATATACATTTTAGCTAGGTTGGGATTATGTTATGGTTTATTTCTAATCCTAATTCTACATTACCTAAGTTTATTCCGTGGAATTTTTATTAATAACATACCATCACTATATCCCAAACGGGGTAGTCAGTCAAGTCACTGTTGCCGTCATGGTGAACGGAACACTCAGAAGCCCCCTTGTCGCCAATGGTATTAAAACCCGACGTGGTAGTAGGTGAGCCTTCCACCACTATCCGGGTTGATTTGGTTTTTTATCGATGTTTTCCATCACCGGAGATTTAGTCGGAAATTAAACAATGAACACAAAGATTTTGGTTCTGGCCAGATTTGAACTCAGGACCACACGATCCGCGATCCGAGTTGGAGCGCTTAACACCTAGGCCACGACGCGTTCCAGTGATTTCAATATCCGATACAATACTTAATACCTACCTCATTTCACGTTTTCATCTTTTTGTTATGTAATTTTAGTGTGATATAACCCGCTGTGCACCTCCACTGAAAGCGGAGTAGTGAGGAAGTTAGCGGCGGGTGAAATTCAATGCTGCCAACCTAACGATTTTAACAACTTGAGGTGCACAGTTAATAAAAATCGGGTTATACCTGAATCATTTAACGATTTCATTCAATTCATTAAGTTGCTGATATTTCTGCCCATTTACATCGGATAAATTATCTCTGCAATTAGGATGTTCCAGTGTTAGCTTACATTCTGTAGGTACGCTTGAACAAAAACTCCATCAGTGAACGAACGTATGCAATAACTTTGATTTCATTAACATAATACAGCAGTCTGCTTTTAGCTGTCGGCTGATGATGGCTGATAATGACTTTAGACAGGCAAAGGCCTCCTTCAGTGCGCGCATGCCCTTTTTCACTTGGGAAAATCTTCATGGAAACCACACTGTCCAGGGAAACAACGTAGTTATATCAGACTCCTAACGACTAAAAACCTGACTTTTTGCCCTCAACCACTTTTGGGGACGGTATTGAGAAACCAGTATTAGCAGCCTAATGCTCCAGTAGATTCGTGCAATGTGGATCAGGGTAGTAAAACTATTACCACGGACAAGCAAACCCTTCCCGCGCAAGTAGGTAATTGGGCATCGCACCTCTGCGCGCATGCCCTATCTTCAGCTTGACGCATGAAACCTAACGAAATTCATAGCTACACATGTCCGGAAGGCATTTACTCCATTTTACTTTTTAATATGTTGTGATGTTGGCGGTATTATTGAAACTTTTTTTGGTAGCAGTTGACATGAACAATTTTGAATATTTCCTCTTGTATATCAGGACAAGCCATTGTTTCCTGAACAAACTCCTAACTAATTTGTCAGTCTCATAATAACGCGTGCCCTAATGGATGAGAGGCTGTTTAACGATAATTAACGCAGGAATGGCTGCGTGCATAAATCATGGGACGGCATTGTTCGCAAAGGACCGCCTTTGTGCGAAATGCTTACGTCTTTTGAAAATTTTGGGAGTCACACAGGGAGGTGAACTGGGGGCTAAGCTTTAAAACCATATTTTTGATCTGCTGTTTGTTATAATTCATATTTAACACTATTTGGTCACAGAAGAAAATTAAGAGCTTATAGGTCGGACCATGCGTTCATTTATAAATTGAATAATAGACAACCTCCGGAGTGTCATAGGGAAAAATTTAAAATCCAATTGCTATTATTGCAAAAAGTGTAGGAACGATAAGCCCAAGGTCATGGATTAAAATCCATAGTTGAGAAAAGTGTGCTTTCGCGTTTTTCAGAATATGCCAAGCTATCAAGCACGCAATTGGTAAGCGTTGATTAAAAATATCCCATCAAGTTTTGACTTAGGTACATTTCATGAGAGGAGCCCTCACAACAGTGGTGCATTGCTGACCTGCTTCAAGTGTGTACACTCGAACAAAGATTGGCTTCACCAGTCACTGGTAGACGGGCGAAGCATGGTCAAGTTAGCGGTCGACCAATAATGGCAATTGTTGTAGTGGAAATTAGATAGAAGCAAATAATGATGATGATGATGGAGACGCAGACCCGCCAGCGAGATAGTATCTATGCAGGCTAGCAACTTTACTGTTTAAAACCAAAAAACCAACCACCTATCTAAATCGATAAATCTTTCATAATGTACTCTCATAAGAGTTAAGGAAGCCAGTATAAAATGGGCAACTCCGAAGTAAACAAACAAACATTTTCGCTTCCGTCCCAACTCGGCACATTAGCCGTGTCCCATTCCGCAATTAATTTTTAGTGAACTTGGCGCGGCATGTGCCGATACCTGCTTTTTTCCAATTAAAACTTGCCCGGGCAACTTTTAACAAGTAAAATAACGCCAGTTGCCCCGCCCTGACGGTGAGAATTTTCTGGAAAATTATTTCGACTCAGATTTATACGAGTATTAACATTACGTTTCCATAATGAGGCCGAGTAGTCGTTTGAGTTCGTGATAATTTATGGTTGGAGAGCGATTTATGAAACATTCGCAGTTACGCCTTCAGAGACCTTTTTCAAGAAAAGATGTCTGCTAATCACTAATTGTGCGTCTTTGGATTTTGTTAACAGTATCTTAGCACACGTCTGGAGTTCGCCAATACGACGAACGGTAGTTTGTTTGGACGATCGGACCTTATCTGTGAGATATACTTGAGATTCATCTAAGTTGTAAAGTTGACGATAAATTGACCAAAACCGCCTCAATCTTAATAACAAATCAGCTTTTTTGAACCACTGTGATTATGAAATCTCAAATTTGCTTCTTTCTCTCTTTTTCATTATTGCTTTGTGCTAGAAAAGAACAAACAGCACAGTGTTTTCTTAAGTCAAAGATACTTAAACAATGCATTCATTAAAGCCAAATCAAATAAAAGAAATACGTTAACTTTAACTAGATACTCTTGAACTCGCTTGAATAATTTCAAACGCAAACATTCAACAAAGAGGAACAAGCGAAACGTCCCGACGTGAAATTAGGGAACCCGTGCCACCGGATTCAATTCCATCGCACCTCATCGATTACTTCCCAATTCGACTCGAACCCCGCGAACCCTATAATTCTTTGTCGATATCGCTCGTGAGATTTCCAAGCTGACGGTTTGAAGGTTTGCGTACATTACGGTTGACGTCCGCAAGTTTCGCAAAATCAAATCGAATCGTATGCTTAATGAAAATAGGATACGGTTCGGCGCGCTCCAACGCGCTTCGACCTGCGGACGCTTGATTATGTTACGTGTCACTTGCGTGGATATTCAATACACACATTTCGTGTAGGCGCTATGTAAAATTAAATGAGTTTCGTTAAAGTTGTGTACAGAAGCGTTCACATCAACCTTTACAAAACCATTGCAAAATGGGTCTTATGTCAGCATCATAAGGTGCTACAATGTAAAAGTTGATGTGAACGCCTCTGTACCTATAAGTTTTACGTTACTAAACTGAAAAACAATAAATCTTTATGAAAGATTACGATATTTCTTGGTTCGTCGTAAAATAAGAATACATGTTTTACCAGATTTTTGTTAAATTAATTTCATTATAAAGTCGACCGATTGCGTGACTCACATAGATATGCCTCATTGATACAATACAATATTGATTCTCTTATTTTAATTAAACACAGCAGATTAGAATCTCTCGATAGCTAAATGGTTTTGTACAAGATCTGCTATCAGTTAGGCACGGAAAAAAGTTTCATGTTGTAGCTGGTGTTAAACTCAGTCCTCAATTTTCGTAACTCATTGACGTCCCCAAATCATTGTTCTTCATATAATGTGTATCTGCATGTATATAAAATATGATCGTAACTATATCTCAAACAAGGCATTTAATCAGCAAATCTGCAGCTTAGCAAGCAAGTATAATGTTCAAATAGGTGAAAAAGTCTGACGTAAAAAATAATAGTAGAATTTGTTTCTAAATTTCACGCAAGCGAACTGTTGAACCAGTCTCCAAATAACAAATAAAAATGTGTGTTAGGTAAAAGAAAAACAACAACAAACCCAGCACCTAAAATGTCTGTCTGTTGTAGGTCAGCAATTACTGTTGTCGATGGGAACTTGCAATACAAGAGGGGAGTTTGCGCTGACCTTGCAAGACTCTTAACACCTTTCCCCATGTTTGGGCGAGGGGAAACCACAATGGGAAGGCCATTCCAACGCTAATGGAAATAGGAAAGTTTGGGCAAACCTCTTTGTTTCTGCCTTCGGCATTTAAGGGAGTCCGCCATCACGACTGTAGCGTTTAAGATAACAATAGCTATAAGACTGCTTTGGCCAAAATATTATTTTGTGGAGATGTCAAAACAACAACTTATTTCAACGCGTAATTGTTACTGACTACTCGTAAATCAATCATCAATATATATTTTGACGACACGGTTGGTGTTGTGTTGCTTTTTGGCGGTTTCTCGCTGGGTCTATTCCTGGTCAGGTCACTTCAGGAAACGATCTTTTTTAAATTGGTTCGGGTCTAGGTGTGCAGAGAGACGCCACCGCCCAAATTTCCGGTTTGGCACATCGTATCACGAGGATATTTATCCTTACTTCGGGGACATGGCATGTGGTGTCTTGTATATTTATCCTTACTTCGGGGACACGGCATGTGGTGTGTTGTCTGGCGCATCTTCTGCTACTGACTCAGTGATTGAGTGACTGAGTGACTCGGTTACCGACAAACAACGTACAACAGAAATTAGTGGGGATAGAAAGCAGAAATTTGGCATGTAGATTTCTTGGGGAGTGTAGGGAAGCAATAAGAGAAGATTTCACGACTTTTTTGTCCGAGGTCATGGGTAAAAGCTAGTTTTATATAAAATACATATTAAAACGAACCAAACAGGAGCACCTTTAGTGTCTAAAAATAAACAACTAACTGTTGCTGAAACGTGTGTTAAAGTTATTAGAGAGCGGAAAATTATCAAATATTGTTGATAAAAAGTGGAAAAAGTTTTGATGCTGTTCTGCAACCTTGTTTAAACAGTTTTAGACCGTTTATTCAAAATGCACAACTTTTAGATACTGAAGCAAGTCTTTGCCGATTAAGTTTCAATTGCTTATCTTTGAGTTTGAGTTTCAGTTTATGACTACGTATAGTCAAATTAAAAGTTCAAACTACGAGTACGTTCAAGTACTTTAAATATATAATTTAATTACTTTTGTAGAGGTGGGAATTTTGAACAGAAGAACCTCTTAGGTATTCTTTGAATGTTCGACTTAATTAATAATAAATAGATGTTTAGTAGTTTTGGTTGCTTTTTCGTTCTACATTCAGAGTCTGCGATAATGTATTAAAAAAAATCTAAGTGTTTTAGTCACCTTGTGACTTTTTTTAAACTGAATTAGCTCTTTTTACTCCAAAATGTTTATGTAAAAGAAATCCTTTGCTACCAAGACTTCTAACAAATATGCGCGAACCAAATTAGGGGAACCCGGATTCAATTCCATCACACCTCATCGATTACTTACGAATTTGAGTCGAAGCCTGGCGACCCAATAAGTCTGCTGATATTACCATCCCTTCCCCGAAACTTTGGGGCGCAACCCGTACAACGAGGTCCGAAACGTTCACCAACTTTTTGTTTCGGAAGAAGAAAATATTCTAGAAACTCAAACCCAGGTGAATATTCTTTTGAGTATTTTGGAGGCGTTAATATTATTTCCAATATGTAAATGTTGGTTGAAATAGAACGGAAACACTTCAAGTTGAAATGAAATAAAGCACGCACTAAACGTCTTTTTGCTATTTATTTTTCAACGGCTTGATAGGCTCAATATCCTCTAGATGTTGGTCTGTAAGTGTTATATTGCCAAATGTTTCATCAAACTTCTCTTTTCAGGATTCTAGGATACAACAACAACAAACAACAAATACAGCCTTATACGTCCCACTGCTGGGCACAGGCCTCTCCTCAACTATGAGGTGGTACGAGCCATACTCCAACACGCAGGCTCAGTGCGGATTGTTGGATTCTAGGATACAATTAGGAATAACTAACTAGTATGTTATCAAATTACCCAGGATGAAATAATAAAATGCCTAATGACAGCCTCCAACCTAGACAGTTTAAGTGTACAACTTTTGTGGAGTGAAGTCTTTATAACTGATCTATACCGCTTTGAAGACACGCCTTTATCAAGCCACCTGACTGACTATTTGAAATTAGAAAACAATCAACAAGCAAAGAACCTGTGTGGTTTGCCGCTCTCTTGAATGACAACGATGTTTTAATAATAAAAGTGCATTGTACATACCAACATTCAAAATCGAAAGCTAAAACTGCTTACTCTTATTTTCTTACTTTAAAAAAAAATTGGCAAACCCGTCGCCCCAAAATCGTCGGACTCCTATTATACAACCGATAGCCTATTTACGCCTTAAAATGTCGCCATTTACACTTCAAACTTGTAAAGCCGGTCGGTTCATATTAAAATTTGCAAAGACACGACAAGTTGCCAAGTGGATTAGTTACCGAGGCTGGAGTGTTTAATAGGTTGGCTTAATGAGTGTCCCTGAGGCAAGCTGCAACTTCCAGGATTATGTAGTAAATTAGAACAACACTTGATAGTTTGTTGGAACGTCTCTCAGCAGTCTGTTGATACTTCAAATGTTTTCGGACAGTTTTTCATAAGTTTGTTAGATTAACTTGTTCACAGAATGAACATACTCGTAATATCAACTTTCATTCTCTGAATAAATGTTACCTAGCCTAGACTTTTCCACGTTTTTGTGAAATATATTTTAATGGGTTTGCGTTCGACCTCAGTCTTGCCTGGTGGTAAGCGATGACGAGGCCCATAGTGGTGCATGTCACTCAAATTTAAAGCCCATTTGCTGTCCTCCAATTTTCAAGTAAGAGCAGCTTCAAGTAACTTTTCTGAACTCAGAAGATAATTTTATTTTGTGGCTAATACAAATATCTGGGACAAATTACACCAAGTAAAATTAAATGTTGTCAATAAAGATGGTGATTCATGTCATGTAGCTGATACATTTCAAATTGGAAAGTAAAAGATGATCTAACTTAACGAGCGAAACATCAAAGCAACGTCGTTATGTACTTCCGAAATGTTCCATTTTCAGGATATTCAGATAGTTGAATAAGGATTTCCATAAAAAATGCAACGAGGAGAATTCAAAATAGTTCATGCAGAGCTTACAAATCATTTACCTTCAGCATTTAAACCGGTATATTACAAGGCTCCTAGTGATTGCAATGACTTCTACAGTTCGGCGCAATAATTCTCTTGAATATTACATAGAACGTCGATACAAATAGCAGGCTATTTATACACGAGCCATAGACTACTCGTATGTCTCAAACAGGGTAGTTAGAGCAAGGTGAATATTACCCTGTTTGTGAACGAATCACTTAAAAGCCTACAATAAGTCGAATTGGAACCCGGGGAAATAGGAAAAAAACGAACGTCTTTGTAATTGTTTGATTATTACAAAGGACATCCAGCACGTCTACCACGAGTTGCCACTTTGAATTTATTATCTTTCGCGTAGAAACATTTTTTTCACGCGAACGATAACGTAAATTCAAAGTGGCAACTCGTGGTAGACGTACAGGACATGACAAACTTAACACTGATAAATTTGAAGACGAAAAATATGAAGAAAGTTATTTTGGATTGAATGGAAAATCAAAACCAGCAATTTTTAAAGCTGATGTTACAGATGTAAAAAAGGGGATAATTGCTTCAAAAACATCAACCTAATTATAACAGTTTGGAGAAACTGAACTGTGTAATAAAAAAAGGTGAATTAAATTCGAAAGAACAATTGCAATCGTTCAACCCCTAGCCACGACGGTTGTCGTCGATGTATACGTTATTTATATCTTCTATTCACGTGATTAGCTTTAAGACAGAACTGATGTTTAATATCAGCTAACATGTCCTGATTAGATCCTTCAAGCGATTAACCGTCTTGGATGAAATCAAATCAATTTTATGGACAGAACGTGAAAATACGGGTTATTTAAGGAGACTATAAAGGAACAGAATGGAAAATTAAGTGTATTTTTTGTGGCATTCTTAATAACAAAATGATATTTTTTTACATATAGGAACTAGTAAAAATTGATCTGATCCTAGGACTCAAGCAGGATTCGAAGCCGCGACCTTATGAGACTATGTCAAAAACGTAGTAGGCATACGTATGAATGCATGCAAATAATGTTAAGTTAATACGAGTATTAAGTCTGCGTTATTGATCTTCGAGGTTCACACTACTGACAGCTGTTAAGGGTTTTCCATTATTTAAGTTTTAATAACGATTATAAAAGTCATTGCAATGTTTCGTTCCTTTCCTTTAATTTTTATAGCACCCCTTCATTGGTAAATTACCATGGGAACTGCCATAAGGTAGCGGTCACTGTAGTATCTAATAGACTTACGAGTTTCTATTCCTTCAAGATAGTTTTCAAAACCGCTCCTGATGAACGATATGCTGTAAATGAGAAAACCTCTTATGTTATGAAAGGAGATAGCGGTTATTTATTGCCCATGACATATGCTATCTCCTTAACGACCAAACAAAAAAGGATTAGGCAACGATATCCAAACCTTAAACATTTGTAATACCAAATTATAAAGCCTTAAATGTTTCAAGTATATACACACCTAGCAATATCATCTACCCACCACTACCAAGTGGTGGGTAGATGTAGAATAGATACACCTTCCAGACCACCCTCAGGTATAATGTCTTCGTAAGTTGTATAACGCAATTGCATGTTTGCCTGCTTCCTTTTTAGTAGATTTGAGGGAAATAGTAAAGTAAATCAATAAAAAATCTGAGGTACCTAATGTAAACTAAATTAATTACAAAAATGTATTTAGCCGAACTGTAACCGAGAACTACTGCCGACAAACTGCTATACAGTTTGGCAGATTTATTTTTTTATATTAAGAATGTATTTTTGGAAATAAATGAATGAAAAAAAAAAAAAAAAGCACTCTTCAATTTTAAAAGTTCGTTTTCGGTATTGACCCAACCGGGAATCGAACCCGGGACACCACAAGTCCAGGCGGGAGACCATGCTACAGTGCACTACCGCAATTGTTACGCCAAGTACGTAGTAAGTAATATTTCACTTATATTAATAGCTTTACTTTACAATTTTAATTTATTTAAAAAGTTTCTCTAAGTCGGTTTTCACTATTATTTCGAAAACGTTTACAGAGGGAAATAACAGGTATAAAACAGGTTTTCAATTGGAGATAATTTTACAATTTGAAACGCGAGAATTCGTCTCTTGATTAAATTATTATGAAAAGGGTACAATAAAGAGTATTTTAACTGTAGAAAAAAAATAGTTGGTTCTTATTAGGATGTTATATTAATTTTTCCGATATTTGACATTGTTATTAATTTGATCCTGTTTTCATGTTCTACATATTTTGTTTTTAGAATTGTAATTTTTATTGTTTCTGTTTGATTATTATTTTTTCTGACATTTGTTTTGTATTTTATTATTGATTATTTTATTTGACGATCTCAGTATTGATTCGCATATATGACATACAATGTAATATACGTGTAATTTAATAATGAGAAATAAATAAATGTAATCCAATCTAATTCTTTTGACTGATTTTTTTTAGTAAATTGGTATTGGCCATTTTTATTACACTAATCATCACTTCCCCCGTGGCTAGCCACAGGCCACATGTTGCAGGTTTTCGGGTTTTTCGAAACATAGCCTGGATTTGAATTCACCAATCTGCATTTGGCAAGCGTGATGATTGAAGCCATCAATTGGAGTTTCGATTACTGTACGGTAATTAGACTTTTCATTAATACGAAAATTAATGATAAAATACTTTTATTACATAATAACCATGACAAAAGGGCTATTGTTGGTGCCATTGAAGCCTATTTAATGAGAAGGCAATTGCGCTGGTGCGGCCACGTCTCTCGCATGTCCGATGAGAGGCTGCCGAAGTGCGTGTTCTTCTCGGAGCTCTGTGAAGGCAAACGCAAACAGGATGGTCAGTTCCTTCGTTATAAGGATGTTCTTAACCCGTCACGTGTTTCTATTGTTCAGGTTTTTGATTGTGAGTCATTGTTTGCTATTTTTTTCTTAGGGTTTTCTTACGAACACCCGTGTGTTCGGCTGACACTCAAGAGATATGGCATATGAAGAGATGCGACAGTGTCCCCGAGAACTGGGAACAATGCGTAATTAATCGACCAGAGCGGAGGCATCTTGTGCAGTCAAAGGTCTTTGCCTTTGAAGAACAGAGGATATAGGATCTCGACAGTAAAAGAGATCTACTAAAAGCCCGACCGGCCATAACCTATCGGTATGAGAACGAAATCTTGAAATGTGACATATGCGGGCGAACGTTCACCGCTAAGATTGGCTACGTCAGTCACATTCGAGCGCACCAGCGGAGCCCATTAAATCATTAGCAGTCACCGTAGCCGTGTCGGATGAAGACATATGCAATCACTTTCGTCACACAATTTTTTGGCTTAGATCGGTATTGAATACAAAAACCGCAGCTTTAGGCATTAACTACTAAGTTAAGCTACCGTTCAAACTCATACGAGTCGGAATTAAACATAATATAAAGTAATAAGTTAGGAGTAAGATATAATAAAATGAGCGAAATAAGCTTACTTATTACTACGTAACAGATAAATCACATCATAGAAAATGCGTGCTGTCATGTGACAGGCATCTATTGGGCCATCTCTTTCGAAATGTATAAATAAATAAATAAAATAAATATCTGGGACAATTCACACCAAGATCATCTGACCCCAAACTAAGCAGAGCTTGTAATATGGGCGTCAGAGACTGATAAACATACTTAAATATATCTAAATACGTACTTAAATAGATAATAATGTCAGTAGCCAGTACCTACTTACTTTACGTCAATTCTCACCAAGATCATCTGACCACAAACTAAGCAAAGCTTGTACTATGGGTATCAGAGACTGTTAAACATACTTTGATAT
This sequence comes from Udea olivalis, assembly GCA_947369235.1. Lineage (NCBI taxonomy): Eukaryota > Metazoa > Arthropoda > Insecta > Lepidoptera > Crambidae > Udea > Udea olivalis. Next base: position 24,147,244 of record OX376343.1, on the reverse strand, counting down.
TTCTAAATACAATACTTTTAATAGATAATAACAACCAGACACACAACAAACACAAATGTTCTTCACATAAAATGTTTGTGATGGGTGGGAATCGAAACCACGACCTCCAGTTCTAAAGGCAGGATGGCTGCCATTGCACCAATAGGCCAGTCCAAATGTGATTCAATGTTAAGTATTCTCTAACATTCTAAGCGCTTTCATAAATGTTTTAGTAAATGATAAGTAAATTTAAAGTAAAATGGTGTCAACGAATGAAAGTAATGTTTACATATTATAGGTTTACATAGAGGTGATTGTGAGATTACAGCTGTAATCTTGAAAGACTAAGATTTTCTCAAAGAAATATGAATAACCCTATTTTGGTACCTTTTCAAATATAATTTAACCCCTATTTGCACAAAAAGACTCTGGAAAACATTGATTCTGTAAAAATAGTCAATTTGTTACCTTTTTAACGTTAAAAAAAGACATTGTGAATTTTTAATGGTTCTATCAAGGATTTTTTGTTTCTTTATTTGGAACACCACTTGTATGTGTACTCCAATAAAATAATAACAATTACGATAGTAATTTTACACGCGTTTAAGTGTTTTTTTTAATTCGCTCTGACTACACTGTTGCCGTTATCACAATAACTTAAACTAGTTCAACTGTTAAAAGGGAAAATAAAAACTATCTGAAACATATCCTGACGGAAAAACTTACTTTCAGAGGAATAAAGACAATTTGGAGAGGTTTTTAATCACTTCAAAAGGCTAATTCATTTCAAGTGCTAACCACACAAAACAGAAAATCTTGTTGTTCTGGACATCATTTTTGAACCAATCCTTCAAATAATTTATGAAAAACATAAGTTAAAACCATTAACACATGAACTTAGTTTTATAAAACGTTAGCTACCAAAGAATATTTGAAATATTTTCTTCCTTTTAGATATTATTTTAATGACTTATTTTATTTATTAAAAAATCATAAAAAATGCATTGCTAATTCAATGCAGTCATACCTAATGGAAACTGAACCGTCTACAAGACCACCCTCTCATTTGTTGGTAGAATCATACTCATTTCAGTAAGTAAAACAAGTTGTACTTTTAGAATATTTTGTTTTATTGGCGCCCAACGTGGGACGTAATCGTAGACGTAGAAAATATACCATATGTACTTCCATATCTTGAAAAGCTTATATTTATCTACGTAACGTTATATCAGTTTACTACGGTACTACGGATATTAATTTTCTATAATAGAAGCTCTTTCTCCTAATTAATTATCCGATTCTAGTTTTGGGCTTTTTCTTACGCAATGTAATGTGTAAATATCTTTATTTCAAATAAATTTACGCTTACAAATTACAGTTGTAATTCTTGTCTTTAATTATAGTAAGGTTTATTGAAAAATGTTTATAGTTCCGCTCCAACTAAGCGTTTTCTGCTCGCAAGGTATTTTTAGCGCGCCAGTTCGATGTTAGACCCCAACGTACGCAAAGCATTTCATGTACGTAATAGGTTTTTTGCTAGGCACCCAACTTGTACGACTACGTGCCGCTCGCTATTTATGTACCCCCTTTGAACAAGCACGAACCCGCAGTCATCGTCACGATAAATGTGAAGTAACAAACTGATTAACCGATGTTATTACTATCATGCGGTACTTAACCTACCTACCGCCTTGATGAATTATAAAAAATGCAATAAATTCTTATAAGCGTCGAGAAAAGTGGGTACTAGGTACTCCACTATCGATAAATATCTAAAAGTTTTAAAAAAAAACCAAAGCTCAACTCACGGATCAGGTGGATTCAATTTGCAATAACTCAACAAATCTCAAGGTACCTGTTGGTAAATCTTCACGAGTCACAAGCACAGAACATATCACGTGATCACAGACACTCTCACAGTATTGTTTCGGGTGCACAGTACACTACGGGACGCGAGACGTAAGCAGCGAGGCGGGAGCGCGCGACACGACCGCTCGGCACCGCGTCACGGTCACTACTGAGCGAGCGGAGCGCGCAAGACTGCGGGGAGCATAGACTAGCGCAGATGTGGCGGTAGGTATAATAATTGATAATTTTAAGTTTAATGCAAATTCAAGAAATCGAATGCGCTATGATCCTTACAAACCTCTTTACGTCTAACTGAATTTAAATTAATACATTTTACGATAGAAGAACTAGAGATTAAGCTGAAGTTGACTGTCACATTATTTTTTTTAAATTAAAGCATAGCAAAGTTACAATTATAAGCTTTTGAACCAGAACAAAGTCACCACTTTGTATCTTTTATTAAAGTGATACAAATAGATTAGGCGTGCGAAAATAAAAATATTTATAATGACCATCCTTAATGTGAATGTACATTAGCAAATGAATAAATAAAAATTAGAAATTGATTGATAGAAAATGTGTGGGACTTGTACCTATCAGTTTTAGTTTATTCATCTGCCGGTTGAACAACTCATACTAAAACAAAAGTTTTCTGTTTACTGTTAAGTGTTGCCAGTGCTGAATGTGGAAGTTTTTAGTTCTTCTGAATAATAAAGCAAGCAAAAATAAACTCTGTGTGAGAAATGGAACTGAACTCAAGAACCTACTTTCTATTTCTCGTAAGTAGGTACTTGTACTATCCGAAAATCATAATGATTTGAAATGTTACTTCAAACAATACCGATTTAAGTCTACCTTTCTTTAAAAACCAGTGTTTGGGTGCAATCCCCATATCATGCAAAATGTTTCAGGTTTTTGATTATCAACCGGTGGAGATTTTTGCCCAGCAGTGGGATAAAATACAAAGATAGAAAACTAGAATAAAAGTTGGATATTTTACATTCCTCTGCTGCTTTTTGTACATATATCAGCACAACTCAAAATAGGAGGGACAGCTATATATTTATAAAGGCTGCGAATTGAGCAGTGTCTTAATCAGTATAATTTGATGTGGCGTAGTTATATTGTATAATACAACCGATCTTTTTTAAATAGACCATTAACGGCTCACATGTTCACGTTAACAAACCACTGATTTCCAAGATTCAGTATCTAACTTAGTATTATATTATACCTCATCCTTGATCTTTCTGTCCTTAAAAGATGGTAACTGGTGATCCAATCACAATACTTACTTTTAAGTATTTTATGTTATACAATTTATTTGTTTTTTTTAAATATCTCTTGCTTATTTTTTGATTTGCACAGCCTTACCTCTACTTTATCATTGAACAAGTATCTCTCCAGAAGGTAGTCTGGAAGACATCGCTATAGAGCGACAAACCTACATTGTACATTTTATATCTACTTGCTGTATAACTTGTTAGCATTATTTGATTGTGCAATAAAGATTATTTATTTATTTATTTACATTTTTATCAACATTCATCAAAATTGCAAATTAAATAAGTACTCAAGTTCCTGTTAAACTCTAAAACTAAGTTCAAATCAAGAAAAATACGAATATGATATTATTATCTGAGTAGTACACACATCAAAAGTGTCTGGGGATCAAGCATTTTTATGCGGATTTCTTGAGATTGAGATGTGGCTTTGTAATAAATTTATGATTTTATAAATTTATATGGATCCTTTTTGGTGCATTTCATAATTTGAAACAGGAACTGTCAATCAAATTCGAGTAAAAGATGAAAATCAGCTGTCAATATTTTCCCTATAAAAACATACAACGCATTGAAGACATTATTAGTGCTACTGTTTACCTACTACTGATTAAAACCAACGTTATTATGGAGCGGCGACGTCATTTAAGCAGGGAAGAAATGCTCAGAACCGTGGGAATGATAGAAGCTGGTTCCCGGCAACGTACTGTGGCTTTAGCTCTGAATACAAGTCAGAGTGTTATCAGTCGACTTTGGACACGTTACCGAAGCACTGGTACCGTGGCTGAGCGCCATGGAGGACGGTATCGCTGCACCACACGGAGACAAGACCGATACATTCAAATCACAACTCGAAGAGCTCCAACAATGACCGCCATGATGTTAGCCGTGAGGCTTCATCACTCTTCAGGGAACTTAATTAGCGACCAAATAGTCAGAAACCGCTTGCATGAAGTGAACCTTCATTCCCGAAGACCGCTAAGGGTACCACCTATAGCAATGCACAATCGTAGGATTCGATATCAATGGGCTCTTGAACACAGAAATTGGGCAGAAGAACAATGGCGTTTCGTGTGCTTTTCTGATGAGTCTCGTTTTGGTATGAGATCGGATACAAGACGTATACGACACTGGAGAACCCCTGGACGCCAACAGTGATTAAAATCCTGCCAGGAAGTCCATCCTTATAGTGGTGGAACCATCATAGTATGGGCGGGTATTTGGATCGGCGGAAGAACTGAGTTGATTTGGATCAGAGGCAACCTCAACGCTCAAATGTATGCTGAGACGATTGTATCAGACGTCATCGTTCCTCTACAAGTGCAAATCGGTCCCTTATTTCAGTTAATGCATGATAATGCACGACCGCACACCGCAAGAGTTGTAAGACAGACTCTCGCCGCAGCTAACATCAATGTCCTGCCCTGGCCTGCTCAGTCGCCAGACTTGAACCCGATTGAGCATGCATGGGATATGCTACAGAGAAGAGCTCTGCCGAATATGGAGGGTATCCAGTCGCAAGAAGACCTTTTTTTGTTGTTGCAACGAACATGGGCGGCCATTTCACAGCGTGATTTGGATGAACTAATTTTGAGTATGCCAAACCGATGTTCTTGTGTTGTTAGTGTTCGCGGTAGAAACACGGATTATTAATTGTTTAAGTTACCCAATAAAATTTTAAAGAAAACTGTTATTTCAGTCTTTTTTTCGAACTTTAATGTTAGTGGTTCAAATGTCAAAAATCCCTTTATTAGGAAAATGGCAAATTTCTTTATTAATGCAAAGGTGACTTGGTTTATCGTTACTGTAGACAAACGAAAACACTTTATTTGATGAATCCTTAAAGAAAATTTTAATTAATATCAATCAGGAGAAAAGTTATTGCAAAAATATATGTTGATCCCTAGACACTTTTGATGTGTGTATGTTCAAAAGTTTAAAGGTAATTGGACACTACTGCCGACTACCCGATTGTAGTTAAGTTTTTTTTCATTGCTTATTTTGTACTAGAACACAGCTGTATGCGTCATGTTTTTGTTCTTAACAAATACTAATTGATAGAAGTTGTGCATGTCGTTGGGTCTTGGTGGTAGTTTACAGCCCTGCCTATACTGCGAGAATGTTTCTGTTAATCTTTGACTTCACACATAACCTGCAGTTGCTGGCCGTGCTTTCAGATTGACAAATGAAATTTTTATGACTCCACCCGCGACTTACACTCCGCACTAATGACGCTGTTTACATTACGACATAGACATCTCGCGGACGACGGGCACACTCGCATTACACGTGCACACTTCAACACCAGCCAATCAGAAAGCTCGTGCTCACGCACACTAGCTTGAATCGTACAGAGCAATGCAACACACAGAGGAATCTGTCGCCTCAGTGAAGTTAGCAAAGCAAAAGTGTAAACGGGCGAGATAGGCTTTTCTTTGACTCCTTTTTAGCTGTCCGAGGGAGTCTAAATAGGATGCAAACACGAGATAAAGTACGCTCGGGCGATGAATGAGGAATTAGTCTGCGCGGCCTCGAGGTGTTTTCGAATGTACTTTGATGTCTGACAGGTATATGGAATATAAAAATGTTATGAGCAAGTTTTAAGACGAGTTCTTCGAATGCGAGGATAAAGTTTTACCCGTATGAATGTAGGTTTTCCGTTCCTCAGAGGCTGTGAATTTACGTTTTTTCTTCTTTAGTAGCAAATCTAAATTGAATAGGTAAATTTAGTTTGCTACTAGCAGTTTCACGCGGATTTGCTCGTTAAAACAGCCTTTTAGAATGGATGTTAAGTAGCCAATTTTTTTGTGAATTAATATTCAACTTTCTAACGCCATTGGTTTGTTGCGTTACAGATATCAGTTAAGAAGTATTTTATTCCACTCAAGAAACACGTCAATTGCTGCAAAAGGCACTGCAGGTTTCTTGCGTTACCTTCTTAGTGCTATTATCACATACCTACCTAAGCAATAACACTTACGCGTCACATAATTACACACACTCCATGTAATACCACTAATGCGTCACTTGTTTCTGCCTATTAGGCCGTGAACACAATATTCAACACTAGCTTTTTCCCAGCAGCTTCGCCCTCTTGGACTATATCTGTCGTTTAAACATAGCCTATGTTGCTTGCTTATTATGTAGATTTACATTGATGAAAGAATATACAAATCGGTCCAGTAAACCGAAGCGTCCGGAATGACGTTTGTTTGCCTATTCGATGCAAACAGACAAACAATAAAATTTTTAATACCAATGACTTATTATTACACGTACATAAGTTTGGATTATCATAATTCTTGAAGTTAATACAGAAAAAGTAAATAAGTAAGTAATTAGCCTATATACTGTCCCACTTCTCGGCAAAGGCCTTCATCATTGAAATCAAAGTCATTGAATTATAGCGAATACAGACAGAAAATTTTAAAAAATACAAATTATGATAATTTATCATTAAAGTAAGTGACAAGGAATTAACAATCAATAAACAAAAGTCTCAGAATTTTAAATATGACAAACTATTGTTAAAATCGCTAGGTGTTAAAACTGACCCAATATTTTTATACCGCGAGATTGAAGATTGAAGCAAATTCACATAATGGAATATTAAAATTATAGCTGAGCATATTATTACCCAATCAGTTTTTTCTCTCTCGTCAATAGCTAGGCTCAAACAAAGAGTAAAGAGACGAGTACATTCTGACTAGAAACAATGAACGCTCCAGATAAAATATTAAATAATTCACTTTATAAATTAAGGATTCCAGTAGGCCGCTGGCTGGCATTCGCGTGACAGGCCTTCAAAACGTGATAAGGTTAGCTGTCACTAGTGTCAATGCCTCAACGTGTTGTGACCAAGAATGTGAGCGTGATGGGATAGACGTCATAAAACGCATATCTCATTCATAAGTTTATCTTAAGTCTGGAACACAGGAAGACAATTAAATAAACAATCAAAAGGTCATATTGGTATTGTTAAGATTTCCTTGATTTATAAATTTTCATGTAAATTAAATAAAATCAACAAAAAAAAATAAGATTTTATGTTCAAAGAGCTGATATGGCTACTTAACAAGTATAACTGTGACTAAGGTTTACGTTTGGAATTTCCCTGTTTGTACAAAATTATTTACATATTTTTTTGGGATAATTACACATTTCTTTATATAATAACAAATAAACCAAAGTTTATAGTTGCCATGAAAAAAAAAAAGATTTACTCTAACAAAATATATTGCTGCAACACAACACAATCTTCTACGACTGAAAAACTCAGATGGTTTTTTTAAAAGTTGGCCACTCTACTCAAACTTCCTATCTACAGATAAACTGTGCCTACATTTTGTTACTACCCTCGTTTAGTATGAAGCTGTAATTATTGAAATTAGTCTCCTCCATATTGTTTGTAACTAGTAGTGGCGAACGAATTTGACGATGACAGACATTCTTTGAGTTTCATGAATTTTGTTTAGCTGGCTTTTTACTTTTGCTAAACAAATATCTAAGAAACCTTAAGCCTCGTCTTAAGTTCTTCCCATGAGTCTGAGATGGGGATCGAGATGGGGATCGATAATAAAACCTAAATACCAATACACACAAGAAACACAAATGTTCGTCACATGAATGTTTGTCATGGGTAGGGATCGAACCCACGACCTCCGGCGCTGACGGCAGGATCGCTGCCATTGCGCCAACAGGCCAGTCAAACGAATTGTTTTAAAACTTTCATTAAGAGGCATTCTATGGGCTACAGGTAATATAAAGACGAATTTACAAGTAATATGAACCACAAATGCGTTAAACGTTGTACAATTCGAGCGGCTAAGGGGATTTCACGGCTGTTACATGAGCCACTGCGCTTGGCCTGTTTGATCGCCCTTCTGTCATTTGTCTAGGTTAGTGATACTTTTCCTATCGTTTTTTACGGCCACTTACGAAAATAAATAATTTGAATTACTTAAAGACCCATTTTTTTTTTCAAATATTTACCCATGATTTTCGGCGCTAAAGCGTTTTCATTGCCCTTTAGCGCTGAATATCGTGGTTAAATATGAACAATTCAAAATTAATAAATAAATATCTGGGACAATTCACACCAAGATCATCTGACCCCAAACTAAGCAGAGCTTTTAATATGGGCGGCAGAGACTGATAAACATACTTAAATATTTCTAAATACACACTTACATAGATAATAACACCCAGACACACAACAAATATAAATGTTCGTCCCACAAATAGGTCTTGTAATTCAAATGAATGACATAAACCAAAACATTCTCACCCCTAGCTAAGTAGATCCTGTCAAATGTTACACACGATCATGGTTCGATGTTACGATCGTGTGTAACATTTGTGTAACGACTAATGTGTTTGTTCTGTATATGGGTGTGATAATTTTATTATATTATAATGTATTTATTAAAAATCTTTAAGTATGATTATCAGTAACTGACTCCCATTGGACAAGATCTACTTTATTGAAGGTAAGATTTTTACGGTAAAAGGCGTCCTAGATAATATCTATCATTAAACAGTTATCAGGAAAGGGCCTGAGGCCCTCTACTCAAGATCAACTCGCGTCGAACTCAGAATGAAAGGTTTCAAAAACGAATTAAACACGATTCTTTCGTATACGAGAATGACATCGGCATTTGTGTAATCGAAATGACATTTGATGTCAGTTTCATACATTTTCAAATTTGACATGTCGAAACGAAAGAATCGTGTTACTCTTGGCTAGCCCCCCTGATAATCCTTCAGGTTTTCGCTACACAACGACAAAGAAGACCTATTATGACAAATGATGACTAAACCTAAATGACAACTATCACGTCGTACTTGCTATTCATTTGCTATCTGACATTGTATGTATCAACAACCACGCTTAACGCCGCTGAACTGAAGCTAAGACGATTTCACGGCCATTGCGCCACCGCAGCGTGCGGCTCGATCGCCCTCCTTTCATTTGTCTAGCTTAGTGTCATTTTCCTTCTTGCTGCTCGTGATATAATATCATTGCTTGTATCTCGCGATATTCAACACAGACGCCCTAAAAACTAATCGAGTGAAGCGGCTAAAGCAATTTTACGGTCATTACGCCGTACAAGCTTGTGGTGTGATCGGTTATCGTTCAACTTTTGTGACATTCTGTCAAATTTGTTTTCTTACGGTTGTGTGGCCGAGTGGTTTAAATGCTTGTTCGCTTTAATTCGTTGGTCGGGCAAAGTGTGTTTTTAAAGTGTGTGAAATTAAGCCAAAACCCATCAATTGTAGCGATGACTTGATTACAATGATTGAGGCCTTTGCCCAGCTGTGGGACAGTATCCGTAATACTGGGGATTGCCCCACGACCTTCGGGGCTATAGTAAACAAGAACACAACTTTTTTTTATTAACGTGGGGAAATCCTCACGGATACCTCGCCGCTCGGGGGAACGACGAGGTTATGTCGGACTTCTACCGCCTAAAACCGTGCGGTACTCGACCTCAACACTCCAGCGGCGAGGCGGGGTCCCTAAAAAGTTTTGCAACGCCCCGCCGCCAGTGCCTACCCGTATTGAGGCCCCCACCAGCAAACCCCCCAATGAAGGGGGGGGGGGCAAGAAAGCACCTGGAGCACACAGGTACGTCCGCCGTCGCGGTGAAAGCCGTGCATTGCGGGCAAAAGCACCCCCGTACTCAAGCCCGCTGGCTCCCACTGTACGCGGACCCTACTAGGTCCGCAACCACGATCCACCTAAAAGGTGAATCCGCTGCCGCATCTGGCAATGCGGCCCCGCCGAGCCGCACTGCCATGCCCTATAAGCTTCCCGGTGGTTCCTCCTGACACCAGTACTAAGCCCCCCTGCCACGACAAGGCGAAGGCTCATGGGGGGGAAACAAGAATACCACTGCGCCAACCTGCCAGTCAAGTCAAATGTATTTTGACTATTGACTGGCCTGTTGGCGCAATAAATAAATAAATAAATAAAATAAATAAATATCCCTGGACATTATTCCACACAGCGCCATCTAGCCCCAAAGTAAGCTAATTAAAGCTTGTGTTATGGGATACTAGACAACGAATAAACATACTTAAATACATTTTCTTTTGTAAATACATACTTATTATACATAGGAGACACCCAGACCAGAACAAACAGACATGTTCATGCACACAAATGTTTGTACTGTGCGGGGATCGAACCCGCGACCTCTGGTGTAGTAGCCAACTTCTTAACCATTACACCAAGTCGGTCAATGGCAGCGATCTGGCCTTCAGCGCCGGAGGTCATAGGTTCGATCTGAACGGGTGTGTGTTATTAGTATCTATTTACAAATATTTAAGTATGTTTATCAGTCTTTGACTCCAATAGTCGAGCGAGAATAAGTCGAGTACAAGCTCTGCTTAGTTTAGGGTCAGATCATGTTGGTGTAATTTGTCTTAGATATTTATTTATTCTTCATTATTATTTAGCTAAGGACAATAGTAACAAATTTTATAATAAAAACTTAAATGATGAAATGCTCCGTCGCCAGTCCAATGCAGATAGCCCTGGTTGGTGATCCGAGTATAGACCGGTAACATTGTAAATTGCGTAACACGGTACTCTCATTAGAACCAATCTGCCCCAGTGCTCTCCGATTCCCATACAAATGTGATTGTCAATTTGTTTGCTCGGATGTGAGACGCATGACAAAGGCCTGAATACGGAATGAACCCTTAAATTGATGCTGTCATACAATTCGGCAGTAGGAGGGAGTGTGACAGCAACAGTCATAAGGTTTGCTTACCTTGATTTAGAATTCAGGGTATAGTACGAGTATATTAATTTCGCCGAAGAGGCTTCGAATTGATTTATTTTCTAAAGTCACTAAACTATGGTATTATAATGCATTATTAGGTATTAGTATCACGTGTGTGTGGTAAAATCGTTCAGTTATGACCACGGAAACTTACGTGTGGAATATTTTTTTCTTTCAAACCTCTTAGACAGTGATTTTTCATTAGTTGGGTTTTAGTTTTTGAAGTTGCTTTTTAACGTAAAATTGTGCTCATTCCGCATATGGTTTGGAGTCCAAGGATAACGCAGCTTAGGCAAGATATCTTTCAAGTTAGAAGCACTCTTAAACGATTTCTTACTTTGACTGACTCTTTCAGTCCTATCTGGTGTTTGGTAATCAAATTGGTAATAAATTTGCTACTATTTCGTTTAGTTTTCACAAAGAGGTTTGTGTTGGCCTAGACCATTTACTTCCTAGTTAGATTTTAGTTTGCAAGTTGTTGCTGCCAATTGGTTGGTTCGCCAGACGGCAGCTGAATAAAATATCAACACTACAGGGGCACTGGAGACGTTCACATGTATTCCTAGTTCCAACATAATATGTCGTTCTATGGACAAATATTGATAGTAAACGAGATTATAGTGTGCTCAAAATGTATTGTGGTAAAGTTTGATCTATAAAAAGCCGAACGAAGTTTTTGACATGTAACCTTAAACTGGCGTAAAATGTACTCAACCTAGGTCTTATTTGCCGTCTGATGAATGAGCATGTATGTATTTATCATCTCATCCGGTAAACTCATAAAGTAGGTACCTAAACTCCGCTTGGTTTGGGATCAGAAGGTTCTAAAACGGTGGTAAATTTTAGTCATTGACTTTTTTATTGCCACCAATTGTTGTCATGGTCTCGAAATAATGACAAATATCCCTGTGTTACGAGGTACTAGATAAGAAATCAGGCCAGGAGCGTCTCCCAGCAAACCCAGACCATAGCCAATTTAGTAAAGATCGTTTCCTGAATTGACCCGGGACACTACGTAAGTCAAGGCGAAAAACCATGCTACAGCGGCGCCAATCGTGTAGTCGTGTCGTCAAATCATGTGTGTGTTGTTTTGAGTTTGGGATGTTTAAATAAGTTTGCGATATTTTTTTACCATTTGCGGCTTTTCATTTCATCCATCATTCCATCCATCATACCTTGCTTTTTAAATCCCTGCTACAAGTTAGAACAATGAAACCAGTAACAGCGCTGTTAAAATATTCAAAGAGGCTTTGCTTAACGAGGCCAGGATTTTGATGTTTTTTCTGAGCCCTTATAACGTAATCCCGGATATCCAGAATTGAAATATTGTGGGGGGAAAATAATACTCTGTCGTCATGTTTCGAAAAACCATGTCTCGTTAGCGTCATTTGTAAGGATTTAAGTTGTAATCAATAGAGTTTTGCTCCTTTAAGCTCTGGGTCTGTGATCTTCGAATTTTATTGTTTTTTGCGTATGAAGTTTTCTTGGAAACACCTTCACGAATGGTTCAAATCGACCGAAAAGCGCTACGACCAACCGTGGAAAAAAATTGTAAAAGAACGGATTTACTTTCAAGTTTCAAGGCTCCTTTTTTATGAAATATTTGAAATAACTTTCAGGTTTAAACCCAGGTCAGATAGTTTTAAAGCTATGACCTGATCTCAACGATTAAGACCAAAGCTTTTCAATGTAGTGTACTTACTTTACAACTTAGCATTCCCATGCAAAGCAGATAACAGTGATATGTTCATTCAATAACAAATACAAACGTAAAATTGACCTGCTGTAGAAGACAAAATTTCTGTAAAAGAATTAAAAGGGTAGTCTATTTACTAGCTACAAGACGTTTCCCTGCTTAGGAATAAGAAAAGGTTGTACAGTCTGCCTCGAAACATACAAATATTAAGTAAGCTTGCGGCTGTGCTAGCGGGTAAGATAGAGGCAAGTCGAATGTTGTGGTGAACTTAGCCGGGGAGAGTATACGCATATCATTTTCATGTCATCAACACTGTATCCGGCAATGGCGACTCCTATAAATAAGTCTTTTGAGTCTCAAACAGTCCCAAGCACCGAAGCTCGTGGGTTCCACTTTAAGTTTTCTAGACGTTCCGTGCTTTGCTATCAATTGTCTATAGTACTACTGGCTCATAATAACGTAGATAAGAATACAAAATATATGAATTGAATAATACCATACTATTATTTAATTCATATATTTTGTATGGACTCTAAAAGACACTGTTACTTAACACGTTCAGTGCCGGTCACGCGACGTCGAGTAATATAACAATAGGGTATCTATTGCGTCTGGTTTTCTGGGCGAAGGTGTTAAAATTTCATAATTATTTAGGCTGAGCGTTGTTATTGTGAGCCAGTTAAATCTACGAAATCTCCCATTTTGCAAACGTTGTAATTGAATTTGTATTATACATTTCCTACAACTATGTTGCTAAAATATTTTAGTGAAAACTCGCGGCTAAGTGTACTCCTGTCCCTTGTCCCCAAGAAGTGGAATCTGGCCCGCATTTTTCACGAGGATCCTTTGGGAAATATGAACGCAGCCCCGGACGATACATGTATAATGTGCCGGGTTAATTCATGAGCTTGGGTAAAAATACTACTCCAGGTAGTGATAAAGAAGTAAACGTACAGTGAACTCAGGGCCCAGTGGGTCAAACTTGCAAGGAAATCGAGTTAGTTACGCTTCTTTCATAGAATACTCGTTTTGGTCGCAATATTATGTGACGTAGCGAGGATTTTTCAGGGTGAAACTTAAAGATATCGGTTTTACATTGAGCATAGTCTAAATAACGAAAGTATTCATTGTTTTTTGAATGTGTTAGAAGAGTAAGATGTACGTCAGGATCTAAGCAAGTGGAAAGTATGGTTTCTGGAGAAAAGGGCGTAAGAAAAACTAGTATTCATCGCGATGTTAGTCCTGCGTGGGGATCGAACTGATAACATCATCGCTGTAGGTAGAACTTTTACTAACTGTGTTAGTCAGAAATACTCGTAGATGACTTTCTTTCTTAACAGTGTGATTTTATGACAAGTTATCGTTTCTATTTCAATCGTTATGTATTAGGTGAGCAGCACGCATAATCGACGAGCAAGCATGGGAGATGTAATGGAAGAAGCAAGCAAAAAATATGTCAGGCAGGACCGTAGCATGAAAGTATTTAAGAGCCTACCCCGTTAAAAAAAAGGCGTGACGATATTTGTTTGCAAAAGTAGCTCTATTAATTGCATGCGTTTGTTGTGCGTTAATATTGCGACAAATTACTTTTCGAGAGCTCACCCGAGAAAAAAAAAATCAAAATTAGGTCTATGTACTTCTAAAATAAACCTTCAGCTCCAAGTATGCCAAATCTATAAATTCCACTTGAGCAACGCTTTAGGGCAACATTTACAAACAAACGAGCACTCGTCAAGAAAACTTGGGAACAATGGTCGCTGTAGATTGAAGCGTCGCTCGTTCCGGTCGAACGGAGTAGTGACAAGCGCAGATGGAATGAGCTTGTCGACTTCCAGTTAATAAGGCCCGTGCACACGGAAGAATCTGAATATCGCTGGTGAGCGATGATGACAATGACGACGATATTTAGCTAGGAATACTCACTGCTGCTCTATCTCTAGAGAAACTTAAACAGAGCAGCTGTATCAAAGGATCAATCACAATAACATTTGGTTGGAATCTTATGTAACGCCAATTCAAATGTGAAAATGACTCACTTCAATAATAATGAACAATATTAAAACTGTTATTATATCTACGATAGGTTTTTTATGAACAAAATAAGGGAAACGACAGTAAAACGACTCGAAGTCATGACATTACGGATTTGGGTGACTAGAGATAAAGCAACTCAAATATAATGTAGTGACATGGTCTTAGCAGAAGAAAGAATATTTAACAATCTTTAAGCAATTTGTCTCTCATTTGACAAACAAACTTTGCTAACGCCACCCAGGCAACTAAGCAACATACGCTACGCATCTCATGTACTCCACCCTTAAAGGGGGATATTGCACCCCCAGTTCCATACCCATAATCTTTTATTGCAATAACTGAATGTATTTTTCGGGAAACCAATTGACAGAATATCTTTCCTGGAGATATGAATAAGCTTTTTGTTTTGACACATGTGTCTTCTCAGCGTGAATATTGCTGGAGGAATTGGCATGCGTTGGCACGTGAGGGCGGCAGGAGATGTCAGGGTTACAGAAATGATGAATGATAGCGAACATGTTGAGGAAATAGTCATCACTTTTATGTATTTTGTCTTTCAAGTAATGGTATGGGGCGATACCAACTGCCAAAGTACATCTCCATCATCTTTGGTAGCCCAAAGTTCTCGAAGTCTTACCCAAAATTGAAAATCAACCAAAACCATTTCATCATTGAGACCTAAGATAACTGGTGAAATCTTGCATGTAGTTTCTGTTTTATTTTTTGTTCACACTTTCCCAATAGACACATGTGTCCCTTTCCATTCATTTATTAACTATGTACTTACTTGAATAACTAGATCTACACAATAAGTCTCTACTGTGTATTACAAAGGATGATATATTTAGAAAAAGATACTTAAATAGATACCAAGAACAAAAACAAAATCGTTTGTCATATGAATGTTTATCCGGTGAGGATCGCAGCCACGACCCGCGGCATAGAATTTGATAGTGCCAACGTCGCCATTCCTTAAAAAAGCTGAGACTATTCAAAGCCTCGATATAATCCGTTGTCGTATAAAAGTCCAGAGATATGATCCCGGAGCGCGGGGATAAAGAAGCGTGGAGTTGTTGAAGGGTCCCCGGGGAGACGTTGTGAAGAGTGTGTGACGTGTGCACCCACTCGGCAGAAACCCTCCGCGGTTTTTAACTTAATATTCTTGCAAGCAAGGTCGACGTGACTTACAACTTCTCGTAATGTGCTGCTTGTATATTTCTTGGTTTTTGTCAAACGCATTTGCGAGAGCGTATCTCGGAATAACACAACTTAGTACCTCCCGCTTTCCACCAACGAATAACTAGATTCCTTGAATGATCTTGGGCCTTCGTTCAAATATATTCACCTAATGTGCCACCACACACAGACACACACACACACAAAGTTTAACAGACTAAAAATACTCCCATGTTCCTAAGAAAAGTATGTTGTATCTAATAGGTAACGCCTATTAAAACGCGCCAGTGGCACGACCTAGTGCGTACAATACGACCATCTTCGTTTCTGTGATTTACTCTAATAGAAATATGAGTTATTAACTTAACGCCTTGGGGCTGCCATCTTTACGATTGTATTTGCAATGATCTAGCTGATAAAATAAATTATACGCATTCGAAAAGCGAAAAAAGCGCCTACAAGGGTTTTTTATCTGATTTAAGTATTTAAAATTATTATTTTATGGAAAATTATACTGGTAAAAAACAACACTATTTATTTTAACCCGTAGAGTGTTTCGTACATACCCGATGTGCAGCGAAAAAATTGGCCGTAAGTGATTCGTGAACACCTGACAACGAACATGCAAAACGAACGTGCTTCTATTGGCCGCTTGTTTGGCCACTCTACGTCCTCTTTACTTTTTGGTTCGATATTTTTAATCAAACTAAAAACGTTATTTTAAAAAAACGAAAAATAAGAAGTGGTTTATGCTGACGCCAATAAACTGGATAATACAAGTGTTTAAAGTGATCCTCGATGTAGTGGACTGTAAGGATGCTGGCGGTGATGAACTTGAAGGGCAGCAAGGTGGAAAATATAATAAAAGCACCAATTATTACTAAATATGCAGAAAAGCGTGTATTCACGAACTTCACATGTACAGAACAGGAAACCCATACGGAAATGTTGCCATTATAATAAAAAAATACAAATTTAATGTTGGTGTTGCCAACATATTGGGGCCCACAAAGTTACCAAGTACTATACAGGATAACATTAAGTTTTTAAACAAAGGGGCGGACATAGCACATAAAAAAAAGGAATTTGAGTTCTAAGAACAACCTAGCGCTATTTAAATAGGTACACTATTTTTAAAAAGATAGAACTTAATTAACACTTAATATGTAAGACTTAAACAGTAGTTAGGTATATATCTGTCAATATAATGTATCTTAATGTATGTTTCTCAATGAACATTTTAATTTACTTGTGTAATTTTAGTATTCTATATACCAATAAATGGCTTACATTCGTAATGTACATTTTGTTGGAATGCTAAACAATAATCACTGCTCATTACTTCAACATAAGTATACTGACTGACATAGCAATACAAAAGAAGTTGGTACCAACTCTGAATTAAATCTAATTAAAAATTAAAACTTAACTAAATAACCATTAACAATCATTAATGGGAAACAAACACACTTTTGTAATAGACCTTACATGTTTTTTGTGATTAGGTGTCATTACTTCAAAGGCTCTTACAAGATTATCATTACCAGGGAATACTTTAGTTATGCGAGCCATAGGCCATGACAGGGGAGGCGTATTTTCATCTTTCAGTAAAACTAAATCTCCGACCTTTACATTAGTGGTGACATTTTTCCACTTTGGCCTGGATTGTAAAATATTGAGGTAATGTTTGTGCCATATTTTCCAAAATAACTGAACCATACTATTAGTAATATTCCACAATCTTAACCTAGTTACAGGAACTTCCGAAACATCATGGTCTGGATAGGATACTAATGCTGCACCGGTTAGGAAATGGCCAGGAGTAAGTTAAGTAAAATCATCTATATTGGATGTAAGAGGAACCAAAGGTCGTGAGTTCAATATTGCTTCTATCTGTGACAGAACAGTACATAACTCTTCGTATGTTAGAACAGACGTTTCAATGACTCTCTTTAAGTGAAACTTAGTGCTTTTTACAGCAGCCTCCCACAGCCCACCAAAAACGGGCGAGTAACTCGGAATGAAATGAAAGTTAATGTTTAAGCGAGTTGCATAATCATTAACCTGTCTTTGGTGATCCGGAGAGCTATATAGCTTATATAAATCAGCTAATTGGTTTCGTGCCCCTCTGAAAGTTGCGCCATTGTCACAAAATACATCACTGGGCAGGCCACGCCGTGAAGCAAACCTTTTGAAACTCGCGAGGAATGTGGCAGTGGTCAAATCAGAAGTCAATTCTATATGTATAGCTTTAGTAGCAAAACAAACATAAATGCAAATGTAACCTTTGCTTATTACAGAGCGCCTCACGCGAGATTGCTTCACGCTTATAGGACCTGCGAAATCTATTCCTACTTTTTGAAAAGGATGGCACTGTTGCACTCTTTCAGAGGGAAGCGAGCCCAACAGCTGTTTTGAGGCTTCTGCCTTTAATCTGAAACAAGTTATACATTTGTGAATTATTTTCTTAATTATTCTAATACCATTTATTATCCAATATCGTTCATTTAGATGTGCCAATAATATCTTAGGACCAGCATGTAACAACCTTTTATGTTCAGAAAGTATAATAATGTTAGTTATGTGGGAAGCCTTTGATAATATTATTGGATGCTTCTGTGAATAAGGTAAACTGGAATTGTGTAAGCGTCCACCTACACGGAGCAACCCATTGCCATCCAGAAATGGATGTAAAGACTTTAATGGGTCACATATAGTTTTATTTTCTTTAATGCCACACATCTCAGCTGAAAAATGAGTAACTTGTTCCAGTTTGATAATAGTTAATAATGAATGTTGCAGTTCACTACTAGATAAATACCTATTTTTGTTTCTTAAGTCATTGTTTTTAATTTTGCAATTATTGTAGAACCTCATTACATATGCAACAATTCTAGTTAATTTATGTATGTCGGAATGCTTTTCAAATACAATATCATGGTTATCCTGAGCCTTAGCCGTAGAAGTGACACAGCTGGAGAGTGCAAATTCAGACAGAACTACAGGTAAGTCTTGGGACATAGATTCAGAGTTAGTAAGTTTGACCTCTGGCAGCATGGTGGGCAGTTCTATGTCACCCTTCTGGAGAGTATACTCACGGTCGGCGAGAAAATGGGGACCCTGCCACCACATTGAATTGCAGGCCAGATCATTTGGAGGGACACCCCGTGTAATGTAGTCAGCGGGATTATCTTGCGTGCTGACATATTGCCAACACCATTCACCTGACAACTGCAATATAACCTTTATTCTGTTAGCGACATATGCATTTAGCTGCGTAACCTGCGTTTGTAGCCATGCAAGGACTATTTGTGAGTCAGTGAACAGAAATACATTATCTATTTCTATTTTAGCACACACTACCTCATGAACTTTCACAATAAGTTTTGAAAGAAGTAGGGCAGCATTGAGCTCCAGTCTTGGCACTGTCAGCTGCTTGTCAAGAGGATTTAAGCGTGATTTGGAGCAAAGCAAATGTAAGGTTGCGTCAGCATTTTCATTAAGTACCCGTAGGTATACACAGCAGCCATAGGCTGTTGAGCTAGAGGCATCAGCGAACCCAATTAACTGTATAGCTTTGGCACCTTCAGTATTTATATTACGTGCAAGTGCAATGGGAGGCATAAGAGCAAGGTCAATAGCAAACAATGACCATTCCTTCTGTAAGGGGTCTGGTAGAGGAGAATCCCCGCAAACTTTTTCAGCCCACATTTTCTGAATGAACCTTTTTGCTAAGACAATCACAGGAGAATTCAAACCAAGGGGGTCATAAAACTTTGCAATGTAACTTACTATCTCACGTTTAGTGGTCAGAGTACTTGCTTTAGAAGATTCTGGGTATGCAAGGGTAAGCTTGTCATCTTGAACATTGAAATGAAGACCCAAAGTTTTTAAAGTTAAATTCTTATCTTTTAAATCTATTACATCAAAATATTGCTGATTTGGTGGAATGTCATTTAGAACCTCAATGACATTTGATGCTCACTTGTGAGTCTGAAAATTACCCCTTTTAAGCAGTTCAATTATTTGTCTTTTGGCCTCCAGAACGGAATTCAAATCATTGCTTGAATATAAAATATCATCGACATAGCTACAGTTACGTATAACAAAGGCTGCCAAAGGGAGCTCGCTTTCATATTGAGTGGCAAGTTCATTTAAACACTGAGTAGCAAGATAGCTGGAACTCTTAAGTCCGTATGTAACTGTATCTAATTGTATACACTTGACTTCTTCGTTGGGACTCTCTCTCCACAGGATATTTTGCAAAGGACTATGCAATGGATTTAAATTAATGCATCTAAACATGCGTCTTATATCTGTGGCAAACATATAATTACCAAGGCGAAATAATAAAATAATGTCAAATAAATCTCGTTGAACAACAGGGCCATTCAGAAGTACATCATTTAATGAAACCTTTTTATTAGTTTTCATGGATCCATCAAAGACAACTCTAAGCCTTGTGGATTTGCTGCTTTCATTAACCACAGGATGGTGTGGAAGGAAATAAATTGCATCATTATGTAAATCATAGTCCTGAATTTTAATAAAGTGACCATGACCTGAATCAATAATTTCATTAATGAACCTTTTATATTGCTCATACAAAGATGGATCCATAAGTAGCCTTTTCTCTAAATTTGAAAACCTTTTGAGGGCTAGATCAAAGGAATTGCCTAAATAATAATTAAGCTGCTGTAACGGCACTTTGAGTGGTAAGTCTACTTGAAATTGATTGTTATTTAAACTTACTGTATCATGAAAAATCTGTTGACATAACTCAGTTTCTGGGGACTTTTCATTAAATAGCATAGGAACATCTTCTGTTTTCCAAAATGACTTCAAGGTCTCATTTATATTAGAGTCACAGTTAGTACATAGTAAAGATACCTTATTAGCAGTAGTATGATATTGGTAACATTCAGGCAATCTCCCAGCCAAGACATACCCAAATTGTGTATTAACAATGTTCGGGCACAGGGCTGAACCTTTTTCATTATTCTGCTGAGTTTGAGGCAGGAGCACCTGGAAGAACACATCACACCCCATTAACATATCTATATCACTAGGTATATTGTAGAATTCATCTGCCAATTGAATATCAGCTGGCAATATAAAATTGGGCAATTTAATCTGCGGCAATTGGCACGTAATTTGATCAACTACATTGCAGTTGATAGTTAATTTGAACTGCGAAGTCAAAGATTGAACTTGAAGCGGGATACTAAACTTGATTTTATTTGTAGTGTTAGTAATGCCGACAATATTAATGTTGCTTTGCTTCGGTGAAAGACCTAAAGTTTTCACTAATTTATTGGTAACAAATGATACCTGTGACCCACTATCGAGTAGAGCCTTGACAACCAACTCCTCACCATTCTTCTGCAGAATCTTTACTCGGCATGTAGGAAGTAAAGTCTGAATATTACTATTATTTGATAGTAATGCTACAGGAGCGACTTGCTCATCAACATGTAATAGTGTGTTGTGCTGTTTTTTGCAAATTTTACATCTAAAGTGGTACCTACACTTGTGTGCATGGGGGTTAAGGCAAATTTTGCAACAGTTATTTTCATTAATTAATGCTATTCTGTCTAACACTGGTTTTAATTTAAAGGAGGGACAGTTAAATAATCTGTGTGGCAACCTACAATCTTGGCATGAAGGTGGTTTCACATAGGTGGGTGCTGTGTTCACTGCATACTTAGGCCTTGCTGATGGAGTTAGCTGGGCTTGATGTCCATTTACACTCTCCAGAGAGAAGGCTCGCCTTTCGAGAAACTCCAGAAACTCCTTGATGGACGGCTCTGCCTTTATGTTACGATCCATTTGAAAGGCACGCGCTGTGTAGGCATCCAACTTGCGGGTTAACACGCAAATAAGTATTGGGTCCCATTTAACTACATTAGGATTTAAATTTTTTAAAGCTGCTATTTTTTGTGTTACATATGAAATGAAGTTCCTAAGAGATTCTACATTTGAGCTTACATTACTCATGTCTAAAATCTGTGATATGTGTTCATTTATTATTAAATAATCATTTTGGTATCTCTGTTTTAGAATGTTCAATGCTTCCACATAACTTTCATTACACATGGGCAAGTTTTTTATAAGGTCTGACGGTTCACCTTTCAGACAGTTTCTCAAGTAATATAAACGTTGTACATTATCTAATGAAGTGTTGTTATGGATCATAGATGTAAACAAGTTATGAAATTGGGTGTACTCACAATATTTTCCCGTAAATGGTTCAATTTCAATGTTCGGAAGTCTGGCTTGTGCCACAGGACATGATGACAGAGGAGGAGATAATTTTTTGCAGGAAATGGCTGCATTCACTCGGGAAAGGCATTCTAGATATTTGTGCTCATAGTCTTCAACTTTTTCACCATCTTGAGGTTGAATGTCTAAAATTTGCATGTTTAGAACCTCATATTGTTTGAATAATTCAATAAGGCGATCCTTTTTAGCTTCAATTAGCATTACTGAACATTTCAAAAACGCGTCGGTGTCATCAAGCACCACATTGTATAATCTCGTCAAAGCTGCCTTCACATATCCTCTGGCACTCACCAATTCTTTACACTTCTCTTCCATTTTATTACAGATATAAGCAACTATTATAGTACCTATTGCACAAATCTAAAACAATTATTGCCTTACAGGGCATGAACTAAACACAACACAAATAGGTTAAAATGGCGACTCGACGCTCGCTCTCGCTGTCTGTTCTGCTAGCTGCTATTGGATGCTTTATCGGTGTCGATAAAGTAGCACGAACAAAAACGCGGGAATTTTCATTTTGACAAATCACGGCAGCGCACAATTTGGTTGTTCGTTGCAATTCGACGAATCACGGCACGGCAGCGCACGATTTGGTTGGTCGATGCAATTCAACGAATCACGGCAGCGCACACTTAAGTTGCTTGTTGTTGTTGCTATAAAAATAACCACAGCTAATTCGATGTCGACGTATTTTTTTTCCAGATGATAGCGCTTCTTTCTTTGTAGCAGAAAGCAGATGTGATAAGTTATCCGTGAATCACACGTACTGAAGCACAAAATGCGAAATATGATGAGCAATAATGGCGGATGCATTCACTGCTCGCTTGGTAGCTTCAGTCTCACGCCGCGACGCTTTTTCATTAAAACGGCGAAAGGACCATGTTTAAAGTGATCCTCGATGTAGTGGACTGTAAGGATGCTGGCGGTGATGAACTTGAAGGGCAGCAAGGTGGAAAATATAATAAAAGCACCAATTATTACTAAATATGCAGAAAAGCGTGTATTCACGAACTTCACATGTACAGAACAGGAAACCCATACGGAAATGTTGCCATTATAATAAAAAAATACAAATTTAATGTTGGTGTTGCCAACAACGAGTATCACAACTAGAACGCGCACTTCAACTGTTAATGAGGTGCGCGTTCTTGTTGTGATATTTTATTTGTTTTAAGCAGGAACATTGAGTATTACTTATAATTATTATACTAGGAAATTATGTAGATCATGATACAAATAACAGTTTTAAAAAAATATGAATTAGGTACCTTGTGACAAAAGCGACAAACTTTTGTTACGGTAATGGCGAAAGACGCCCCCCTTTTTTAGTGCTGTGTTACTTATAAAAATAAAATTTGAAGTGTATATTGTGTTTAGAAGTGTATATGGGGAAAAAAATATACACAGCACGTTACGTGCAGTCTACAGTAGTCAGTCAGTTAAGTGTTGCTAGTTCATTAAAATAACACTTTGTGACGATCTGAGTTACGCCTGTTTTGTTTCTTGGCGGGAAGTTTTTGTTGGATTACGGAAAGTGCCCGAGGTAAGATTTCAGGAACTAGGGAACGAACGGAGATAAAGTTTCTTTCTAGTGTAGGTATTTCTTTGTGAAGATGCGAATCTTGCTAAGATTTTTCACGATTGTTTTTTCCAGCGTTAGGGTGAACATACTTTTATGAATCATTTAGAAGCAATTAATGTACTGATTTTTTTTCCTGTTTGTCTCATATAATGCCTCACAATTGAGAGAAAAGTATTAAATATAATTTTTACATTAAACTACATATTGAAATAAAAATATCAAAATACATATGAAAGTGTAAATATTGAACGGAAAATATTGAAAAACCAAACTTCAATCAGCTAGTTAATACACAATATTTTATTATATCCCTACGTCATGATTTTAAACACAATTTCAAACCTTTATTAAGGTTTAAGGTTTAAAGACATTTATTCTCATAAAGACATACGCCACTTACATGAGAACATGAATACAAAAAATAATTATAATAACAATCATTCGTTGCCATACATCGCAAAACGATCAAACAGATGTTTAACAAAATATGTTTTTTTTTCTTATATAAATTATTGGACTAGGTACCGATTGACAAGCTAAATATTAACAAGCTATTTTAAATTTTGAGCACTTATTATAGGGCCTGTTTTATATATATAAACTTCTTTCACGCCTTATTTGATTTACAATTTAGGCAAAATAAAACTTAAATAAAATAAAATTTGGACCGTTTTCCCTTACTTATATTTTACCGTTATGGAAGTGGAAACTCTGCGGAAACGCTTGTAATAAGCTTATTTGAATAAGCCAATTTTGATGTGATTTACGGCTAAGCCTTGTTATAAGGGAACGTCGGATGAATTATGTTTTTTTTCATACGAATTGATACTGTTTTTCAACTTTGCTGCTTCAAGATTATCCCATGTAACCTATCTTAACCCTATATTTAGATTAACCTATCTTTACACTCTAGCAAAAACAATAATGTATTATTGTTTTTATTGCTAAAGTACCTGATGAGTATTCTGGAAGTACAGATCTGTACGTCTACCACGAGTTGCCACTTTAAATTTACGTCATCGTTCGCGTAAACAAGTATTGGGATTTGACATTGTCATGTCATGGCATGTCAAATCCCAACACGATTCTTTACGCGAACGATAACGTTGATTGAAAGTGGCAACTCGTGGTTGACGTACTGAAATGTTTAATTATAAATTTTCTTATTTTTAAAAGTTTACTTACAGAACAGTTTTTGCTTATCAGAAAATTTATTTTTCTATAGGCTAATAAACCTCGAGATATCCAGCGTGTCCGTGGGAGAGAGCTAATTTCAGGTACCTCTGGGCTGGCAGCGGTGTGCACCACCACCGCCACGATGGCAGCTCAACGTTCGAGCTTCGCAGTGGTTCCAGGTCCACCGGTATTAAGTTCCACCTTCACGACAAAACGAGGACTTACGGGAGTTATGCTATAATTATGCTTATTACCACTTAAACTTACTTACCTGCAAGCCACATTGCCTTTAGTTCGATACCTAACAGATTTCCTTATGTCTGATTCGATCCTTTTTTTTGCGTCAGGAAATGCATTTAGGCATTCCCAAGGCCCTGGGTTCGGGACACCTGGGATATGTGGGACTCGGAACTCCTGGGAAAACAGAGACCCCTACCCACTAAAACCTAACGGTGGTCATCTTCGGCGCAGAATGCAAGGGACCCGGGATCCCCTATGAGGGAGAGACTCCTCGCAGGACCCTTCGGCCCGCAAGGCCGCCTGGCAGCCAGCCTCGGGAGGAGCAAGCTCAACTCCAGTGCACGATAACACAGACCACTGTGTCCGAAGACACGTGTTAACGTCTTCCTCGGGATCGCAAACCGAATCACACGCAGGCCCCTCCATGTCTGATTCGATCCTATATCAACTTGCTAAAATGTCGTTCCTGTTACACATTATCAAATACAGTCTGAAAACGATGTCCATTACGTTACTCGACCGGTCACTACGACAGCAGCCTTGAGAATCTTTGATCGGTCACAAAAGTGTCTGACATATAAAGCACAACAATGTTCCGAATTGTATTCCACTGGCACATTCGTTTCGCAAATCTAAATGTTCAGATATCGCGAGTTGGAAGTAGGTCGTCCTGCCTCGAACGGGTAGAATGACGTAATTTGCCGAGTGGCCGATAATGGGCCCGGTCTTTGTGACCTTTGCAATATTTCGCCTCTTTACCCTACCTGGCGCTTTCCTTTCGAGTTTCCACGTAATTTGAATAGTGAGGAATTGTTTTATTTTCTTTAACTTTGCCACGTGAAGGGAAGGGTTTGTGTGTGATTTTTGCAATTTTGTAGGTGGCATTTATTAAATTATTGTATGTAAGCAAAATTTTATTTATTTAAATCAATATCTAGGACATTTACACGACGACACGATTGGCGCAGTGCGCTGTAGCACGGTTTTCTTGCCTAGATTTCCGTAGTGTCCCGGGTTCGATTCCCGGTCGGGTTAATTCAGGAAATGATCTTTTCTGAATTGATTCGGGTCTGGGTGTGCTGGGAGACGCCCCTGGCTTATTTCCTTGTGTGGTACCTCGTAACACAGGGATATTAATCCCTACTACGAGACCATTACTCACCTCTAGTACCTCCAGACCTGTTGTATGGCGAAAAAAAAAAAAAGTTATTCAATTTATTCAATTCAATTTACACAAAATTTCTGAACTATTTTTTTATTATCTGCTTCAGCTAAGTTTTGTAGAATTAGCGCTAGCACGTCATGGGGTCTGTCTACAGCCAACAGCCAGCTCAATTTGAGCTCATCAGGCAGCAATGCGTAGTCAGCTGGAGGATTTCCACCTTTAGGCCTACTCAGTCTTCTCATCAAGAAACAACTCCGACGCGGTGGTAGTCGCATTATGTCTGTATACTGTTTATTTACATATCCATATTAAAGGTATTTATGTCTATTATTTAGTATATTTTGCTGTAAATTTGACGATTTGAAAGTACTGATACAGTCTATTCGAATAAAGTTATTTGAGTTTGAGTTTGAGGTACTCGTATGTACCGAAAACATCCAGAGCCTGTCAGGAAATATTTTTGTACAGATTCGGTGCAGACTGAGGCAGTAGTACCGAAAGGGAAACGCACCGATCCGGTGAGAGAGAAGCCTGAGTATTGCTGACAACACTTGAGTTCTCAGAGTCTCAGCGTGTCTTACCATAAATGAGTACACTGCTTGTGTGCCTCCAACGTAATATAGATACATAGTAAAAGAACCCAGTAAGTACTATTACTTAGTGTTAGTGCACATTCTTTAGTATACTCGTAAAATACATCATATAAATAAATAAATAATTAATAAATCCCTGGACATTATTCCACACAGCGCCATCTAGCCCCAAAGTAAGCTAATTGAAGCTTGTGTTATGGAATACTAGACAACGGATAAACATACTTAAATACATTTTCTTTTTGTAAATACATACTTATTATACATAGGAGACACCCAGACCAGTACAAACAGACATGTTCAGGCACACAAATGTTTGTACTGTGCGGGGATCGAACCCGCGACCTCTGGTGTAGTAGCCAACTTCTTAACCATTACACCAAGTCGGTCGTCGACTATAGTCATAAAACACATCTTAGCCTGTAAAAACACACGAACGTCAAGAGTCTGCACGCAAATTTAACTTTTCCGTTCAACGTTTTAATAAAATCACAATATTTATCAATACCCGACGTTTCACTCAAACTATTCATGTTTCTTTAACAAGGTAAAGAATAAAGTTTAAAGAAATATTGAGCTTTAAATTTAAATGCAGTAAACCTGTTATTTACTACGCTGCATAAAACATTTTGCATTTCGTGACGAAGTGGAGTTTTTCTATTTCAATTTCCAAGAAAAACATCAATTTTTTTTCATTTGCAAATCTTATTGGTTATTCAACTCAAATTAAACCGGCTAAAAGATTGTTGTGCATGTTTTAACTACACTTATTTTTATCCGAAGTCACGAATTTACTACTTTATTTCTAGATAACAATAAGAACAAAACATAATATAACTAACTCAACCCGTTTTACAAAAATAAAATCTTGTGACGCTTAGCAGGTATGCGTTACTGTTTTGGACGACTAATTATTACGACATGCATTTCACGGTAAGTACACAGCTTTTAATCATTTACAAGTTTAACCGTTTGGAAGTCTGTGATCAGAATGTCTACTACGAGTACCACGAGAGTCTGTCACTTAAACTACGATAGTTGACTTCAGAAAATATAGCATTTTCGCTACCATTTATAATCTGTACCGAAATCCCATACGAAATCGTCATCGCGGTCAATTCGGACGCTGTTATTGGTGTTATTAACTAATGCCACTTAGAGATATCTATTTGACGGTTTAATTTATTCACAGCTCCAAGGAAATATGATTGCAGACCTAAGTTTTCTATATTTACATATTTCAACAACATAGCACCTACTTTGGTGGTCAAACAGGATAAGAATGTGAGGAGTGAGAAGGTCACTTCTGAGGTACGGAACCCTAAAAACACATTCTCCATCTCAGCACGTGTATAAAACGCGTTAGATAAATATTTTTGAACACCTTTTTTATGTCTGCCTACATCATCGTCTTGGCTCGACATTGCACTTAAAAAATCGTGCAGTGATTATCGTAAACCGGGCGTATGTCTTTGTTTTAGAGTTCGTAAAACAAAACGAGCTATTCAGCCGAAAAACATTTCACCGAGCATTTGTGGATTATTTTTCCGTCGTCCCCCTTTTCATCCGAATCAGGACGATAATTCTTGTATTATCGTTACTCCGTTTTATCAGCCGTCTATTTGCATTAGATCTTTACAAATTTTGCAATGATTTAACGAATTCTAATATGTTTTAAATCATGTCGTATATACGAGGTCGAGGCCGCTGCTGCAATGTCATTAACAAGCAGCTCATTACATCATTATACATATTTCAGTACGTCTACCACGAGTTGCCAAACTAAATTTACGTTATCGTTCGCGTAGAAAAATATTTTGGGATTTGACATGACCTAATATGGATAATTTCATAAAATGGCCCCTTAAATATTAATTAAACGTCACATGTACGTCTCCCTTGAGCTTAGGTCACGAAACTACAATAATACAGCTTGTATGTCACTTTTAGTTTCATTTATATTCATTTGAGGCGCTTTTACTGAAATTTCATACGGTGTAAGTGTAAGAGCAACACACCACGATGATTTCAAATTGATTTGAACGATTTTAAATGTCGAAATCGTCGTGGCGTGTTGCTCTTGGCAAATTTTATTTTATCTATGCTCTTGGCTAGTCCCTCTGGTTACTACTGGAATACAGTGAAGAATATTCAACGCAGCCGCTAATGGCGTCGACGCACCACTAGATGGCGTTGTACGTCATTGAATCGCGCTATGATAATGTTCCAACATTGTTACTTAAGCGAACGGTAATCAGTTTTTGATGAAGCACTGGTGAAGATGAATAACTCCGTTAACAATTTTTGAGAAAGCGCATCCATTTGGATGCGTGTGTGACGTGAAGTGAAGGGTTAGAGAAGAGAGAGACTAGCTAGCTAAAGTATAGTTGACTTGACTTAAGAGCATAAACGCCGTCGATCTCCGTTTTGACTCAAAATAGACAGTTTTGTTTTTCTGCGCGAACGATAACGTAAATTTAGAGTGGCAACTCGTGGTAGACGTACTGACTTCCAAAATTAAGACAGATCGAATAATATCTGCTGCACGAAAATAACAGTAAAATAAGTATTTTATTACAGTGTAGTGAACGTAAAAACTTAAGTAGGTAACATGCTCGATTTTCATCGGAAAAGCTGACTGAAATTATTCACAGTGATGTATTATTTTATGTTTTCTTCTTTGTTAAAACGGTTGGAAATCTTTTGTTTGTAAACAATAATTTAAATAAAAATAATTGGAATCATTTACAAAAAGGTTAAAAAGAGTTGAATGTTAAATGTGAATTTGAGATCATTTTGTAATTAATTAAGCATTTCCAAAATAATTAACTTTCATTCCTTGCGTACCATCTCATTTTAACACAAATAAAGTCGTCGCCGTTTCGCCTGAAGGCTGCGGCTAATTGTAACCCAAAATTATATTTTTGGACAATGTATTTCCAAGTACCTATAAATATTCTTTTGTAATTCTACTCTCTGTCGGACTGAACCCACCATTACGAGATAGCCTGCAGGCGAATTAAAACTGACTTGTGTACGTTTCAGTGGCAACCTTACTACGCCTTGTGAAATCCTTTCAGATATTTCATGCGATTAAGTTTAGTGTTGGATATTTTGCTATTTCACGCTTATGTTTTACACTGTTACTGAAGCTAAAAACGTTGTTATAACCATATCTAATTATTTTTGTGTTGGAGAACGCTATAGGGATGGATGGAGTATCCATGCCTTTAGCGTCCCATCCCTTTAGCGTTCCATCCAGCGTTCCATCCAGCATTCCATCCCGGGTTTATCCCGATTTTTTTGTTCTATTATTAGGGCATCGCCGTGCTTTGGAAGGCACCTAAAGCAGTTGGTCCCAGCTGACATCGCACGATCAGTCGTCAAGCCTAGTTGGAGGCCTAAGAGTGGTTTGATAACATTGGTCAGTAAGGATTATCACTGGCCTTATATTCACCTTCAAAATAATCCGCACTGAGCTCGCGTGTTGGAGTATGGCTCGTGCCACTTCATAAATTGAGGCAGTATTTCCTGAAGAACAATGGTAACCATTTATAAGCTAAACTAGTATTAACTGTGAGTTTTATTTTGACTAGCTTGTAAAAGTTTAATTGATCTACTAAAATGTTAAATAACACAATATACTTGTAATAATGGATTTCCTACAAACCAAATACATTTTTCCAGGTACACTATTTTCCAATATCGCATTGCTAGCGGAAAACACGAATATCGATAACAAAAATATTAATATTTGTTTGCGAAGGGTTCCATAAACCGAGATCAAAGGGGATGTCAGAACTGAGTTAAGGAAATGAGAGGGTAGTATGTAAATTTGTCAAAGACGTATATAGCGACGAGTAACTGAAAGAAACCAAATGCCAATCCTGAATGTGGATTACGACAGCAAATATACAATGTTATAACTGTGCAAATGACCGTCATGTCCTCCAGGATTCAAATCTGTCCAGTACGTCTTCCACGTAACATTGTTATCGTATGTACGTACGTACGTAAAATAGTACTGGGATGACACATGACATGACATAACAATGTCAAATCCCAATACATTTTTTTACGCGAACGTTAACGTAAATTTAAAGTGGCAACTCGTGGTAGACGTACCGTTATTTTCCCGTGCATAAGCTCCCAGACTCCAACATGAAGTCATAAAGCCAACTTCGCCGTGTCTCTTAATTATTTAACAATGGCACCCGCGAGGACGCCTCCGTCGGCACTCGCGTATGCAAATTAATGTTGTCAATAAGAAAATTACTCTCAAGACGAGTGCAAGATTTTAGGGTTGATGGAAAAGTTACTGTGGTTTTCTGTTTTGAGAATATTTAATCTGGAGAAATCTCACGGGGCAACACTAACCAAGCTTATAAAGCTGATTACGATATGACTGGCGTAGTGCTGGTACTGGTAGTGCTTGTAGCACGGATACTCGCCTTGGCTTGCGTGATGTCTCTTTAAAGTTGGACGGCGGTCATCGGATACCTATTTTGAGGGTTAAAAAAGAAGATTTGACGTTCGTTGGCTTATTATTCATCAATTGTTTGGCTTATCCTTTAACAACATTTGGGAGAATTAAATGCCCATTGTCGTTTCTAACAAGAACACAATAGAATTACACTGATAACATAAGCATATTTAGTTTCTAGGACAACTACAATGTTTGCGAAACTATATTCTACTAACAATATTTGCATTTTGATTCTACGTCAAAACTATTTGTCCTGAACATCCAATCAATTAGTACTGAACTAATTAGTTTGAGATTGATGGCAACTAATCCAAACTACGAGAATGTCAGTAAACAGCTGTTATTTACCTTCAGGTATTTAACTAAGCCAGACAACGTTATTATTTAGGTAATAATCTTACGGGATTCATAAGATGTTCGTCACGTCATTATATTTTCTTTACTAGTCGACGCGGATTTTAATTTACTTGTTAAGTTAGTGTAGTACACTCTTCTCTTTGACTTTATATTTAAGTTCGTGCTATACCGAAATAGCAGTGAATGTCGAAATAAACTAAATTTACATACAGGGTGTCCAGGAATGCCGAGCGTGTATTAGGGCACAAGGGCAGCAATTCGAGCATCTGTTGTGATTTATTGTTTTAAAATATTTTCTATAAAAGTTATGCTTCTGTTTTTTTTACTATCACCTTATACCTCGAGGTTTAAATAACAAACCATTTTTGCATTTTACTGTCGCATTTTACTCGTCACAACTTGTTTTTTAATAATGTAAATAAGCAGCTAATATTTACTCTTATAATGGTTTTTGTCAAAATTACGTTCGTTACATTTTCAAAAAAATCGGTGCCTCTGGTACTAGAATACCATTTTTTTTAATTTTTAATGAAAACGCACAAGTGTTGTGTGTATCTTTCCGAATTCACCACGAAACAAGCTATTTTTAAACTATGTTGTACAAAACTCTCATTTTTTTTCATTACTGTAGGTTAAATTTATGTGCTAAGAAAATTTCAACAAAAATTGTGTTTTCTCGTTTTTGATAGAAAAAATACTTTTCAGTGAGTAGAGTAACTATTCACAATTAATTTGATGTAAAAAAAAATACTGGAGAAGGAATTTTTCATTAAGATATGCTAAAAAATCTGTTTCATGGTAGAGATTCTTCGTTAATTCTGAAAATGTTGCAAAACTTTAGAATTGTAAAATTTCGCTGGACATAAATATTGAAATATTTTGGTAGATATTGATCCCAGCTAGCACCCCCTGCAGTATGTCGTACTATTTCCTGAACAGCCTGCATTACATTTCTCTGTCTTTAAACTCGATTGAACCCAATTGTAACGTCACAGAAGCATTCAAAAAGTGATTCGCTTGATTTTCATCTAAGTATACTTAATATCTTAAAGAGGAAAGATTTGATTTTTATTTATTTGTTTGTATTGAATAGGCTCCGAAAACACTGACCAATTTTAAAAATTCTTTCACCAATATGAAGCTACATTATCAGGAAGTGACAAAGGCTATATATTATAATGATTGAACAAATCATTCCTAGATTGGAAAATACCCACGGAGCAAGCTGGTTTCGTCCGCGGAAAGGGCACACACAGGAGCAAATTCACAACATCGGGCAGATTATAGAGAAGTGTTTCGAGTTCAATACCCCAGGGATAATGTGATATGTTGATTACCAGAAGGCTTTCGACTGTGTGAGGTGGCGTCAGCTATGGCCGGTCGTTGTGGAGACTGGCGTTCCGAAACACCTCGTTTCACTCATACGGAACCTTTATGAAAGGGATATGGGACGATATAGGTAGGGAACGCGACATCGGACCGCTTTGTTTCTCGAAAAGGCGTCAGACAGGGGTGCGTCATATCCCCCATTCTCTTTAACATATATGGCGAGTATATCATGAATCATGAACCCTTGAGGGATGGTAAGGTGGGATCAAGATCGGAGGTGCCAACATCTTAAACCTCAAATACGCCGATGACACTACACTATTCGCTTCCACTAAGACTGAAATGCTACTTAACCTGTTGAGACGCTTGAAGGTGTGCAGTGAAGATTTAGGCCTCTCTGTCAACAAACAAAAGACCAAACTGATGAAGGTGGACCGCTCTGGAACGATGCAGGATACAGGCACTCTTAGTGAATACGACACCGTAGCTCAGACTTTGGAAGTCTCAGTTATGTAAAAAACAACAGGGGTGACTGTGAACCTGAGATCCGACGGCGAATTGGAAGGGCCAAAAAAGCGATAAGCAATCTTCGGAAAATCTGGAAGGATGGTAATGTCTCCAATAGGACCAAGATCAACATAGTCGACACGTTGGTTATTCCGATGCAAATCTAGGCACACGATAGCGTGTCGGAGCCAAGTTCAAGCTAACAGAATTGGCGAGCAGCACCGTGTGCAATATTACACGAATCATATGGAGCCACTTTTGACCAAAACTATTTTACGTAAACATGTCAAATTTGGCTTATCTATTGAGACCCGCGAGTTAGATATGTATTTCAAGTTTCATGAATACAACTCAAACGATTATTTGGATATTAGCGTCAAAAAATCGTCATTGTTGTGACTGTCTGACCAATAGATCAAAAAGAAAACCCAGTTCCAGATGACCTAGAAAGTTCAAATTTGGTGTCCAGATAGGTGGTTGAGTGATTACAAAGGGGAAAATCCGACACTAGTATTTTTTTATTATTTATGTTAAAAAAATAATGTTTCAGAAATGATGAATTTCCAGTGTAAGTTGAGCTCAAATTTATATGATGAACCATATTCGTTAAGGCTCAGCTTAAGCTGGAGGTTTGTCGATTGATCGCCTGAAACGCGTTTCGGAAATGCACGGTCTCCCCTGGTAACAGGTACATTTGTCAACGTAGATTGGCGTAGGCGATTATACAATCTTAATTATTGTACATATTGTAGTATGTATAATTAGCCAATAAACTGTTCCACTGATGGGCACAGGCCTCCATCGTTAAAATCAAGTCATGACTGCAATTTATGCATTTAATTTGGCACCCAGAAAGGTAATTGGGTAAATAAGAAATACAAAGGAAAAAATCATAAACTAGTAAATATTTATAGTTTTATTATAATTTCTCAATTAATTGATTCTATTAGGAACACGCATTACTTAAGTGCCTGTCATGTAAGAATCAACAGTCAAAATTGATGACAGCCGGTCTTTAAGGTCTTCGCGTGATTATATGTATAATAAAACGAGTGGAATACCTACCACTCTTGTAATAAAACGAAAATTAATCTTCTTAACACCCTTACTTCACAATCAGCCACCAACATTTCCATCTCTGATACCTGCCCTGTCAGTAACACTGATAAAAATCCAGGTTGTAACATTGTAATGTTTAGTGACGACATTGGAAAAAGTATAGGCCACATTTTGTATAATAGTTTTGGAAAGTCAGTTATAAATCACTGTTCACCGGGTGCCTCATACTGTGATATCATTCAGAAAATTGCTGAATATAGTTTCAGCCCCAATTCAACCCTTATTATTTTAATTGCAAACAGAGGTACTGTGAACAAGAACCAAATGAAAATACATTGCAATACTTTATGTTCATTAGTTAATGTCAGTAAAATTGTGATGTTCACATTGCCTTACAGTAGGGGTCTGTCACAAGCAGAAAATGAAAAAAGACATAGAATCAATTTGACATTTGATACTGTGACATTTTCAAATAATTTAATAAATCTCATTGACATTAATCCTATTATTAATAATAATATGTACCTGACAAAAGGTAGATTTCATTTATCTAATTATTATAAACGACAGATAGCTATGTCGCTATCTTATTTTTTTAACATTTCAGCCAATTATTTGGCTAAACGCTCTGCTTTTATTGAGCAGAATGATACCATTGTACCACAGACTTTGGAACTTGTTCCAAATAATTTAAATTAGATTCAGAGACAATAGAGGTAAACTCTTGCACATTGTTGACAAAAGAGAAGCCCCAAAATAATTTTATAAACTTTGTGCATCAAAACATGCAAGGCTTCTCTGGCAAAGAATTAGAAGTAGGTTTATTTTTAGACTGTATGGATATACATGTCTTATGTTTAACTGAACACTGGCTGAAAAAAAATGAATGCATGATTAGCATTGATAATTATAGTATCATTAGTTCATTCTTGAGAAGTTCCTCTATTCGCGGTGGGTCACTGATATTAATTCACAATAAGTTTAAATCTAGAGAGCGTAAAGACATAGTAGCACTCTCAATTGAGCGAACTATTGAACTTGCATGCGCAGAGTTAGAGCAGATTATTATTGTGTGTGTGTATAGACCCCCTTCTGCTGATTATTGTCAGTTCGAAGAGACCATGGAAGAAGTACTGAAAAAGGTTTGTAAATCAAACAAGAAGGTGGTTGTATGTGGGGATTTTAATGTTAACATTTTAGATTCTTCTCAGACCTCTGTAAGATTTTTAAATCTTTTTAAATCATTTGATTTACTTAATCTTTTTGATCAACCAACCAGGATCACCGAGTTAACAGCCACCTGCTTAGACAATATTTTTTGTGAAAATATCTCTATTGAGAAATCAATTATAAACTGTTTGAAATCAGATCACTGTGGTCTATTGACCAAATTTGAGCACCGTCATGTCTCTCAATCAGTGGATATTAGTTATAGACCAGTTACCAAGAGTCGAGTAAAAAAGTTTCAAACGAATATAAATAAAAATATTTCTAACCTACTGCCCCAAGGTCATCATAACATAGATGATCAGTATAGGCATCTCTTTGAGATAATATTGCATGAACATAACCGTATTTTTCCTAAGAAGAAAGTAACTGTTGATAATTTTAAGTTTAAATTTAGTGATTGGGCCACTCCAGGCATCCATAAAAGTAGAAATAAATTATACGAATTATATGGATTAAAAGCTAACTCAAACTGTCAAAAACTAGTTGAGCATGTTAAATTATATTCAAAAACATTCAAGAAATCATGTCATATTGCAAAGTCCATTTTTTTGAGAGACAAAATAAAACTGGCTAAAAATAAAATCAAAGCCACTTGGAACATAATTAATAAAGAAACCTGTAAATCTAAACCTCGCGATCACTCATTCTCTCTCAAAATTCAAAATAATGTTATTGAGTCTGAGATTGAAATAGCAAATACATTTGAAACATTTTTTTCTAATATACCTATTGTAACTACAAGCACGTTAAATTCTAGTCCACATATAGCTGAGTCCCTGCTAACATCTAGTGTTGATGGGTGCACAAATCAGTTCTGCTTTGATCATGTTGATTCTCATGACATCCTCAAGGTATTTAAGGAAATTAATATGAAAAATACAGAAGATTTGTGGGGTATTTCGATTAATCTACTCAAATCAATCATTAATACGATATCACCCCACTTAGCTAAACTTTTTAATAATTGCATAGACCAAGGTCAGTTTCCCAACTTGATGAAATTTAGTAAGGTCATCCCGCTTTTTAAATCTGGTAGCAAAAGTGACCCATCTAATTATAGACCCATTTCTATACTACCAGCTCTCAGTAAAATCTTTGAAAAAATTATATTGAACCAGCTGCTTTCACACTTTGATTTAAATAACTTACTACATGAGAAACAATTTGGTTTTACTAAACACAAGAGCACAACTGATGCAGGTGTAGCACTTATCAAACACATATTTGATGCTTGGGAAAACAAGCAAGATGCAGTAGGAATATTTTGTGACCTTTCAAAAGCATTTGATTGCGTGGATCATGAAATATTACTGATTAAGCTAAGACATTACGGTGTTTCAGGTATCTCATCTCAATTAATACAATCCTATCTTACAGATAGAACTCAAAAAGTTAGTATCAACGGAACTGCATCTTCCGGTGCCACCATACGTATGGGAGTGCCCCAGGGATCTATATTAGGACCTTTGCTTTTTCTTATTTATATAAATGATCTTCCTACCTATGTCAAAGATATTTGTGAGATAGTATTATTTGCTGACGATACCTCGTTGATTTTTAAAGTCGACAGAGGTAAGCAAGCATTTGACGATGTAAATAATACTCTCTCAAAAGTACTATGTTGGTTCACTAGTAATAATTTATTACTTAATGCAAAAAAAACAAAGTGCATCAAATTCTCTATGCCCAATGTGAGACAGGTTGATGCTATTGTAACTATGAATGACGAGCCATTAGAATTAACAAATTCTACTGTATTTTTAGGAATAACTTTAGATTCTAAGTTGCAATGGGGTCCGCATATAACGGCCCTGGCAGGGAGACTCAGTTCCGCTGCTTGTGCTGTTAGAAAAATACGACTCTTGACTGATATTGAAACAGCAAGACTAGTATATTTTAGCTACTTTCATAGTGTTATGTCGTATGGTCTACTGTTGTGGGGTTCAGCTGCAGACTTGAACACCATTTTTGTACTTCAAAAAAGAGCCATCCGCTCCATTTACAAACTTAGACCACGCGACTCGCTTAGGGAAGTATTTAAGAAGATCGATATTTTAACTGTGCATGCTCAGTATATTTTAGATAACATAATGTATGTGCGCAAAAACTTGCATCTGTTCAAAAAAAACAGTGACACTCATAAACATAATACCAGAAATAAAAACAAATTGAAAACTCCCAGTCTTAGGCTACACAAGGTGGGAAACTCATTTGTGGGTCAATCTGTAAAATACTTTAACAAAATACCTCAAAGTCTTGTTGATCTACCTCTTCACAAGTTTAAGTCTGCAATTAAAGCAAAGTTAATGAAACAAGGTTATTATAATGTAGAGGATTACTTGAACGACAAAAGTTTGTGGTCATAGTAGGAATAATCTGCTCCTCTGCTCAATATTGTGTTCTTTTTTCTACTCGCATTGACTGTACTCTGAATTTATTTTTTGTAAAACAAACAAAGTTGAAAAGAGTAAC
The DNA here is from genome assembly GCA_947369235.1 of Udea olivalis. Classification (NCBI taxonomy): domain Eukaryota; kingdom Metazoa; phylum Arthropoda; class Insecta; order Lepidoptera; family Crambidae; genus Udea; species Udea olivalis. Next base: position 24,108,957 of record OX376343.1, on the reverse strand, counting down.
TATCGAGTTTCTTGCCGGAGTCTTCTCGATAAGAAGCAACGTCCGAACCGGTGGTAGATTCACATTATGTATATTCACGATGTGTACTAATATTGTACTATTTTATTTACGTTTATTATTATTATTTCTGTATACTTTTTTTGACATGTCATAAGTGCTTTATACAAGCTTAAATGAATAAATGATTTTTTACTTTACTTACTTTAAAAAAACTTTACACAACTCTGCGCATTTACCGCGAAAAAAGCTCCATTTGTCTCATGTCCTACGTTTGAGAGCACTTCCCTGAGTATCGGGCCTAGCATCGGAATCCTTGGCGTTGACATTTCGAGCGATGTATAGTTCCGCAGTCATCTGGAGGGTAAAGCCAAATTGGCTTCAAAAAAAACTGGTGTGCTAAACAGGGCAAAGCAGTATTTCTTGCCGTCTCAGCGCCTTCAACTTTACAAGGCGCAAGTAAGGCCTCACATGGAGTACTGCTGCCATCTTTGGGCGGGAGCACCCCAGTATCTTCTCCTTCCTCTTGACCGTATACAGCGGAGAGCCGCTCGAATTATCGACGGCCCTGTGATCTCCGAACGCTTGGATCCCTTGGCCCTACGGAGAGACGTTGCATCACTCTGCGTGTTCTACCTTCTTTACAATGGGGAGTGTTCAGACGAACTGCACAATCTTATACCTGCCGCTGAATTTCATCACCGCACGACACGCCATAAGTTGAAATTCCATGCTCATCACCTGGATGGCTGGCGCTCAACAACCGTGCGTTTTTCGCGCCAATTTCTTCCACGTACAGCCAAGATATGGAATGATCTTCCTGCGGCGGTGTTCCCAAAGGGATATGACATCGGGGCCTTCAAGAAGAGAGCGTATTCCCATCTAAAAGGCAAGCAACGCATCGGTGACACCTCTGGTGTTGCAGTTGTCCATGGGCGGAGGTGATCACTCTCCATCAGGTGACCTTCTAGCTCGTTTGCTCCCTATTACATAAAATAATAATAATAATAATATTGACCTCGAAAATCAATCATATTATCGATAGACCTATCGAAAACCGAAGCTATATTATGTGTGTCATACAAGCATATTTTGCTTCAATATATTATCCTACTGACCAACTTGAACTTGGCACCCGTTTAGATCTCACTTCTTTTGTCGTTCAAGTCAAGAACCAAGGCCAGCGTTGCCACCAGTGTACATTTTACACATTTTACGTACCTTTTTAGCCTCCCATGTGCGAATGTGTAAATTTACCATTTTACATTTTACATTAAGATTATAAAAGTATACAAGTAATTGTGTGTTGAAGAGTGACGAAGCTTTTTTGAACTGTTTTTTTTTTAAATGCCCTAATAAATAAAATAGGTAAGTTTTCGCACGCCTAAAACCCATAAAATAGCACTTCTTTTGGTGAGAGAAGCTTTATGGGTGTTTTTAGTTTAAAAAAATGCTTATGTACCTTTTTTCCCCAAAATGTACCTTTTTAGCGCTGGTTGTGTACTTTTTAGGCATATATCATAATATTGAACTTGGATCTCATTTCACATTTATGTTTTTGTTGGGATTTCATTACTTTTTGTACAGAAATTAGTAGTACTTTGGTAATTATTCATAATAAATCGAATGGAATGAGCACCTTCCATCGGGAGGCATTCGATTGAAATAATTCGGTGTAAGGTTTAAGGTAGGTCTGTCACCCACTAGTAAGTAATTATATGACATAGCAGACAATGACATAGGCTATTTTCTTTTTATTTAGGCTATATTTTGACGGGTAAGACAGTCTACGCGGGCGAAGCCGGTGACGGACAGCCAGTTTATAATATTAGAATAGATACTCACTCAATCTCTCCAGTCCGTTCACGTCTCCACAGCGGTTTTCCTCAGCATTCCGAAAGCTATACTTGTTCGCATCAGTACTGTACAGTTAGGTGTCTTATGCCATTACAAAAAGGCTCAATTTCCAAATACGCCATGCACTGTTTGTTCCTGCAATGGTCCAGTTTATTATGCAAGTAGCGACTGAAGAAGCCAGGATTATAGGGAACGTCTTTGGTTTCAATCTGGACGCTGATTGAAGTATTGTGCGGTAGCTGAAATAACTAGTTGCAAGTGGATTTGAAGCCTGATATTTATTTTTTACCATTATCTTCATTCTTGCAATCTATTAGTGATTATTATATAGTTAACCTAACTGAAATGTACCTATCTTAAGTTGATATTATTCCTATCGCGATGTAAGTATGCTGAATACGAATGGTGGTTGGTTGCCTAAAGCCTCTCGCTGTAGCGTGCTTCCAAGGTTTGATAATGATGATGATGACTACGAAAAAAAAGATTATCAATTTGTGTCTGCCTCTTTATATGGTCAGCAGAACTTGAAATATGCCGAAATTAATTCAAAGAAACTTTAATAATCATTTCATTATAGTAGGAAAGATCCCCAGCAGGACCATTTAACATTGTTTATCAAGCTGATTCAAAATTACCGGTTGGTTTGGTATCCCTGAAAAATTCCACTTCCTTTAAGCACAACTCAAATTTATCCACAGAATTCCACAATCACAAGGTTCTCACCGACTCCATTCTCGCGAAATATAACGTAACAAAATATGTGATGCATTTTACAATTCTAGAAAAGAAGGAGCTGCAGCAGCACTCTAAGCACACAAAGTCAATTTCAAATTCGAGAAGAAAATATTTAAAAATCGAACCGAAGTATTCACACGTTTATTTATGTGTAGCCAGCATGACAATGTCACTTAGGCTTTTGTTCTAACTAAAAAGTATTTATTGCTTTGATAAATTGGAAACACTGGGAAAACATTTCCTGGTAAGTCTACCACGAGTTGCCACTTTAAATTTACGTAATCATTCGCGTAAAAAAATGTCAAATCCCAATAAAAAAAACTAAGCGAACGATAACGTAAATTTAATAATAATAAAATAAATATCATTTTTAATGTAATATAATCTTCATCATATGAATTATAAATTGATAATAAATTAAATGCATTAATTATAAAATATATTGTTGAACGAAATCTATAAAAATTGGCAACTCGTGGTAGACGTCCTGATAAAGGTGGATAATCGTTTTTCACCCCGACTGAACCTTTACTTTGATTAATTCAAACGTTTGTTTACGTTTTTTACCAAAAACATTTATGTTTTAAGTTTTCACTATAACTTTTTTGACCTTTGCCAGAAGGGAAAAATCAAGCACTATTTAAATATTTTCTCTCTAGGCTTTTTTCACTTGTTGCAAATTCAAATTTGATTTAAATTGGAAATACGTTACCGACACGATATACCGTTAATTACCGACGCCCGCCAAACCCAAGCACTGCGGCGAGTAGACACCACTCAATAGCTGCTTTAACCGCGAACACATATTTTCGCAATAACGTGTCACAATACATTTGTCTAATTACGATCTCCTAACTAAGAGGATACAGATGCGCCGTTTTACCATACAAACGTAGTCCCCTGTTCCTCCCTGGATATTGCTAGTAGAGGAATATTTTTTCCCAAAAATGCTACTGCCATTATTGGTATGTCCCAAATATAATTAAAAGAGATATGAAACTTAAAAAAATCTAAAAAAATGACCAGATTTTTCCGCTGTGTTCATCCATCCAGAAAACGAATTTGTCCCTTTTTCGGAAAACGACGATTTTGTGTACTTTTGATAGGTAATTCCGGTCACATTTGCATTTGTCTCTATCGCTCTCTGCGGGGCGCTCGATGTTCGCAAAACACAGTCATAGATATATAATTGCCATATTATTGCCTTATATACAAATGCCTATTTTTCAATTCTCTCGACCGTGCTAATATCCTCTCAAAGCTTGCTCGCATTTTTCATCATATGCGTTCACGCAAAAAGAAACAGATTATCCTGTTACCGGTATTGCCTTGTTTCTTTATGTGTGTGCGCATATGATAACTTTGGAATATGTTACCTGTACGGATCGGTACCTACCCGTACCGGTTTGTCTGCACCAGGAACCCACCTATTTAAGTCCTAAACCTGAATTAAGCGTCCAGGAATTTTGGTATTATGATCTCTTATTGCCAGTCACGTGACCGTTACGTCATGCAAACTCAACTTCTGCGCGGCGTATTGGTTTTACAAACTCTTATTTGACGTTTCATACCATTGTTTATCTGACAAATAGTACCAGTCAAAAACTCTAGACCTACTGACCCCACTAGAAGTTCAACAAATAATTAAAAGACTTAAAAATAAGATTGGCCCTGATGAGTTTCCTCCGAAACTTATTAAACACTGTGGTGAAGTGCTTCTGATGCTTCTGATATGTAATATCTAATAAACCAGTCCTTCTTTGAAACAACATTCCCATCCATTTTAAAATATTCGATCGTCAAACCTATACCGAAAACAAAAACTAAAAGCAATGATGTAACCCAGTTCCGGCCTATTGCTTTATTGTCTACATTTTCAAAAATATTCGAGTCAGCCATGTACTTGAGATTAAACTGTTTCTGTGAAAAATATAATATTATTGTCGAAGGCCAACATGGTTTTAGAAAAGGTAGGTGTACAATAACGGTTTTATTCGACTATACTCGAGAAATCATAGATATTGTCAACGCACGTAAGTATGCAATTGGAATAATGATATATAAATATATAAATATGCGCCAGACAACACACCTCTTGTAATGGTCTCGAAGTAGGGATTAATATCCCTGTGTTACGAGGTACCACACAAGGAATATAAGCTAGGGGCGTCTCCCAGCACACCCAGACCCGAGTCAATTCAGAAAAGATCGTTTCCTAAATTGACCCGACCGGGAATCGAACCCGGGACACTACGGAAATCAAAGCGAGAAACCGTGCTACAGCGCACTACGCCAACCGTGTCGTCAGCAAGGCCTATGATCGCGTGTCACATGAGATACTTTCAGAAAAACTTGACAGTATAGGAGTTCGAGGTCAAGCCCACAAATTGTTCAAATCCTACTTGGAAAACTGCAAGCAAAGCGTAGAGATTGATCACTTTGATAAAAATACTAGAAGTTTAAACACGATCAGATCGCCGCCACTGGTAGTCAAAAATTCTATACTGCAAGGCAGTGTGTTGGGCTGTGTCTTATTTTTGATATATATCAACGACCTACCAAAAGTGCTGCACGGTAATTGTAGCAAAACTATTATTTATGCAGATGATATCACTATAGTTTTTCCATGCCAAAGCGCCGAACAGTTAGAAAGTGAATTGTTAATAAGCTGAATTGCATAGAAGATTGGTTAAAAATCCACAACTTACAATTAAATCTATTCAAAACAAAAGTAATGCAGTTCAAACCTCGTCAAAAATCTCCTTTAAACATAAAAGTGACCTATAAAAATATCTTAATTAAAACCGTAGAATCCAGTACCCTTCTGGGAGTCGATTTTGACAGTAACATCTCCTGGAGCCAACACACAGAAAAGGTTGCTTCTAAATTATCTAGCTTCACTTACGCTCTTTATAAACTAAAGAAATCAACAGACCATAAAACTGCTCTTAGTGCTTATTATGCCTACGCACACGCGTGGTTGGGCTACGGCCTAATTCTATGGGAAATAGTTCAGATGTACAACAACAATTCGTCTTACAAAAACGTTGTGTAAGATTATTTGAAAATATTACCGATAGGGACAGCTGCAGGCCATACTTTATTAAATTAAACATCTTGACTTTGACATCCATGTATATCTTACAAATAAGCAATTATGTTAAAACGCACTTAAACCAATATCCACAAGCGAAAGATTTCTTATCCAAACCCCACAACTTGCGCAATAAAAACAAACTGGCTAACCCGTCTGTAAATTTAAAGCTAGTCAGCTCGGCAGCCCCCTGCATGTCAGTCAAAATATTTCATCAAGTACCGATAAATATAAAAAATATTAAAAATAACCAAACTTTCTTTAAGACCCTAAAGGAATATTTAACAAGTAAATGTTTCTATACTCTACAAGAATTTTTCGAATTATAATGTGTATTTTTAAGTTTGTTGATTAAGTTTTTGTTTTGTATTTCATATTTTTGTTTTTGTCAGTAGGTGTAAAGATGGCTTTGTTAATGTTTTTAAATGTTGATGTGCCCTTGCAGGGTTTATGTGTGAAACTTTTTTCAAATACTACCTATGTACCGCATAAAACAACAATAAATGATTATGATCATGAACTCTTCATTTGCGGAAGTATCTCTAAAAATGTGACATCGTAATACAATACAAGTGAGCATCTAAGAACCGTAAACGGTCACGCTGCAACGGTGGCAAAAAAATGTAATACGGCCCCAGTTACAACCTACAACACTGAGCCCAGTTTAAAAAAACATCGGATGGTGATCGTAACACTCACAGCGGCTTTAGACTGGCGTTTAATAGCGTATGTAAGCTTGTTTTTGGAAGAGCGTTTAGGCGAGTACGAGCGTTGACGCTCGTATAATCCATGTAGATCCTGACCTACCTCACCACTACCAGTTACACGCACGAAAAAAATCACTAGTCTAAAACCGCTCTTAGAGCCCACGTTTCGCCAGGAGAAAATGTCAGAAAAGAAATTTACATCAGTAATCTACATTTTGTCGGTATTTTTTGTTTTGTTTTTTGTAGTCGTAACATACTTTCAAGTCCCAAATAAAAGCATATTTCCTCTCTCTGTAACCTGTATTGTTTCTAGTGCGGGGAGAAGCTAAACATAACATCTATTTTCTTTTGATTAAATAGAAAAAGAAAACATTTATCGTTACATTCGAGGAAAGAAAAACACGTAGGTGGTAGGCATGAAACAACAGAACAAAATAACAACAAGACAAAACATTACCATCAGACAGCAACGTCCCGATGCCCAAAAAATAAAAAGACCTCACTCAGCATTCAGCCTGGGCTTTGAGGGCCCAGGCGCTGATTTTCAGTGGGCCCCAAATGAGTAGACTCACGGACACTTGCGGTGGACAGTTGGACACACGTATGTGCCTAATAAATAAGTAAAATAAATATTTAATATAAATAATAGGATGGTGAGTAATTAAATGTATTGTGTAGTGTGAAGAAGTGTAATACAATACATAGATAAGTGACACCGTGCCGATTGTATAGTGTGATTGTGTTTCTTTTTATTACTATTTTCTATGTGTTTGTTCATGTTTATCTTTTACACCTATGTCATCATATGTTTACAATTGTTACTCACCAGTATAAATTCGCGACCATGTATGGGAGTACTCACACAACATGTTTTAAGTTATTTAATTATCTTACCCACTTCTCTTACTTTGTAAATAAATTCCTAACACGAGGGTTGCCTGGAAGAGATCGCTTCCTAGCCTATAAGGTCGCCTAAATTTATCTTACCCACTTCTCTTACTTTTTAAGTAAATTCCTAACACGAGAGTAGCCTGGAAGAGATCGCTTCCTAGCCTATAAGGCCGCCTAAATTGTACTAGACTAAGTTTTATTTTGTTTTAAGCACTGTTCTAATTTTTTTTTTTAGTTGTACAATAAAGTAAGTATTTGTATCTTATCTTATCTTATCTTTGTGTAAATACTAGAGATGTGCCGATCATGACTTCCGACTAGCCGACTTGCCGATTAGTCGGTTGCAAATCGACCGACTAGTCACCGATTAGTCGGCCAAGCTGATCACGGTTTCGGGGATTTCCGTAACGTTTCGTTTACAGCTCATGTGCACGCGAGTTAGAACCTGTTTTGTTTGAGTCGTATTAGTTTTTGGTTTTCGCTTTTGAAAGGATCGGAGCAGTATTTTTGTACAAAAAAGTATTTATTTGTTGAGAAAATATTGTTTTCTGATACTTAGAGTTAAAGAGCTCAACTGTTTGATCATATTAAAAAATGATCTCTCGTGTACGGATATTTTTTTAACGATTAGACAATGATTACCATAAAGTTAAATGAAGAAATTATCATTTGGTGGTGGGCAGGGAAAAAAAGCAAATACTACAAGTATGAACAACCATATTAAACAACGAAATCCAACCCTAATACCTCAGTTAGGTGCTGCTACAACAGAGAAAAACCTTGATTTTCATTGAGAAATACAAACAAAATATGAAGCCGGATAGTCGGCGCTCCTTGCAGACTAGTCGCGGACTACTATAGCGGCCGGATAGACGGCTTTACTGACTAGTCGGTGACTAATCGGCACATCTCTAGTAAAAATCTTACAACTGTTAATATTATATGACACTGTATAGATCTGCTTTATAGATGTGTCGCTAGATTTGAAGTACGGATGATTTTTGTATGAGTGTAGAGAGTCCAACATACGAACAGACGTAGTTTCGCATGGTAGGTAATTCTCATTCCTGCTAATGCACCCACCCTTATACTGCACTTTTTGTCAGTTGCTACTAGCCACGAATATATTGTGAATTGTCATCATTGCCTTAAGGTGCTCCCTCACATGGAGCATTCACCTGTAATGTAACGTTTCAGAGTCGATTCTGACCATTACAGTACAGTACTGCCTCTCAGACATGACGAACATTCGCCTGTAATATGCATTTCAGATTCGATTTGGAGCATTAAAATACAAAACTGCCTCTCGGAAGTTCTATCAAAATACTACATGTTGTATCATCAAGTTGCGCACTGTAATGCTCGGTGATTTTCGCTCACCAACGTAATGCTCGAATCTGTAACATTGCAGTTTAAGCACTGTAATGATCGGTTCTCCTGCCTCACTGATGTAATGCTCGACTCTGTAACGGTGCATAACAGGAACATGCTCCAGGTGAGGGACCACCTTTGCCTTCTGCACAATGAGTGCTGCACTGGATGTCACTATGTTTAGGCAGGGGATCCATTAAGCTTAAACATAATATTTTTTTATGCTCACATAGCTTAGAATAAATTTTAGTTAAGTACGGGATTTTTTCTGATATTTCGGCACTGCTGCAAGTGCCATGATAAGTGCAATCTTCAATCATAATTGTGAGTTGTTATTGGCAGACATATCTCACACGCATGATCTTCAGTTACTCCTTGATCATGGCAGTTGCAACAGTGCCGAAATATCGGAAACTCGAAAACAAAAACATGGTAAAAATCACGTAACTCATAACTATTCTGATAATATTTTTAGCCATTGATGCAAAAAAAACCCTTATTTATATCCGCCATAAGAAGACTTTTTCGGCAAAAGGCTTTGTTGACATAGTTTCGTTTAAAAAAGAACTAGGTACTCCAATGTTAGTCATTTCAAGCAGCCATGAGTATCGGACGTCAGTCAGGTAGTCTGGGCACGTAATGAAACGCCTGCAGGCTGCGCCAGGTTTTGACACGTCGGCGTTTGTTGAACACGCTTATCAATATTTGTATCGCAAACTGAAGGGCATTCATTCACGAAAATTAAGGTATGTGAACAGTTTTTTTGAAGGCAGAAGTAGTGCTAAGATTTAGGCTAGACTAATAAGGTATTTCCTATTTTTTTGTTCGAAAAATACCTAATCGTGGCACACTGCACGTCATCCAAGTTTATAGTTAAGGTTTAGAGACATTTGTTCTCACTTAAGACATATTCGTAAGTCACTCACATGAGAACATCGCTTAAATAAATTATGAGTAATGTTCGTCGTCACGAAAACACAAAATTTAAAAAAATAACAATAATGAACATACAAAATCAAACAAAATTCAAATTAACAAATAGGTACACGTACACAATATAATTATGACCCGTCGAACGCATTCACTTGCATTTTTAGAATGTGTCATTTGAAATTGGGTAAGGTCAGTGTGGGGAAGTGTAGCTGGGGGGCAGGTGTGACTGCCTCTAATATTCGAAAAACTAATTGAGCTTTTGGTGGCAGTGACATCTGTTGTTGTGAGTAAAACTAATTTCAATGTATACAATCTCACTTTTGACGTTATCGTCATTTTGAAATCTTTCACATTTTCTAAGACGAACTCCAATTCACATGTGAATGTAAATCTATAAAAATCTTGGTGATTTGAAGAATCTGATAATTTTATACCGGTCAGTTGTTTTTTTACTAACCAAACTTATTATTTCTCTTATAATTTTGTTGGAATTGTTAAAAATAAGAGATTTACGTCCATTAGAAAAATCTAACCTCTTTTTTTTTGTCTATATGTCTATATTGGTCCCCCTGACAAACATTTGGTCTAATAAGTTGAACAATAATATAATTTGGTTTGATTGTGTAATTTCTGATTGCTTAAATGTTTTACTTTTTAGTAATTAGAAAAAACACTTAGCAACTTCACTATTTCGGCTTCTATACACCAAAGTGAAAATAGAACCCTTATACAGGTTGTAAAAAAAAGTACTTTTAAACTATAGACAGGTTGAAAGTGCTGTAGAACATAGGTCGAAAAACTAAGAAAATTACATAATCCCAAACAGCAGATCGACTTGCTTTGTAGGGAGACGAAAAAAAAATAGTTTTTTGTTTGATGTTCCTTGAAGAAAGTGGTTCAATTTGAGCAGCAGCTGCACTATCACCTGTTTAAGGCTTAAAATTAGGTACTTTTGTTCAAAAACATTTCCTAGATATTGTAAGAGCACCTTAAATAGGTAGATATAAAAATGTGCCATTTAAGAATTAAAATAATTATATCTAGGTTTTTTCTATTTCACTTTGTTGTTTTTAGCTGTCTTTGCCGTTTGCCGTACCACCTGCTCGCGTAAGGACTTACTTTTCAGTAACCAGAGGGCTACCACAGTAGCCGCTTTCTGGGCAAGTCAGATTTAGCCCGTGTTCTTGCCGACACGAAAGAAGAAGAAGAAGAAGAAGCTGTCTTTGCAAGATTTTAGAGAAGTTTTTGTCTTAGTTTTGGATACAAGGTAATTTTTTGTTATTTTCAATACCTACACTTTCAGTACTTTTAGAATAATTGAAAAAAAAAATTAAGATTAATAATAAAATAAGAGGAAAAACTCTTTCATTAACGGTTTTTACTTAAAAATGTTTTTTACCCCTCCCCAACATAGTATGCCACACTTACCCCTTAACAACTTTTGCTCCCTTAAACTATTCTCACAAACTATAGTATTATGTAATATAGTCGTCAAATGATTGATTCCCATGATCAGGTAGTACATACTTTGAATTTTTGAATTTAAAATAGCTGTCTAAGTATTGTACACTGACGATATAGTCACACTTGCCTCATTTTCTAGGGTAAGTGTGTCTACCATAGCATTTTATAATAGACCTTAAAAACAAAAGGTTAATGGACAATATTGTGTAAAGCACATTGTTACCAGCTAGTTAAGAACCTTATTATATTTTGTTTTCACAGAGAGTGAGAAATTAAACCTTAAACTATTTTATTTTTAAGTTCAAAATAAACTTAGAAAAAAGTATGAAACACTGACACGTATTGACCTTACTTATTCTGCCAGCTGTTATCTTTTGTTCAATGAACAATACCTCAAAACATCCCCTCAATTATGTTACACAAACAACTAACACATTGAAAATGTATCGCAGTCAAAATATGTATTATATAGGTTCAAGAAAGAAGAATCATTTAAGTTATTTAAAACATGTTCCTGTTGTATGTACGAACAAATGAACCTAACCTTCTCATGTCCGTCGCGTCGTTTACGATTTTCCGATAATATATTATGTGCAGTGATGAAAGCCATTTTACGTATCTGGAAACTATGAACAACTCGTAACATAATACTTCCATGTTATAAATTGAAACGCTCCCTAACATAGAACATCTCCTTGGTCATGCAGTTTGAATGAACCTTGCGCATTCCGCCGTCCATCATAGCCGTGACGTCACGGAATTTTCGGACCGCGGCGCACTCTGGCGGCATTGTTGGCATAAATGCACACGTGGATTGAGGGGCTATCATTGACCACTCAATTGAAATGAGAAGCTGGAAATGTGCTGAAAAGCAATATGCATCTTTTTTGCAATATTTTTCATGTGTAAATAATTGTATATACTGCTGACTGATTTTTGATTTTATGCTTTTTAATCGATGTATAATCTGACAGCTAATATTAAGAGCAACTGAACATTCTGATAGAGTGTTAAATATGAACAAGACAAATGATATGACGCAATTCACCTGCACAGTGGGTAATGTTGATACAATTTGGGTTATATCCCTCAAGAATTCCAGGGGGGCTAGCCAAGAGCAACACACCACGACAATTTCTACTCTAAAAATCTTTCAAATGTATGGATGGGATGACATAAGCGCTAGCGACCGCTAATGTCATCCCCATACATTTGAACGATTTGATTTCGACATTAATGTGTCTTATAATCAACTTAACGAATCTATTTGATATTATAAAACTCATGGCTACTGTCTATCATCGCGTTGCTTATTGACACTTATAGCATACTTGGATTTCCGTGAAACATCACAAAAACATCCTTTCAGGAAAAATAAATGTCGAGATTCGTTTTGGGCAGAGGTTTTCGAGTATTATCTTCATATTCTTGCTGTTGTAAGTGTCTTAAGACAGACGTTACTGTTACCATGAAGCATTTCACGTGCTTAGTTTAACACCGACGTCGTCGTTCTCCAGATAAGCGATCGTACAATGAATAGAACGATGAGCCAAATAACCACTTCAGTATTCGTTATATATTTCTGCTCACAATGCATCGGGAGATTTACGATGACGCTCTATGACGGGCGATGGAATGCGCTCGCTGCTCCATTTGGCGATGCAGTGGAGCGCGGTGCATGACTGGGCGATGTGGAACTTGGGACCATTAGTGTCGTGAAGGATATGGGTGAAGTTGAGAGATGCAGTTTCATGAAAATCAATGTATTTTAGAAAAAAATATAAATTTATTCTAGTAGGTACTTAACGCTAAAAATACTCTTATGAAAAAAAAAATAGAACAAAGAATTGCATGAACTACTAAACTACCCTTGATTAATCTGAAAAAATGTTTTTTTTTAAACGATTTATTTGAATAAAGGGCTACTGAATTCAACGAAAAGAACTTACGTCATTATTACTTGCGGAAAATCAAATACTAGCTGTCCGTGTCGGCGGCTTTGCCTGCGTAGAATGTCTTTACCGTCAAAATACAGCCTAAATTAAAAAAATATATAGCCTTTGTCACTTCCTGATATTGTAACTTTATATTGGTGAAAGAATTTCTAAAATCGGTTCAGTAGTTTCGGAGCCTATTCAATACAAACAAACAAACAAGACCGTTTACTAAGCAGAGCTTGTACGAAGGTACTAAATTAATAATTATCACCCAGACCTGGGCGAGGGTCGAACTCACGACCTTCTACTATAGGCAGACGTTCTATTTTAACTCCTTGCATAAACGGGCTAGTTGAATTATTTTTTAAACCAAGTTAGGGTTTCTGAGATTCAATTAAAATTTATTTATTGTAAGTAAAAATCATACCCGTTTTCTTTTATTTTATATGGTGGAGTTGGCATAGAACTGTAAATTAATTATTGAACGAAATAATCAATCGTGAATAGCCAATGCATCGATCGTCCAAGTTCTTCACAGGAACGAAGTTGTTCGCCACCTCCACTGAATTTTCTACCACTACAAAACATTTAGCTCAGTTCATTCCGGTGGAGCGACGAAAACGCTAAAAAGTCTCCCAGATCCTCGAAAGGCTGTGAGTGCGCTCACCGAGCCAATCGTGGAATAGCTTTGAGCTTGTTTGATAGAGCAAGCAGAGCGATTAAATCAGTCTCATCCAACAAACGAGTCTCTAACAATGAAATCAGAATACTGCAATGTTGGTGTTTGATGATTTCAATTTCAAAAACAGAACACTGTATCTGAGTGTCTGTCTTAGTTTGAATGAAGAACGATAGCTTTTTTCTTTGCGTTGCCTGTGCTAGTTGAGTGAACCTACAACAATTTAAGTAACTATTGTCTAAGGTCATTATTTGTTTTTTCATACCAAAAACACCTCTTCTCTGCCTATCCTGATCTTGTGCACGTTGTATTCTCGCAGTGTAAACAATTTTACAAGTGAAGTAACTGTTACAAAAATAGCAGACATCATGAAGTTAATGTTTCTTTCTATCGTGAGGACGGGTTTATACTGTCAAGAATCGAAAATCGACAAAGTGTCGTTTCGCTGGCAGATACTTTTAGTATTGTGTGTCGAGAGCAGGTGCGAGAAAATAGTGAGTTTGTAAACCGTGTCCTATGGTAGGCGAGCGCAATAAAAGACTTCGAAGGAAAGTTGACCGATATGTCTGCCAATAACGACGACCGACTTGGTGTAATGGTTAAGAAGTTGGCTACTACACCAGAGGTCGCGGGTTCGATCCCCGCACAGTACAAACATTTGTGTGCATGAACATGTCTGTTTGTACTGGTCTGGGTGTCTCCTATGTATAATAAGTATGTATTTACAAAAGAAAATGTATTTAAGTATGTTTATCCGTTGTCTAGTATCCCATAACACAAGCTTTAATTAGCTTACTTTGGGGCTAGATGGCGCTGTGTGGAATAATGTCCAGGGATATTTATTTATTTATTTATTATTTAATAACAGCTATAACAGCTCACCCGCAAGATCTTCAGTTGCTCCGTGATCATGGTGCTTGTAACAGAGCCGGAAGATTAGAAACTTTTAATAAATAAGGTGAAAATACAGTATTGAACTCATCTATCATGACGTTTTATTAGAATGCGCGATTGGTGTCGATCGTTGATAAAATAATGTTCAAAATTTGAATTAAATTCGCAGCTGAACTGTTTGCGGAAGGCAGGCCTGTGTTATACCAACACCTTACATGAATTTGGATTTACTGGTTTTCTTAACTCAAGATTTTATGATGTTATTCGTTCACTCAAGTTGCTTCGTAAGCCAAACCAACGTCACATATAATGTTAGAAGGCCCCTGGCAGTGGAAAGCCAGCTTGCAGAGCGGCAATTCCGCGAAAGCTCGCCTGAACCACTTCGAGGGTGTACACTTGTATTACTAGGTACTAGAGATTGCATTGGTTTGTCTGACTGGCCTCTTTACTTCCATGTTTTCTTTACAAACATAATATTAATATGAAAATGTATGGTTTGTATGGCAGCGATTACTTAAATAGACAGACAGACAGAAATACAGCGCAGCAGAGTAATAAATTAATAGAGCAAATCATTTACACATAAAAGAAATAAATTACTCAGCAAAATGTTCACTATTTGCACTCCCAATTTTAACACAAACCATTTTTTTAAACCACGTGATTTAAAAGCACGCAGGCCACCTGATGGTAAGCTGACCAACAATACAAACGTGTAGGATATAGTGACTGGTGACGAAACATGGCTATATAACTATAATAATAATAATATTATTTATTTCAGGGTGAGGATGAGGATGCACAAGACAGCGCGAAGTGGGCCAAGAAAATAAGAAAGGTGGACCCTGGGACCCCACACACCAGTGTGGGTTCACAACCGGGATAGACCGCACGGATGATGATGACTGTTGAAATCAATTCGTTCAAATGTATGGGGATGACATAAGCGGTCGCTGGCGCTTATGTCATCCCCATACATTTGAACGATTTTACAATAGAAATCGTCGTGGCGTGTTGCTCTTGGCTAGCCCCCCTGAAATTCTTGAGGTATATAACCCAAAATATAAAGTTACAAAATAACATTACCTGTTTAAAATTAACATTCCGATACACAAAGTTCATATTAATTATTTAGGTTACACACACACATAATCTATCTCACACAGACGTCCTTAAAACTCAATTTATAATATGATTATCAATTAATTAAATGTCAATGAATAAAAATCATTAAATAACTAATAACAATTCACAATACTAAACAAAAATAACAAATTAAAAACAGTTTCAATCACACAAAATATAAATTAATTATACTCACACATATTTAACGTCACCTAAAAGTCTTTTAGCTTTAACAAATATTATTTAGTGATTAAATAGTTAGTAATTGTCAATAAAATAAAAATACGGAAATTAATTTATGCATGTCAAATAAATAACTAATAAACAGTTCAAAATTAAACCAAAGGAGTGTGCGAACCCCAGACCATCGCTGTGATTTATGGCTTCGTTTAGGCCCTCGATATAAAATATACTATTGTTTTTGGTTATTCTGACATCATTTTAATTTCTGCTTGAAAACCTTACGCGACAGCACCATTTTATCGTATAGGTCCCCACTCCTAGGTTTACCCCACATTACCCAATTCAGAAAAGTTTCTCGAGCGGCAGTACGAGTATGTGTCTCCTTTACATATTTATTCCACCCTGTCAAAACACCCTGTTTTCTCTCGTTTTTATCATAACATGACTCCGCTGCATGCCGCATTACATTAATAATATCAAAATACATTTTATCGAACAATTCTTTATGTCGCAAAATATCACATAATATAATATTACTACATGAACTAAATTCGTTTGAATAACTAATATTACGTAACCTTTCATTGCATTTACTCCCATATGATTCAGTTTGACTAAAACTTCTCTCCCCCAAGCTACTTTATCTATTGGTCGGGTTGTAGGAGACACATTATAATTTAAATTAAAACTGACTCTCAAGGGTAAATGGTCCGACCAGAAGACCTGCTGATGCGGTCACGACAATGTGATCCAGCCAACTAGTACTACCGTGAGCTTCACTTATAAACGTGTAAGAACCAGAATTTACTTACAAACAAACGACATCGCATTGTTTACAAATATTTCCAATATCATCCACTGACCGCATGACATTTTCACAATCAAAAGTGACTAACTATGATCCCGAAACAAAGCGACAGTCGACTGTATGGTGTCTGAAGATGAACCAACTCCAACGAAATGTGTCGCCGTGCACGGAGCACACAGAAACTAATAGTCGCCTCGTTTATCGAAGTGGACCTTCTCTGGCACCACGATAATACGGCGCCGCACACGTCTTCCAGAACACTTGGCTTTTTCAACTCAAAAAATGTGTCAATCCTTCCTCACCCACCATATTCCCCTGACCTAGCGCCTTGTAATTTTTACCTGTTCCCAAAGATTAAAGAAAAACTAAAGGGGAAGAGGTTTGAAAGCAAAGAAGATTCACTGGCTGCCTATAATTTCGAGATTTCTGAGGTGTCTAAAGAAGAGTGGTCACAGGTATTTTCCAATTGGTTCAAACGTATGGAAAAGTGTATACGTGCTCAGGGTGAATACTTTGAAAAGATCGATACTTGTAATAAATAATACATTTTATAATTTTTGAGTATATCTCTTTTTGCATGCCCCTCGTATTGCATATGCATCACCAAGGACATCACAGTTGCGGAGTGGCCGACCCCGTAAAAACCTCATCAAACAAAATTTTTTTCTAAATGAATTACAAAACGTCTAGATACAGTTGATTTAATTTCAAAATAAATCATCATTTCAGCCGAACGACGCCCACTGCTGGGCATAGGCCTCCCCCAAGGATCTCCACAACGATCGGTCCTGCGCTGTCCGCATCCAGCGGCTTCCCGCGACCTTGACCAGATCGTCGGTCCACCTTGTAGAGGGCCTGCCCACGGGACGTCGTCCGGTACGCGGTCGCCATTCGAGAGCCTTTCCGCCCCAACGGCCATCGGTTCTCCGCGCTATGTGTCCCGCCCACTGCCACTTCAGCGATGCAATCCTTCGAGCGATGTCGGTTGTTTTTGTTCTCCTGCGGATCTCATCATCAAAATAAATACAAATGATGTATTTACATTTTTCCTTGCGTTAAGCATGTTAATATTCTTTTATCGTATTGACAGCAGAACCCTCTGCATTCCTTGTTTCACAACCATTTTTAAAGAGTGCAATTACTATTATATTTATCACTTATTTAGTTCGAAAGCTTTCATCAGTTTGCATCGACTAAAAATAAAGGTGACATTTCATCAGCATTTATTGAATAATACTCGTATCATTATTGTCGTCATACTTAAGTATTCAAATCAAGCAATTAAAATATTTAATTTGAAGTCATCCCATCGTTTGTTTTTGTAATAGGCATCAAAACTATTTCTTTAGCCTGATTCTCTTCCGCCATTTTGAATTTTTCGCCACAGGCCGCGGTGTATTGAAACTGAACGTGAGCCCCCGACTGATTTGATTGGTCGGCAAGAGCGTCCTTCATTGAAAATAGTTATGGCCGTTTGTTGAAAAACGAATAATGGTTTAATAGCTAGTTTTTGGGTTGGTAACTTCTCCTTAACGTGTTAAAATGTCAGATGAAGAGACCCAGACTGACCTAGTGAAATAGCAGTGTTGTTCCAGTTTCGCCAGCAAGCTGCCCTTTTGTTGGATAAACCGTTACTTCTTTATCTATCGAGGAGGCTTAGGATAATGACATGACACCTAGAAGGATAGTTCCATACAAAAAGACGCGCCAAACTTGAAGCCAAAACCGAACGTCAAAAATGTGTGATGGCAGAAGTGACCAAATAATGTTGCGAGTCGACAGCATTTTCCCTAAAAAGTGGGGAGCTTAAAGTCATTTCTGAACTTATATTTTGTAGATTTTTTGATGGTCATTATCTAGCGTGTGTAGGTTACAAGTTGTTTATTATATTAATTATATGAATAATTTTTCACAACAAACTGATTCATTCTAAGGTGACTTTTACGATAGTCCTTTTGATTTTTTTAGTCACATAAATAATATTCATGCTTGAAAATAACATAATTAAATATACACCATGACCTAAGCATCGTTGTAGTCCCGCAACGGGGCGATTGAGCTTCGTTTGTACTATCGATTAACAAAATTTCAAAAAATAATGAACTTTTTTTTAATTAACTTCAAAATAATTCGTCAAGAACTTGAAAGTGTGAGAACCAATCGTATCGGCATTGCCGTCAAAGGCGCCTTTCTTTTGTGCGAGTCTATCAAACGAAAGCAAACGCGCCCTCGCGTCGATGCCGCCCTTTGACCGCCCGCCGCCGCACGCGCCGATACGCCGATTTGTTACAGTTTTCGTACGGACTTAACAGATGCAACTTGTTACGCGTTCCGCGGAAAACGTGCAAAAATGTTTGGACAATACGAGTTCTCTAATGTGGAGTATTTATCCATGGTGCAGTTGTATGCTGTTGCGAATTATGATGCGGCAGGTGCTCGTCGTCTTTACGCAGAACCGCAGCACATCGAGTCACTACGTAGGCGTGGAATACCTAGCCCACAAGTAACCGATGCGCGAACCATCGTGGCGGCAACACAGCGCCTACTGGATCATGGAGTTAAGAACACCAGCCCATGCTCAGGGTCGAGGTGTACCGCAAGCCTACTCGATGGAGCTCAACGAAGAGATCTTGGAGTACTTTCAACGGCGAAGCACTCGTATGGCAGCGATTAGGTTTGACGTAAGCCAGTATTACGTTTGGAACCTGCTATCAGTAACCTGCCCGGCTAGCTGCACATGCGAGGATGTAGTACATATAGTGTCTCCACTCGATACGATAAAAAGAAGAAGAAGTGAATAAGTGTTCTTTCTGAAGTACTAAACTGTACATAAAAGGTTTTAGAAAACCAAAATGAAAATATCCTGTGGTCAGACGAGTCGACGCTTAAGCGTGTTGGACTGCTTAATCAACATCACGAACATTTTTGGGGTTTCAATAATCCTCACATCATCCGAGAGTGCTCGTTCTCATCAGATGTGTTTTAGTGTAACTTCGTTATCAGTGATGGGTATCAGAAATAATACTTTATCAGTCAGTGAAAATAAACAGCTGTTGGTGAATGCACTTTGTAGGTGAATTGTAGGTAAGTCTGTTAACATTTTTTACTGTCGTAAACAGTTACATTTTTAGCATTACTAGCATAAATTTATTTTTAGACATACCCTACCCTACCCTACTAAGTGAATCACACATATTTCTTTGCTCCGCTTTAATAATCAGTTTAGTCGGGAAAAAGGCGACATTGCTCGTTTTGCCTAGTATTCATAGTGACCTGGTGAATTTTCCTATAGAGCGGTGTTTTTATGCGTTTGATGCAGTTGCAGTGAAGTTATCAGCCAAATTAAATCGAGAATGAAATTGTCCATGACCTAGGACAACTCGCAAAGCGCCCGCTTAGCAACCGCAAAGCGCTTTCATCACTACATCGCTTCAATAAGAGTGGACGCTGTTATCTACAAGGCGCTATTTCCCGCTTGATTTGTCAACACACACGGCACCATGTCAGTCCAACGATCACCGCCGAGTGGATCAATTACGTGTAATGATGGCAATGACATAATGGGAATTCGCTGCGAATCCCAACCTGATCGAAGGCAACCTATAACCTTTCGTAAACGGAACCAGCCGATTGATGATCTTTCAGAGAGATTTGACCAATTTGAGGAAAAAATTATGACGGTTCTAACAGGAATGGCAGAAACTCAAAGTGAAAAACTAGAACAAATATCACAAGAAATGGCGTCAATAACAGGTAAAATTTCCCAATTACAAACAAGTACTGATAAACTGGTTACAGATCAACATAAAATCAAACAAGAAGTTTCAAAACTAACGGAATTTCGCTCTGTCATTGAACAAAAGGTCGAAACCCTTGAAAGAGACTTTAAGAACATAAAATCAGATCTTATTAGTAACCCAAATAACACCACAATGACTTCCCACGGCCAGCCACATCCATCCCAGGCACTCACTTATGAAAATATGCTATCTGAGATTCAAGAGCGCACATGGCGGGAAAAAAATATAGTTAAAAGCGGAATCAAAGAGTCAAATTCAACAAATCCATCAGAAAGGCTTCATGATGACCAACAATAAATAATAATAATAATATCCCTGGACACTATTCCACACAGCGCCATCTAGCCCCAAAGTAAGCTAATTAAAGCTTGTGTTATGGGATACTAGACAACGGATAAACATACTTAAATACATTTTCTTTTGTAAATACATACTTATTATACATAGGAGACACCCAGACCAGTACAAACAGACATGTTCATGCACACAAATGCTTGTACTGTGATGGGATCGAACCCGCGTCCTCTGGTGTAGTAGCCAACTTCTTAACCATTACACCAAGTCGGTCAGATAAGAATACTGAAACCGGCTAATTCCAGCTATCCGGAGCCTATTAAGATGTTTAGATTGGGCAAATACGACTCTAATAAGTCCCGACCTATAAAAGTATGCTTTGCGTCAGCAGAGACAGCCAGAACAATACTTCATAATAGATTAAACATGGATGATGAAACATCTAAAATCAAATGTTTTTCGGATCAAACACCGAACCAAAAAAAGTACCTCATGGACTTACGTGCTGAACTCAAGCGTCGCACCGAAGAAGGAGAACAGGACCTGAATATCAAGTTTATTAAAGGTATACCTAAAATTTTTCAGGCCCCTCCAAAAAACGGGGTACCTGCCTAGATTTTGACAAAACAAATGCAACTAGTACCAACATAACATACAAAACAGCAAATTCCCATAGCAACCTTGTTCATGACATCAAATCTCTGAGATGTTTATATGCCAATGTCCGAAGCATAGTAAGACCCGGCAAACTGGATGAACTAAGATGCATCATATGTTCTATACCTGGCACAATACACGTAATCGTCTTAGCAGAAACTTGGATCAAGTCTGAGCAAGAAGCAGAAAGTCTAGTTTTACCTGACTATAAACACTACTACAACTTTAGAGGTAATATGAGAGGGGGAGGCATATCAATCTACGTACACAGTTCACTTAAGCACAACTACATTGATGAACTCTGTGAAAACGATAACCATTTTTTGTGGATCCACTTGGAGAGGTTCTCCATTGATATTGGCGCAGTTTATAAACCTGAAAGGACAAATAGTACAAACTTCATTGAGACATACTCACAGCAATTACTAAAACACAAGAGGACCGTTGTGTTTGGAGACTTCAACTATAACCTTCTACAACCAGATCAAACCACCAATGAATACAAAAGGATGCTACGGGAGAACGGATATGATAAACTTAACAAAATAAACGCGACACATTGTAAACTGTGGGAAACTACGACATCAAAAACAATCTTGGACCATGCCTCAACGAACTTAAAAACGAGCAATTTTCATCTAGCTGTTGTTGATTCTGCCCTGTCCGACCACAAACACCTCTATCTAGAAATACATAGATACAAACCAGAAAAGAGGAAAATTATACCATATGAAGCTATTGACTATTCAAAACTATACAAAGTTATGGAACAAATCTTACTTGATGACGACAGACAAGAAACCACATATGAAGCACTCGAGACACAATTAAAAGAAGCAATCGATCAGAGCAAAATGGTTAAAAGAAAGACACAGAACCCACCCAATTCGGACTGGATCACTGAGGAAATTATTGCCGCAATCGAAAAAAGGAATCTGCTTTGGAGCGCATGTCTGAAGAAATTCCCCCCACGAGAAAAAAGCGATGAATTAGTCAGAGCCGTTAAAGAAGTCCGAGAAAAAATTAATATAGCAAAAAGTGAATACTACTATTATTTATTCAAAAACTGTACCAAAAAACCCCAAAAAAATGTGGAAACTAATCAACTCTCTCTGTACAAATAAGTTGAACTCACACAATGTTCCAGCCAAACTAGAAACTCAATTTGGCTCTTTTACCGATAAAAGTGATATCTGCAACTGCTTTAACTCGATTTTTGCGAAAATTGGTTCAATATTGGCAAACGAAATCCCCCAAATATATCATGACAGTGATTCTAATAGTAATACATTGAAAACACTAAAAAATAAAGGTTCAAAATTATCCAAGTTTGACCCTGCAACATTGTGTGAGGTTGGAAATATAATTGAAAATCTAAGTACAAACACAACCACTGGCCTAGATGGAATTTCATGCAAAGTCATAAAGTGTGTGAAAAACCTCATAGTTGACAAATTAACTAACTGTATAAATGCGTGTCTTGTGCGTGGCTGCTTTCCTGATTTACTAAAGATGGCAAAAGTCAGCCCAATATTCGAAGCTGGAAAAAAGACAGATCCAGGTAACTATCGCCCAATCTACGTTTTACCCATTATCTCAAAGTCTTTGAAAGAATAATCTACAACCGTTTGAATATGTACCTAAACTCTATAAACTTTTTGTCTAAAAAGCAATTGAATACGGTTTTCGTTCAAAATCCAGTACACTCTCGGCTTGCATAGACTTGGTTACTACTCTCAAAAATAACATAGATGGTAAAAAAATTGGTCTGGGTATTTTTATCGACCTAAAAAAGGCATTTGACACAATAAGCCACGAAAAGTTGATGGAAAAAATGTCCGCCATTGGGATACAGGGATCCGCTTTCAGAGAATTTCAGTCATACCTATCCCAAAGGCAACAGATTGTCAAAATTATCAATACCCAAATTACTCCAGAATCAATTACCTTCGACGTGCCCCAGGGTTCGATCCTCGGGCCGCTCCTATTTTTAATTTACATCAATGACCTTAACAACCTGGGATTTTCAGCGGACATCATTTTATATGCAGATGATACATGCCTATTTGATTTCGGGAAAGACCTGACGATCATAATTGAACAAGCGCAAAGTGATTTAAATAAAGTGAATACATGGTTCAAAAGCAACCTTTTAACCGTTAATACAGCAAAAACTAACTTCATGATTTTCCATGCTAAAAATAAGAAACTACCGGAGCATCCACCTCTGACCATTGACGGAGAGCCCCTCTCGAAAATGGAATCCGAAAAATACCTACCTAGGCCTTACATTAGACAGTGTAACATGGAAACTTCATATAAATAAAATACAATCGAAGTTGTCACATCTTATGGGTGCTATTCGGAGGAGTGTTTGCTGTTTTCCTAAACCGGTTTGCTACATAATTTATAACTCATTAGTAAAATCGCATCTAAATTACTTAATTGAAATATGGGGGTCAGCAGCTAAAACGAATTTAACAAGCATGCTTCGACTCTCCTACTAGGCGTAATTATTCTAAGCCAGGAGGTGATGTTTATGCTTTTTTTTACTGTAAGTCAGATTCAAGAAGAGTATCTACAAAGCTTGATACTTGATCTGAAGTAAGTAAAGTAAAGTAAAAAAAAGTAAAAAATCATTTATTCACTTAAGCTTTTACAAAGAAGCACTTATGAAATGTCAAAATTCACAAAAAATATATATAAACGATAATAGACGTAAATAAAATAATACAATAGTACATATACTAAATAAACATAATGCGAATCTACCACCGGTTCGGAAGTTGCTTCTTATCGAGAAGACTCCGGCAAGAAACTCGATAGTTACTCTTTTGAACTTTGTTTTGTTTTACAACAAATAAATTCAGAGTACAGTCAAAAGAACAATAAAAATACATTATTTGAGCAGAGGAGCAGATTATTCCTACTATGACCACAAATTCTTGTCGTTCAAGTAATCCTCCACGTTATAATAACCTTGTTTTATCAACTTTGTTTTAATTGTAGACCTGAACTTGTGAAGAGGTAGATCAACAAGACTTTGAGGTATTTTGTTAAAGTACTTTACAGATTGACCCACAAAAGAATTTCCTACCTTATGTAGCCTAAGACTTGGAGTAATAAGTTTGTTTTTATTTCTAGTATTGTGTGTATGAGTATTACAGTTTTTTTTGAACATATGCAAGTTTTTGCGCACATACATTATGTTATCGAAAATATACTGAGCGTGCACAGTTAAAATATCAATCTTCTTAAATACTTTTCTGAGCGAGTCGCGTGGCCTAAGGTTGTATATCGACCGAATAGCTCTTTTTTGGAGTACAAAAATGGTGTTAAGGTCTGCAGCTGAGCCCCACAACAGTAGACCATACGACATAACGCTATGAAAGTAACTAAAATACACTAGTCTTGCTGTTTCAATATCAGTCAGCAGTCTAATTTTTCGGACAGCACAAGCGGCCGAACTAAGTCTCCCTGCCAGAGCCGTTATATGTGGACCCCACTGTAACTTAGAATCTAGAGTAATTCCTAAAAATACCGTAGAGTTCGTAATTTCTAATGTCTCATCATTCATGTTGATAATGGTATCAACCTGTTTAACATTAGGCATAGTGAATTTAATACACTTCGTTTTCTTTGCATTTAGTAATAAATTGTTGCTTGTGAACCAACATAGTACTTTTGAAAGAGTATTATTTACATCGTCAAATGCTTGCTTACCTCTGTTGATTTTAAAAATCAACGAGGTATCATCAGCAAATAATACTATTTCACAAATATCTTTGACAAAGTAGGGAAGGTCATTTATATAAATAAGAAAAAGCAGTGGGCCCAATATCGATCCCTGGGACACTCCCATGCTAATGGTGGCACCGGAAGAGGTGGTTCCGTTTATACTCACTTTTTGTGTTCTGTCTGTGAGATAAGATTGTATAAGTTTAGACGAAATATCCGAAACACCGTAATGTCTCAGCTTAATCAGTAGGATTTCATAATCCACACAATCAAACGCTTTCGAAAGATCACAAAATATTCCTATTGCATCCTGCTTGCCTTCCCAAGCATCAAATATGTGTTTGATAAGTGCTACACCAGCATCAGTAGTGCTTCTATGTTTAGTAAAACCAAATTGTTTCTCATGTAGTAATTTATTTAAAGTAAAGTGTGAAAGCAGCTGATTTAATATAATTTTTTCAAAGATTTTACTAAGAGCTGGTAGTATAGAAATGGGTCTATAATTAGATGGGTCACTTTTGCTACCAGATTTAAAAAGCGGGATGACTTTACTAAATTTCATTAAGTTGGGAAACTGACCTTCGTCAATGCAGTTATTAAAAGTACTGCTAAGTGGGCTGAGATGATATTTATGATTGATTTAAGTAGACTTATCGAAATACCCCACAGATCTTCGGTGTTTTTCATATTAAGTTCCTTAAACACCTTGATTATGTCATGAGAATTTATATGAACAAAGTTGAACTTACCGATGTTAATTTCTCCAGGTAAGAGCTACTTCAAAACGTTTATTTGTGCAGTAAAAGGTTGCAACAGAGAAGTACAAGTGGCATTCATACATGTTAAATACTGAAAATTGTGATTACATGTGTAACGATTTATTACTTTGACAGTTGATTTTGGCATCACAAATGGCGCTCCTTTTTGTATGAAACTATCCTTCTACAAATGTAAAAAATTGTAGGTGTAATTCTAAGTAGCTAGGGTAATTAGTCACGTACAAACGTGTTCAGTCAGTGGTTTGTGGTTTTAATAATTACCAAAACCATTTGTCTGACAGCGAAAAATGGTAATTTACGAGTATTATACAAAAGTAAGGTAGATAAATTCGCCGAGCATTGGGGTACTTTTTCAGCTAATATTTTGTCATCTTAGTAGCACCTATAATTTTGAATGTAAACAATTAAACTGTTATTCTTTAGTATTCTTGAATGATATATTCATGCTTGTGAAAGTGGCTAAGCCCTTCACTACCCTGTGGTGGGTTCCGATGGTGGTAGCTTTTGAGTGTTAGTAAGTCAAAACAAGTAGGTAGTTTTATTTCGACAAGCGGCTATTATAGCCGTACACGAGAAGGCTTTTTAGTTTATTGTCACGACTGCTATTCATTTGATCATGAAGCCGTAGGATTAGGTACTTACGTATTGTCAACTTTATTAACTTTCCAAGAACCAACATTACCTACTACACAACACAATGACATTTGCCATTGCTAAAGATGTTTTTAAAATAAGGCTGAAACAAATGGTTTTAACTAAGTGAAACATTTTACCAAATCCAATTGGCAGTGTGGATCATAAAACAGGAATTCCTGCCGATATTTCAGTTAGTGATTAGAACAGTCCATGCAGCACTTGCTGTCCTGCCCTCAGTGCCCCGTCAGCTGCTCACTTCAGGACCTTTATCAGGCCTCCTCTCTCGGAATAGCGGTGGCAGAGCATTGGGCTGCTACCGTATAGTTTTATGGATCATCGACACGAAGAAGAAGAAGAAGTTAGTGATTAACCAGGTGTCTTGCACCTCAATTTAAATAATCCAATGCCATCAGTTCGTTGCGCTATGTGCGCTGTTTACCGCCACTTCAACTCGCTTAACTCCTCTGGGCTTTGTGGTCACCTCTGATTTCTGAGGATTTCTTTATTCCTGATTCGATCACGTAGCGGAACACCGAGCACAGCCCTCTTCATAGTTGCTAAATGACTTCGAGCTTTCATAAGATGCTCATATACGCATAAGTTAACTAAGGTTACAGGAAATTTCACCAGAGATAGCAAAGGCGTCTAAGTAAAACGCATTGAAAGTTTTCACATGACTAAGATCTAGCGTATGTTTAAGAAATGAGCACTCTCTGTCGTCATAGCGCTGGAGAGCACGATTCGCTTGCAAATCAAAAGTTTCACATACAGGTTTACAGCCTTAAAGTGGTTTCAGACTAGCTTTTTATACGCGCGTATAAGTTCATTTTTTTGCCACACGCTTAACTGGTACCAGCGTTAACGCGCTTATGAGCTTGTTTAATCAATATAGATATATACTGACTCACCACTACCGGTTCGAGCAAACGCGCCGCAAAAGGCCCCTGTACGCGCGTTTGGTTCTTTATAGCACGAAACGTAGCACGCGTGTTAGCGAGTTTGCCAAAGTGACCGTATGCGCGCGAAAAAAAACGCTTGTCTGTTTTTGAAGCCGCTTTTAAGAGGACACAAGCACGTTCGAAAGAATTGAAAAATAGGTATTAATAGAATCTATTGGTGTCTTTTGCAAACCGCGAGCCCCCCGCAGAGTGTGATAGAGACAGATGCAAATCGGGCCGAAATTACCTATAAAAGTACACAAAATCGACGTTTCGTAGTCCCCTGCTACCTTTTAAAAAAGTTGACCGACCGAAAAACGGCGCTTCTGTATCCTCTTAAGGCGTGGAGCACACGTAGAGCAGGAAAATTCTCATCTCGCTCGGTGGCTAGAAAATTTTGAAAATTATGACAATTATGATATTTATGAAACTAAAAGCTAACAACAAGTCATCCGTCCATTTTGCTGATTCCGGTAAGTACATACCGTCTAGGAATCTATAGGGTGACCCTTCACAGCTTCATTTTTTTTTGTACTGAAACTTGATTGAAGAATAATAATTTACGTTCGGTCACAAGTTCGGTCGTTTATGGTTGGAGTAGTGTTGCCACCTGTGAGATGGTCTGACAAGTCCCAGCTAGATGCATTGGTCTCAGTGGACCGAAGGGCCAGGAGCGAACCAAACTCCAGACTTTGTGGCATCGGCGTAAAGTGGCCTGTTTATCTTTATTTTATAAGGTGTATTTCAGAGAGTGTGTGCAGGAACTACACAACTTAATACCACCCTCTACTTTCTACTACCGGACTACTAGGAACAGGGAGAGCTTCCAACCCCACCTGGTTGACTTTTCAGAAACCAGAAAAGACGCAGCAAACCGGCGTTGCACCGCATCTATGTTTCCGGATACTTACACCTTGGTGATTATGCCTTTTTTTGGGCAAGCGCGTACCACCTTCGGCCTATCCATCGCTTACCACCAGGCGAGACTGAGACCGAACGCATACACATTTACTATATTTTTTTCATTGAAGTCACGATAATAGCTTATACGGTTCATTCCTGGGCTTTCGTTTTTAAAATTCAGTAGCTACAAATCGCTGGATGCCTTCGCGGGGAAGTGGTCAAAACAGGCTAAAGCAAGGCCTTTGTGCAAGAGGGGAAGAGAGACCTTTGCCCAGCAGTGGAGGCAAACTAATGTGATGACTTAGAAATTTATTTATTTCTTAAAATACTTACTTAACCTTCGTTCGTGGTATCCATCTAATCATCAAATCTGTCACTAAACTAGCAAAATTATCAAAAAAAAAACAGTTTATACTTAATGGCACATATTTTTAGGTGAAATCCCGCAATTTTTAAAAAACTTCACCTGCCTGCTATTCATTTAAACGTGACGCTATAAAATTGAGTTAACTCGAAGTCCCAAATATTTTTTAGAACTCACGCCGCGCCGCCTAAAATATAAACTCCTGAATGGCAGTAATTACGCAAAGTTGATTACAGAAATAATAAAATTTAGCCGAGGCTAATGAAATAAAAAATGAAGTTCTTTTGTGAGTGATCGCGACTAAGAGGGTGCAAAGAGACGCCGTCGTCGAATTCGGCTTTCGGCTTTCGGCATTTGGCCCTGAATAGGCGAATCGCGTGGAATGGCAATTAATCGAGCCATTAGCTGAGACAATGGGCGAGAGGGAAGACGAATTAATCGCACATAAAAATTAAATTAGCGAAATTGTACGCTTAAGATTATGCCTGAGTAAGAAAGAAAGGGTAACAATTGTGACGGAATCCTAAAATGGGATTCAATATAAACTATTTTCAATACCATAGGTTATACTGAACAGTTACCCCCTTATTCATAAAAACCTAAACAGAGCTTCAAGAATGCTTTACCATAGTTAAATGAGTCTTATTTTATTTTTCATGAATAAAGGTGTTAGTGTATAACCTTAATAAATAAATAAATGCACTTGACAACACACCACTTGTCATGGTCTCGAATAAGGGATAAATATTTCTGTGTTAGGGGGTGTCAGATAAAGAATTCAGCCAGGAGCGTCTCCCAGCAGACCTAGGCCTGAGGTAATTCTGAAAAATCATTTCTTGAATTGACACCCGGGACACTACGTATGTCACATACTACATCGCCTTACACGAATCGTGTGCCTTGGATACACTGAGTACATAAATGGAACAGAGGCAAAGGTTCATACAAGTGGCTGTGACAGGTAGACTTCTACGCGAGTGTGCGTGAGCCCTAGCTAGACCACTGACTGAGCCGCTGGGCTATTTTAGTGAATAACCCAGCGGCTCAGTCAGTGGTCAAGCTCGGGGTCAAGCTAGGTTAGTACCTCGATCGCAGAAAATCGTGATTTTGACAGCGATTTTTGCAATCTGACGTCGAATACTGCACCGTGATTGGCTGACAAGCTGTTAAAAAGCGAGCGAAAAGCAATCGACTGGAGTTGCTAGTTAGAGAATAAGGGGGCCTGTATAAACCAGTGTCTAAGCATTATCTGTGGTGGCAGAAGGCTGGCAGTCATACGCCTTGTCTGCTTGTCAACCGCCTGTCGTAAGCTTTACACCTTTGAAGGCTGTCAGAGAGCGGTCGGTTCGGTTCAGTTGGCGCTAACGACTATCGGATCGCGGAAATATTACGGAGATTGGAATATTGCAAGAGTATCGGCTTGCAGTATTGACGAGACGACACTTACGGTCTCATACAGCAACGGCCGAGACGTAAGGTTAGTGTCGCTCTTATATTGGTCGGACCAGTTTTATTCATGCAGACCGACTGATCAACCTACTTGCTCTTGAACTATCGGATCGAAAACCTTTGTCGTACCATCCAGACGTGGAACGCTCTTCCAGCACATGTGTTTCCTTCCTCGTATAGTCCCGGGTTCTTCAAGCGGGGCGTGAAAAGGCATTTCTGCAGGCCTTCAAGGTGAGGATGGCCAGCCCAGTGATTCGTTTGAATGACTGGGCTTGTCAACCTCACATCTGGACCTCACGACCGCTTTCCATCAGGTGGAGTGAGGTCATCTTGACGGGCAATATAAAAAAAAAAAACCTTACGACCAGTATGTGGAGTGAGATTGTCATCCGTCACAGCACATGGTTATTGAAGCTTTGTGTCTGTTCAGTTTACTTATGCGCCAAAAAAAAATATACACCAGATAACACACCACTTTTCATGGTCTCGAAGTAGGGATAAATATCCCTGTGTTACGCGGTACCAGGCAAGAAATTAAGCCAGAGCACTTAAGTCTCCCAGCACACCCAGACCACCCGAGCCAATTTAGAAAAGATCGTTACCTGAATTGAATCGGCACTAAGCAACCCAAGTCGTCATAGACACAAGCATTGGACGCTTCGGAAGACATTCCATATAATTCATCTAATCTAGTTATTCACCCACTCCTACTTCGCTGGATCATATAGCTAACTCGAACTCCGTTTCCATCTTACTAATAATGTAAATACGAAAGTGTGTGAATATGTATGTGTGTTTGTTACTCTTTCACGCAAAAATCACTTAACGGGCCTAAATGAAACTGTGCAGTAATTCCACTTATAAACCAGAGTAAACATGGACTACAATTAATAAGATTTAATGTGATTAAGATTTAATATTTGGCCATATCACGTGGGCGAAGCCGCGGGCGGAATGCTAGTATAGAATACAATGAAAAAGTCGTTTCTGTAATTGCTGTTTCCAAGTACTCTGGAAATAATAATAAGGGATTCTTTCGTAATTAAGATCATAAAAGAGATGTACGTTCTTAATTACCGAAGCCATGAAGCTTCATGAAAAAAACCACTTGCCATTTAATTACTTAGTAACAGTCCTACCTAGTCTAACTTGTATTACGCAATAATAAGATAGATAGATAAATAAATATATTATCTTTGTTACTTATACGTACGTTCATTGAACAAAGAAAAGGGGTTTGAACCTTAGTGGCATAGGCTACTTTGTTTTTTCTTGACTTTCGATCTTTCCGCGCACGATGAAAGTGTCATGTAATTATATGGACAGAGAACATAAAAACAAACAGAAAAATATTACTTTGTTTATTTTCAGCATTTTACAATGCTTATTTCATCATTTCTGAAGATAGAAATACTAGAAAAAATTGAATTTCGGACCTTGAAGTAATCAGGCAGGATTCGAACCCGCGTCTTCCACAAACCGGGTGGCCGCTCTAACCACTCATCTACCGAAATCTTACTGGGCGGAACGAATCTTTTTAGTATATGCTTACGTTGCAAGCCAACGTTTTTTCATCAATGTTCTAAGGCAAGTACCTTCAAACATCCGAAAGAATTTAATGAAATATGGTATTTGATAATTACTTTGATTATTTTAGCATTTTACAATCTTAACAAACAAAAAATGTTAAGTAATATGGTACCCTTAAGTGACACGTTTACGAATTAATTATTTGAAAATACAGATCGATATGAAAAAAGTGATATTATTGAAAATCTACTAAAAATGAGGTTTTTCGTATTATTTTGTTAACAAATAACCTATTTTATAAGGTCACTATTTGCCTATCCTATGCTGTCACAAATAAAATTGTATTTCTCCTATGCAATAGAGTTCGGGTATATTTGACATTAATTTCAAATCATTTTGTAACTTTTTTACCAAAAAACTAATAAAAACCACATTAACTTCATTATAGTTTTTGCGAACTTATAAATGCACGCTCCGCTGTTAAATGTCAGGAAATCTGTTATTGGTTGACTTATAAACACGAAAAGCAAAATAATTATATCACCTTTTTCATATTGATCTTTACCTTCGAATAACTCTGAAACGTGACACTTTAGGGTACCATATTCCCAGACATTTTTTGTTTGGTTATGTGATATGTCTCCTTTATTCAAATACCTATACTACTTTTAATATGCTCGTAAAATTGAAAAAAAAAATGGCGGCTGGTGGCTATGCGATACAAAAATGTTCAAACCCCTTTAAACCTAAGTATTCGATCGTAAACAATTCACAATTTCTATGACGGAGGCCTATGTCCAACAGTGGACTTCTAAAAGCTGATAATGAAGATGATGAGTTTAATTAAGACTATTGGACGATAATTAACAGGGTCAGACTGGACAAAATAAAGTAAAAAATGATTTATTCACTTAGGCTTTTACAAAGCAGCACTTATGAAATGTCAAAATTCACAAAAAATATATATAAACGATAATAGACGTAAATAAAATAATACAATAATAGTACATATACTAAATAGACATAATGCGAATCTACCACCGGTTCGGAAGTTGCTTCTTATCGAGATGACTCCGGCAAGAAACTCGATAGTTACTCTTTTGAACTTTGTTTTATTTTACAACAAATAAATTCAGAGTACAGTCAAAAGAACAATAAAAATACATTATTTGAGCAGAGGAGCAGATTATTCCTTCTATGACCACAAATTCTTGTCGTTCAAGTAATACCAGCACCGCCAACATCATTTCTGTCCCGCCCAATGGTTGACTGGTAGAGAATGCTTTTAGCATTAAGTCCGCCTTTTGTACTATTTTGTGCATTAAAGATTAAATAAATAAAAATAAATAAATAAATAAATCCTCCACGTTATAATAACCTTGTTTTATCAACTTTGTTTTAATTGTAGACTTGAACTTGTGAAGAGGTAGATCAACAAGACTTTGAGGTATTTTGTTAAAGTACTTTACAGATTGACCCACAAAAGAATTTCCTACCTTATGTAGCCTAAGACTTGGAGTAATAAGTTTGTTTTTATTTCTAGTATTGTGTGTATGAGTAGCACAGTTTTTTTGAACATATGCAAGTTTTTGCGCACATACATTATGTTATCGAAAATATACTGAGCGTGCACAGTTAAAATATCAATCTTCTTAAATACTTCTCTGAGCGAGTCGCGTGGCCTAAGGTTGTATATCGACCGAATAGCTCTTTTTTGGAGTACAAAAATGGTGTTAAGGTCTGCAGCTGAGCCCCACAACAGTAGACCATACGACATAACGCTATGAAAGTAACTAAAATACACTAGTCTTGCTGTTTCAATATCAGTCAGCAGTCTAATTTTTCGGACAGCACAAGCGGCCGAACTAAGTCTCCCTGCCAGAGCCGTTATATGTGGACCCCACTGTAACTTAGAATCTAGAGTAATTCCTAAAAATACCGTAGAGTTCGTAATTTCTAATGTCTCATCATTCATGTTGATAATGGTATCAACCTGTTTAACATTAGGCATAGTGAATTTAATACACTTCGTTTTCTTTGCATTTAGTAATAAATTGTTGCTTGTGAACCAACATAGTACTTTTGAAAGAGTATTATTTACATCGTCAAATGCTTGCTTACCTCTGTTGATATTAAAAATCAACGAGGTATCATCAGCAAATAATACTATTTCACAAATGTCTTTGATATATAATATAAAGATTTACCCAGTATAGATGTTGTCAGCGGTTGAGACAGAATCAATATCCATAGATTTAGGATGAAATTTATGATTATTTCTTGCCCCTGCCAATTATTCAGTACCTATATAATAGTTTCAAGATAACCATTTTATTTGTAAAAACACCACAAATATTTTTTTCATAAACACTATCTTATTAAAAACAGTTAATTAGCGTTACATCTCAACAAAAATCTATATCGGTCATTTATTTCTTTGAAATTATAGTTTGTTCTCTAACTATACTAGACCAAATAAAATACAATGCAGTGGTTTTGCCTTTCAGGTGCATCGAAACCACCAGTTCATAAAACTGTCAGAAATGAATAGAAATCAATAAATTTGCTGCACGTACTCATTCCATCATCAGATTGTATGGCGAAATGGCGACTTGGGCAGTAGTTACAGTACCAACAATTCAATCAACTCAATTCTACGCTTTGATTGGCTACTTTTGATTTTTAAAGTAAATTCATTGGATGCGCGCCAAAAAGATCTATCCAATGATACCGAAAACGTCACATGGGCATTTTTCCACTTGAGCGGTTTTGTTATAAAAGCGACGATAGGTATTTATATTTTGTGCAAAACAGATTTTAAGTCACAGTTATGTATTGAAATTAATTGTAAAATAATTATTAAACCGTCAAAATAACGTGATTAACATTATTTATTTCCGAAAACCCACAAAAACTTCGGCCGTGAATCTGATATGTATTATTTCAAAAAAACATCTAAAATTACAATACACATACATTACAATGAAAAATGTTCTTTTTTAATATGGGAACTACCAGTTATGTAGACAACTCTGTACTATCTTATTTTACTACAGGCAACGGCATCATGACCTAAGTATTCCAGGAGTGTGAAGTTTTGATTTGTGACAATAAACTCACTCGCACCTTACACCGTTAGAATTATAAGGTGACCACACGTTTTTATTATACACATAGTACGTTATTTCCTTTAAATCTAAATATGACTAGGAACCTGTTATCATTGCAATAAAAAAAATCACGTTTATTATTGGAATAACAAATATTAATTGCACAAACAAAGAAATACAACAGGCTTGTTACATAATATTATATCAGTGAGCAGACACAAATTTGTATAATTAAGGCAGAGCTAAAAATGAATGTAAGCTATTATAATAAAATATATTATATACCATCACGACTATATCCCAAATGAGGTAGTCGTAGGCAAGTGACTTTTACCGTCATGGTGAATGGAACACTCAGAAGCCCCACTTTTTACTAATAGTATTAAAACCCGTCGTGGTAGATAGATGGTGTGCCTTCCGCCGTTCGGGTTGATTTGGTTTTTAATCTATATCTTCCATCACCGTAAAGTTAGTCGAAAATTTAACAATGAACACAAAGAAGGATCTGGCCAGATTTGAACTCGGGACCACACGATCTACAATCCGAGTTGGGGTGCTCAACCTCTAGCCTACGATGCTCTCTATTAGTTATAATAATATTTTTTTAAGTAAAGGCAATCAATTTAGAGTAATATCAATGTAACAGCCATCGTCATTATCTCGAAATTTTGGTTTGAAAAAGCTCGAAAAGACGAGTTTGAAAAGTCATTACGCAATTGTACTGATTGTTCTTGTTGCTCGAAAAACAACAAAATTATCACTAAGGGTCAGCTGAGATTGTAGTCAGGCACCTTATTTGGGCATTTAAAAACTTTTAGGTTCCGAGCTCTTTTGATTATTCATTAATTTTAGCTACGTTGTTCAAAAACTTATTATTTATCCACAGAATCTTACGGCTTTAACAAGGAGCATTATTACATGTCAAACGCACCATATATCATTCTTTCCGGAGCCTGGGGCCGCAACTTTGTAAAAAACTTCTTTTGTGCTCATAAATAAAATTGTTTCTCATTTATTTAATCAGAGAAAATGTGTACATAATTTATTTTTTACGTTTAAAGCTGCTTTTAAAGTTTTCAGGTTAAGACAACATAATGTAACTATATATTTTTCAACATGTTTATCAAATATCAGTAAGTATATGCGAATCCAATCATGTCAAACATACAGAATGAATTTCCCAGGGAGTCAATGGCCCTGACAACGGATAAAAATAGGTACTGAATGAGAATGATTTAGTTGACTTAATCATCGTTTGATTTTACAGTCTACTTCGCTGGCCTACCCGAATTCTACCAAGATCCACCACTCAATTTGACGATGTAGTTGTGCCCGGTCGCAATGAAATACGCATGTATGTCTGTCTCTGTACCTTTTTGGTCGTAGTTAAAAGTCAGATAATCTTGTTGTAATCCAGGTTATTTGTTTATTTTTATAACTTAACGTAAACTGATACTACACCATAAATGAATGCAAGAACATGCATCAAAGCAAATAACGTGTCATCGCAGACCATTAGCAGGTGATCAATGCACCAACGGATAACCATTAAAACTTTGCTCTTAGCAGTAATTCTAAGACATTGTGCCGTTAATACGTTAGGGAATATTAAACAGCATGAATCGATAGTGTTTTGACTAGATACGGGGTGGATAGTAAGTATTTGGCTTATCTGATGAGTGTTCGGATAATATCAAATCTGACTGACGAGAGACTGAAGTGATATGGATGATTAAAATTATTTTTAATTAATTTACTTCTCTAGAAAATAAAGTACTTAAAATAGCAATAACGATTGAATAAAAAAATATATGATAAAGTCAAGGAGAAACTGAATTTAAGACAATGATGTTTAATGGCTCATCATAGACGTTTCGGACCCAGATCAGCACCTTAATAGCAGAATTAACGCAATTAAAAAAAAAAGATTAACTAGGGTTTTCCATTAAATTAGAACAGAAAACTTTTTTTTAAACTAATGTTTGAATTGAACTAATGTTTAAATTAAAAAGAAACGAGAAGTGTGTTTTGTTGTCACGGTTTATACATCAGAGTTCGATGTACGTACTTAACTTAACTAAGAGCAGTCCTCAAGTTTCGGCGGAGTTACGGAATAGCGTGTCATCGTAAAGCTATTAGCAGGTGATCAATAGGTGGTCCAGACTCCAGACTCTAGATCCATTAAAACTTCGTCCGCAGTTCTGGTTGGGAATGGACACCGGCAATTTAGTGTTGACTCATATTTTGACTAGTATTTGAAGAAATGTAATAATTAGAAAAAATATATATCAGAATTAAAATAAATAAAACGAATTCGCAGCGGCTCGGGTCAGATTTAACGATTACTTAAAAATACAAGTATGTAAAATAACCTGTGTTTTGGGCAATTGAACTTTTCTGGGTTTGGATCACAAACAATGCTTTTTCAGTCATTTAAGGTATCATATTCATAGTAAAGTTACCTACCTACGGAATCCAAATAGAAATCATGCATGTTTGGTTTTCTGTTGTTATAGAAAACTATTCTTTTTATATATGAGCAGTTTTTTTGCCACTAAAATCCATGGCACCCATTCCATGTACAGGCTTGAAAGAACTGAAAAATGAACTAAATAGCAGCTTGTGTAAAATAGTAAATTGGCTAAATGCTCATAACTAACGTCTTAACTTCCAAAAACAAAAAAAATTACAATTCAGACCATACCAAAAAATGCCACTTAATATAAAATACAAATTCGAAAACTCTGAAATTAAAACAGAAACTTCTACTACTCTACTAGGACGAGAAATAGATTGCCATTTGAACTGGAAATCCCAAATCCAGAAATTAACAAAGAAAATGTCATCGTTTGTGTATGCTCTACACCAGCTAAAAAGAGTTACAGACATTAAAACTGCCCTAACAGCATATTATGCTTATGCCAACTCTTGGCTAACATATGAGATTATTTTTTGGGGTAATAGTACAGATATTCAAGACATAAATGTTCTACAGAAAAAATGTATTCGCATCATAAATAATATTGAACCGACCACTTCCTGTAAACCATTCTTTGTGAAACAAAAAATCTTAACTGTTACATGTTTGTACATTTTAGAAACTTGCAAATTTATAAAGAAGCACATGTAATACTGTTATTAGAAGGAGCGATAGATATAAAAATAAATTAAAACTTCCAGTGAGCAACCCCCTTCAACTAATCAGATCGGGTCCCCATTGGATGTCCATTAAAATCTATAATAAAATCCCTTGTAATATAAAAGATATCAAAGAAATAAAGCCTTTCACAAACCAACTTAAGATCTACCTCATAGGAAAAGCATACTATGCGCTCGACGAGTTCTTTACGGATAATGCTTAGCAGCGGTTATATTGTAGGCACCTTTTGTTTGTTTCGTGGGTTCATTACTTGTCTATGTCATTCTTTATATGATTTACTTTGTGTGACGCCTTCTTTAATCTATACTGCGGCGCCCCAGCGGGGTGTCATGTGTTCAATGTACTGGCTTTTATTATTCCATCTGTAAAACCATGTGACAAGCATATAAATAAATATGAAATATCCATAGGAGCTCCTAAGAACAGATTTTTGTTTGTCTCGTAGTTTCAGACTTGTCAGTTGTCTAAACTGACCCATATGAATGTGCATCCTTGTATACTGGTAAGTTTGAGTAATTTATTTATTAGGGCTACGTAAACCAAACTAAAAAAGGCACCCTTATCTAACAATTTGTACAAGTCCGACTCGTATGGTCGTTTTTAAAGACTTATATTACTCGAATGTCTGATTGAAAATCTTCAAATATGCAAACTTTTCCATGATTCTGCGACTTTAATGAGGTCTACTGTACCACTTCCACTATCACCAACCTTCACTCTTCGTTCAGAACTTTTCTAAATGTATTATCCCCAAAATTCTGAAAACATTGTCACCATTTCCATTACCATCTCAGCACGAGCTCCTTATAAATCTACACTTTTCCAACTAGGAGTGAATCGGCGCAGTTTGAACTCAGCCGTTCGCTGGTGCGACCTACTACTCTGTGACTGTTCCTCATACTCATTTGAATAGTGGATGTAAACTTTGCCTTGGACCTAGACATACATTTTTGTAACCTGCTGGTTCAAGTATAGTACTTGCTTCAGAAGAGTAATCGTGTCACTAAAAGTTATACTTCGAATTAAATAACGGCAATATGTTTCATTAACTTTCATCTATTGCGCTGCTATACAGAGTTTTTCAGAAATCAAGTTTATAAGCATCCTGAAAGGCATTAGTTAATTATATCTTAATGGGCGATAACCACTTTCTTGTTCTAGCTTTTCTTATATTATAATAGTTAGGTCTACCTTTTATACCCTACCTTGAGTTTTCAAGGTAGAAAGAAAACCCACTGATAGAAAACTAATTCTATCAGCAACATCAAAATAACTTTAATGATCTACCAAAATTCAACTCCAAGAATAAAACTATGAAGAAATATAAAGCGAATCATCATAATTCGTATGTTTTTCTGCTTTCTCTGGACATATTATTTAGAATATTCATTTGCCGTTTATGTTTACCTTAAACAAAAACATTGCAAAAACAAAGAAAACTTTCCAAAAATAATAGCCAAATTTACAGCTTTCCAATTCAGCACACCCCCCAATTTTCATGATCCGATACCATCGTTGACAAACGCCAAAACATAATTCGTGCGACAATCAAAAAATGGCCGAAGCGTCGGTCGTTCTTACACGTCGGCGCTGGAAGGGGGCGCCACTGCGGGCCCCAGATAAGAGGGATATTGATGCCCGAGCCAAGACTGATTCCTGCCCTGTGCCCTCGCGGTTCTTATTATTAAGAGGAAACGCTATATCTGTTTTCTTAAGAATTGAATCGAGTTGAATTGCACAATTCAATATTGTGTGACATTTTAAGATGACAATTTCCGATGCCTTAATTACCATACCCTTAAATTAATAAAAAGTAAAGTTTTAATAAACTATTTTGATTAATGTATCTACTGTTTTGTGTATTTTATCGGTCAACATTACATAAATATCAATGCATACAGTCAGTAAAGTACAGTTTATGAGCCAAACTATCATTCAATCATCCGATTCAATGAAATACACACATCAAAAGTGTCTAGGGATCAACATATATTTTTGCAATAACTTTTCTCCTGATTGATATTAATTAAAATTTTCTTTAAGGATTCATCAAATAAAGTGTTTTCGTTTGTCTACAGTAACGATAAACCAAGTCACCTTTGCATTAATGAAGAAATTTGCCATTTTCCTAATAAAGGGATTTTTGACATTTGAACCACTAACATTAAAGTTCGAAAAAAAGACTGAAATAACAGTTTTCTTTAAAATTTTATTGGGTAACTTAAACAATTAATAATCCGTGTTTCTACCGCGAACACTAACAACACAAGAACATCGGCTTGGAATACTCAAAATGAGTTCATCCTAATCACGCTGTGGAATGGCCGCCCATGTTCGTTGCAACAACAAAAAAGGTCTTCTTGCGACTGGATACCCTCCATATTCGGCAGAGCTCTTCTCTGTAGCATATCCCATGCATGCTCAATCGGGTTCAAGTCTGGCGACTGAGCAGGCCAGGGCAGGACATTGATGTTAGCTGCGGCGAGAGTCTGTTTTACAACTCTTGCGGTGTGCGGTCGTGCATTATCATGCATTAACTGAAATAAGGGACCGATTGGCACTTGTAGAGGAACGATGACGTCTGATACAATCGTCTCAGCATAAATTTGAGCGTTGAGGTTGCCTCTGATCCAAATCAACTCAGTTCTTCCGCCGATCCAAATACCCGCCCATACCATGATGGTTCCACCACTATAAGGATGGACTTCCTGGCAGGATTTTAATCGCTGTTGGCGTCCAGGGGTTCTCCGGTGTCGTATACGTCTTGTATCCGGTCTCATACCAAAACGAGACTCATCAGAAAAGCACACGAAACGCCATTGTTTTTCTGCCCAATTTCTGTGTTCAAGAGCCCATTGATATCGAATCCTACGATTGTGCATTGCTATAGGTGGTACCCTTAGCGGTCTTCGGGAATGAAGGTTCACTTCATGCGAGCGGTTTCTGACTGTTTGGTCGCTAATTAAGTTCCCTGAAGAGTGATGAAGCCTCACGGCTAACATCAAGGCGGTTATTGTTGGAGCTCTTCGAGTTGTGATTTGAATGTATCGGTCTTGTCTCCGTGTGGTGCAGCGATACCGTCCTCCATGGCGCTCAGCCATGGTACCAGTGCTTCGGTAACGTGTCCAAAGTCGACTGATAACACTCTGACTTGTATTCAGAGCTAAAGCCACAGTACGTTGCCGGGAACCAGCTTCTATCATTCCCACGGCTCTGAGCATTTCTTTCCTGCTTAAATGTCGTCGCCACTCCATAATAACGTTGGTTTTAATCAGTAGTAGGGAAACAGTAGCACTAATAATGTCTTCAATGCGTTGTATGTTTTTATAGGGAAAATATTGACAGCTGATTTTCATCTTTTACTCGAATTTGATTGACAGTTCCTGTTTCAAATTATGAAATGCACCAAAAAGGATCCATATAAATTTATAAAATCATAAATTTATTACAAAGCCACATCTCAATCTCAAGAAATCCGCATAAAAATGCTTGATCCCTAGACACTTTTGATGTGTGTAGTTTGGAATGAAAATACATCATGTATGAAAGTCCTCTTTGTGAACCATAACGATTACTGTTCTACTCGTACGTATAGTTACAATTTAACATTATTTATTTTGTATTCTTGGGGTTTTAATAGTATCTTGTTAACGTAGCTTTCGAATCCTTTGTTTTCTTAACAATAGTGAAGTAATTTTCATAAAACTTTGTTTGGTTGTAGACAAATTCATGTTAATCCTAAGAATATTCTAATAAAACATAATCTCCTCACACTCAATGCATCTAAAACGAAATTTCTAGCATTAAGGATAACTAACAGAACTGCACCAGACCAAACTTTTGTACTTTAACTCCATTCTTGTACTGTTGAATCTACTTCCTGCATCTGCCCAACTCTAGACCAAGTCAATTGCACTAAGTACCTGGGAATCTATGTTGACGAGAACCTGAACTGGAACAAACACATAGAGTATTCGCTGCAGGCTTAGGAACTTATGCATATCTTCAGAGCACTCAGC
Organism: Udea olivalis; assembly: GCA_947369235.1. NCBI lineage: Eukaryota > Metazoa > Arthropoda > Insecta > Lepidoptera > Crambidae > Udea > Udea olivalis. The sequence continues at coordinate 24,066,905 of OX376343.1, read as the reverse complement.
ACTGTGGCAGAAATGGAACTGCTGAGAGCTGTTTATTTTTAATTGTGTCATTCCAATATAAGCTACTGTATAACTTCATGGGGTAGTGCGAACAAATTCGACTTGCTTTAATTGGAATCTGCTCAACGTGGTGTTCTGAAGGTTGCACTTAGGAAACCATATCGTTATCCTACAAATAGCTTGTACAATGATTGGAAAGTCCAGAGAGTACGTCGATTATTCATTCTATCCACTATTCTGTCATTATGGAATCCTTAAAAAAATACATTGTTTGGCCATGAATGTCTATCCTACATGGGCCCATCTCCTTACACAAAACTAAATCGGTCATTGCAAATATACAAGCATACCAGACATCGTTGTAAAAGTGTTATTTCTGAACACTTGCACGCCTTAAATTACCAACAAACAGAAGACATTCTAAAAACGAGCTTTGGTAGATTCTTACACACACACACACACACACACACACACACTTATTTAAGTGACCTATTTTCCTATTTATTCACCTAAGAAATGTTTGACTTAAGTTACTGTTGTTTCCTTTATTGTATAACTTTAGCTGTAGGATTGAAGAGACTAGTTTGCCACAACACAGGGAATCCTAGTGTGGAAACTAGTGTCGCATTGTATCATATTCATGCAAAAAAGACAAGATAAGATAAGATAAGATAAGATAATCGTTTACTGTCTCAAACTGTGTACAATGGTTGGTATAAAATACAAACAGGTACATGTTTCAACAGTTTACCCATTTCGGGCATACAATAAAAAAAAAAATGTTGAGTTTGGTAAAATTAGTCAAAAACAACTATTAATTGATAATATCTAAAAATTGGAATAAAATTATAGATGATTATTAAACGTTTTAATACTAAATTGCGTCAATAGTAAAGTTAGCCATCAATTATTAAAGTATTCGTCCAGCGTATAAAAACACTACAAAAATAACCAGTCCTTAAGCTGCATCTTGAACTGGGGATTTTCCAGTGCTTTAATTTCCAGTGGTAAGCCATTGAAAATCCGTATTCCTGTTGTTATAGTGCTCTTTTTACTGATGTAGCTTGAAGACTTAACAACACATAAATTATGGGCATATTGAGACCGGATATTCCCTCTTGTATTACTTTTCACACAAAAATGTTCACTGTGATTTTTTATAAAAACACAAATCTCTAATATATATACATGTCAAGGTCAAGAATTTCAAATTTCTAAATAACACAGACAGTTAAGATTTCATTATTATTTATTAAATTATGAGAAAAAAATTTGTACGAGTAATTTCTTACCACTGCTGTTTACTCTTAATATTGCATGCCAATGTTTGGTAAGGATATGAACTGCCTATCTGTTTGCTGGGCTATCGAAAAGTTATGGCCCGAAATAAAAGGGATCTGTTAAATCAAAAGATTTATATTGCATTTGCAAAGTCCTGTAGGTTGGCTGAAGGTTTGTTCTTACCAGCTGGGGTTTTCTGGAAAACTTACTTCAAAACCCGCTCAGTGAATCCACAGTTTGATTAAATTTTGAATCCTAAATTAACCAGTTAATGACTTGGCACCTGTTTGATCATATGGAATAAACTACGCTAAATATGATTTTGGCATAAGTTCATGGTCGTGATTACAAGTAAGTTCATTTAAACGCACAAAAATGCCTTGACGACAATTTCAACTCTATATCTACTTAACTCTATATTTGACTCTTTATAGTCTATTAATGGAATGAATTTTAAATGACACCAATAAAGCAAGCCAGCTTCCATTTGATTGCCAAGATTAACTCCACTCAATGATTGAGGCTTCCTCAGCCTGGAAGGCATTAAAACTTCCTCTATCCATAGAGTCAGACCCCCTAATCGGCAGTACTATCAACAAAACAGCTGAGACGATTAAAGGCTTCAATTCGGAGTTCAGAACTCGGCCCAAGCACTAAGCCCACGATAATTGGTGCAGATTGTCCCCGCCCCAAAGCCATTGGAAGTTTAAAGAATCGACTAGAGTTATCTGAGGAAATTGGCAAGGGTTACTGTGGGCTGGCGCAATTAAACTCGGTTATCCGGGGTTCGCGAGCCGCGGGTCGCTAATACCCCGTTTTTACTGTTGTTCCTTTGTTGGTCAGATGGAAAAGCGACTGCGGATTATTGATTGTAGATTGTTTTTTGTCTAATTCACCACAAAAACGAAATAACTACCTTTGGATATCTGAAAAAAGTTGTGGCTTTATCAGTCTCTGATATCAATAATTCAAACAATAACCTTCAAAAATATTTATTTTATGAAATACGTTGGTGCTAGAGCGAGTGAAACACACAACCTGAATACTTGACAACTTGTATCTACTTATAATGAAAATCTAAAAGCACTTCATCATTCAAGTAACCCTAGTGCTTTCTGCATCACTACCTACATAAAGAATCCGAAGGAAGAGCTTCCCTTCCATCCCCATAGACCAAGGAAATCGCTACTGCTAATAAAATCGCGGAATGTCGCTGCAAACCAAACCAGCCGTAATTGGGGAAGGGGTGAGCTTATTGGTAATTACTGAGCGATGCCGCGGCACGCAGCGCGTCTGTGATCCACTAGAAGATAGGAAATATGGCACTTTTGAAAGCGAGGCCGAGAATGTACGAAGGAGATGGATCTAAAAACTGGTTGTATAAATATAAATATGCGCCAGACAACACACCTCTTGTAATGGTTTCGAAGTAGGGATTATTATCCTTGTGTTACGAGGTACCAAACAAGGAAATAAGCCAGGGGCGTCTCCCAGCACACCCAGTCTCTTTTCTGAATTGACCCGACCCGGAATCGAACCCGGGACACTACGGAAATCGAGGCGAGAAACCGTGCTACAGCGCACTACGCCAACAGTGTCGTCAAGTATTGTTATTATCATTTTTGTATGCCACTGGTCAATGTTTTTCGTTCTTTTTTCGATTCATACAAAAATTATGTTTGTTATTTGTCTGTAAGAATACAATTGAGTTCCTTTTTGTTATAATCAACAGCAGAACCAAGTGATAGTTTTACTAGTCAAAATGCTCTCCACCGCGTATCTACCTGGGCACTGTCGAACACCTCCCTCTGGGCTATGACTTGCCGTAGCCCACTTAGAAGTCTCTTACTGACTTTTCGGTACAGCGCCTCTAGTGAATAAAACCACTTTTAAAGTTTTGTCAAATCGGGTAGTAATCAATTATAAGCTACGCTCCCACTGGAGCACGGTCTGCAACCTGGGGCCTAATTACAATCCCATATAACTTGTCAAGTTGATTCCCTAAACTGAGCGTAGCGAGAAATTTCGTAATATGATCTTTCATTTCCAGCTAGTCAGAGGTTACCGAGCACGAAGGCATCTTCTAGCCAGAATATTTACTGACGAAATTTCTCGCCACACTCAGCATAGGACTTTAACTTGTCTGGATATAAGCGATTGTAGTTAGACCCCTGACCGTCTGCTGCAAAACTCAAACAAAAGGGTCAAACACTTCAAAAGGACTCATTAAGTAGCTCCTCAAATAATAGGGCGCGTTCACACGCCCCCTATCCGGCCGCGAAAGGCGGATGAATTAGTTATAATTATCCTTAATGAGTATCGGACACTTCCGTAGCCGAGATGTGAGAGCACACTGCCCGAATCCAGGGTTCGAATCCCAGGTTGGTTAAAATAAAATAATTCATTTATTTCAGATGAAAATTCATATGCAAACATTTTATTACATTTCAAGATTAAAATATACAATTAACAACAAAATTCAAAAATCTGAAAATAAAAACGATAAATCCAAATTATTAAAAATTGACAGATTCAATTTAAAAAAATAAAAGTGAATTTGAAGTAAATAGTGTTAGTTAAAGTAAGTTTAGTTTTTTTTTTGGAACAAAGCTAGCTTTTGTGATCACCACCCACATTGGGCAAGCATGGCGATCAAACCATTAGCCATAAATTGTAGCGATAACTTAATTTCAATTATTTGCCAAGCAGTGGAGTTTAGGGCCGCCTCATAAATAGCCGACTGTTTCTCATCCTTATTTTATTTCTAACCTTGGTTTTAATTACGTTTTTACCTGGCCCAATAGCTCAATGATATTAAATAGCATGCCTTTAACGTAAGATATAGTGGGTTGATTTTCCATCCAGAACAAACAATAATTTTACGAATATTCGTATTTTTGTCTTAAGAGTGATGATATAATATCAAAGTAGACCCCGAATCAAATAAAACTTGATAATCAAATTCTCTGATAGAAGTAGCAAACGCCATCACGTAAAATTCAAATTAAAATTAAAAACTTATCGCATTGTTAAGTATAAGTTTGTATTTTATTCTGTGGTTTAAGCACCAAAAACAAAGGCCATACGCCGGTACCTAAAACAGTGAAAAATTATGATATACAGATAGATAGATAATATTATTAATAGTACATTAATAAAAAAAATCAACATATGAATATGACACTTAGAACAATACTCAATTTATAGTGAAGTATTAACAATAAGATGATAGTTATATGGGGTTTGAGTTACTTTGTATGGACCCGTGGCGTCATTTTTTTATAAGCAACCAGTCATAATTTTACCACTGTTTTAGAGCACCCTAAGAAAGAAACATATCTGAGTGGTCAGAATTGTTCTAAGTGATATCGGAGCCGGGATATGATTTCTTAAAGTATTATTTTTTGCCTTAGTTTCACTAAAATAATCGTTCTGAAATGTTACTTTATGGAGCTAATCTCACTTAACAGCTGTTAAAAAGGATTCAGAAATAAGAGAGGAAGGTTTTCTCTTCAAGATGTACCTGTTGAGTATATTTTTCTAATAAAAGTACATCCAGCAATTAAATACATCGAGTTAGATATCCATAGTTGTAATGTTGTGTATATAGCAGTAAATGTTAAGTATTTGGTATTAGGAAGTGGAATACAAGCTATCACGAAAAACGACCTTATCGTCAATGACATTAAAAGACATTTTCCAATAGTCAATATGTAAATAGGAGGTATTGGTTCTTAACCGTCTACATTAGAGACATTACATGGGAGAAACACCTGAAAGTCTTATTACCGACAATACATGAACAACATGAACAGTGAACAATAATGCCCTAATATTGCACCTGGTCATTGAAAACTAGCGGTCTTAAATCCTAATTGCGTCGCCGGTTTATAAGGATTATAAATAATGCCGCTTTTTTACTTTTTTTTCGGAAGGATCAAGTTCAATTGAGTAGTTAGGTAAAAATACAATACCTAATAACTAAGTTCCGATATACTTTAGCTATATGAGCTGCATATAAAGTTTGTTCCCCTCGATATGTTCTTTCATAATTATAAGGTTTGCTGAGTGGCCGCGAACTTTCAAAAATGATGTCAACGTTACCCATACCCCTTTGCCAAGTTACGAGTACTTCAGGTTGACACCGGAAGACGTAAGCTCTTTTTAGCAGATTGTATTCCTCGAAACCGGAAACGATCTTTTCTGAATTGACTCGGGTCTGGGTGTGCTGGGAGACGTCCCTGGCTTATTTCCTTGTGTGGTACCTCGTAACACAGGGATAAGAATCCCTACTTCGAGACCATTACAAGAGGTGTGTTGTCTGGCGCATATTTATTTATTTATTTTATAGTTTCTTAGTAAACTACCTCCACACAATTATTGGCAGGTATTTCTATCAAATAACAACAATATCCCAGCTTCAAATGTACAGTCACTGCGCAGGCACGCTGCTATATTTGTATCACTAATGTCACTATCTAATGCCGAAACAGTAAAACCAATACAGTACACCTGCGTTTTACAGCTCCATAAAATTTTATCTACTCTATTAAGTTTTCGAGAACAAAGCGTAGGTGGCCGGAATACTGAACAGAATTATTGAGACACAAGCCTGCCATTTAACCTGGAAACGTGCAAAAGTATTGGCTTTGCCGGGGGTGAATTGGCATTTCCTAGAAAACGAATCGATTTAATGAAAAAAAAGTATGACATGCGATCTCTTTGTAGCAGCATGTTGAAGTTCTGCTGGACCGGAAACATTCGTAGCTTGTGGAGTAATGGGAAACTCGTACTATTCTTTCGTTGAACTAAATACATTTCTATATTTTACACCCTCGTTGTCGTGGCCTAAGGGAGAGCGTCATGGCCTAAGGGAGGGAGCTTTGTGGTATAAAGGAGGGCGTTGTGGCCTAGAGGCTAAGCACCCCAACTCGAATCGTGGATCTTGTGCGTTTAAATTTGGCCAAAAATTTTCGACTAACTTTCCGGTGATGGAAAACACCGATAAAAAACCAAATCAACCCGGTTAACGGCGGAAAACTCACAACCTAACACGTTCTAATACCATTGGTGAAAAGTGCGTTTCTGAGGGTTCTGTTCACCATGACACATCACTTGACTCTGATTATTTGTTGTAATCTGGTATTTGCAGGCACAGCGAGCACTGATGACCGATACGCAACTCAGTTTCACAGTGTTGTGTTCCTGCTGGTCAGCCAAAGTCTAAGCTCTTCGGGAAATGGTTCTTTGGTCACCTGGTTTCTTTTTGCTGACTGTATACAAGTATTTGCTTGCCTGTGTCATACCACCACGACTTTATTCCAAGCGGGGTAGTCAGAGGCAAGTGACTGTGCCGTCATGGTAAACGAAACACTCAGAAGCCCACTTTTCACCAGCAGGATTCCAACTTAGCACCTCGGGGTTACGGGCTGAGCTCTCTTACCACCACTCGGTCCGAGTTACATAGGCTATATTTTTTCAGTTAGGCTCTATTTTAACGGGGAAAATAGTCAACGCGGGCTAGGGGAGAGTAAGCAAATTAAAATGAGGAAATAACTGCAATTCCAAGTCTTCTCGTCTCCACTAGCACTTTTTTACTCGCACAGTGCAGTGCGAGTAAAAAAGGAAAACAAATCAGAGAACATTTCACAAATGGTGCTGTTACAAAGATATCGGTGCCAAGCGTAAAGTTGTTAGAGCATCAAATCGTATTCCAGTCGAATGCCCGGAAAGCAGTTACGAATATACGTGACTAATTTTATTAGTGGATGAGAATGGCTCCCAAATTTGGGTCGCGGCGGAGGCTGGCGAGCAGGAATTACTCAAATCCATACGTGAACTATGAAAATTTAACCAATTCCATGTTAACTTTGCAGCGAATTTGTTTACAAGGCATTCGGGGTCGGCGATTGGGTGTTGTTCATTAAGTTCATTAAGCGACGGTACGGAATTGTTAACAACCACCCCTGGTGGGAATATGTTCGTAGGTGCTTAAATAGGCAGAGATGTAGATTAAAGCTTCTTACGTCTTACGTAAGATTTCATTTACTTCAGTGAGAGTGAAAATTTCGTGTGTTAAAATAAAATAACTAAAATGTTTAAAAGCTTTTCACATTATACATTTTATGAATAACTTTTTACTATTATCTTTTAAGTAGCCAGAGGAAAAGCAGGCCCAAATCGTAACCCCAGGTCGGGTTAAAACCGTCTTCCGGATTCTTCGGGTTGTGAATATTATCTACTCGAATTTGTCAAGCGTGGTGATAAAGCTAATTCTCATCAATAAGATAAGATAAGATAATCATTTATTGTGATAAGTGTGTACATTGGTTGTTATAAGCATAATGGCATCAACAGTTTTTCCATTTCGGGCGTACAATATTTGAACAATACAAAAAATTACTTACAACTGAAAAACTCATCTAAATTATAAAAACATTTTAACATTAACTGTCTTTAAGCTTCCTCTTAAACTGTGGATGAAAGTGACTTGATATGAATAGGTTAATGGTTAAATATCCGAATTCCAGTATTCAAAGTGTTTTTGCTATAAATATGAGGTTTGACATCCTGCAGACCGTTATTTAAAAATCTCAAGTTGCTAACCGTAACATGCATCTACATCTATGAAATATGTATATTTGTAAAAACCAATTCAAATCTAATCACAAAGAAAAAAGAGGTTTGTAAATTTACTACAAGGTATCCGAATAAACTGGTTCTACCCGCTGTCTCTACGACGCTTTACAGTAGAAGCACTCACTGCATGGCTATACAAGTTAATAATAAATTAAATGACGAAATAAAGATACTTTCACTAAACAGATTTAAGATAAACCTCAAGCGGTGGTTGATAGAAAGATGCTTCTACTCAATGGATGAATATTTCAAATTATCTGAGTCTCGTTTATTGTGACTCAATTATTTTGTATTTCATGTTTTAAGCGTGTTTCGGTGACATTCTGACAATGTAATGATTATTAATAACTTCCATGTGAACTTAAAATTATAATAATGAATTTTGCATGCTATGCTATAGTGAATTGTGAGGACTTTGTATATATATATATATACATTTAACATCTTTGTACCACTTTCAAGCGAAATAAATGATTCTGATTCTGATTCTGAAGATGCACATGTCAAATGCATATTGAGATCGTAATTTACCCTTTGTCAGACTTTTCATTCTAAAATGTTCCATATTATCTTTTACAAATACAAAAATTTCGATTAAATAAATACATGTCAGAGTAAGAAATTTATTATTTTTGAATACTTCCCTTCACGATATCTGTGCACATTGTACATGATACGAAGACATGTACATGATTTCTTTTGTTGTTGACAGTGACATGAGTTTACAAGAAAAGTCAGTTAGCTTCGGTGAGTCGGAAAGTCGCACTGTCGCGAATGTTTTTGTTTTTGTCGAACTTGGTTTTCGGCCGGTTCTGTCAAGTAGGTATAATTTACTTGCTTCATTTTAAAAAATTCAGACCGAATATAAGTAGTAACCCTAGGCGGTTCACGCAAGTTTTGGAAAACGAGCGGTCCTTCTGTAAACTTTTTATTTTGTGGTAGAGATGACTTGTTAACTATTCTGGAGGCCTTTGCCGAGCACTTGGATAGTTCATAGGTAACTAGCAGTCCGTCAGCGGCTTCGCCCGCGTCGACTGCCTTCCCGTCAAAATATAGCCTTAATTTAAAAAAAATAGCCTATGTCACTTCTTTCTCGAATAATGTAGCTTTACATTATCAGGAAAAAAATGGTGAAAGAATTTTTAAAATCGGCCCAGTAAGTAGTTTATACAAAGAAAGTTTCTGCAGGCCTTCAAGGTGAGGATGGCCAGCCCAGTGATTCGTTTGAATGACTGGGCTTGTCAACCTCATATCTGGACCTCACGACCGCTTTCCATCAGGTGGAGTGACTGAGTGAAGTCATCTTGACGGGAAGAAAAAGAAAAAAAAAAGAAACAATAAACAAATATTTCCTTTTTCAACCGACTTCAAAAAAAGGAGGAGGTTCTCAATTCAACTGTATGTTTTTTTTTTTAATGTTTGTTACCTCATAACTTTCGACTGGGTGAACCGATTTTGATCATTCTTTTTTTATTTGAAAGCTGGTGCTTCCCGAATGGTCCCATTTTAATTTGGTCTAGTTCTGACAGTGGCATCCATGGAAAATCCATATAGGTCTTAAATCTAGATAAACCTTAAGCGCGACAAATGAACGAATAACTCATTAACACGCCAACCGATTTCGATGCTTCTTTTTTTATTGGAAGGATATACTTCAAGGCTAGTTTGATGAGTGTTAGGTTCTGATTATGGGATCCATGACAAAGTAACGAAACTCTTCAACTCTTAGGAGCAATTGGACGATACTTTTTCGATGTATAAAATAAATAAGAACTATTCACTGAATATCAAGAAATAAACAAATTTTTAACAAAAAAAAAACCAACTTCAAAAAAAACTATTCCGAAACAAAGCACTAAAAAGTAAAGAAATAATTGCGTATTCTTCTAAACCTTATACGATATAATGTAGGTACAATTATTGTTATTGTTGGAGTCGGTGTCAGCCAGTGTAGGTTTGTAACTACCTACATACGAACGTAAACGTGATATGTAAGAAATAGATATATTGCTAGGTATCTTGTAGCGTTTCCTTGGCTGACACCGACTCCAACAATAACAATAATTGTACCTACATTATATTATCGTATAAGTTTTAGAACAATACGCAATTATTTCTTTACTTTTTAGTGCTTTGTTTCGGAATAGTTTTTTTTGAAGTTGGTTTTATTTTTGTTAAAATTTTATAATATTAGTTTACATAATGAACTAGATAAACAAGTACAATCACGTACAATAATATGTATACATTTTTGCCTCTAAAGTTATAGACTTAAGGTGCATGGGTACATAGCAAGGCACGTGACTGTAATATAAACCCTTAGTAACAATAGCAAATCTACATACGCTCACTCACGTCTCAATCCCATACGGCTAGTTACAGGGCAGTCGACTGTTTCCGTACGGAACACTCAGAAGCAAAGGTTTCACCCAACGGATTAGAACCAACATGATAGGTAAGCCGAAAATATTGGGTTAGAAAATTTTACTATGAACACAAAGGTTGTAAAGTTCCCTGAAAAAAGCTAAGCCTTAAAGCGGTTTAATACCAGCGTTTTTTGCGCGTATACGGTCGTTTTAGCATGTATAGACTCTAACACGCGCACAACAATTCGCGCTTCAAAAAACCAAACACGCGTACATGGGCTTATTGCGGCGTGTGGTGGTGAGTCAGTATTGATATGGATTATACGAGTTTATAAGCGGGTCAACCCTCTTACGAGTTATGATCATAGCACACTGTCTCGGCACCGCAACGGTACCACTCCAACTCAGCAATTTACTTGCCATTCAAATTAGAGCCTTGAATTGTATACAGGATGGTCCAAACATACTCGTACACGTCAAAAAAGATTTTTAGCTCCCTCACACTCTGGGGTATCCGAAAATACCCCATGTATTTTACCTGATTTTTGGTAGTTTCCGGGTTATAATTTTTTTTACGATTTTTGAAAATTTCTGGTTGAGCCACTTTTTCGGTCACTGCAGCGCGATCTGTTGAGCTAATAGCCCGATTTTTTTTATTTATTTATTTATTTATTTATTGCTTTCTCGTATGTAATACAAAGGTCTTAAAAGTAATATTCTTTATTATTTCTTTTTTAGATGAATAATAGCGCCAGATGATTCTGAAGAAAGAAAAACCATAAGGCTTATTTTAACTCTAAAAAAATTATGAAATTGAAAAGTTAGAAATGCTGTTTTTTCCCTAAACTTTTAGAGTTTTCAAATTCATAACTCGAAAACTACAAAAAATTGGGTAACATACATGGGTATTTTCGCATACCCCTAAGTGTGAGGAGGCTGAAAAAAATGTTGACGTGTATGTTTGGACCATCCTGTATACTATAATATTATTTTACAATGTCAATACCAATGTAAAAGCGGACGGCGGGCGGTCAGCACGTGTTCATAGGCCGCGGTTACATGTCCTTACCATCAGGAGGTCCCTATGCTATCTCTTGCCATCACCGTTGTATGCTATAAAAACTGTCGGAAAAACCATCAATAAACTGTACCCATACCCACCTATTTTTGTTAAAAACGTGTAAAGCATATTAGATTAAACCGTGCCTAACGCTAAGGCCACTTCACGGTTCCACAGGTTATTTGTGTTAAGGAATGCGCCCAGAAATCACTGTTAAATATTTGCCATTCTCGAACTACTGTTTAGTTAGACCCTCATTAATATAGGCCTTTTCGATGCTCGTAGCGAGATACTGATGTTATAATCGGATTCAATTTGCAAGACGATTCTCCTTTTAGCCAGTGGTTTGTTGAATTTAAGGATTTATAGAATATTCATTGAAAATGATGCATTTAAATTACTACCCTTAAAGTTGAGTGCAGAGAAATTCGCCTTTAATACCTTCAAAGGTAAATTTTCACTCACGTCTTATTTTTTAAAGAAGCAATTTAATTTATGCTTTATTTTTAAAGGTAAGCACTTATTTATTTGAATAAATATTTATGAAGATTAATGCTTTTAAGCTTTATAATATTAATGAGATCTGACGGTAGCTTAACGTAAGCTTTGCATTTTAAAGTACCTTCGAATTGTTTGATTCTAATATCCATTACCAGTGTTCTGTAACTTATGTAGCCGTATGTGTTAAACTTACTATTTTTTGGTCCGCTTTTACACCAACTAGTGTTCCTATAAGTGACGTTACATTGTTTAAGCCTCGTATTCATACAATGTTACATGGAGTGTGTCCGTAAATTCCTTGATAAATGTTGCTTGAGTTGAAGTATGTTCGATTCACATCAATAACAAACAATAATATAAATAAATACATATCTAGGACAATAACACCAAGATCATTTGACCCCAAACTAAGCAGAGCTTGTCCTATGGACAGAGACTGATAAAAATACTTAAATATTTCCAAAAACATACATAGATAGATAATAACACCCAGACACACAACAAACACAAATATTGGTCACATGAATTTTTGTCATGGGTGGGGATCGAACCCACGCTCTGGTGCTGAAGGCTGGATTGCTGCCATTGCACCAACAGGCCAGTCAATATGACAAACATTTGACGTTTTATTTTCTAACATAATCAAATAAAAAAAACAGGAGGCAAATCCTCTACTGAAAAAATTAGTTTCCAGCATCGCTATCGATACAATGAAAACTCCGCATCTCTAGTCCTAATCGAGTAGCACCGAATGAGTTGTGCCACTGGTGATTAGTGCCGGGCTATCAAGTTAGCACTGGCGGTTGACTGTGCCTGTGTGTGCTCAACACTTCACAGATTGGTTTGCCCGTTCAAAATGGACGTTAGTATAAAAACGACTTCACTAAAATCATCATATCTAAAACCAAGCAAACTTTGTAACTTTTTTTTTTTATATTGCCCGTCAAGATGACCTCACTACACCTGATGGAAAGCGGTCGCGAGGTCCAGATATGAGGTTGACAAGCCCAGTCATTCAACGAATCACTGTGCTGGCCATCCTCAAATTGAAGCTTTTCACGCCCCGCTTGAAGAACCCGGGACTATACGAGGAAGGTAACACATGTGCTGGAAGAGCGTTCCACGTCTGGATGGTACGACAAAGAAACGAGTCACCGAACTTAAATATTTTCTGAATATTTACTTGACTATAGGTACTATAACTCCCAGACACAGAAAAATCAAAATTCGTCATATTAATGTTTATCCTAGATAGGGATTTCTCTCACGACCTTCGGTGACTGGAACGTCCAAACTGTATATAGGGTTAACTTTGAAATAATAATATAAAAAATGAATTACTAATACGTATGTTAAGTGTTGTTTATATCGGCTTTTTAATATTATTGATAACTAGAAATGTTAAAATACTATTTAGCAATTCTAAACTAGTCTTGCTTTAACGAACTATCGAAAACTATAGACATTCGACTATCGAAAACCAGGGTAATTAGATATCAATATGCAACACTAAAATAAGTTATAAATCAATTCATGCCCAGAGGCTTCTAGTGGTCAACCATACAAAATGGAAGAAAGGCTGTACTATTAATTTGTTTCCTACACAAATTATTTTCTGTTGTCTGTATATACTTGGCTTCGCATAAAACAATAAACTAGTTTTATTTACTCAGTTGTTTTATACAATTGTACTAGTCATTAAAATGCTATTTGTGAATATACTTGCTTTATAACTAGTCTTTTTTAACAAGTGCATACTTAAATAAAAGAGTTTATACAATGCAACACCATTTTTTATATTTTTTGGTTCTGAAATTAATACTAGATAGGTACGAGGTATGTTATAAAAAACTGGCTTGCAAAAATAATAAAACTTGTGTTCCGACGCTCTTTCACGCATTTGCCGATACATAAACAAAGACTGTATGCATCGTGGGCTTAATCGTAGTATTTTTTTTGTCATTTCCATTTCTTTTTCTCTAATTATACTGCGTCGGGATTATGGACAAAACATAACCCGTCCCACTTACTCGTATGTGCAAAGTCTCGCGTCTCGCGTCGCGCGTCGTGGCGAGTTAAAACAAATTAAATACCTGGACACCTTACATCGAAATCATCGGTCCCCATACTCCCCATGCTTAGCCTGAATAATTAATTGCACGTGGATATCGGAGTCTAAATATAGTTAATTTAACGTTGTAGCTTTTCGCCAACGGCTTTGCCTGTGTAAACTATTTCTCATAATAGCCTAAAAACATACTTTTTGTTACTCGCTAATAATGTATTGGGAAAATAATTTCGGTCGAGGTCTTGAGTTCTTATTCAAGCGGGGCGTGAAAAGGCACTTCTGCAGGCCTTCAAGGTGAGGATGGCCAGCCCAATGATTCGTTTGAATGACTGGGCTTGTCAACCTCATATCTGGACCTCACGACCGCTTTCCATCAGGTGGAGTGAGGTCATCTTGACGGGCAATATAAAAAAAAAAGTTTATTCGTTACATACATTCAAAAATACAAATCATTCATATTCATAATATTATCCAGTATAGATTGCTATCCGATTTAATAATACACTCATGATGCTTAGGCTGTCCCTCCGCGCTCGTTAACGGAGGCTTACGGGTCGTTATATCAGCTCTGTGACGTCACGCACATTACATACTTTACAATAGCTATATGACTTTCAAATTATTACTTGTCAAGTCTTTTTTTTCAATTGTAGTATTTTTAGAAACAGCTAAAATATTGCGTGGTGACTAAAAAAAGTTAAAAGATTAAACATTAAAAACATTTAAAGGTTACCTTAGATTAGCTTTAATACCTTTAAATGTTTTCAATGTTTAATCTTTTAACTTTGCATTTTACAACTGCGTTGTATTGTTATTATGATATTCATGATTGATCTTAAAAAAAAAAATTTTTTAGAATTTTGTCTGTATGTTCCAGAACCACTCTAAATATACTCGTATATATATATTTAAAGTGAAGAGGTGTGTTGTCTGGCGAAGCAAATATTTTTACTATACCTACTCTTAATTCATTTAGGAACAGGTTGCCAATATTTTTTTGTACAGTGGGTAAATAATCTCGACCGCATATCAAAGTTTCAAAGGCTATTTTCACGCAGGCGAAGTTAACAGTAACAACCAGTTTACAATTAATTAAGGTTAGTTAGCGCGTCACGGCAAAAATGCAGTTCCGAACCGAGGTCATCTTGCTTATCAAGACTAGAGTGAAAGTCAAAAGTCGCTCACTGCTATTACATACTTATATTTGGTTCATCTTGTCAGGAGCAGTCGTGGCCGAGCGGTTAAGGCGTCTGACTAGAAATCAGATTCCCTCTGGGAGCGTAGGTTCGAATCCTACCGACTGCGAACTTTTTATTGTTGAAACTCGTAGGAAATGCTGTTTTTTGGTTCGTTGCCAATTTAAGAGAAGCGATTATTTTTAGGATGTGTTTGTAGAAATGCATTTGTTTTGACTGTGAGTTTGTACCTACTCGGAGCTCAAATTAGGCCGATCCGTTGTAACAATGAATGGAAAAATGGCAATTCGCGCCAAAGGTGTTTTTTTCGTTATAATATCTGACTGTTTGGCAACTAATACACTCTTTACAGTCATGTATGAATTTAGATTTATGTGTGAACTTTTACACTTATAGTATATACTATTTGCTCGCGTGCGCTAAAGCTGTACAGAAAAATGATCTAAGTGCGTAACCCGATTACGGCATTTCGGCGCGCGGCCGAAGCTGCACTTAAAACGTAATTTACGACCCGTTTATCTAAACGGATACGTCTCAAGTTATGTTTTTGTTAACATTGATGAATGAAGATTTTTTACACTGCTTTGTCTAAACCGGCTACAAGCCATCTGGGCTTGTCATGGTCATAAGAAGAAATAGGCTAAAATATAATTTCATTTAAAAATACAACATCAACAAGCACAAATGCTTAATTGATCTTAGTTTCCCTCTTGCATTCATGTTTTAAAAGTAAGGTAAGGCCACTCTGGTAGTCAGGCTAGATAACAGGTGCAAGGTGGTGTCCCGGACATCCGCCGGGGAGGACTGTCTTTCCCGGTTCAAATAGGGCTGTCACAAATTGTGAAAGTGCTTAAAAGTAGGTACATACTTTTTAAAGATTTGTTTACTTCAATGTTAAAATAAATACATTTAGTTAATGTTTGTTTTTTTTTGTTAAACAGAATAATACTTATAGGTAACACTTATTGTAAAGGAGAGGAGAGAAAATAATGTGGACTGTAGTTATTAAGTGCAAAGTAAAGCGTGTATTGATAAAATATAATAAAAACAGAAAATAATAAAATAATCAACTAAGTATACAAACCAAGACGTAGAACAGAACAGGACTTATGTTAAGAACAGAAAAAGATTTACATTAAAAAAGGTACAAAACTATAGAAAAGTATTTACTCGGCAACACTTATGTTTTTTTATGTAGATTTCCACTTTAAAATAAGAATAGATTCCATCAAGTTTTATTAAAATGATGCAGAAAAACATTTTTTTTTACAATGTCATCATTTCGGCCTGCACGTATACAGTCATTAGTTACTAAGTTTTGCCCCTAGCTAAATTATTGATTAATTCATCACTAAATACGCAGACCTCTTCTAATTAAGCAAACCAGCTTTTCGATTACGAGTAGTAGCAAATGTAGCAATGGATTAATCTATCATTCTGCCGCGCTAACGAAGAGTACAACAAGTCAATTTTGCCGCTTCTGAGAAAAACGAAGACAGAACAAAAACAAAGTTTTGAAATTTGTTTTTCTTGTATCTCATGAACTGCTGGACGTATCTACATGAAACTTGAACATACCAAATTAAAGAACAATCGATGCAGAGCCAGTTCAAAATATATTTTAAGTGAATATATCGCAGCTTTCATACAATTCGAAAAACATGATTGTTGGGAAAACGCGTTTAAAGATTTTTGAGCCCCTGTATTTTCACAATATCGGTCATAAATAAATTAAACTATTCATAGCAAAATCATAAATCTGACTCTTTCTGTCAAGAGAATCGTGTAGACGTGACGAAATTTGGCTTCTACACTTTTTATCTATCTCCAATGTTTGCCTAACTATGAGCTTCGAAAAATGGTGTTTTGTACTAATACTTGTATTAAAAAGAGGAAAGATTAGTTTTTTGTAATGAATAAGGCTTTAAACTACTGGACAAATTTTTGAAAAAAAACACTAATATAAAGCTACATTATAAGCGAGTACCATAGGCTATATTTTTCTATTAAGGCTCTATTTTGACGGGAGAAACAGTCTACGCGGGCGAAGTCGCCTTCCTCGGGCTTACCCCGTAGGGGGCTTTTAGTATATTTATCCCTTAACCAGTCCAAGCAAAGTTCTTAAGTCAAGCTTTCTGCTTTTGACTTTTCCATCCATAAATTATTCGTTGTCTAAACTCGGTGGTAGCGACGCGACTGGCAAAACGCAGTAAACTGTCATGTTTCTCTTCCCCTTACTTGCAATGATGTTATAGTTTTGAATGCATGTATAGGTTTTTTTTAAATGACTTTAATCATTATTACAATAACAGTATTTATTTGTGAACCCTAACCCTAAAACCCTTTTTCTCAGTAAATAATTGGGATTCACTAATAATAAGTGCAATATCTCAAACATGTTGTGTTTATGACTAGCGAACAAACATTTAAAAAATCCAAGTCCTACTATATATAAGTGGAAAAACTATAATAGTTATTGTACTTATGATTAGTAATAAATAAATAAATAAATATCTGGGACAATTCACACCAAGATCATCTGACCCCAAACTAAGCAGAGCTTGTAATATGGGCGTCAGAGACTGATAAACATACTTAAATATTTCTAAATACATACTTAAATAGATAATAACACCCAGACACACAACAAATACACATGTTCGTCACACAAATATTTGTCATGGGTGGGGATCGAACCCACGACCTCCGGCGCTAAAGGCAGGATCGCTGCCATTGCGCCAACAGGCCAGTCAAAATCAGTAATGTATGCATGGTTCAAAACTGATGACACCACAAGTATGATTATTGTCTTTATTCAGTATAAATCTTAGATATAATTTTTTTATAGTATTCTTACAAAAACAGAGATTTATAACATTAAAAACAACTTATGAATTATAATTATAAAAACTAAATAATTACAATTATAAAACTTAAGATTAAAGTTACAAAAACAATGATTTATAAAAATACCATAAAAATCTTAACCTAGGGAGCCGCCGGCAGCGGGGCAGGCGAGGCCTAGACTACCGGTGGTTAGGGCTGCAGAGAGAGGAACCTCCTGATAATACGTGCCGTATCCAAGAGTACCGCCTTCTGTATCTGACCCTTGATCCAACCGCTAAGCGAAAGCCTCTTGAGGTGTTGGTCGAGGCTCTTCGCTATTAAGCCGTTTGCCGAAACCACTATCGGGACAATGATCGTCGAATCTACATCCCACATGGCGGTCACCTCGTGAGCCAAGTCAAGGTACTTGCTGAGCTTGTCCTTCTCGGCCTTCACGAGGTTATCGTCATGCGGGATGGTGACATCGACGAGCACTGCCCGGCGTTGGGATCGGTCTACCAGCACGATATCAGGCTTATTGGCTACAATAGTCCTGTCTGTGATGACAGAGCGATCCGAATAGAGCAACGCATGACCATTTTCAAGAACTGGCACCGGTGCGTACTTATAGTACGGTACCTCCGATTCGACAAGGTCATATCGAAGAGCAAGTTGCTGGTGGATAATCCTGGCTACTAGGTTGTGCCTGTGCAAGTACTCTCCGTTAGCAAGGTGAGAACAACCGGAAATAACATGGCGAATAGACTCGCCAGGGCGGCGGCATGCCCGACAAATGTCGACCGTACCGTCCTTCATGATGTATTTCCGGTAGTTATTCACCTTGATAACTTCATCAGCAATTGCACAGACAAAACCTTCGGTTTCCCCAAAGAGGTCCCCGAAACGTAGCCAGTTCACCGATGCGGAGAGGTCAACATCAGGTCCTGTTAAGGCCCGATAGAACCTCCCATGCAGCTCCTTGCTCTTCCATATTTCCTTGCGGTCATCGGTGGTGAGCACCGGTAGTTGATGCCAGTTCTCGTTTGCCAAGGAGAGCGGCGTGAGGCCCTTATCAACTGCCACAACATCGCGATTATTGATTATTGTATTATTAATTAGTAAAATTTTAGTGAAGTCTTAGTTATTGCACTATTGCTAACAGAAAATTCAGGTTCCTCCGAATATATATTATATATATAACCCAAAATCGATCAAAATCGAGTTACTGTACTTTTCGTAAGCGTGGCAGTATTATCCACATTGTGCGTATTGCAATTCCCGATAATTGTGTAACCCTGTCCGGGTGGTTCCGGGTATCACCCAGGCATCCATTCCTTATACACTACCGCCATTGCACTGATTGTTCAGCTCATTTCATCAAAGGCAAACAATCAATAGCTTACCTCGAAAAGATTTCTACCGACTAGAATTTGTGGTATTACTTTTTATTTGATCGTTATCTAGAGCAAATAATTTAACCCTTTCCCTGTCCCATTGACATACCACAAATGATACATAACAATGGGTTTTCTGTTGCTTTTTTTTTCCTAGACAGCGAACCTGTTATTGAACACCCCACATCACGTCTTTCTAATCTAGTATAACTTTGAAGTCGTTACTACAAACAAAACCTGTAAATAAGACTTAGTAATTGTAATCTAAACTTAACCACATAATCATAAATTTGAATGAGTGGGATATTCGTTTAGCTAAAGCAACTGTTTAATATACCTACTCGTGATATGATACGGGCATTAAGGAGCGTACACAACAGGGCCTATTTATCTCTCGCTTCATAAAAAACAAAAATAAAATATTTGCATTGCTTAGCTTACTTCATTATACCAAATATATTTCCATGTTATATGTAGATTTCTGATTGACTATCACAAATTATTTTATTGACTGTCTTTCCCGTCAAAGTGTGGCCTAAATTAAAAATATATAGTTATAGCCTATGTCACTCCCTGATAATGTAGCTTTATATAGATAAGAGAATTTTCAAAATCGGTCTAGTAGTTTCGGAGCCTATTCAATACAAACAAACAAGAAAACAAACAAAATCTTCACTCTTCATATTAGTACAGAATGTATACTAATATTATAAATATAAATATGCGCCAGACAACACACCACTTGCCATGGTCTCGAAGTAAGGATAAATATCCTTGTGTTACGAGGTACCAGACAGGGAAATAAGCCAGGGGCGTCTCCCAGCACACCCAGACCCAAACCAATTTAGAAAAAGTCATTTTTCTGAATTGAATCGAACCCGGGACACCACGGAAGCCAAGGCGAGAAACCGTGCTACAGCACACTGCGCCAATCGTGTCGTCATAAAGATATATACTATAGATTATTACGTCACAAATAAACAAGAGTAAGAAACCTAATGATTATTTTCTTTATATGGAAGAAAGTCAACTGTAAGCTGAACAGTTTCTGCAAGTGCCTTTAACTAGCGCGAAGGTTAAAGCAGTAATAATCTGTGCTGTCCCGTAACTGCTAGGGAGGCGTCGTAAATAAGTCTGATAGGCCAGTTTCGTAAGCCTAGTATCAAAGTGCGCTTAGCGGAGGCCACGGAGCCACTAGAGTAGCGGGGAAATAACTACATGAAACATTACATAACATACCATCACGACTATATCACAAACAGGGTAGGCTAGTGACAGTTGACGTCTCGGTGAACGGAACACTGAGAAGCTCATTTTTCAGTGGTATTAGAACCCAACTTGGTAGGTGGTGAGCCTTCCGCCTTCCGTTATCAGGATTGTTTTGGTTTTTTATCGATGTTTTCCATCACCGGAGAGTAAGTCGGTTTTTTTTCGCAGTTAAGCCTTATTCGTTGTCTTTTTCAAAGAGCTAATCATTTACTAACGTTATAATCATTTAAATTATAACCCGTCAAATATGTAGCATCGAACAGACTGATGCATTTATTTAAAAACAAAATAAACCAGAATTGTTTAACTGTAATAGTAACTTATTCAATACCTATTGATTATTTATGTTTTCTTTCAGAAATTATTATTTTCTGATTAGTAAAAACTAAGTTTGACCAAAGGTACAATGTGTGTTCTTACAGTGGTAACTTAAACTTAAATAAAATAAATAAAAACCAAAAAAAAGCAGATGAAAAACACTTCATCCGTATTAAAATTTATTTTTTATGGCCGCACTATGGGGCGTAGTTTATTTCGCAAAGTGATTAATTATTATTATTGTTTTAGTTGAAGCAGAACACGGCCCACTAGCACTTTGTTCGTTAATTAAATCAATAAAAATATATTACAAGGCTAGACCCATACCTTTCTTTACTACTACCTAATTCAATAACATTTAACAGCAAGTCACTGTAGTACAATTTCATTAAACCCGTAAAGCAGCTATAGAAAACAATTTATTTCGCCTGAGCACCCTTGAGACGTTCTCAAGGTACAATAAAATTTTCCTCCACATTGAGTGGTAGTTATTTGATGAGTGCCGGCCCCTAGCTTCCGACGAGCAACGAGATACTCGTAGTTACCTCAGCACTAAGGATGTCAACACGTTTATCGATACCTTTAAGAAATCAAACTAAACTAGCTCGTTTGTCGAGATACTTACCATTTAAATCAAATTCTTCTCATTGTATTTTTAACTGAACTGTCATATGTGTTTGTGAAAGCTTTTAAAAATTATTGATCCTCGTAGATTGACCAGGCCTCTGTCACTCCATGTACTTGCCCACGACAATCACCTGCCAGCCGCCGGGTCTTCCTAGACCTATTTGGCAGTTGGTTGTCAAAAGCCGCGTAGAGCATTTGCACGCGAATCTTGGGGTTGAACTGACACGATGACGTAATGTAAGTACTGACTACTTACATCCATATCGAAAGAGATAGCCCTCGCAATATATGCCTGTCACATGACAGCACGCATTTACAGTTGACAAATTGGTAAATTTTCTATGATGTGTTTTATTTGTTACTTATGTAGTAACTATTAAATAATCTGTAGTTTGACTTTGACTGGTGCCATGCAGGCATCAATATAATTTTCCATATTTTTCAACGACTATACTTATCGTGTCGTGAGCGTCAAGATGATCAACTGTTTGAAGACAACATCATCCAACAACCTCCCACTGCAAGTGGTGAGGTTATGTGGCCTCTCCTTACATGCAGTGTAAATAATATATCCCTATATGTATCATTAGGAAGATAAAAAAACAACGTTTAATGCAATTGCTTTTATTCATCATCAGATATTAAAAAATCTTCACTTTCGCTGTCATCGAATATCACAGTAAATATTGACAATTTTTTAATAAATTAAAATCAAATTAGAAGAAGTTTCCTTTATTTGTAAAGTCCCATCATTTCTTTCTGTGAATGAACGACACCGGAACGCATCACTATTAACATTGAACATGGCCACATCATTTTACAAAGTGACATTAGCGGCTGTCAGATTTTTCTGTCTAATTATGACTCAGACTTTAGCTTTCCGCCAGCGCGCGGCTTTGCCCGCATGGACCCCGAAAAATCAAATCTTCCCTTTTTATATTAGTCAAGCTATGCTACAATGCTCTCCATTTACCATCAGACGGCCAACGTACTTAGCATAAAAAAACAATTCAGTTTCACTTTTTTTAATCCTTCATCGGTTTTTTTTATCCCTGACATCGCACCGCACTATTTTCGTATTACGAATTCGCCGTTATTAAATTCTCGTCTGAGTAGGTAATCCGTCGCATCCTTTCCGTCAGCATTCACTCATCACACGTCTAGGGTTTGATTACAGCTCTGGTACTCACCTCAGTGGCCTAGTTTATGGAAAAACGTAGAAAACTGCGAACTTGCCTTATGTGGATATATAAATATCTATGTCAAAGTTTACTTTAATCTATTGATTTTTAGCAATTTTGGTTGCTAGTGTTGCTACTATCTGTCTAATGTAATTTAAAGGGTAAGTACAAGCAAAAGATAGGTAATGTCATACACTTTAATTTTCTTTATTTTACGGTCGAGCTCGGACTAAGTGCGGTTTTAGACTAGCGTGTTAAACGCGCATATAAGCTTGTTTTTGGAAGCGCGTATAGGGGCAACAACTTTGACGCGCTTGTAAGCTCGTATGAGCGGCTCACACCCCTAGTCCACTACCGGTTCGAACAGCAATAAACCCGTGTACGCGCGTTTGGTTTTTTGGAGCGCGAACTATGGCGCACGTGTAAGCGCGTATTCCTAAGCGATCGCATACTCGTAAAAAACCACCACTCTAAATGAAACAATGCAAGAGGCGAATTGCCACAAATCAATTAATAGTTAATCAAATTCATTTATTCGTCACCACAGATAGTACAAGATGGTATGGTGAAAAATAATAAGAAAACTCCATGACGCGCCTTCAAAGGCATACGAAAAACATAACTGATTGATAAAACAACAAATAAAAATAGCAATAAAATTATTAAAATGAACACATGTCAATAAATTAGGAGTAATACTCGTATTATAAACTTAGCTGAATATTAAATAGCATTACATAACCTAGCTAGCAGATCGGACTTCCAATCAAAGAAAAAAATTATCTGAGAGGTACCTACTCACTTACTTCTTAATAACATTTTTCGACTAGTAAATGATGTACTTTCTATTTAAATATGTTTTTATCGTTAATGCTACGCATTGGCTCAGAAAGTTACTACGTACCACATAAATCACATCATAGAAATTTTACCATTTTGTCAATTGTAAATGCGTCCTGTCACGTGACAGCACGCCTAGCCAAGTGGCAAACGCTCGGAAACGAATCGAACTTCGCCTCCGCTAACGCTTTGTCGCAAACGCTTATAGATTGGTAGCCAAGATGAACGGAACGCGGCGAACGCTAGTTCTCTTCTAACTTGCGTTAAAAATAAGAATTTTGTCTATGGTTTCGCACGACGCCAGCCTGACGCAATGTCAAAGTCGAAGAGTTTGACGTGACGTATGTTTTATGTTGTTGTTATTGAAATATTTTCAGTGTTTTTAAATCACTCTAAAGTGTATTTGTATTTGTGTGCAGCCCACAATATTTTTAGAGCATGCATTGTAATAAAAAACTCACAAAATACTAAATTTCAAACAAAGACAACACCAGCTGATTGAAAAATCGCCATTTTGTTACGTTGGCGTCAAGGGGCCGGCGTTCGCTAACTATCGTAGCGTTGAAACGCTCATGGGGCGTAGTCGGTTGTCAAAAAGTGCCACTTGGCTGTATTTAGCGAACGACTAATGTTTCGTTTTATCTATTAGAAAAAAATTATACACTTGGCTACCAATCTATGATTCGTTACGATTAAGTCACGTGACATGTCGATCGACGATTATTTTCCATACAAATCTTTGAGCGTTTTCGTTCAACGTTTGACACTTGGCTAGACCAGCAGGCATGTATTGCGAGGGCTACCTCTTTCGATGTAGATGTCAGTAGTCGGTACTTACTTTACGTCATCGCGTCCAGTTCAACCGCAAGATTCGCGTACAAATGCTCTACGCGGCTTTTGACAACCAACTGCCAAATGGGTCTAGGGAGACCCGGCGGATGGATACATGGAGTGACAGAGGATGCTGGCAATTCGCTCTCTTCTGACACACGGAGAACGTACACTCGCGTCGACGAATTAATTTTATGATTCGTGCTAGCCCCTCTGATTGTTTAAAAATAATAAATTATGCCGCTTGAGAAATTATCTACACAAGTTTATAAATTCTGGTAAAGCTGAGGATGGGCGGCAGAAATTGTTTTAATGAATAACCAAAAGCGCCTAAGTCTGGAAATACGGAATAGCTTATGTTCATTGAAAATTTAGACAATCGAACAAAGTTCGTTGCGAGTTTCGGCTACTTCAAACTTAATTATAACGAATCAGGCGTCCACGGAGGAACTAGCGATTCAAAAATATCATATACAAGAATATATACTCGTATATACTCTTTAATTTGTGACACAGTTGCATAACCCCACAACTGGCTGAATGCCTTTTGTCCACGTTGAGTTAACTCAACCAGCCCTCAATTCAGAAGGAGTCTGTCGACCAACCGCAAATTGCAAATTTAAAGAATTTTATCGGAACGGCAAAAAATTCGTTTGGAATCATTTTTAGGCCGTGTTTTTTTCTGCGGATTATCATATGATTTACTATTAACATATTATCTTATAAGACGTGGGTAATTTCAACCAAATTGAACGAGGCAGTTCAAGCGGCTAAGTGGTTCAATACCGCTCCACACCACGCACCGGTGCGCTTTAACAATCGATTTCCTATTCTCTATTTTATTCGGCAGTGAATGGATTAAAGCGACTGACTGGAAATCAGTATGTCTATCATGAGTTTATGGCACGTTGACTATGATAGTTGACTTCAGAAAATTGTATGCTATTTTTGGTTCCATTTTGGCACGGTTGGCTTAGTGTGCTGTAGCACGGTTTCTCGCCTCGATTTTTTTCAGGAAACGATCTTTTCTGAATTGACTCGGGTCTGGGTGTGCTGGAAGACGCCCCTGGCTTAGTTTCTTGTGTGGTACCTCGTAACACAGGGATATTAATCCCTACTTCGAGACCATTACAAGAGGTGTGTTGTCTGGCGCATATTTATTTATAATTTATTTGTAAACACTAGGGGCACCGAACCGGAATCCCATACAAAAACGCCAAGACTGTAACGATGCCGTTTCGTTCCAGTCTCGTGGACGTTACCACGGTGGCTGGAAACTTCATAGTTCAACTTACTGGCCATCAATAGTTTTCTGTACCTGTCCTTTCAAAATTTTGTTTATCATTCCACGTTCCCTGTTCAGCATTTTGAGCCAGTCCTACCAAAACCATCGTACTGAACAGAACTTGCTATCATATTACCAGATTACCAGTTTGATTAAATTACGTGATGGAGTATCTTAAATGCTTTAAATAACCAATTGTAAACAGTTATATATAATTTAACAGGAACCTTACCTATTACTATTAGATAATCTATTACCTAGGACTCTCTGTATTCATTTACTGTTATTTTGTTACAGTTCTTCTCTCCTACCTATACTTTTACCCTATTCAATAAACAAGTCAATGGATTAACTGATATTTTATTCATTAGTCCATAACTATATCTACTCCTAAATATTGTGTTACGAATCCTGGCGCTCCGGCTCCTGTATTGCTGGCCTGCAACAAGGATTTCGCCACAACACGTTTAACGCGGAGGCTATAGCGGCCGTCATTGGTTTGTTTAAGCTCATGGTTGACATACATTGGAATCATACCGACTAAGTTGATTAACATCTTTTATAAATATACCAGCGTGTTGCCAGCTTTCAAAACTTTTCCCCATATTATCTAAACTTCCACTGCACTTCTACATTCAGGAATAAAAACTGCCAACAGCTTTGCTTTGCTTTAATAATTAACTAAAAAAATTATTGAATGTACCCCTTTTCCATAAATACTAACGTATGTATTCAATAAAAAACTGTGTACTGTTTTATCGGAAAAAGCCTACAAACAAGCACGAGATTTGCGTAAAAAGCTTTAATCTGACATTTCTCGCGGCAAAGTCAAAGAGCGGCTTTTATTAAAAAATACCGGCTTTTTATGATAGCAGCCGCGTGGTATTTTCTGTTTTTACTTTCCGCAAATGGTTCAGAACACAAAGTCATTGATATTTTCACTGAGTGCAGGAACCGGGAATGCATTTCGTGTGGCCTTGATAATCAAAAGAAAATAAATTAAAGCAAAAACTTACGCAGCCGGTAGGATTCGAACCTACGCTCCCAGAGGGAATCTGATTTCGAGTCAGACGCCTTAACCACTCGGCCACGACTGCTTCGAGAGTATCGGCGAAATATATGAGTGGTTATTACTTTGTTTATTTTTGCATTTTACAATGCTTGTTTTCTTCAAGATCCTGCCTGATTTCTTCAAGGTCCGAAATTTGCATTTTTCTAGTTGTTTTTAAATATGAATAGTTACCAATATCAGGTTTTGAGTCGACGGTTTGCGATATTCGTAAACTTTGATTTCTGTTAAACATTGCGTCGATGGTTTTGAACACATACATGAATCTAAATAATAAACGCAAGCGTCGTGGCCTAGTGGTTAAGCACTCCAATTCGGATCGCGGATCGTGTGGTCCCAAGTTCAAATGTGGCCTGAACCAAAATCTTTGTGTTCATTGTTTCATTTCCGACTAACTCTCCGGTGATGGAAAACATCGATAAAAAACCCAATCAACCCGGATAGCGGCGGAAGGTTCACCACCTTCCACGTTGGGTTCTAATCTAATACACAACAACAGTCATTTGCCCTGTGACTACCCCGTTTGGGATAAAGTCGTAAGTTATGTTATGTTATGTAAATAACGCGAGGCGCTACGTTTGTATAAAGAGTGCCACTTTTTTTAGCTGTTATTGCTTCGTCATGATACAGTTTTAGCCATACTAAACCTATATAAACGTTAATTGGGCTGCCGCTAATCATTTAGTATTATAAATTATTAATAAAACTCAAATTACTGCAACGATAAGACAAACGAACTTGTGTACGAAACAGAAAAAAGTACAATAAAATCCAAAACAAACAAAACATAATTTAACTGTTTAACTAGAGATCTAGAAACTTTCCGATGCTAGTAAACAAAATTAATTAAAAAAAAATAAAGTCCAGTATTTGGACATCTTTTTTTATATATAGAGCCCGTCAAGATGACCTCACTCCACCTGATGGAAAGCAGTCGTGAGGTCCAGATATGAGAATGACAAGCACAATAATTCAAAGCAATTACTGAGCTGCAAATACTCACCTCGAAGGCCTGCCCTGGCACCGGTTAGTGCAGTGCTGATCCCGGAACGCGACCTAACCGAGATAGGTCAGAGTCACTTGGCGGGTTTTACGCAACTGCATGGTGGTAACATTAACCGGCCGACATAATATGTCTCCCACCTGAAGAGCATGACCCTTACCCAACTACTGAGATTTATTTTAGTAGCCCCCCCCCCCCCCCCCCCCCCGACCAACCTCACGCTATGCAGCATTTCTGTATCATCCGATGGTTGACTGGTAGAGAATGCTTTTAGCATTAAGTCCGCCTAATGTAATTTTTTGCATTGAAGATCAAATAAATAAATAAATAAATGAAGGCACACTATTCCTAACACACCGTGAAGTGTACCAGGGACCATCTGCGGTAGGTCCTGCCGCCACAAAGCACAATGCATAATGCACTACGCATTATGGTACTCATAGGCGAGTAGCCCGTGACATTACCCACTCCCATTTATCCAGAATGGTACCGTAGCAGTTATAGTCGCTCACCACGAGCATCCACAGAACGCTAGCGGCTTCAATCCACGCTGGGGACGTCAGAGAAGCCAACTACCATTTCTCCAGAATGGTGCCGGAGCTGTGTAGCACGCTCACTCTCAATGCACTGCCGTACATCTACCCTTAGCTACAGCAGGGTGGCCGGATAGGCAATCTAGCGGATACCCATCTCCTTGCCATCCAGGCAAGTACCGGAGGAGCGGTGAGCCGCTATAAGGGTTCCTCACTAACCCCGCATCTAAACACTTAGCGGCCCAACGCCCTAGACCAGTGAATTTAGATACTCGTTGCGCGCGAGGAGGGACGCTCGGTACACACTACCGAGCAGACGAACATGCCCCACCTCTGCAACTAACCACATGCCACCACGAATCCAACTCCAAGTTGGGGCCTGCCTTAAGACAGGCAGTGCTGGGCCCCCTAAACACCCGTGGTACCCTGATCCTAACAGCCAGACCCGTAGTTCCGGCTGCGAAAACCCTACCTAACCGGGTGGAGTAGATAGGGACCTGAAGAGCAGATGGTCTGCTGCAGGGCTCCCTTAGTCGCCTCTTACGACACTCACGGGAAGGAGATGGGGCAGTGAAAAGTTATATTTTAAAGTGCCGCCACCAGCACGGCACAAAACATGCATCTTCACATGCATCTGATCTCAACAAAAACTTAAATGTAAGTGCATAACGTTTATCAGAGCGTCGTGGCGTGGCCTAAGGGTAAAGCGCTTCAGCTCGGAACCCGAGCGGTCCCGAGTTCGAATCGGGCCAGAACCATAATGTATTGTGTTCATTGTTTTTGCGAATAACTCTGCGGTGATGGTGATTAAAGATGCCGATAAAAACTAAGGCAACCCAGATACGGACATAAGGCTTAAAACCTATCATTTTGGGTTCTTATACGATTGAAAAGTGGTTCATTAGTATTTCATATACTATGACGGCAACAGCAAACTCACCTCTGTCTGACTACCTCTATCACCCAATTTTCTGTACTGGCGCACGATTTGCTAAAATAAGCCTTGTAGCCGGTGTTCGCTTTTTTCCCTGCTGTCTAAAGCATGTCATATTTCGGAGCTGTCTCCAAAATCTCTCAGTATCTGGCCCTGTTTTTTAAAAATCTGTAATATGGCCAGATATCCGGAATATTGGAAGGGTACCCGCTTGCACCCTTGATGACGAGCCTCATTCAGCGGCGGCAACTAACTAAAGACTAAAGGTTATTATCGCTCATAAATCCAGACTCGTAATTGGGTAACATGCAGACGTGCTGGCCAGCCCTCTTTCCACTTACGCCATCGAAGAAACTTGATCTCTAGATCGTTATGCACAACGCTGCGGTATGCGGTGCTGGACACATAATAGTATGAAAAACGTCTAGAGCTTGTCGCTGTATGCGTCAGCGTTTCCATACGATGTGTCCGGCACCGCATGCCGCATACCGCATCGTTCTGCGTTACAATGAAGAGACCAAAGCTCCAAACTAAACTCCGTTTGGGATATATTCGTGAGCGTATTATGTACAACGAGTATTCCCTAGCTCGCGTGCGCGCTATCCTCGGCATCGCGTATCTCCGCCCGCCCTCGCTCACAGCTCACTCGCCAGCTCATACATCAGCCACTATCTCCAGCATTACGCCCCTAATAGACACGGCCTTTACAACGAAAGATTAGAATCTGAGCCAGATTGGTACGAACACTATTTGTTATTTTATGTAATCGAGGAGGAGCCTATCGTTGTTGGTTATTGGCAGTCAAGTTTGCTAACGAAGAATGGAGAAGAGTAGGACTGTGAAGTTACGGTACAGTACAATATGATGGTCGGACGGCACAGATTCCGATGATTGCTTAGTCAAAGAAGATGCTGACGTGACTGAACGATGGTGGTCGATGCTCTATAAAGGTTTTTTTGTTATATTTTTGAAGAAAAACACTTTTTATATTTTTTTATTTTATTTCTGTATCTGCAAGATATTAAAAAACTAACAGTGCGAATTACTTTACCCTGATTTTTCATACATAAGTCGTATGAATTATGTAGTTAAACTTTTTTTATTATTGACTAGGCAGGCATTCGACCACAATCGCACCTGGTGGTAAGTGATGATGTGGTCTATGATAGTACATGGCCGCCCAGTAAATGCCTATTCACTCTTGTCTTAAAGAAACCCAGGTTGTATTCTTCCGAAAAAACAAACGCTGGCAGCGAGTTCCGCTCCTTTGCTGTTCTCATTATAAGAGAATCGGCGAACCGCTTCGTGCGGATAGCTAGAATATCCACAGCGTGAGGGTGGAGAGCCATTGTGCGCCTAGTGCTGCGATGGTGAAAAGACGGAACCAACTCGTGCAGCTCGCTCGCACACTCTCCGTAATAGATTTTACAAAAAACCGCAACCTTGCGCCGGTGTTCAAGATCCTGCAGCCCGACAGTGAGTGCCTGGCCACCAATGAGCCTTACGGCACGTGATTCCACTGAGTCCATAGCAGCTAGCTGGTACTAAGCTGATTCGCCCCAGAGGTTGCAGCAGTACTCCATACAAGACCTGATCAGTGCTCAGATAATACAACTGTAGCAGCTGTGCCAGGGTGAAATACCGCCTTAGCCTGGATAGGACGCCAAGCTTTTTCACAGCAGTTTTACCAGAGACCTCAATGTACTTGCCAAACTTAAAGCTTGCAGACAACTCAAGGCCAAGCAGCTAGATGTGGTCGGCAATGGGCAGAGAAACGTCCCGGAAAGACGGAGTGAGTTCAAAGGGACTCCGTTTAGCCGTAAACAAACACGCCTGCGTTTCAGTTGCATTGAACCTGACTAGATTGTCCTCGCCCCAGTCGGGCACAGCTTCCAAGGCCAGATTCATGCGCCTCGTTAAGTCCTCTCGGCACGACTGGACCTCCTTCCTAGTGGCCCTAACTAATTGCATTTCTAAGAATTATTTTGTTGTTTCCTCTGGAGTTGAGGACGAAGCAGCAAAATAATATAATTAAAGTGTTAATTACAAAATTGAATTGCCCATAATCCTCGAAAAGTAGATAATATATTCGAAGAATAACATTATATTTTTGATGTTTTAGACTTGAAAACGCGTAATTCACGTTAAAAATCACCAAATATGTCACTTAAAAGTCACCACTCTGTGAGCAATATTTCAACCACAAAATTCTTCATCTTTTTATTTGACACACCGTTACGTCTGGGAATTGTACCATATAGCCTAATAAACCGGACACGATTTGTCGGCCCGACCTCCTGCACTAACTAAAAAATTATGTTAAAAAAACTTCTCAAATACAAGTCTGTGAAGGTGGAGGATTTCATCCATCCCACAGACACGGCTTTTTTTTGTGGAGGAAACCCTCCATCCCACAGTCAAGAGGTTATGCACAATCATGGAATAGAAGTTACAAGTTTTCAGATAAAAATACTTTATTTCTATTAAAATCCATAGCAATATTTCGAAATCATACAAAAAGAATGGCACAAACTATGATATTTCGGTGAACATCCGCTCAAGGAGCGTATTCTAGTGTGTGCGAGGATGCGTTGCGAGGAATGTATGTGTTAAGAACCAATAGAATTGTTTCACAACACAACACATTCCTTGCAATGCTTCCTCGCAATCTCTTGTGGAAACGCACCCTAACACCGGTTAACGGAATCAGCATAAACCCCAGTCCGCACCGGCGCATTACCATGCCGGGACGCGCCAATTCGTTCCGTACATCGGGTTGCCATGTCAGTTTTACTATTAATAATGCTTGGATTTTTGATAGTAGCAAAAGGAGCAAAATGTATGCAATTTAATATAATGCTGAAATTTTGCTACCTACTCTATTCTTGTATTATTTATTTTTTAAATACACGTATAACGTATGTGTTTACTAGATCCTCTTTCGTAAATATCGCTCGGCCACTGCGTCCAATTAAAAGTTTTTTTTTTTTTAACACATCATTCGAGTTTTTAGCTGACACTTATGGAGAAAAAACACTATTACCACTAACCGCAAGAGTAACAGACGACTTGATAAAAAGGCGCTTGAATAATCGAATTACAAACCTATGAGGAAGGTAAATTATGATTAGTGAGGAATAAATTATATTAGCAAAGGACGTCTTGCTTGTGGCTGCAATGGACTATGATCACCAGCATTGTATCGGTCTGAAAGTGGAGGTTTACTTTTGACAACGAATATAAACTTCCACAAACGCCTCAACCGAACTTCTTAATGGGAGATTTTTGTTGGTATAGTTAATTTGTATTTCTGAGGCAGTTGTTAATTTCCTTATAGTTATTTCCGCAGATCCGGGTAAAATGAACTTCCACTAGCAACCCTACCCCTGGCCCTAGAGACGCGCTCGGCGATACTGCGCCTGTTAGCATTTGGATGTGGACCGCTTTCGCCGAATCCCGTCACTAACAAACGACTTTACAGTCTACACGGCGCGAGAGAGTGCGAACTCCAAACAGTGAAAATATTAACAAATAAACATTTTTTCAACTTTTACAAGAAATCAGGTAAAATTGAACATGCAACCTGGCGAATGCTGTAACCATTGAGCTACTGTGACCCTAGCTGACCAGACGAATGCTTCTAGTGTAAGCTGGCGTCATTTGATAAATATTGTAGACGAACAGTCTCTCTTCAAAGAAGTCATCAGCGATGCCTTGTCACTAGTATAGAAAGCTCCATAGCCAATACTTACGCTGTCTTTAATGAGTTGAAAAAACCAACCTTATTTTTTCATTATTTATAATTTATTAAGATAAGCATTTTAATGAAAACGGCATTAAGCATTTTAGTGGGCAAGATTTTTTGAATGAAGCCAAAAAATATTCCTATTACTATCCGCTATCGGTTATCTAAATGTAGTGTAGGAAGATGGAACCATCGTTACTAGTATTTCAGTAACGATGGTTTCATCTTCCTACACTACATTTAGATAACCGTTCATACTAAAATACCATTTTTTTATTAATTTTGAAAATATGTAATATTAGCAATTTGTTTTTAATACTGATGCGTGGAGTAAAACATATACACATATCTAAGTTTTCCGTATTTACATGCTGAAATACCTAGTGTTCCGGCACATACGGCCCCGTGGCCAGCAGACGTAGCGGCGTGACATGACAACCGTATGAAGAAAAAACTGACAATAAAAATCGCTTCTGTTTTGGATCCCGATACGCGCACACCATTTTTGCATTGTAAAATATTTTTTTTTAAACATGCTCGGAAATATTGTCATTACTTTTGAATAAAGAACACGCGAAGTATCATATTTACGTAGACTGAAAACCCAAAATCACTTCCCGGCGCGTTCTTTGAATTTCGAACGAAGAGCGCGCCGGCAATGTTGTATGAAACGGTGTGCTGTTTGAATTTAGAACTCTTTCATCTATGGTACACATTGCGTTCTCGTGGCTGTATAGCCACAGATGCGTTTACCTTTCGGCACAAATTGTAAAATAAAAAAAAACAAATTGGCGGTAAAGCGGAGTTGTTATTTCGTTAATAATAATAATTAAATTTATTATGTTAAAGGCCCTTTTTATTTCCTTGCATTTTTTTAAGAAAAACACTATATATGCCTCGGCCGAAATGGCAATTGCCTGTCTCGTATCATTGAAGTCTTCGCCTGCGGCTCGGCCTTCAAACTCATACTCGACCTGCAATTGCCTATTTCGCTGCCTTTGCAATAATGTACTATTAAATAATTATTCCTGTTTATCTTAATTTGCTGAAGTTTTATTCTGCCACCTCGACCTGAGAGCGGCATCGGCATGAAGTGATCGCTACGCTACACCTAGTATTTATTCAATCTAATTCCGATTCGAATCTAATGAGCCTTTTGTCCGCTATCAGTTATTGTTGCATAAATCGCACTTGCATTGTACGAGCGCGCAGCACAGGTGCATACGCTGTAGGGACTGCATAATGAGCAATGACGAGCCATTGTACCGCCACCTGTACCGTCGGCAACAAACGATGCTGACGCCTTACGCTTTCCACTGTGAATCGTCATAGGACTTCAGTATATGAAACGAAATTTTGGAATGATCGCCCTTAATTTACCCGTCCGTCTGAATGCATGCAATGGCAGTTTTGTATCTAGAGACTATTTGCATGGCAATCCGTAATCTCAACAAAACAATGTATTTAATTTTGTTATGCTCTATATAGAGTTTATCAATATTGATCTCATTAGTAGATCTCGATATGGTTTTCTGTAATTAATCACCAGTAATTACCGCGTTGAAAGTTTAAAACTCGATAATAATATGTTATTCGAACTTTGTAGATGTTCTACGTAGATAAACTACGGCGTCAGTTACTTTAACTAAGCTTTGGAAGTCACGGAGTGATCAATCAACTGAACAATATAATTAACAGATAAACTACCCTTGTATCAACTGGGCGGATAATATACCGTAGTAGGGCTTGTCTAATTGGAAATGACGCGTCCCACCACTTTTTTATTTATTTGTTGCTTTCTCGTATGTAATACAAAAAATACATGTACCTAATGTATGTATTAAAAGTAATAATAGTAACAATAATTACTCTGTCGGGTACAGCAATAGTAGGTGAGAGAAGGACTTACAAATATTATAAATGAGTTTTATCGCCATCATCTACAAACAACATTAGGAAAAGCTGCGGTATGATGTAGTATTTATTTACGAGCAATTGTCATTCTTTCAACATGTTATTGTAATAAAAGAATCGTATTATTTGCAGTCTTTGAAGTATTCTTCCAACGTATAATAACATTTTGATATAAGATGATCAATTAGTTCTTTCAAAAAATCCTTTTCTATTGTATTTTTTTTTTAAGAAGTTGGTAATGCATTATATATTTTTATGCACATAATTAGGGGCCTTTTTGAATGTAATTGAAGTTGAGAAGTGGGTAACATTAATCTTGTTTGGGTCTTCGGCCGGAAGCAATATTTAGTGAGCAAGCAATGTTAACTTTAGTTTTAGTTGGTTTAGATGCGCCGAGATGTGTCTTTTGCGATCCAACGACGTGTGCTCCTCGGTTCAAGTCCAACCAGCTACTGAACGTCCAATCACAGAGGCTTGTTTATTATGTATTGCGTTCATATTTAACATTCATTTTCGCGCATGAATGCGGTCATTACAGCTCAGACAAGCTCTAGTACGACGACACGATTGGCGTAGTGCGCTGTAGCACGGTTTCTAGCCTCGATTTCCGTAGTGTCCCGGGTTCGATTCCCGGTCGGGTCAATTTAGGAAACTATCTTTTCTGAGTTGACTCGGGTCTGGGTGTACTGGAAGACGCCCCTGGCTTATTTTCTCGTGTGGTACCTCGTAACACAGGGAACTTAATGACTACTTTGAGACCATTACAAGCGGTGTGTTGTCTGGCGCCAAAAAAAGTACAGTTTCTAAAATAAGAGAGGAAGGTAATGTGTTTTGTCTCATTTTGTGATTTTAGGGTATTTAATCACTTTCTCTGTCTGGAACTCTTGTGTACTCAAAGCTACGTGTTTAGAAGAGATATGAGATTAGAGGAAGTAAAAGAGGAAATTCAAAAACGTTTGCGGTTTGGCCACATTCCTCGGATCTAGGAGTATTTATTCCCACGTCTTTGTAAATATGTGTACCTTCTTTAATATAACTACTAATTAAATGTACATCCTTAAAAACATGATTAAAGAAAGACACAATCAAGTGCATCTGCAATACTTGTTCCGTAAACAAATACAGTTTCCTTAACTGCGTCGCCATGACTAGGATAATCACCACTTGCAACAGAGATTGCACTATAAAAGAACTCCACTATGGTGCACTTTCGTATGCACCGCTGTGATCCAGATTCAGCGGTTCGGTGTCGACGCGTTTTGTATGTTAATGTCGCTCCAGCACCTGCCGTTCATACATACATTCATACATACTTCCGAATAGGGAAACGTTTCTTCGAGTTTTAGGTTTTTATTAAAGGTGCCATCAGATATTCAATGGAATATCAATAAAAATGGGTTAGTATATGTAAGACTTTTTCTGTCACAATCACAACTGACAACATTCACACCGAAATTTCGAGGGAGGTTAAATTGGTTAGAATTTCGTCGAATTTCTAACTAATTTAACCTTTCTGTACAATTTTATTAAAATATTCACTCTCATTGATTTCCAGAGTCCTTGATTTGAGTTATAATACGCTTTTCACACTGAATTATTTTTTCTTTTATAATTTCAACCATCGACCTCTTACGTAACGTCATACGTGCGTTCTATTGAAGGTGTTCATTTCAGGCAAGACCTTGTTATCTCAACTACCATTTAATGTTCTTAACCCTATGCAACTGCTCTTTCTTCAGTTATTCAGTGGCCCGTTCAATCTTAAGTCCAAGCTCTGATTCCAACACTTTGATGCCTAACTACAAGTATAAAGTATATGGTTGCAAGATGGTTCTTTTTATGTATGTTCTAAATAAAGAATTCTAAATGTAAAAGTGGAAAATGAGACAGCTACACAACAACTAATAACCAAGCGGCATTTCTCTGGACGGCAGAATATTTCAAAGTTGCGCTTAATAAGTCTTAGCGTGTAATAATTATCTAGTCAAGTGCGAACTCAGCATACACGATAGCATGGTTCTGTATCAACAAAAGTTTGAATAGTTAAATAATTGAACGGAAGTAACTCCCCTTTTAGCGTAATGAAATATTTAAAATAGTACACACGCTGATATGGCACCTACAGATCTTTCTAGAATTCGGGTAGGTATTACAAAAAACGCTATAGGTGCTGATAGATTCAAAATTGAATATCAACGAGCGTTTTGGTTTATTATATTATCTAGCAAACGCACGAGCGACGGACGGCTATCTTCTTCACGTCAGTACATATTATTCTTATTTATGTAGTACGCCAGTACATATTCTTAACTGTAATAAATGTCTACAGGTCACTCGCTATGAGCACCCCGTCGAAAACATCGTCGACATTCGCAAGAACGTTACATTACAATAAAATGCTCTTGCAAATACTCTAGTCTATCCCACCTTAGGATGCTGATAGATTAAAGCATCTACTTGTTACAGAACATTGTGCATTCGTCATTTTTGAATAAATAATATTTTGTCAAAGATCTATGTGGGATTGTATTATTTGCTGATGACACTTCTCTGATTTTTAACGTAGATAGAAGTAACAAAGCGCTTGACGACGTAAATAATACTCTTTCTAAGGTACTGCATTGGTTTACGAGTAACAATTTACTGCTTAATGCTAAGAAGACCAAATGTATCAAATTTTCTATGCCCAATGTAAGACAGGTCGATACCATTATAAACATGAATAACGAGCCATTAGAGATTGCGAATTCCACTGTATTTCTGGGAATTACTCTCGATTCCAAGTTACAGTGGGGTCCGCATATTTCTGCCCTGGCAGGAAGACTTAGTTCGGCAGCTTATGCTGTTAGAAAAATAAGGCTCCTGACTGATATCGCAACAGCAAGATTAGTGTACTTCAGTTATTTTCACAGTGTTATGTCGTATGGTCTTCAGTTGTGGGGCTCGGCAGCGGATCTCAACACCATCTTTGTTCTTCAAAAAGAGCCATCCGCTCCATTTACAACCTTAGACCACGCGACTCGCTTCGTGAAGTATTCAAAGAGATAGATATTTTAACTGTGTACTCTCAATTTATTTATGATAATGTAGTATATGTCCGTAAAAACTTGCATCTCTTCAAGAAAAACAGTGATGTTCATAAACTCAATACCAGAAATAAAAATAAGCTCGTAACTCCCAGTCTAAGACTGCATAAGGTTACACATTGCCAACAAATGATTTCCCTTCATTTGTTGGTCAATGTGTAAAATATTTTAATAAGATTCCGCAAACTCTTGTTGAACTGCCTCTTCACAAGTTTAAGTCACAAATTAAAGCTAAGTTAATGAAGCGGGGTTATTATAGTGTTGAGGATTTCTTAAATGATAAGAATTTGTGGTCATCTTAGGTATAATCTGCTCCTCTGCACACTTTTTTGTTATGACTTTACTCTGTCAATTCCATTTTTGTGTATAAAAACAAGATTGAAAAGAGTAACCATCGAGTTTCTTGCCGGAGTCTTCTCGATCGGAAACAACCTCCAAACCGGTGGTAGAGTCACATTATATTTAATTATGATATGAACTATCATAGTATTATTTTATGTAAGTTTATTTTTATTCAGTATATTTTTGCTACAATTTTTTTTTGTTACATGACATGTCATAAGTACTTTTTATAAGTCTATATGAATAAAGATATTTTTTACTTTACTTTACTTTAAATAGAGAACTAATCATTTTGCCTGTTTTGTTCCTTTCGAAAACCGTTACATTACAATGAATTTCTCGCGGAAATGGTCTAATGTAAAACCTACCTTTAAGGAACCAGGAGAAATGAACCTGTTTTTTTTAAATAATCTATGTCGCGTTTTATAAAAGATAATGAAATTAATTGTTTACGACAAAGGATATGCCGAATTTGACCATTTTTTCATAGGTGACTAGGCAGTCATATAATCGCAATTGCACCTGGTAGTAAGTGACGATGCGATATGTGATGAAACATCTAGTAAATACCTATTCACTCTTGTCTCTAACAGATCCAGATTGGTTTGGAAGCCCATAAGCGCGGCGAGTGTCACTGCTTTCCCGTTCGCATGAAGGAGTCTGCGAAACGTTTCGTGCGTAGATATAGCTGGCTGGAATACCCACAATATGAGGATGGATGGTCATTATTGCCAATGTGCGTCTACGAGTGCTCCGAAGGTGAAAAGGTGCCAGTGGAACCAAATCATGTCGTCCGGTGGCTTTACGCTTAAATAGCTATGTCACGTCGTCTAGAGAATGTCTTGCTATTTACCTTAAATAATATCAAGCAAAGGGAATCCTAAAACGCCTGTCCTTCCATAGCTTTTACCTAAATACTAAAAGTTGACGAAATTGCGCTTCGCCCCCATTATTTTTAAAGCGGAGCAACGCGACGCGAATTTATAATATTCATAAGGAAAATGAATTCGTAAGCTCTGAAAACATGTTGCTTGGAGTCTGCTCTTAAGAAGCCATTGCACAACATTAACCAGGATCAAAATGTCATGTTTTTTTTGGCTATAAACAGTTGCAATCAATGAAAGTCTGTTCATTAATAAGTCTAATGACTACAGATAAGCGTAATATAGTACTCGGTTTCCGTTCGAAAGTAAAAGCAGTACTAAGAAATGGTTAAACCTTTGAAGGTAAGTAAGTGTATTTTTCATTTTAAATTCGCACAGTCGAATTTCATCTTCCTCATCAGTGCTACAATTTTGAATAAAAGAATAATTATTTAGCAAAATTAACATCTTTATCGAAACGAATTCCTGGAAATCAAGCTCAAAGGAGAAATTAAACGAAACAGATCATGTTTAAGGTAAATAAATTTAATCCTCATTTACAAATGGAGATCAAAGCTTCCGCATTGCGCTATTTGTCAGTTACCTTAATTTTTATTTTTCGCATGATACAATGCTCTATAGCTTCTAATTCTATAGCTCATGCGGCACTTTAATCAAAAGTGAAATATCTGTAAAAATATTTATCTCAGATGTTAAAACGCGCTTGCCTTATTATAACATTAATGAAACAACGTTGGCCTACAACGTTTTCACTTGACAAATTCGCCAGATCTGTTTATGGCCTCGATAGCCCAGTTGGAAGAGCAGCCCCCCAGATTGGGGAAAACGCAGGTTCGAGGCCCGCTTGAGTCCCTAGGATCAGGTCGAATATTTCTAGTTTCTATCTTTATCTGTTAGCTTTCATATTTTACTTTTGTTATTGCTGCAGCTCGGCTTGCCCTTAAGAGAGTTATTAAAAAGGTAACGGGCTAGCCTTAAGTCGGTTATCTCAAAGTAGTCCTTTGTATTCAGGAATACTTATTCCCTGTTGTTATGTCATTGTCGGGTTTTACTTATTATTTAGCAGTTTAGATCTTTCTTTTATTAAAAAGCTGAAATGGTTGTAGCAATTGAAATCGAGACATTTCGGGCCGGGCTTTTGCTTTTCTTAATTGGTTATGGGCTATGGCTGTTAGTGTTTCTTGAGGTTTCCTGTCTATTGAAGCAGAGCGAGGAAATCGCAGAAGAGCGGAGGGAGTAATGCGGCTTTTCGGGCTTCGAGTATGTCCATCAATTGCTGCGGAACGATGCAAGGGGGCGGAGCGAATAAGTAATGCGGAGCAAAGCTGTGGGCTGTGCGAAGCTAGGCCATGTTCACACTAATTCGTTTTTTTCGGTTTCCTGCTGCTTTTACCCGTTTTGGGTAACTGTTATTTTAAACTATTATCAAATTCCCGTCTCTCCCAGAAGAGCGTACTTTTGGAGTAATATTATCGATTAAAAACTACTTAATCGGGTAGGTATTTAATTTAGTTACTATTCTATATTTTTTTTGCAGGCGTGACAGAGACTAATGCCTTTATTT
Source organism: Udea olivalis (assembly GCA_947369235.1). Taxonomy (NCBI): domain Eukaryota; kingdom Metazoa; phylum Arthropoda; class Insecta; order Lepidoptera; family Crambidae; genus Udea; species Udea olivalis. Next base: position 24,026,149 of record OX376343.1, on the reverse strand, counting down.
ATACTATGTTTATTAACAAAAGTTTTTCTCATACAAATCCTGGGTGGTGATCGGACCCTTGACCTACTTGGGTTACCATCAAGAATGGTATAGTTGTTGCAGCTCGGTATTGATCTTGATCTTTAACTGGGATTTAAACCCACTGCCTTTGGATTACGGTTACCACTCGGCCACGTAGACGTATTTTAGCATTAAGTTACGGCTTGTCAAAATAGATTATTTCCTCACTTGATATTAACTTCTCCATTTCCAATCACGCGTTAAAAGTTACGCTGTAAGTGCTGACGTCACGAACAAACAAACAGCTAAAGTCGGCCAGGTGCCTGCGAAGACAAGGGGCTGCCCCCTTAAAAAGGCGGTTTGATTCCAACTGGATAAGGAAGGCGTAGCGCAACCCTCTCTCGACCAAAACCCAACCTCGCAACCATACCACCGCCTTTACAGCATACATCGCGCTGTTACTTAGAATTGTTATTACGAGACGTCTGCCGAAACAGGCAATGGTGATGTTAAAAGTGGAGATCTCCGAGTTAAGGTTACTAGAAAAGTAATCTTGGGAGCGGAAAGCGAAATGTAAATAACACCTCTGTTGATTAATCATTGTGAAATAGTATAGCAGGCACCGATAGCGGGAAGCTCAAATTTTTTACGTTACGAGCTTAATTTATAAGTCGGGAAGGGTTCGGGGAACAAGGTTTTAATTAGTGGACTTATCTGTTACATATCTGTGCTGACATAGAAATGGACCTATTAGGGTTACTTCGTTTGTTGTCTAGGAGCTTAGTAGGAGTAGGGGTAGATTCAACGCGTCCGGGTTAAGTTAGCCTGAATAAATTGCACCTATATGTCGTACACCAAACCACCACAAAATAAAGGGTTTACAGAAAGACCGCTCTCGCCTTTTTCCAGTTTAATTACCTAAACTTGCCTGACCGCCTAGGGGTTTATATTTGCTCTGAATTTTTAAAAATGAAGTAGGTAGGTTTTACCTACTAGACCGAACCCGCCAAAAACAAAATACCTAAATCATGTGAAAAATTGCATCAAGTTCGACAAAAACAAAAACACTCTCGTCAGTGCGACTCGCCGTGTGATCGATTCTCACCGGTGTATCGCCTATAAACTCCCTTTGCCTGTGTTCGTGATAGTGGCGATTTGTTCAAAGCGGACTATCTGCCTGGGCCGCGTCGCAGCATGCGTAGTTTGTGGAACTACTGAGTTTTGACGTTTTATGCTTTCGTTTCATGAGGTGAAAAACAGATAGTGGGTTCTTCTGCTTGTAATAAAAATAGAGTTTGTTACCGATTAAATTGAATGAGCGAGTAAGCTGCAGTTAGTCGGGTTAGTTAGAAAAAAAAGACATTCAAAATTACAATAAAATACAACCAGCGCTCACATAGCCTTTTGCTACTTCACACTCCTCTTCATACGTCTTCCCATATGTCGAATTCTTTCACATTAGCTGCCATTAGGCTATAGAACTCGCTGCCTTATAAAATTAAATTGTCGACCAGTAGGTTTTCCTTCAAAAGAGCAATCCACAACTTCTTCTTAGAGAAACCTTAGCTCAGAAATAGCATTACTTGATTCTCTCTCCTTTCAAGACAATGTTTTAAGATTTAGGTTCGATATTTAGTGTATGTATCTTTAAATTTATGTATTATAATTATGTATGTGTAATATGTATAATTTTGGTATAAGTATGTTTTTTGTATTAACAGTACAGTATATTTTATTCCGGTTTTACAAGACACCGCCAACACGATTTCTGCTTCGCCCAGTGGTTGTCTGGTAGAGAATGCCATCAGGCATTAAGTCCGCAAATTGTACTTTTTTCTTTGTGCAATGAAGAATAAATAAATAATAAATAATACAATAATTGCATAAAACTGAAAATTGGTACAGAGGAGGACATGTCAATCATTAGAAAACCATTGCAAAATTGATGTAAGGTGCCTTTATGTAAAGCTTGACGTGAACGCGTGTTTACGGATGTTAGGAACACAATGATGAAATGGGGAAAGACCCTATCGATGCCACATCTGCAATAAAGACATAATGTTTTTATATTTGCTAGAGCCCTGACTTAAATTTAATTTGTAGTATTACTGAAAACATTCCAAAAGCTTTAATCAGATTCAGATAACTTACAGTTCACTACCCAAAGACTCAATTAGCTGACCACTGCTGCCTAATTCCAAAGGTCCAACATAGGCCTATTGGATTAGGAATTTCGGAGTGTATTTAACGAATTTAAGTGGAAACTGCTAAGGTGTTGTTAAACATCTGTTTTACTTTACGATTCTCTGTTGGTATTCGCCTCTAAAGTTATTTCTGTTGGAATTTGGAATTTTTCTTCCAGTTTCAGCTGTTGGTTTTGATAACTTAGTAAATTAGTTGTTTTTGTTATTCTTCTTGAGTAATAATAGAAATAACTTTTGTTGAATGACTATTCCTGTTCACGAATCCTATTTTATCAAGTTATGTAATTCCAAAAGTAAGCTCTTAGCCCTGTCTTTAGGGTTTGAGTTCAAATCCCAATTTTCAATTTCCAAATTATCCAAAAGGATTGTTTAGAAAATCACTGGTCCGCATTTATTATTCTGGTTTTCTATAGCTGGGTGAGCTCGTTGTACAACGTAATATGATTATCCACTGAAAATTCTACTTAATCGGGCGTTTTATTTGGCGTTTTTTTTCAGCGGTCTCTTTACTGTCAATTAATAACCTAATCGACCACTTTAGTTCAACAATCGTTAAAAGTTAGCACAGTGTCTTCCTTTGCCAAGTTTACGTCACGCAAACTACTATGGTTAACTATGCAACGTGAATTTAGTTTTACCATTTCTATTCGCTATTACTGTGAGGCTTTGAATGCAAACTAAATGGAAGTCTTTGTACTACAGAGGCTTGGATAATAAGGGGATCAGCACGTGGGGTAGCACGTGGGGTAGTACGTGGGGTAGTACGTGGGGTAGCACGTGGGGTAGCACGTGGGGTAGCACGTGGGAGGTCCACGCGGTCCTGGGACGGCCTGCGGCGACCCTCGGTTCTCCCTCGGGGCGCACCACTGATGGGGAACCGGCGCTCGCCTCTCTTTGAGCCGCCACGTTAAACCTCCTGTCAGAAGAAGAGCAATATAAGATTCGGATCGCACACTTTAGAAATGGGGGACCATGACGGGGTTCTACACGCGTTTGGGGAACACAACCTAACCTATACACTATGGGCCCTACGTGAAATAATTGTTCAAACAGTCACCTGTCGGAGGACAATGGTGTCGCGTAGGCTGTCTACGCCAATTTCTACTCCTGGGCACGTGGCGGGTCAGGAGCACTGTAAAAACAATTTCTTTTAGAAGGAGTCACGCAACAAGCGCCTACCGCCTGCCGAAGCTTCAAGATGGCGATCGTGGCTACTTACCCTTCGCAGGAGTCTGTAGCGTGCAGACCAAACTGCTATCTGCTGACTCGACTGCTGGATGGTACTTTGAGAGCTGGACTGGTGCCGGTGGTATCTGCCCGAGGTATGAAGGGCCCGACGCCTTTGCTCACCTCCTAACCTCCGAGCGTAGTGACAGCTGACAGATGTCAAAACTGACACTACGGCTGCGTTCGAAATGCGCGCAGGCGCAGATTACAAAAAAAAAAAATAGGGTGAGTACACACCCTTTGCTAGAAAGATAAAGGAAAAAACACATCCACTGATGTGCGTGAAAATTACAACGTTACAAAAGCGCTTCTGAAATCCCATACACGGGAGACGCGGACGCACGCATTAGAAAGCAAGAAGTGATGAAACAGCCAAGGTCTGGACAAAAAACATTATTTACAGACGATCAGGAAACGCAATTTGTCGATTATATCATAAAATGCAGTAAACTCTATAATGGCCTAATATCTGTCGTGAATAATGTTAGTTCGTAATTACCCCACTTGGTGTTCGTATTTACCCGACTAATGTCGGGTAAAGCCGAACACTAAGGGTTTTGTTTTTCTTTCGTAATGTTGCAATTTATTCAAAAAATATAAATGTTGATTAGTGAATTCGTTAGACAGATAAGTAAACATTATAATTTAAAAAATAAAAAAACTCTGTGATCAAATTCCACTGTTTTATTTAAGTTTTCCCTTACGTATTTTCCCCACTTTCCCCTAGGTACGTCGGTTGAGAGTGTCATCGACAATGAAAACGAACCTCCAATGAATCTGATAGCGTTTGCTCTTTGAATCGCTATTTAGACACATCGTAGATCAAGTATCTGACAGTACTCCGACACACAGAGTCGGTGTTTTATTACTGAACACCTCCAGTCCAGCTCTGTTAAATTACCTCACAAAAGAGTTTGTTGGGATGGGTATATCCGATTGCACTTACACGGTACAACGTTGATTGGGTATGTTTCTCCGTTTCAAAATACTACGTTAATCGTTTTACTCAATATTATGCAATTCAATTAACCCTTTACCAATTCCATGAATCAAATGATACATAACAATGGTTTTGTTTCATGGACAGGGAACCTGTTAAAATGAAAATGAAAGTTGGTACACAAGCAAAAATAAAACTGAACAAGCCTATCAAACAAAAGAGGTCCACTGCTCAGCATGTTTAGCCGCAGTTTAAATAACTCTCATCTTTGTTAAATAAGTTCAGTTAACCCAACACACACTATTCAAGAAAAATTGAATTGTTGGTTTTAGTCTTGCAAGAAGAGCAGGATGTTCATCGGAGTGGTTGCAAAACATGTGGTCTGCTTGCCTCTGGAATGAAAGCCGTGATGGTATTCAATTAATATAAGTATTAAAAACATGAATAAAAACTAGAAGAAATTATGTTATTTTCTATAGAATTAAATGAGATTAATTCACGTTCGTAATTAACCTAAACTCGCTCGGACGCTAAAAGATTCTCAAAGAAAGTTTTCATAAAATTGCAGCATGCCACGTCCACCCGAATATAAATGAATTTCAAGCACTAGATGCAAGGCAAACTCGGTTATCAATATGTATAGGCACTCAAGAAGACAGAAAAGTTTTTAAAGGACCCTGTAGGGTTTAGATAATGCACTGTTTCTCAACATGACGATCTTAGCCCTGGGGTTACTTTTATTTTGCTATTCACTGCAAGGCTTATTTCCAACAGTGGATTGATATAGGTCGACAAAATGACTATCTGAAACGCCATGATCTTATGTTTTCATATTCAGAATGTATGTGCAATAGACGTTAGAGACGATGTCTAGTTTAAATATATAGATTTCAAGTAATGCCTCATACAGAAATGTATGCTGAATCCAAACAAAGAACAGACGGTAGTGGCATTAGCTAAACACATGTCTGATAAAATAAAATAATATTTATTCTCATTACCATATTTTTTTTAACAGTAAAACACCTCAATGGTATGCTGCTCTTGGCTAGGCGCACTGTGTCATGTAGTAGACGAATTACATTTCTTTTATGACTATTCAATTTGCCCTTAGTTACGAGAAAAATATTGAGAACCACTGACATGATGCATGTAGCAAATACTGAGCGCTGCCATAAAATAGGTGCCGTCGCCCAACTCTTCGCAACTCCCAACTTTCAAACTCGCAAGTGCTGGAATATTTTTAAAATGCAAATAGTGAAATGGATGAACATCGGAAGCATCTCAGAAGGTTCCAACTCACACGCATTAGTTTCAGAATATTCATGTAACCAACTTCGGTTTCTTATAAAAAATGTTTGAGTTTTCTCGTTTTAATTTCTCGGCTCGAGTCGCGTGAAGGAATTAATCGGGATCTTTGTGAGTGGATCGGGGTCGAGTCGCCAAAGCCGGCTAAGTTTGGGAACTCTCGGCAAGTCGGCAACTTTGCGGCTAGCTGTGTCGAATTAAGTTTACACCGGACGATTTTAACTGAGTTAAACCGTTTTTTTAAGTCGATTCAACGAGGTAGCTCGTAGTTCTACATTTTGTACGTCTACCACGAGTTGCTACTTTAAATTTACGTTATCGTTCGCGTAAAAGTTTGTATTGTAATTTGACAATGTCAAATCCCAATACATTTTTTTACGCGAACGATAACGTAAATCTAAAGTCGCAACTCGTGGTAGACGTACCTACTGGTCACTTTTAATGAGAAATAATTAACGTCTTGGTTATTTTATTCTTCAAACTGTCCTTGATTACTATTACTATACGATTATCAGTGAATATTATTCACAGCACCGTTCATAAATATAACATAAATAAAGAAATAAAATCTGACCTTAAGCCCAAACTAAACAAAGCTTGTACAAGTGGGTGTCGGAGATATATTATAAATACTAAATATTTTACATTAAATCTTACAGAACTTAACACAGAACTAACATCGTTTATTATTTTTTGTATAAATAAATAAAACGTAGTCGTCTCATGAATGCAGGTTCTGGGAGAAGATTGAACCCTCGATCTTTGGTGCTTGAAACAGGAATTTTACCATCGCGCCAACGGCGACAAAGCCAGTCCATCGGTTTGTGTAAAGATCCAAGTCGTCTGTTGTAAACCTCTTTTTCTATCGACTTGGTCGTAGAAGTTTAATTGTTGTTAGAACCCCTTTTAGGAGAGACGGGGTCAATTTAATGCAGTTTGGTGTTAACAAGGCGGAGGCCGCTGCTAAGTGAGCCAACTTTAAATAAAACCTGGTTTAGTTAGGCACTTGCACGTAAATATTGAATAGATGAACATTGCCACTTCTCTCCTAGGAGGAGGTGAATAGCATACGTCCAAATATCCTCTTCCAGTAACGCCCCAAGAAGTGTCCTTGGGCATGTTACATATATAACGGATAAAAGTCTTTCAGAGCTAGCCCTACAGTCGGTTACGCTATCTAAAGCTAATTGGGGCTATACAGCGGTAGTTATCTGGAAAAAAACTACCTCTGTCAAAACACTTAGCCCAAATGAGGTAGGTACTTCAAAATAAGCAAAGTATGCGTAGTATTAATTTTGCGTACTTGTATATTTGTGCATTGAAATTATTAGCAAAAGTTTCTTCAAGCACTGTTTAGGTTTTTTTTGATAAAGGTGTTAGTAGGTACATAGATATAAATCACTAAAAATTAATAATGCTTGGGTGATTTAGTTATTTCGTCTACCCTGTGTCGTATGTTACGTATATTAGCGTAAAAAAGGCACTAATAAGTCAGGCAAGCATATTTTATTACATTTAGTAATGAGTTCTCCGTTCTGGACGTCCCGCCCACCTTCATTACCGTCTGGAACTGCGAGGGAAGCGCTAATTAACAATCCTCTGCCCTCCCGGCTTTTATTTCGTAGCGAATACTTTTTAATATTAGATGACACCATCATAAAAAATCTGTAATTCATAAATTAAGCTGTATCTTGCTAAGCAAGCAGCAACTTTACCGTGGCCTAAACTTATGGACTGATTTTTTAATTTTCTTTACCAATATGAAGCTGCATTATCAGGCTAACTATGTTTTATTTAGAAGCTGTATTTTATAGGGAGAAACAGCCTACAAAGGCGAAGTTGCTTCTTCTTCTTCTTCTTCTTCTTCTTCTTTCGTGTCGGCAAGAACACGGGCTAAATCCGACTTGCCCAGAATGCGGCTACTGTTAAGTTGCTAGCGGAAAGCTTGTATTCAATAAACTTAAGTTTTTTTATCCTTTTGAAATCCCCATAGGCTGAAACTGCTGAGTCTGCGGTAACCGTTTACTAATAGGTAGGTCTGCATGCATAAATATAATTAATTCTTTTTCTTCTTTGGTAAGTCTGAGACGGGATTAACTTATTCAATTTAGCACATCATAAGTATGTTAAGGCCTCTGAAAATGTCAGTCATTCACGCCTAAAAGGCTGATAAGACAAAGATACGTGGCTTAGAGACGACAACGATCACTGATGTTAAACTACACGCCTGGTTGCGAAGTGTGGTGGGTGTGGTAGAATATATTTTTCAACGCACTTGCTCATAGAGTGGCTCTAATTTCACCGCAATTAGGCATATAATGGCACCTGTAATCAAACTGTGACTTTTCATTGCTATTAATTACAATTGAGTTAAAGAGTTTTTTTTATTTTATTGGTTGAGTTGCTTTGTTCTTAAAAAAAGTCTCGATACAAAAAAGATGGTGTTCGATACAAAAAAATTAATAAATCCAAATAGTACAAATAAATTAATGTAGGTACCTATTGCTTGCTAATTTCATGCAACTTTGTATTTAAATAGATAAATTCAACTTTCACGTATTTAATAAATAAAACTTTCACTCAAAATTAATTTTAAGAAAACTTGAAATTCCCCATTTTGTACGTGGCTAAAACGCTATCCGCGAAAAGCCAAAAAAAAAAGAAACCTCATTCTTTTAGTCTATAGCCGATCGCCATTGTAAGATGCGCGCGCGCGCATAGGAAAACTGATTATTTGTTCCCGCCATTGCAGAAAATTTTTCACAACTCGTTTTCACTGTTGAAATTAGTTATTTGAAGTATTATTTTCTTCACAAGTGTGTTGAAATATATTTTTCAGGCGTCTCCTTGCTTTGAAAACCTCTTTGGGCCAATTCCACCGTACGGCGCCAGATGTCAGTCATTAGGTCTTAGGGCGGATCTGCACTGAGAAGAATGGCTTATATAAAAATCAATAAAACTTTATTTAAGTTAACCATTATTACTTACAGTTCTTTCGAATCTTCAAAAACATTTTAACTTTGGCTAATGATGACTTGGACTTCTGAATTAACTCGGGTCTGGTTGTGGTAGGAGACGCCCCTGGCTTAATTCCTTGTCTGGTACCTCGTAATATAGTGATATTTATCCTCACTTCGAGACCATGACAAGTGGTGTGTTGTCTGGGGCATTTTTATTTATTTTAATTATAGACATACATATTGTTAATACGTTGTACATTACTAAATACACACATCAAAAGTGTCTAGGGATCAAGCATTTTTATGCGGATTTCTTGAGATTGAGATGTGGCTTTGTAATAAATTTATGATTTTATAAATTTATATGGATCCTTTTTGGTGCATTTCATAATTTGAAACAGGAACTGTCAATCAAATTCGAGTAAAAGATGAAAATCAGCTGTCAATATTTTCCCTATAAAAACATATAACGCATTGAAGACATTATTAGTGCTACTGTTTCCCTACTACTGATTGAAACCAACGTTATTATGGAGCGGCGACGTCATTTAAGCATGGAAGAAATGCTCAGAGCCGTGGGAATGATAGAAGCTGGTTCCCGGCAACGTACTGTGGCTTTAGCTCAGAATACAAGTCAGAGTGTTATCAGTCGACTTTGGACACGTTACCGAAGCACTGGTACAGTGGCTGAGCGCCATGGAGGACGGTATCGCTGCACCACACGGAGACAAGACCGATACATTCAAATCACAACTCGAAGAGCTCCAACAATAACCGCCATGATGTTAGCCGTGAGGCTTCATCACTCTTCTGGGAACTTAATTAGCGACCAAACAGTCAGAAACCGCTTGCATGAAGTGAACCTTCATTCCCGAAGACCGCTAAGGGTACCACCTATAGCAATGCACAATCGTAGGATTCGATATCAATGGGCTCTTGAACACAGAAATTGGGCAGAAGAACAATGGCGTTTCGTGTGCTTTTCTGATGAGTCTCGTTTTGGTATGAGACCGGATACAAGACGTATACGACACTGGAGAACCCCTGGACGCCAACAGCGATTAAAATCCTGCCAGGAAGTCCATCCTTATAGTGGTGGAACCATCATGGCATGGGCGGGTATTTGAATCGGCGGAAGAACTGAGTTGATTTGGATCAGAGGCAACCTAAACGCTCAAATTTATGCTGAGACGATTGTATCAGACGTCATCGTTCCTCTACAAGTGCAAATCGGTCCCTTATTTCAGTTAATGCATGATAATGCACGACCGCACACCGCAAGAGTTGTAAGACAGACTCTCGCCGCAGCTAACATCAATGTCCTGCCCTGGCCTGCTCAGTCGCCAGACTTGAACCCGATTGAGCATGCATGGGATATGCTACAGAGAAGAGCTCTGCCGAATATGGAGGGTATCCAGTCGCAAGAAGACCTTTTTTTGTTGTTGCAACGAACATGGGCAGCCATTCCACAGCGTGATTTGGATGAACTCATTTTGAGTATGCCAAACCGATGTTCTTGTGTTGTTAGTGTTCGCGGTAGAAACACGGATTATTAATTGTTTAAGTTACCCAATAAAATTTGAAAGAAAACTGTTATTTCAGTCTTTTTTTCGAACTTTAATGTTAGTGGTTCAAATGTCAAAAATCCCTTTATTAGGAAAATGGCAAATTTCTTTATTAATGCAAAGGTGACTTGGTTTATCGTTACTGTAGACAAACGAAAACACTTTATTTGATGAATCCTTAAAGAAAATTTTAATTAATATCAATCAGGAGAAAAGTTATTGCAAAAATATATGTTGATCCCTAGACACTTTTGATGTGTGTATAATACAAACATATCTAATATTAACTACTGGGCCTAGCTACGCTTAGCTGACACGGTAAAACTAATATTTTAATACAGAATGATTCTTTAAATATTTACTATTCTCCTAATTACGCCTTTACCAGGCATTTGAAATTCAACTAAAATCAGGTGAATCGGCCACCAGTTGCATTTTTGCGGTCTGATGTAAGAAGATTCATCGAGATACGGGTTTAAATTCACCGACGGACATTACAGTGCCGCTAAATCTCAATGCGGGTTAATTTAAAGGGGAACTCTGAAGGAAAATAATCAAGGATGTAAAAACGTCTCTGAATAGGCTATTATTTAAAATTGAGGAAGTCAAGGCGAATTGGATCTTGTTCATTTGCGTTTACCTTAAAACGGGTTTGGTAGCAGTTAATTGAAAACGGTTTTTAATTTGCGGTTGTCACATTACTGCTTTTACATTTTTGTGGGCAAAGCATTCTATCCTTGAACATCAAATTTTAAAAACTTTTCCCTTTTTTCTTCATTCATCATAAACCTTATTTACGGATGAGAGTTTTAAGTGTCATTTACACAAAAATAAAGTCAACAACTAAATAATATTTTTGTGTAAAATATGCTTAAGTGTTTGATATCCTTTAGTAAATAAGGCTCATCAAGAACTTATTTTGTTTTGATATAACATTTAAAATTATACAAACATTCGTTCTCCTTTCGGAATTACAAGGAGAAAACTTTCATTCGGTCACTTCATATTTTCCAAGAACCCCTACCTCCCCCTCCTTAACTATTGCTTTCAAAGTTCAATCAAACTTTCTTGCAACAAATCATTGACTGTTTTGTTTCTATAACACAATATATATATATCATATAGTCAATACCAAAGGAAGTTCTAGGTGGAGGCTATGGCGAAACCGTGTATGTTCAGACAAGTAGATATACATATAGGTACATACGCATATAGGTATAGATACCGCGTCCAAATAGCGCGGACTGGTTTCGTGAGTGCAAAACCGTTTGTTTAATGAAATTCTTCTCTATATGAACCGAGGTACGAGTACGCAACAAAACTTTCTGGTTGGAAATTCGGCCGTGATTCTCTCGTAGCGAATGACGAACATATAGTTACACTGTATACGTATTTCTTTATGCTTGTGGCAGGTTCAGGAAACTGAATTGCGGAACTTTTTAAGATATATTTAACGACGATAAAGTACTTTCTTTTTCAATTAACTAGGTACTATAGTCATTGCTACAGTGTTAAGAGGTGTCACCATTTTTGCTCAAAATTATGGAGATATGTTTAGAAGGACATACCTACCTTATAAACGTCATCAATAAGACGGAAGGACGGAGGACCAGATTCAGATTCATTTAGGGTCCTCACGAAAGGTTTCAAATTTATGTGGATCCTGGTGAATCCGAGGATCAACTGATTTAACGAAGGAGTAATGACAGCAATAGACGAATTTCAGTTGCAAATGATGATGATGAATCTTTTATATTAGTAAAAGAACTTTAATATTTTCACACAGAAATGAAACAGAACCTAATTAGATAAGAACGATACTAATTTGTTTCCTGCAATTTCCTCGAAATATTCTCATAAGATCCAGCAACAATACCTAACTACCTATTAACAATAAGACAGTGAAGACAAAGGCGGAACTTTTGAACTTCCGAAGTGGAGTTTCTAACGAAGTTACCTATAGATCATTAATGGCTGCGCAGGTGAGACCTCTAATTACTCACATTTGCTTTCACTCCTGGCTTTGCTTGGCAATAAGCGTAATTATATTACAAATACAACTCAATTTTACGAATCTCTAAGTATGTATGCCCGTGTGTGTGTGTGTGTATGTTTGTGTGTGCATAAGTGTGTGAGTGTGCGTGTGTATATGTGAGTTGTGCTTGGGAGTGTATTATAAGTGCGACCTATCTCATCATAATTTGTACCATGTCTTGAAATTTCTTCTTCTTAGTTCGTTGCTTCAATCTTCAATACACCGGATGATTAATTAAAAACCGAGAGGAAATCGATATGATAGGTAAAGAGAGGCTACCTGTTTCTTCTTCATTATTATGTCTCATTTTGGGGTCTTCATACATAAAATACGAATGTCTGTATGATTTTGTTTAAAACCTAAGAAGAAATAATTGAGAAACTTAAATTCCTATCTGAACAGTTGCAATATCACCTACTGAGTATGCTCTATCGTTTTCTTTATTGTACAAGTCGAAATGGAACTAAAAAACTATACCATAACGTAACAATAGCAATAATATACGATAACGTACATTTAAAGTAACAACTCGTGGTAGACGTACTGGGGGGCTAGCCAAGAGCAACACGTCACGACGATTTCTAAAATAGAAATCGTTCAAATGTATGGGGATGACATGAGCGCCAGTGACAGCTTATGTCATCATACAAAAAATGTATTGGGATTTGACAACGTGTGGTATACGTATGATATGTTTAAAACAAAGTAAATCGTAGTCCAACCTTCATTTATTTTGGAGGGCACAGCACATGGAAAGACCCTACTTTGGCACCATAGCAATGTACTGTAATGTAGCAATGTATATAATGTTATCTCAATCATTGACGTTTAACTATTGCGCCAATGTTTAGTGTTTTGGTTTAATCTCGTGACCAGTAACCACTTCAATTATGACCAGCAAATAGCCAACACACTGGTTTATTTATCGCACCTCAAAAACAGATACTTTGATTAATAATTTCATTCAGGCGTTCTTTTCTTGATTGCCAATAAACTAATTAGATTCATAATAATAGATGACTAGTGGAAGAGTTTTAAGGCTCTTACTTTTTTAGGGTACAGTTCTGAAGTACTGACTTGCCTTGTTTATTCGGCAAAAAATTGAACTCTAAAGTTTTTAAAATTATTGAATAATAATTTTGTTCGAGTCTTTGTCAAAACAGAACTTTTTACAGCAGAAAAGACACTAAGTGGCCAATTTAGCTGTACTTACTATCACTTAGGTTCATTTGGTCAACTTTCCCAAAAGGACAACTTTTTAAAAGATTATTTAATTTCGTTTTGAGGTTATATATATTATTTTTGGGCTCCTATAATTCAATTTATAACGTAATCCTTCAGATAAACATTATTTTTACGTTACATTTAGCCTTTACATTATTTTTAAATTTTGACCAAGTGATAGTACAAGTTAATTGGGCACTTAATGTCTTTTCTCCTTAAAGGTATGGAATTTAACCAAAAACTGTTGGTTTTGTCTGTCACTAGGGCCTCAATATCATAGCAATTGGTTTGATATACAATTTCCAGGCCAGGAAAAGTGTTTTCTGAGTTTTGGATACATATACCTTATGGTGATCACCAATCCACAAATAGCAACCTTAATGACTAAGCAAATTACAATCAATATTTGTAGTGTTTGTTTAACCGTAGGACAGTACTAAGATAAATGCTATGATTTAACGCAGCAGTAGAAGTTTTGGTAAGATAAAAATCACAATGTTTATTAAAAAGTTCGGCTGTTCAAACTTAGTAGTAAAATAAACAAAAATGAGTCATAAAAAAATCAACTGGATCATTGAATAAAATTTTGAGCAGTAACATAACTAAAAAGGGCAGTCACGTGTGGGAATTTAACAAATCGGAATAAGCTGGAAGGGACTCTAATTCTAAGCAATTCTATAAACAATGTAAGTAGTCCTCGTATATTCAGTGTGTAACGTGAAAAATAAAAAATATTTAAGTGTGTTTTATGATTTACCTGGGTATATTCAGTAACTTTAGGTTATGAAAAAGAAAATGACTTTCGATTTGACTGATATAATGAAATAAAACGAATTATCACTACTATTTATGGCTTTAATTTAATCAATTTGGTAGGTTTGATACAATAATAGTGAAAAAAGGTTTGCTTAGAAGCTAAAATGAACCTACTCTCCGCCCCTTCTATCGAAAATTTACCTCTCTTTTCAATCGGTCTGGGTTTGGGTGTTTTCGCTATCTGTGAACTGTCGAAGTATTTATCTAACTGCCATATCCATCATTTCCCAGGCCATTCATTTATTAGACTGCTTTCGCATTTTTAGTACTGCAATTCTAGAAAGAAATAACCGGACAGTTTATTTTTAGTAACTGCCCATGTTTATTTTAATAATTTACCAACCGCCGCCGATTAATTAAATAACTGCTAATTATTTTTTTCAACTGATCATAATAACCGCTAAAAAAAATTATCAGTTTAAAAAACTAGTAGCCAAAGATAAATAGCTTAAACTAAAAAATGTGTTCAAAATAAAAAACGTACCTATCCTCGATTCAATGGATTTTCAGTGTTATTGCAGCTCATAACTGATTCATACATGTTTGCAGCATGCACCGTTATAAAAGCCATCGCATGTTTTAGTTTTTAAACTATGGTTTTAACCAGCAACAACAAAGTCCCATCTAGCAAACTTTCCGGGGCGTTTTAATAAACGTAATAAATAAGCGATTCACGCGGCGATACGAAGTGCAAACTGCGCCGAATTAATCCTCACAAGCTGTTTTGCTGATTTTATTTTATCTGCTAGTCATGGATAGCCATGCAAAGATAATACAAGACTCATGTGTGAAGCAGTTAGCGTTGATTTCGATACCATAACATACGCTCACGAAAATGTATACCCAAACAGGTCAGGCCGTTTTTCCGCTGACGTGGTATGTAGGTAGAACCTTCCACCCTTTAAGACTGCAAAACAATGAGAGTATTGTTAAACTGGTTTGACGTTATCCTCCTCCAGCTCCTCAAAATAGAAGTCAAGTTGGCTTAGATTTTAATCTGTCAGATGAACAAGTAGAAAATCGATAATATGTACTTACGTATCGTATCGTATATTCCTTGATGATTTTTTAATGATGGGGGCTATATAAATTAGTTTTATTAGGCGGTATATAAATTTATCTCGACTTAAAAATTAGTTGCTATATTATGTTTAGTTCTGAACTTCAAATAATAACCGTCTTCTGAGCAGCACCTGACCCGCGTCCAATTTCATTTAATTCGCTACTAATTAAAATTTTGCTAGTATTTAACAAAGAGACTGTTTGTATGCCCGGAGAAGATGGCTGGTACGAGGGTTGACACCAAACCCATGTTTGGTACAATTTTTTTTTACCAAACATGGTAAAAAATATGTTATTTTCACTCGTAATATATTAAGCTTAAGCTGTTAACTTGGATTAAATTCATCGACAAAAAACAAGAATGCAGGCACTTGTAACCCGTTGTTGGAAATTTCATAGGGGTAATAATATTTTAATTTTATTCTCTTATTAGCTAATTGTTTGATTTCTAGCAATTTTCATATTGTGAATTTTTGAGGCATGTCTTTTTAAAGATTACATTGTATAATATGTTCAAACATTCAAGTTAAAATTGTTAAGTTGCAAATCCAATAATATAGTAATACTAAGTAATTTTTTTTTGACAAACAATTCTAAAATGGTTAACAACAAAATATAATAATTCTAACTATATTATTTTTCAGCATTTTTATTTTCAGTTTCTTTTTTCAAACACAATTTAGTTATTATACTTCAAATATTTAATCTGGCATGCGTTTGATCTCCAATTAAACTTCTGAGAAACTAAAGTCTTTATTAAAGGTTTAATGAGCGGCAGCCCTACAGGGTATGTTTAATTGTTATAATGATTTAATCCTACGATTGTGTTGTTACAAACGTTAATTAAAATGAGACTAAGAAGTTCTGTTTGTTCAAATCTGAATTTCGCATTTGAGCGAGTCAATATTTTGATAGATTGCCTTTTAGATGGCGACCAAGCAATTTCGGAATGATTTAGATATCAATTTTATTAGAATTGTTATTTTATCTACAAAATTCAGACAGAAGATTTGAAATGGCGGCGTGGGTATTTTATATAGCAATGGCCATCTGGATTCAAACGTATTTCTTATCTGTTAATTTCATGCTCGAATAATCTAGTCTAGATTGTTTTATCTCATCTCCAGTTTGTGACTCCTGCACCCACTCTTTTTAACTTTGAAAACACCTGATTGACCGAATAGCTTCTTTGGATAATTATGAATCATGTCTAGTATTTTCCGTTAAGGATCAAATTACTCAATCTTATCAGGTATGGTTGCATAAGTAGACTGGCCTATTGGTGCATCCACCCCGCCTGGGATGCGAGGGCTGCTTTATTTGCAGTCAGATCTTAATGCAAACAAATAATTATTAATTTAAATAATTATTCATCAATGTATCATTAAAATCAGTTTTTCACGACATCACATTAACTTTTCTTGATATCTTACACATACACATAAAGGCTATTTATATTTAACCTTTATCTGCCAGGTCAATTTCGTCGTTAAAAAAATAATACTTAAGTAATGAAAGTATTATCTGGGAAAACCTAAAGGGAAAACGAAGTAATTATGATTATGTCAAGCAAAAAATTCATCACTTTCAGCATACTTTCCGAGTTTAAAATATTTTGGCGCACTAAATCGAATAATTTAAAAATTAACTTGGGGAAAACTAATTTAATGTATTTTACCCAAAGACGAGCAAGTCCTAATTTAAAGATAGACTAGAGGGGCAGCATAATAAATGACACTAAAGTTACTAAATTTTTCTTATGCACTCAACAAGCTAGCTAAGACAGCTGACCGAAATACAGTTTTAGCTGCATACCATGGTTTCGTTGCCACACCATAGCGTAAATTTGACGCTATAGTGTGATATTTTGGGGTAACTCGACTTACAGGGAGTTGCTAAATAGAGCCCAAAAACGTTGCATTACAGCCATTTGCGGTCTGAAGCCTACAGAAAGCTGTCGACCATATTTTAGAACTCTAAAATTCTTTACATTGCCTTCTTTGTATTTTTTAGAATTGTGTATTTTCGTTAAGCTGAATCCTCATTTATTTGAAAAAAAATGCATGTACCTAATCTTCGACCAAGAAATTCCAAACTTCGTACCAAACCTTGTAAAACTGCATTAATGCGAAAAAATATATTCACAATGGCCCCTAAAGTGTTCAATAAACTTCCTGAACTACTGAAATACTACAATGTTAATAGATTTAAATGTGTACTGTCGAGATTGTTAGTGGAAAAATGTTATTATGATTTGAATGACTAGTTTATGGACATTAATTTTGAATTATAGACATTTACATTATTGTTATTTTTTGTGATTTGTTTAAGAATAATCCTGTATTGACATTATTTGTAATTGAGTGGACATTATTTTGACCTGATTGCTTATTTTGAATCATTAATGACATCTTTTTAATTTATTATTATTATTTTAATTTGTAATTCTAATGCCATGTAAAAAAGACTGTATTAATTTCAATTGTGTTATGTATTTCGTATGCCGCAGAAGGCGCATCATTTAGTTCTTTTTTAATGTTATAACTAGTCAGCTTGTACTACCTGTGATGACGAATAAATGGATTTGAATTTGAATTTAAACGGCATAAAACGATACATCTGTTCCACCAACAATTCTGGAAGATGAAGATATTAATCACCGAAGTTTACATGGCGCTATAAAGGCCCATCGAGATGATATCACTTGTAGTTAATTCTAGTATTACCGAAATCTCGAAATGGAATAACCTTAGATTGCAGGCAAAATGTTCTACAGCAATCTTACAGCAGAAGTGTTTTCGATTGCACTCACATATTTTTATTGATTTAAGCCCTGTCGCGTTACATTATCAAAGCCTTTTCTCAATTCCAATTATTCGATACATTGATGTTATGTTTAAAGTAAAATCGATATGCGAAATCGATTCTGGGGCAGATTTTATAGGAGGCGTGTCGGAACCCAAAAAAGACGACTGTAGTTTTGGGGTAACGTTCTTTAAGTCTAACCATATCTAACTATGCATTTGCACAGTTTCACCATGTTTCTGAAATAAGGAAAATAAATAAAGCAGAACCGTGAGCACGGTCCTTTATTAGTTTTATTACCAACACCAGAGCCGTGAAACATTTTATTGTACACTCATAAATATTTTTCCACTTAACAACTCAACTGTTATTTATTAGAGTGTTTCAACTTTTCGCCCAAAAATTTTAATTGAAATCGTATCATCGTTCTGCTGGGTTTTATTCCTCTCCTTTATGGGGGTATTTAGTGTTAAGAGTGGGAGCTTGGGGCATGAAAAACATAAGAGTTACAATGATAATAAATGGACATAACTCTGAAAAAAATTCCATGATAGTATCTAAAAAGGCTAGCTCTCAGTTCACATAACATGACACCTTCTTCAGCTAATTAGCAATTTCTTAAAACTCTGTAGCTTGATTGTCTACGCTGAGCAAAGCTAAGACATCTTGGTAGCAATCTCCAAGATGACGGCAATAAGGCCACCTGAGTACGTCATCGTCGTTCGATTGATGAACACAAGACAGCACATCGAACTTCACATGTGGTTACCTTTTGCTGTCATCGCCGGCGCGAGGTCCGTTTGGGTTAAGTTACAAACCCGAACCTAACTTTTGCGCGTTGCCGCTCCCGTAAAAACCTCTATTGTATTAATTTTTAATCAAACCATTAAATAACTGTTAATAATTATACCTTTTTAGTAAGCCCATAAAATCAGCTAGTTTTTTTAACATTTTTTACGCTTGCTTTCGTACATTTTTTTTAGAGTATTTGATGTAGTTTTTGGGTGAAAATTACGAAATTTCTAAAATGTCGCCATGTAATACCGTTTCTTTCAGAAACTATGAGAATTTAAGGCTTGACCGTTTTTTAAAACATTTGCTAGCAAATCATCTTGTAAAAAATATCAGTTAAGTACCCATACTCCACATTTTTTTTAAAGCAATCGTTTTTCGGAGACAAGTCGGAAACTTTAGAAAAAATATGAAAACGTCAATATCTCGTTAAATATTAATTTTGGACTACTAGTTGATGTAATTTTTACAGGTCTCTTGCCACTCTGGATACTTGGCATGGTGTAAAGATGTAAGATAACTGTAGAACAGTTTAATAAATAAATAAATAAATATGCGCCAGACAACACACCTCTTGTAATGGTCTCGAAGTAGGGATTGATATCCCTGTGTTACGGGTTACCACACAAGGAAATAAGCCAGGGGCGTCTCCCAGCACACCCAGAACCGAGTCAATTCAGAAAAGATCGTTTCCTGAATTGACCCGACCGGGAATCGAACCCGGAACACTACGGAAATCGAGGCAAAAAACCGTGCTACAGCGCACTACGCCAATCGTGTCGTCAAAAAAAAAAGTGTGTGGCTTAATTTATTGCAAATAACGTCTACCATTACTCTTTTCAAGGAATAGGTCTATTTTCCCTATCACCCTGTATATACTTATACCATTTCATTATTTAATTTTCATCAGCACTGTTTACCAGGTAATTGTCTGGGAGTTGTACAAGGCATGTTCCTGTGTTTAAATTTCCTCTGTTAGTCTAGTCTGATTGATGCTTCACCGTTTTATCGGGGTGGTCTATAAACTATCGCAATAGATATTTATTTTGTTTTTTTTTAATTTGTTTCGTCTAGCTAGTAGAAAAAGCTTCCTCCTATTCCTCCACACTAGCATAGTAAAAGGAGAGAGAAGTAAGCCTACTCGGGTTCCGAGCGAGAGATATTAGTCTGAACACGTTGCATGTAGTTTATTCAGTCGTCAAAAATGTAGCGTCAATCTCTGAACACCCACTGAACGACAAATCTGTATCCAATTACACACAATATTATGAATTAAACAATGAACACAAAGATTTTGGTTCTAGCCAGATTTGAAATCGGGACCACACGATCCGAGACTCGAGTTGGAGTGCTTAACCACTAGGCCACGACTCTCTCTAGATTTGATTAGGTGTTATTAAGACATCCATAAAGACTGCAATAATACCTATTACCATTTTGTAGCAAATATTGAGCTCGAATACAGAACCTACTTACATAGTACACGAAACCGAAACAAAAATTTCAAGCGGCAGTGCATCGTTGCGTTGAAGTACGGCATCATAACCTTCGCACGGCGTAGCCGCGACTGAGTGCCCACGATTTCCCCAATACTTTGTCAATGCGTGCGTGCGACGCGCGTAGGTACGGGCATAGTACGGGCGCGCTTATTACAAACAGTGGTCGGAGCGTATGTACGAGGACTACCTATTGCTATCCTTTTATTATGACACTTGTGATGCCTGCGCATAGAGCATAACGTATAGTCCGAGATCTCACTTCTTACTTTATACTAATACTAATCTTACTAATATCGTACTAATACTATAAATGCGAAAGTTTGTGAGGATGTATGTATGTATATTTGTGACTCCTACACGCAAAAACTACCGAATAGATTCAGATAAAACTTTATAGTAATACAGCTTATACATCAGAATAACATATGAGCTTCAATTTATGAAGATATGTAATTTGGCCATAATATATAACGGTAACGCAGGCGAATCCGTGGGCGAAAAGCTAGTGTCCTAATAATATTATAAATGGAAAAGTTTTACGCAAAAACTACTAAACGGATTTGGATGTAACTTCATAGTAAAACAGCTTATACATCAGAATTACACATAGGCTACAATTTATATGGATTTTAAGTAATTTGGCCAAAATATATAACGAAACGCGGGCGAAGCCGCGGGCGGAAAGCTAGTATCTAATATACCAAGACTGACCACCGAATTCCCGCACAGTTCACAATAAAATAGTGAACGTAAGAAGCCGTCGCAGCCGCAGTATATTATGCAGACGAAGCAGTGAAGAATGCATCTCGGGTGAGGTGCGTTTATTGCATTGTGGAGTGGCGCCGCAATATACCGAGTTGCGGATGCGAACGCGGACGCAGACACTCTTCGAAATAGATGATGAAAGTTTTTAAAGTCACAGCTATCAGATTTTGGAATAAACTACTAGCACGTCTCCCACGAGTTGCCACTGTAAATTTACGTTATCGTTCGCGTAAAATAATTGTATTGGGATTTGACATTGTCATGTCATGTTATGTCAAATCCCAATATATTTTTAGACGTGGTAGATGTACAGATATTATTTAAATTTCACAAAAAAAATATTTATATCTCTAGAAATTTTATACATTGAACAGCTTTATCTACATATATATTACTATTGTTTAGTCTAGTATTTTTATATGTAGGTGCATTATTTATGTATTATAAGTATAAAGTAAGTTATTTGAATTTGATTTGTTAAAAAAGCTCTGTAAGTTTATTGCTAGTGATTAAAATGTTTTACTTTTATTTCTTTTTAGGTATGTGTGCACAGCTGTCTGTCTTCTTTGGTCACACTTTGATTTTGTATCCTGTAACTTGGTCTGCTGGAAGGAATCTCTTTTTAGAAATTAGCTAACCTGTTCTTTGGCTTTCCTAAATGTTGTCCCTTGTATTGTATTTTTTGTGTACGAACTAATAAATAAATAAATCTGTATGACGACACGATTGGCGTAGTGTGCTGTAGCACGGTTTCTTGTCTTAGCTTGAATTGTGTCCCGAGTTCGGTTCCCAGTCGGGACCATTCAGGAAACGATCTTTCCTAAATTGGCTGGCGAGTGTGCTGAGAGACAGCCCTGGTTTATTTTCCTATCTAGTACCTCGTAACACAAGGATATTTATCCTTACTTCAAGACTATGACAAGTGGTGTGTGGTCTGACGACTATTTATACTTATTTATTCAATATTTATCTATCTAATTCAGTTATTTTTATTTCTTTATTGATTCTTCATTGCACAAAAACAAAAAAAGTACAATAGGCAGACTTACTGCCAAAAGGCATTCTATACCAGTCAACCACACGATCAAACAAATAAATTAAAGACGGTGCACTATATTTAATTAAATAAACTTCTTTTACTCGGATACGAGAGTTTTGGGATACCAAACGGGGTAGCCAGAGGCAAGTGACTGTTACCGTTGTTACCGTCATGGTAGAAGGAACACTCAGAAGCCTACTTTTCACCAATGGTATTAGAAATTAACGTGGTAGGTGGTGAGCCATCAACCATTATCCGGGTTGATTTGGTTTTTTATCGATGTTTTCCATCACCGGAAATTTAACAATGAACACAAAGATTTTCATTTTGGCCAGATTTGAACTCGAGACCACACGATTGAAATCTGAGTTGGGGTGCTGAAACCCTAGGCTATAACGCTCGTCGAGTGATTCTGAACGGTTTTTATCGAGTTCATAGGCAAAGGTAAAATTGAATTACTTAATTTTGACCATCGTTTCCATAACGGCAGAGCGCGAACTAAATAACGTTGAGTCGAAAGGAGAGCATTGTACTTCCTTTTACACAGAAGTAACTCTAGCATCATCTACTTCGGTCTATGTCTATGGACGCGGACTTCCCCTACACTCGTAGTTGTCTGTGGGAAACTTGGGAACAGTGTGGGCTTTTTTTGTGTAGGATATTTTGACTGCTTCTCTCCAGGTAGCTGTAGGGAGCTTAGATTATTACGCTGTATATCACTTGTAGTGGTATTCAGGAAGAATTGTACCTTGGCTATAGACTCAAAAGTTTTGGTTACCGTGAACCTTGTAATACTCAAGAATTTCAGAGGAACATGAATTATCAGTATGAATTTAATATGGTTTTAACTATTTCTTCATTAAACCTGTATTTTAGGATATCAATGACGTTCAAACTCAACATTTACAAAACATTTACTTATAACATCAACTGATCGTTTTTTAACCTATAAATCTACTGATTTATAATGTATTTGTTATTTGTATTTGTAGTATGTTGGCGATATAATAAATACCTTTGAAATAAACAATGCTTGTTGAATCCAAAACTTCAGATCCTTTTACACGACATAATTGATGGTTCAGGCGAACTTAATGCTCAAACTTGTTAATAGTTCTGAATTTTAAGATTTTAGTTTTCGTTTGCGTCTAACTTGAAAACAGTTATAAATTGGTAAAAACTTCATATTTAGTTTTACTAGTAGTCCAGTTATTTTTTATGGCCGCTTAGAGTCCTGGCTAATTTTCACCAAACAGACATTTGAAGTTGTTAACGACATTTTTGAAGTGTGTGTACGCTTTCGTGTTTTTTTAATTAATGTTCTTGTTATTTAGTTTCAAACTTTGTACGTGTTGTGTATATCTAACGGAAAGTCTTCGCAAATAACTTACGAGTAATTATCAAGTACGTATTTGTTTACTAACTTGTAAATACTATACTAACTGACAGATGTCTAGTGAGCGTCATGGCCTAGGGGTGAAGCACCACAGTTCGGATCGTGGATCGTGTCTCGAGTTTAAATCTGACCAGAACCTTATCTTTGTGTTTATGTAATGTTTTCCATTACCTCTCCGGTGATAGAAAACAGCAATAATAAACCGAATTAACCCTGATAACGGCGAAAGGCTCACCGCCTACTACGTTGGGTTCTATGCCATTGGTGAAAAGTGGGCTTCTGAGAGTTCCGTTCACCATGACGGCAACAGTTAACTAGCCTTTGACTACCCCGTTTGGGATAGTCATGATGCTATCTGTCATGTTATGATTATGTGACTAACAGATTGTATGCTTATATTTTCAGGCTTGCCCCCGACTTGTCAATGTCACTCGGACACAACCTTCCTGAGTTTAGCTGTCGCTTTCCTCCCTACTGGCTTCTGCATCACTTAGAGAGATACTTTCATTAGAAAATTACCCATCGTAATTTAATCTGTTGATTTGAAAAAAATGGCAGTTTATCACGCAATTGAAACAATATGCGTTTCATATCGCAAGTTCGCGCAATTTACTAATGTGGCGAAGCTGATGATAAAGACTATAAACTTGGTAATGAACACAATGATAGTCAATTACATTATATAGAGCAACAACAAGCGGATAGAATAGCTTTATATCATTATAAGTGCGTAGGTAATATTGATGTGACTTTACAAATATGCACCAAGTTCGCCAAGCTTAAAACATAAGAAAAGCTCAAGTTCACCTATAGCTACGAAACCGTTCACGAAACGACTTTTACCAAACACTTAAATAAGCTCTCAAAGAAGGATTAAATCACCTAATGAGCAGCCAAGTTTTTAGAATCGTCACCGTTAAAAAAACTTCGGAATAATTTCATTATGAATGGAAATCGAAAAGAACCGGTTATCGAAAAGAGGGTGGTAAGAAAAGTTGATGAAATCTAGGCAAGAGCGAGTGGTGCATAACAAAAGTACAAACCTTAATTTTTGTAGGCTCTAATATTATTTTTAAATCGTGATTGGCGAACAGAACAGAACAAACCCAAAAAAAACCTGCAATTATAACATTTTTTGCATTTGGTACACACGCGTTCACGTCAAGCATTACATAGGGTCACCTTACGCTGCTGACATAAGTCTTATTTTGCAATGGTTTTGAAAAGTTTGATGTAAACGCGTCCGAACATTACATTACTGAAACATATGTGACTACCACCGGCTTAAGAGGCATACATTGCACGTACTCGTACCTAGAGGTTGCAAAACTAGTAACCATTAAGAGACCCCCAAACTATTTGCTTAAAGGTAAAAAATAATGTTTATGCGTGCTGTCTGAGGAACCCTAAACACATTGGGGCGTTGGGTTCCTGAATTTAAAATGATGAATTGTTAAAATTCCACCACCGTGTAACGGTTTCATAAGTCAATTCCGATACGGGCCTGGGGGAAATTATCGAGATGCTGATAGCCGGGAGGAGGAGCGAGGCTTTGTCTTATGTAACAGTTGCTGCACGAAAATATGATTGAGAGGAACTGAGGAACTCTTGTATTTTTAAATCTTTAATTTGTTGAACGGAGAAAGCCACCTTTTTATATGTTGATTATTTATTGATCTGTTATATAAAAATAAATTTTAAGTCAAGCTCAAGAACATTTTGATTCGGGGTTTGCGGAAGTATGTGGATCCAGAAAGTTACCAGTACTGAAGAATGTGGTAGACGAAGTGGCCTAACGTCATCTATCAATTTGTCACATGACTTTTTGCTATCAGTACGTCTACCACGAGTTGCCACTTTAAATTTATACTATCGTTCGCATAAAAAAATGTATTGGGATTTGACATTGTCATGTCACGTCATGTGTCATCCCAATACAATTGTTTTACGCAAACGATAACGTAAATTAAAATTGGCAACTCGTGGTAGACGTACAAGGTACAATTTGTTGTTGTTTTTTTGCCTAAGTTGTTTTTGCCACTTCAATTACATCTTAGCAATACTTTTTATCATGATCCAATTGTTGAGGGCTGCATCTTTTATTACAAACATGTAAATGGTAAAAAAAAGTTTTAAAAAAGCTAATAACGCTCACCCAATGACTGGACACCGCCCAAGAAGCGCCCTTCGAAGCGCAAAACTTTTTTAATCTCCTCAAAAATGCTCATCCCCTGAGTTCGGGTGAGTTCGTCTCGTTAAAATTAACAATGAAATATTGGCGCTGACTAATGGCGCTCTTAGTTGAATTCTGAGGCGGGGACACATTTCAGAGATCGGGATGACGCCGGCAGAAGTCCACTGATTGATCACTGTTCGACTTGGTGCAGTTGTTGAAAGATCCCCCATGAGCTATCGCCTTGTCGTGGTGGGGGGCTTAGTACTGGTGGCAGCCGGGAACAACTAGGAAGCTAAGAGGGCTCCGGCGTGCCTGCCTGCCTACCACTGTCCGCCAAAAGGGGCTCTCACGGGCGCAGCGCCTTAGGGTGCGAGGTGGGGGCCGCGATGCACAACCGTTTCGAAGGGGTCAGTGATCCGCGGCCGGCCCCACCTGTGCACCGCGGCTCAGCAGGGCCACACCGCCAGATGCGGCAGCGGACCCACCTTTTGTGTGGGTGGGTGGGTCTTGGTTGCGAACCCAGTAGGATCCGCGTTCGGCGGGAGCCAGCGGGCTTGAGTACGGGGGTGCTTTTGCCCGCAATGCACGGCTTTCACCGCGACGGCGGAAGAAACTGTGTACTCCAGGTGCTTCCGTGGCCTCCCTTCTTCATTGAGGGGTTGGCTGGAGGGGACCCCAATACAGGGAAGCACTGGGGCGGGGCGTTGTGAAACTTTTAGGGACCCCGCCTTGCCACTGAAGTGTTAAGGTTGAGTACCGTGGGGTTTTAGTCGGTAGTAGTCCGACATAACCTCGTCGTCCCTCATCGTCCTCTGGGCGGCAAGGTATCTATGAGAACTTCCCCACTATAATAAAAAAAGTTGTTGGGCGATGTATTAAGAAAGGATGTTATTTTATTTTCTGCGGGCAACTTGCAAGCCGTTTTTTAAGTTTGCTATCAAAAAGTTTTTAATAGCCGTAATATCGTTTGAAGAGGTGATGAAATCATGAGTCTATAATAATGCAAGACGACTGAAATGTTTGAATATCGCTAGAGCGGTAAAACATGGATGAACGTTATAAAATAATGATAACAAGAATTAAATTGTTTATTCGCAGATAACATCTGCGAATTCTATTCTATGGGAACTTTCTTAAGTCGTCACCTACTTTGCAAGTGGGCAATATGCGTTGCGACTTCCATCAATTAACAATTGTATTCATTCTGAATGTTCTGACCCAACGATGAATAGTTTCACGTGCTATGTACGTACACTGCTACCTCAACGTACCATAAGCTGCGATAGTGATTTCAATTCTTACACAGATTTACTCATGTCTGATTACACCTCGTACCTTGAGCTTTATTAAGAGACCTAGTAATACACCATGTCACGGATTCTTATGTCATAAAATGACATTATTTTCGAATATGTTAATTTAGGGGAATGTATTTGTTTGAATAGCAAAAACCCTCTACTAAAGAATTAATTATCAGGATGGGATTGTTACTTGATGTGTTAATGAATGATGTTGCTGCGAAGCCGACCCAATAGGCTGATATCAAATCGTCTCTCAAAATCATCGGCAAAGTCACGTAAACCTTAAATAAGTGGTCATTATCCGGCCAAATTGCGGAGCCCGGTTATCGGACAAAAATTCAATTTCGCCGCGCTCCAGGGTCTTATCACACTACGCACCCAACACTAAAGTAATCAGTATAAAGTGCATATTGAGTTGAATAAGCCAGTTTAAATGGATTGTCAGTACTCTCAAATCGTTAAAAGCAATAAGTTAACTAAAAAATAATACTAAATATTATAACACGAATGTGGTAATATTATAAATACACGGAATACAAAAAAAATATTTAACACAAGTGACTAGAAGGTAATGATGTGGTATATTTTTAGAATTGGCTCAGTGAACCCTTTCATTACACACGATAGGTGCAAAAAGAGCAAAAATATATTTTTTCCCAAAAAGACGACGCCTTAACTCCTCCCTTTTTTTTCTTTTTTCGCGCTATTGCCCAAATGGATTCGTATGGCCTAAAGATCAATCGTTCCGATTCTCATGTTTTTAACACCATTTGTAGGTTTTGACTGAATTTCAGGGTGTACCGCCTAGCACTAAATAGCGTGCAGAGTGTTACACAGCAGTTGAAAGAATCCTCAGCGCCCCGGTGGAACAAACCCTCGTACCCTCTATCGAGGCGCTTGTCGTCATTAGAGATCAAACATAAAGGGTGGCGGAGGGGAGGGAGCAATTAACTTTAAAAGCACTTTTAACGTGAAGTATTGGGGGTCAAACTGAATGATTCTGTGTTCATACTGAACGTTACGTTACGTTAAAAGAAGGGGTGGCAGCAGACAAGAGGTAAAAGGAAAATGGAAGAAGGACAAATAAAAATATAAGACGTAGGTTTGTTATTTTTTATAAAACACTATGTTATCCTTGGACTTGTCCTCAAAGTTCAAATTTATGGGGTTTTATCTTTTTTGTCTTGCAACTAGGTAGATGAAAACGCTTATAATAGCATACAAGTGGCAATGTTGAATTTTGAATCTAAACGTATAACGCCTACTGCGTATCTGTAGATTACAAGATGTTAATCCTCTTGGCTTTAACTTAATTATATATTAGCAAAAAACAACAAAAACATACAAGTTACCTACTTCGATGATTATAGTTCGTGCTATTATTTAATAAAGTCACCGCTATAATTGATGGGAGTCGGCCTCATAACCACGCTTGCCAAATCGTTGGTGATCACAAACCCTAGCTAAGTTCCGAAAAATCTGAAAACACACTTTCCCTGACGTCGCTTTTGGACCCAGGGATCGATTTGAAAGTACTAGGACAGTGTATGAACTCACTATATCTGTAGATATCTTATCGAGAAGAAGTACGAGTTTCAGGAAATAGTCTTCTGAATGACTAGTTTCCTCATTTAACATTTCATCTTCATTTAACAACAACACCCTGACAAACAAAATTAACAAGCTCTACTTTGTTTCAGGTATATGAAAATGCATTAAAGATTGATATTATATTCTGTAAATCGAGTTTTTTTTTTATATTGCCTGTCAAGATGACCTCACTCCACCTGATGAAAAGCGGTCGTGAGGTCCAGATATGAGGTTGACAAGCGCAGTCATTCAAACGAATCACTGGGCTGGCCATCCTCACCTTGAAGGCCTGCAGAAATGCCTTTTCACGCCCCGCTTGAAGAACCCGGGACTATACGAGGAAGGAAACACATGTCTGGATGGTACAACAAAGAAACGAGTCACCGAACCTTTTAGTTTGGGCCAACAAATGTTGAATTGTGTGTGGGTGACGCCGTAGTCCAGCACGCGTCGTACGGGAGTGGAAAGGTGAGGATGGAATGAGCTGGAATAACTCGTCAGACCATTCCCCATTGTAGAAGCGATAGAGAACACTTAGCTTAGTTAGTAAGAGAGCACTTAGTTTTAAAACAATGACAAAAAGTAGATAGAATTAACAGTCACAAAATGTTTTTATTTACTGTGTATTTTTGCTGTATCATCCTACCTCGTTTCTCCGGACTGATACAGAACATCGCTCACAACAAACAAACATAATGTTCCTAAACTCCCATATTTCAAGCCGATCATTATTTACGCGTTGCAAGTTCAAATTGAATTTATACGGTTTTATCCGCGTTTTATCGCCGTAACGCAGCGGAGGGCGAGCCCATCGTGGTAACGAGAGGGCGTTACCGAGTTGTCGGCGTTATTTACCGACGCAGATCGGTCAATTGGTCTGGCTCGTTGGTTCGCATGATCCTGTCTGCTAAGCATGGATCGCAGGTTTGATCACATTTGAGTTTTCATCAGTGTTTGATTCTCATAATAAATACTTCGCTGAATTTGAGATCAAATTATCTAGGATTTTAACGTTCTAGACATTTTTTAATTATAACGCGAAGAACATATGGCCGTTGGAGCAAAAAAGGTCTTTAATTGAGACATTTTGTAAACAAACGCAGCGTGATGGACGAATGCCCTGTACGACGTACGTCTACCACGGGTTGCTACTTTAAATTTACGTTTTCGTTAGCGTAAAAAACGTATTGGGATTTGACATTGTCATAATATGTCATGTCATGTCTAATCCTTTTTTTTACGTGAACGATAACGTAAATTTAAAGTGGCAATTCTCGTGGTAGACGTACTGGTGACCGCCTGCAATCCAAATCCCAATATCATTTAAATAGATCACTATGGTGTAACTCGGAAGATCAAGTTTTAATAAACACTTAATATGGTTCAGCCGTGAACTTTGAGCACCGCATTACACTTTGGGCTGTTATATAGTATTTCATAAGCAGTACCGCTTACTATTGTAGGAAGATTTGCGTTAATGCTGCTGCTAAAATGCCACTTTACAGCCTCGGTTATGCTTAGTCGCTTATAAGCATTTAATCGGTAGTAAAATCCGATAACTTCTGCACAAAGGCGTAGAGATACTCCACTGAAATGCTAGCATTAAAAACTAACCACCGTGAACTATAGTAACGCCAACAGTTTTCGAATGGTGTGTGTCACTTAGAGTGATTTAGCGCAATAAGTTTCATGTCGGTTCATCTCAACTCTGTTAGACAGCTGATTAGCGTTTTTTCTTTAGGCTGCTTTAAGGTGTTTAACATGTGACGACCAAAGGTGTTGCGAGATCCTCTTCGAATTCTCTGACGAAGAAATGCAGCATTTGGCTGAAAATGGCTACACTAAAATAGCATTATAATCTTTAGGTCTGCATAATCGAATTTTTAGCATCTATCATAACACGCGAAGCTGCTATGAGGTTCACATTAACTGATTGTTTATATTATTTGACATCCATTTTAAGAATGCTTTACGAAATACATTATGCAGAAATGGTGGAAAACAAGAGCGAGATTAGGAGGAACACGGAGAAAAAGTGTTAAAGAAATATTGGAGAATTTTGGGCAGGGCAACAGGCCAGAGCCTACAATAACTACTAACGAAGGTGATCAAAGTGCGACAGTTTATAGAGAAAATCGTTCCGTACATCACATAATCATGTATCGAGTTTCATACATGTGAACAAAGATAAATATGAAATACCTTCAGCTCGGAAGAGTGTGATACTGACGGCGATTTCGCTAAATGCAACAATCATTTTTTTGTGAAATAATTAGAATTAGTTGTTACATTCATCTATACTTAGATATAAAGAGGAAAGATGTTTGTTTGTTTGTTTGTTTGTATTGAATAGGCTCTAAAACTACGGGACCGATTACGAAAATTCTTTCACCTATATTAAGCTACATTATCAAGGAGTGACATAGGCTATTTATACAGGGTGACTGGGGATTCATCGGCAATCTTTATGAACAAGAACCCACTCATGATACACAGTACTTTCCCCAAGTATGGGGCTTTTCCATAGCTACACAATAGCACATTTTTAATCCTTATAATCAATTTCCAAGTATTAAACATGAGGTTTAAAAGGTTTAAAAATATGCAGTTTTGCATCTTACTCGTTAAACGAGTAAGATGCAAAACTGCATATTTTTATTACATGAGGTTATTTAATAGGTGCAAAATTTCATATTTTTAAGCCGTATAAAGAATTTCCGAGTATTAAACATGATGTTTATAGGGTTAAAAATATGAAATCTTGCACGGATTAAATATCCTCATACTTAGTTAAAGTACCTAGGTTCCTATTTTAAGAGATTGCCAATGAATCCCCAGTCACTCTGCATATATTCTGCAATTAAGGCTATATTTTGACGGGAAAGACAATCTACGCGGGCAAAGCCGCTGACGGACAGATAAATAAAAAGACTGAAATTCTTTACACTTTTTTATTTATCCATTAACTCACAGTGATTTCCATTGGCGAACGTATTCTACTACCATAACAAGCCATTTTGTTTCTATTAAATTACTGTAAACTGCTTTATAATCCGCCGCTCTTTCGTATTGTTTGTTTATTATCTATTTTTGACGTGTTTCTGCGGCCAAAATAAGTTACCTCCAGACTCCAAATTAGTCCCAATCCGAAGGCACAATGCTTAATGCGATAGCTCCATTTTCTTCCGTTTGCACTATTTTGAATGACATTTTACTATCTGAGAACGCAATGAAATGGAAAAATTAGCCCGGTATAGCCAGTGCAGTGAAACATTTATTTATACACAAAACGTTCTTACACAAACATTAGGCTATAATTAATAAAATCTCAGGAAACGAAGCAGTAGCGCGCGTTTTGAATTACCCCAAAAAATATTTACTTGATCAATTAACAGTCAGTTGATTAATTTTTGTATAAGAGATCAACCATTATCTTTAATAAATTTTGAAAATTATTCAGAATTCAATTTCATAAAAGTTATTCAGAATGACGAGTAGGTACAATAACAGTTTCGGAGTCTATAGATCAAGTCAAGACATAATATACATTACATATAATTATTCAATTAACCTACCTAGAACTACTTAGTCTCCTAAAGTGGTTCAATATTATTTTGCATAAGATCCCTAAAACCATGAAATAAATATTGAGAGGTAACGCGTTAGATAGTTCACTTGAAGGGCTTAGGCGTTAATGTAAATCTTAATAAAACTGATAACAGCCGAAAAGCAGCATATTGGTTCACTTGAACTATTAATTACGGGAAAAGACTTTATAGAGGAATATGTGTGATCTTTTATACACCCATGGTAGTTACTTGAGTTCACGTAGGTTTCTTATGCATGACGCCATTTTATTACTAACTTAACATGTTGTTGTTTATGTTATTAGGAAAAAATTAAGGCTTTGATTACGCATTAAATATCTACGTATTCTAATGTAAAATTATATTTTTTTATGATTTTATGTTATTTCGCGAAAATAAAAACGTAAATGTTTTGACACGCTACTTTTTTCACCATAAATGTAATTAAAAATAGGATATTTACGGGACCTGTTAAAATTTTGATGTAAAACCATATGAACATTCACAGTAAACTTACATTCCCAATCATCTCAGGCTAGACACAATAAGTTGACATAACACTTCACTTTAGCGACGGCCATAACTCGAATCTAAACGAACACAGAATAATAAACATAGTTTAAAAAAATAGCGTTATAAATGTTTACACAGTTTGACCGAAGTAAAGAGTAGTAATCCGTAGTGCTTATAACAGTACACTAGTATTCTGTTAAACAGCTTATTTCATCCTTGTTACCCATTATAACTCCAATATAGTGCTACTGTAATCCTTTTTATACAGGAATGTGAACTAAATTAGAACTTAAGGTCGAATAACTTGGCCCATTTAAGAGTTATATCAGCATTAACAGCGCTGTTTACACCATTGTTACACTGCCTTGTAACACCCTCGGTTTCGGCGAACACCGAAAATATTATTTTTATATATATTCTCATTACGCTAATTGTGCTACTTGGGGGGGGAGGACCTAGGTAAAACTGAGAACGTCTTATATGTGCAAATGATGATGCGGAGACATCCTTTTACTTTTATTCAATAACTCTATGAAAGGCAAATAGTGCAAGTGTAGTTTATAAGCCCATGAGTTATTTTTTAATTAAAGCAGAATATAAAAATAAATTCATCATTTCGGGGAACACGTGCACAAAAAGTCAGGCGACTATCACGAAAATACCCAACGCTAGCCAGAGCGAGTCAATGCTATCGGAACTCGTTTTTATTTGAATACATTTTATACCTTCACAGCATTCCTTATTCAATATTCCACGGCACTGGAGATTAATTTGCTCAGAAAAAATATTAAAACTTTATTTCACTAAGGAAACTAGCAAAGGCAGACCGGTTATATTATACTTAGTTATTGGATGTAAGTAAAGATTTCTTAATATTGACAAGGTTTGAATACAATTTCCTTAGCATCAATATGCAATGGCTTCCACTTTCAACGCTCTTGCTACACCCTCTTCTACTCACCTTTGTAAATACTAGTACATTTTAAGATAATGGTTCAGTGGGCGCCTCCTAGTGATGCTGTCTATTAAGCCATAAGTTGTGGGTCAAATCACCAGCCTAAAGAAAATACAATTTTTATTGAATACTAGGTGCCTCGACAGACTTCGTTCTGTCAAAAGTGTGTTAGCGAATGGCGGCCGC
Organism: Udea olivalis; assembly: GCA_947369235.1. Lineage (NCBI taxonomy): Eukaryota > Metazoa > Arthropoda > Insecta > Lepidoptera > Crambidae > Udea > Udea olivalis. The sequence continues at coordinate 23,992,204 of OX376343.1, read as the reverse complement.
CCCTAGACTGATGTCATCACTTCCGTTGATTATTATTAAAATACAATAAATTAGAAGTAACTGCTATTAAGTTAATGATAAATCATTATTTAATTATTTATGTTGATTTTAAAATATATTGTAATTTAAATCAATCAATTGAGAAATAATAATATAAAACAAACATCGAAGGGCGCCACCGTCAGTGGCGCCATTAAAGTTAAATTATTAAGAAATCGTAAATTACAAATTGTAACTGAAATAATTATGTAATACTTTCATAAATCTTAATTAATATTTTTAATGTATTTACACATAGTTTCACAATTGTTTAATTAAGAAAACTTACCGGATGTACTAAAAATTGTATGCGCTGTCAACTCAGTATCTTTTAGAAATTGTTAACGGATAGTCGCTGTATAAAAGCGACAGCAATGCATTCACAGCGTTCATTCTACACGATAAGCTTGTACTAGCGATAGCTCTGCCGAAAATTATAACCATCCAACTTACCCTGCGCCTTATTTCAATCTCCTAAACCACTCTCTGTTACACCTCAGAAGTGGGATAGTTGATAATGTCTGGGCCCTACGCAGCTGGTCTCGGCATAAAGAAGAGGAGATTCAGCCAAGCATTCATGTCGGATGAAGAAGAATCCAATGAAGAATCCAATGAAGAACCCGATTTTTTTTCTTCTTCCCAACACCCCACGCCTGCACCGAAGAAACGACACAGAGTGACTCATACCGACGCAGAAGTGATCCCAAATTCCGGCCTGAAGACACCACCAGCAACATCAGCAGCTGGTTACATAAAATCGACCAGCTTGGTGATGTGTATGGTTGGGATGCGACTGAAAAACAATTTATTATGCAGCTTCGCCTGCGTGGCTCCGCTAGACGATGGTATGAAGACCTCGACGATTATGATCTCGACTGGGAGGGATGGAAATGCGCACTTGAATCCGCTTTCCCACGATCAACCGACCACGTGGACAAGCTGGAATCTATGCTGGCAAGAACGAAGAGTGACTCCGAGACAATGACGAAATACTACCATGACAAGGTATCACTACTCAAGAAGTGCAACATCTATGGGCAAGAAGCGATCTCGTGCATTATTAGAGGTCTGCCCTTAGAGCTGCGGGCAAACGCTAAAGCGTACCAGTGCCAGGAACCCGAGCTCCTCTATTATGGATATTTGTCGTCTTTAGAGAATTATAAGAAAGTGGAGAGCGCTATGCTGTCACGAAGATCGACATGGAGAAGAGGCACCGATGGAAACTCTACTACAACTTCGCAGCAAATGGGAGTGAAGCGGTGCTACGTTTGTCGTCGAGTCGGACACGAGGCGCGAGACTGCAGAGCTCAACAGCGCTGTGATACCTGCCAGCGAACCGGACACATATCAGCGACATGCTGGTTCAGAGCCACTCCTGGGTCTTTACGGCAACAAGGCGAAACAAACCAGGTGAGTCGTATAATGTTCACAACTATTTACTCAAGTCTATACAAATGTCCCGCAAACATAGGCACTGAAAAACTTGTTGCGTTCATAGATACTGGAAGTAAATTGAATATTATGACACAAAAGAAGGCGAAAATACTAGACCTAGCAATTTCACCATCTTCCATTGTAATGCAAGGGTTTGGCGGTGCACACACACAGTCACTAGGCAGGTCACGTGTAGATGTGTTAATAGATAATGTGCGGTTAGGTGGATTAGTTGAAATAACGGATTACGACCTATCTGACATTGACCTTATTATTGGACAACCAATGATAAATCAATCTGGAGTTAGCTTAGTAACCACATCAGATTCTGTTAAATTTGTTGAAACGCCAGCTGTAAATGATTGCCTAAATAGTCTTGATTTGCAAAATTCTGACTATAATTCTAAATATGGTGTCTATCTTAAGTGTGGTGTCAGCATACCAGCTCAAAGCACTAGCTTTATTACTGTATTTGTAGACATTGAATCCGATGATGACTTGTGCTTCCTGACTAATTCTGTATATTTACAATTAGGTAAATTATGTTACGCTATCCCTGGACGAATTATCTGCATCGAAGGCCGGTTGCAATGTATAAATATGGGTAACGAAGCAATTTCTTTCCCTAGTCATAAATTAATAGCACGTGCTGAACTTGTAACGCCTGTCCCCGATAACGTTCGGGAGGTCATGACTCTTGATCTACCCTCTCAGACTTCTCAGTGCACCTCATTATTAGGAAAAAGTGAAATAGACGTAGGAGAACTCGAAAGTGCGAATCGCGCTGAACTCTATGCCTTATTAAATAGTTACAGCCACCTATTCGCAAAGGATACTAAAGATTTAGGTTGCACAGATCTTATTGAAATGCACATTCAGACAACGACTGACAAACCGGTCCATTTTAAGCCTTATAGACTTTCCCATAAGGAAAATGATATTGTCAACGAAAAAGTTCAGGATTTAATTGAGTCTGGAATAGTTCGAGAGTCGATTTCAGAGTTTGCAAGTCCAGTTATATTAGTCAAAAAGAAAAGTGGAGACTACAGACTTTGCGTAGATTACAGGGCTTTGAACTCTCAAACTGTAAAGGACCGCTATCCCCTGCCTCATATCGACGATCAAGTTTCAAAATTGTCCGGCAAATGCTACTTTACTACCCTAGACTTAGCCCAAGGCTATTATCAGGTGAAACTGGCGGACGGTTCAATAAATAAAACCGCTTTTGTGACACCTTCTGGACAGTACGAATTTCTTAAAATGCCATTCGGACTAGCCAATGCCCCTGCCGTATTTTCTCGTCTGATCCGTCTCGCACTTAATGACGTCCGAAATGACGTTGCAACGTACCTTGATGACGTAATGCTCCCAACAGTAACCGTAGGAGAGGGTATTCAACTGTTGGAGCGCGTTTTGGACCTATTGCAAAGGGCTAATTTGAAATTAAACCTGACTAAATGTTCATTCCTAAAAAAGAGTGTCGATTATTTGGGCTATGAAATTTCTGCAGGTACGATTCGACCAGGCCTAGCCAAAATAAATTGCGTCTCAGAATACCAAAGGCCAAGAAATGTGCACGAAATTCGTCAATTTATTGGATTAACTTCATATTTTAGAAAGTTCATTTGTGGATTTGCTGAAATAGCTCTTCCATTAACAAAACTAACAAAAAAAGACGTGGACTGGTACTGGGGCCAAGAACAGGAAAACGCGTTTCAAACATTGAAACTCAGATTAATTAAGAGGCCACTGCTTGCTATCTATGATAGCAAGGCTGTTACTGAACTGCACACCGATGCGAGCAAGCTAGGTTTAGGCGGAATTCTTATGCAGCATCAATCTGACGGATCAATAAAACCAATCGCATATTTCAGTAGAGTAACATCTAAAGAGGAACAGTTCTATCATAGTTACGAGCTTGAAACCCTAGCCGTAGTAGAGTCGTTGAAACGTTTTCGCATTTATTTGGTAGGAATACCTGTAAAAGTAGTAACTGACTGTGCGGCGTTACGCACCACATTAACTAAAAAAGATCTGATCCCTCGTATAGCTCGGTGGTGGTTGGCTATCCAGGATTTCGATTTGCAAATAGAATACCGAGCCGGAGAGCGAATGAAGCATGTAGATGCGTTAAGTAGGAACCCTCTACCAATCTTCCAAATAAGTGAATCTGACTGGCTAGTTACACTTCAACTACAAGACGACAATGTCCAACACCTAATCACTCAGTTACGAGAAAACACTACCAATCCAGACATAATTAATAATTATATTGTTAAGGACAACATTTTGTACAGGAAAACCTTTCATGGAGAGCGTTTCGTTATACCAAAGTTAGCTAAATATGGACTTTTGCAAAAGTATCATGACCAGATAGGGCATCCGGGGTTTGAACGATGTGAGAAAACTATAAAAGAACTATTTTGGTTCGCCGGGATGACACGATTTATAAGAAAGTATGTTAAGTCGTGTCTACAGTGTGCGTATGGAAAGTCTGAATATGGGAAATCGCAAGGGGAGCTATACCCAATTGAGAAAGTACCAGTACCCATGCATACTCTTCACGCCGACCACTTAGGTCCTTTTGTAAAAACAAGGAAAGGCAACACGTACGTTCTAGTTGTAATAGATTCTTTCACGAAATTCGTATTTGCAAGGGCTGTTAGAAACTGTAGTTCAATAGAGACTATTAAACATTTAAAAGAAATAATTACACTGTTTGGCCAACCAACTAGGATTATTACAGATAGGGGAAAAGCTTTTACCAGTCGTTATTTTAAGCAGTTTGCTGAAGAGTCTCAATTCAAACACATCCTGAATGCCATAGCAAGTCCCAGGTCAAATGGTCAGGTTGAGCGTGTAAATCGCACGATCATAGATGGTCTTAACACCATGGCTGAGAGTGAAAGTACTTGGGACGAGAAACTACCTGATGTTGTATGGGGAATAAATAATACTCCTAATTCAACTACAACTTTTGCCCCTTTTAAGCTTATGTTTGGCCATGAAAATTCCCGTTTACCAGCTTACCCTACAGGGCAGTCTCAAGATTTTACTTTGCTAGAACAGGCACTGCAGAATAGGAGAGAAACTGCTAAATTGCGTATTGACAGAAACATGACCCTTATGAAAAAGAGATTTGATCGATCCCGGAAAAAGTGCATAAAGTATTCAGTAGGTCAGTTAGTTTTGTGGAAAGGTGGTGCTAGTAGGGACACGTCTGCTAAAGTCTCACAAAAACTAAAGAGCCCTTACACAGGTCCTTACAGAGTTTGCAAAGCTCAATCGAATATAGATCGTTATACAATTTGCAGCGTCAAAGGGATGAAAGGATATAGAAAGTTCAGTGCAGTTGTACGGGGTGAAGTGCTAAGGCCTTACAAATCTATTGTTTCTGATGCGGATAGTTCATCGAGTGATAGAGACGTCGATAAAGATGATCTCATCGATCTACTGGAGAGCTAATCAATAAATTGTGTTTATTATGTATGTCAATTCACTACAATGCATACTTAAATATGTAAATATTAAATTTATTTAATCAAAAAAAAGTTACGATCTTAATCTAAAAATTGTTAAATCTAAAAATAGTTACTATCTAAGTATTCAAAGTCTGAATCGTTAAAATTATGTAAGGGTAAATATGTATACGGAAAATAATTAAGAACCTACTTACCTTACTTACTTACTTAAGAATTTACCTACCTACTTGTAAATAAAAAACAACACAGTCAAACATTTATTTTTAAATAATTAGTTTCAAGAAAGGAATATTATTACACTCGTATCAAATTATAAAAGCATACAATAATCTTGCGGTAGCATAATAGAAGCGATCTTGATTTTTCTCCAAAACTATCCTTGGGTTGAAGAACTGAAACAAAAAAAAAACAACTATTAAAAAATGAACGGACCGTTGGTGAAATGGGCTGGAGTCCTTTCCTATAACGTTGAAGGTTGTAGGTTCGATCTCCACCCGGGACAAGCATTAATGTACCTATCTAGCATTATGTAATGAGCATTCGTATTTCTGTGACTGGGTGTCATTTAATTGAGTTCGCATTTAGAAATATTTAAATATGCATATGGAAAAAGAAATAAGCTTTATTACAATATAAATACCACAAGATTATAACAATTAAACAGTTGTATAACAAAAATGACACAGGTAGATACTGAGAATGCAAGCCAAAAAATACATTAATTATTACAAATTTAAAGTCTATGTGACCTAAGTTTGAACAAGTCTGTGTGGCCTAAGTTGGAAAAAGTCTGTGTGACCTGAGTCAGAAAGCGTCTGTGTGACCTAAGTTGTAGAACGTCTGTGTGACCTAGTTTAGAAAACGTCTGTGTGATCTAGGTTAGAAAACGTCTGTGTGGCCTAGATTGGAAAACGTCTGTGTGACCTAAGCTTGACCCTAGGTTGTGATCTGTGTGACCTATGTGAATACTGTCTACGTGGCTTATGCGAGGATTGTCTGTGTGACCTAATATTAGAATTTCTCAGATCAACCTTCATTTGGAGAATAAGATACTGTTTAACCTTATATTGGAGAATGTCTAGATAACTTATGTTCGCTAAATGTCTGAGTGGCACAGAAACATAAAACAAAAATCTTACCTGCTAAGTCCGGAAGTATCACTGAACTACCTTCACGCAATCACTGAACTATCAGCACGCAATCACTTGAAAATATACTCTGCTCCTTCCTTCTATGTTTCCAGGTAACCAATGGTGCGGGAAATGGAATGGTGCTTGATCGCCGTGGGACACGGCCGTTGCAGGATGGCCGAGTGTTAGCGAATGGCGGCCGCCCCTAGACTGATGTCATCACTTCCGTTGATTATTATTAAAATACAATAAATTAGAAGTAACTGCTATTAAGTTAATGATAAATCATTATTTAATTATTTATGTTGATTTTAAAATATATTGTAATTTAAATCAATCAATTGAGAAATAATAATATAAAACAAACATCGAAGGGCGCCACCGTCAGTGGCGCCATTAAAGTTAAATTATTAAGAAATCGTAAATTACAAATTGTAACTGAAATAATTATGTAATACTTTCATAAATCTTAATTAATATTTTTAATGTATTTACACATAGTTTCACAATTGTTTAATTAAGAAAACTTACCGGATGTACTAAAAATTGTATGCGCTGTCAACTCAGTATCTTTTAGAAATTGTTAACGGATAGTCGCTGTATAAAAGCGACAGCAATGCATTCACAGCGTTCATTCTACACGATAAGCTTGTACTAGCGATAGCTCTGCCGAAAATTATAACCATCCAACTTACCCTGCGCCTTATTTCAATCTCCTAAACCACTCTCTGTTACAAGTGATTGCACGTCGCGGCGTCGGTAAAGCAATTTACATATACTCTTATTTTTCACTGAATGTTTTGTTCAATCATGATAAAATATAGCCTATCTCACTCCCTGGTAATGTAGCTTCATATTGGTGTAATAATTTTTAAAATCAGTCCAGTAGTTTCGGAACCTATTTAATACAAACAAACAAACAAACAAACAATCAAATCTTTACTCTTTATAATATTAGTATAGCTCATTTCTGTTTTAGGCTGCTTTTCCACTAGAGCTGTGTTGTGCAGCTATGCTGCGAGGATGTGCAAGCTCAGCTACGAAATTATTAGACTGTTTTCACTGATGAAAAATAGGGGAAATAATTCGTGTAAAAGCGAATTTTGGCACAAATGTAGGGAATGGTGTCTGAAGCAACATACTCAAAGTACTGATGGATGTCACATGTCCATAGAGATGAAAGGGACAGCTATACATGAATGTAAGGACTGCTCAGCTTTGATTAACGTTTCTGGATTTGGGCGTATGTGTGTTAATATTTAGGTAGAGCTTATTCTACTTAATTTAGGGTCTGGTGACCATGGTGTTGTTTTGTTTTCAATTGTAAATATCATTTATAATACGAAAGTGTATCTTCTTGTAAATAAGTTTTGTGAAACTCACTACTCACCCTTTTAATTTATTTCCTGTGCATCTTATTGGATGTGAGAAAGTAAGTGTTTATTCATCATTTTGCAAACTTCTTTAGTGTTTTTAGTGGTTAGGAACAAACTGTATGTTAAAATTGTGGAACTAGTTATATCATTAATTATTTTAAATAGATTATAAGTATTTGCTGTGCCCTTGCAGGGTCATGTTTGTGTCCAAATATTTTTTTTTATCATCTTTGTAACCACATGGTGCTATAAAGACTTTGAACTTTGATGTAGGTACACCCCTGATGCACTTAAAGAAATATGGCACGCTTGAGCGGTCTCCTCCGCTTTTATACATACAGGTTTTACAACTTAAATAGAGGAATTCCCCCAACAAATGTTAAACCTACAGTATAATAAAGATTCATTTCATTATTATTTTTTATTCATTTTATGTGTGTTAAAAGATCACAGAAACGGAGTGACCGGCTATTCTTAAGTTTGATTGCTCGTTCGTTGTTCAAACCAATTATATAACAAACAAGAAAGCTTGAGTAAAAAATTACAACATGACATGCAACAACCGCTAGCAAACCATTTTGTGTTTAACAACTACATAAACACAACAAAATGAAACAATTACAATCGCAATCTGCGGGCATGACACGATTAAGCAAGATTAATAAACCTAGATTAAATGTAACACTGTGGAATTAATCGAGCGTAAGACGTGCATGCAAGCAGGTGGGCCTGCAAGACCTGAATCGCACGCGAGTCTCCTAGAAGTCTCGAGGCATAAGGAAGAGTTGTATCAGTATTATAGATATTTTGATCCCGTCTCTTATATTGTTAGTGACATCCCTACTTCAATATTATAAATGCGTAAGCAACTCTGGCCGTCTGTTACGCTTTCACCCCAAACTATGGTACCGATCTTGATGAAATTTGGAACATAGATAGGCATAAGCCTGAAAAAGGACATCGGCTACCTTTAATCGCGAAAAAATAACTCGAAAGATAAAACTTTGCCATTCAAGTTCCATAAGTTCGTCATTGTTGAAAAAAAACTAGGAACCTTCGTAGGCTCTGAGTGTTTTTAAAATTTCGACCTGTGGGGATAAAAGGGAGACGCCCCTAGCTTATTTCCTTCTGTGGTACCTCGTAACACAGGGATTTAATAATCCCTACTTCGAGACCATTACAAGAGGTGTGTTGTCTGGCGCATATTTATTTATTTATTAAAAAAAAAAAAGAGGTGCAAATGCTGCCCATAGTTACTATTTCTACGCGGACAAAATCCCGAGCAAAATCTAGGGTCACATTAAGGATTCACTGTAAACCAGAAGCGCTTGTGCCTTGGCTGTAGCTGATCGGTGACCTTTTCGGCTGCAAGACTGTTAAATGGTTCTCTTTTGATAATCATTGCTTGTTATAAATGTTAAAAATATACTAGCTTGAAGTGGCAAGCCGGCAGCAGGTACGTAATAGAAGTCAATCAAATGGTGTAAAATTTGAAAAATACTTGCAGGTACAACCTTTTGCGTTATGCGACATGCCTGCTACTGGCATGCCCGCTCAGGCCTATGAATTTTCACCTTCAAACTTTTTTATTTCTTGCTCTATTTCAAACATTCGGGAAATAGAAAAACAAGGTTGGAATATCAGGGCGCTCGAACTTGCCACCATTCTCTACCGGGTGACTGCTCTAACAAACTGAGCTATGACTAGTCAGATTTTTCTGCTATGCTTATATTTTAAACTTCAAGCCACCGTTATTTCATCAGTGCATCTAAAACAAATGTTTTTCTAAATACACGGTGTCGGGTTTCATGTGGTCCAAACGAAAACCATCGATAGAGGGGTCCAGGGGCTACTCTAAGGACCCCCATGTATGTTCCGCGAAAATTTAGAGTTTTCGCGAAAACAGCATTTTTCTAAATTTTTTCTCAGTACCCAAAATGACGCATTTTTTTAATGATTTCTCCTAAAGTATTATTACTGGAACCTTGTTTTTTTTTGTGAATGTAAACAAATTATTTTCTGCAAAACAAAATAAACAGTGAACTTTTTTTATTTGGATGATTTTTTACTTCTTTCTTTAGGGTGGTGTAACTCCAAAAAAGCACATAACATAAAACTTCAGGACCCATTTCAAAAACCTGCCTACTATGTGGACCCACTACTTGTAATATTTCAATCAGCTACGGCAAGAGCTTCATGTCAAAAAATAATAATTCTGAAATAGGAGGATTTTAATATTAAATTAAATTTCGTCAGTCATGAACTCAATTGATTTCCAATGGCATTAAAAAAGTTTACTTTGAGATAAATCTGTCTTAAGACATCAGACGTCATTACAGATACCAGTTTTGATCCCTTTGTTCAAGTTTACAAACTGTTTTGATAATCTTCCCTTGGCTGCTCTCGCGTCCGTACATTGTTCATACTATCCCTTTTTAACTCCATCATCCTTTCTAGCCGGTTTCGACTACAGCGACTGTATTAGTTCTGGTTGCGGGTCAGTTGTGACACCCGCTCGTGTGCTCTAAGATGGCTGCAGTAACCGATCTTATTCTTAAAGGTGCGTTCACATGCACTACACGTCAGGACTCCGTTACTATAATTATACTGAATAGCCGTAGGTGGTCTGGCCTTTATTTCATCACGTTTGTTGTCGATATCAGTCTTTCTCTGGTCCTCAAATCCCTGGATGTTGCTCTGGACGCGGCGCCTCCACTGTGGACGATTTTGCGCTACAGCTTCCCAGCTAGCTGGATCGATCTTACAGCTGTTCATGTGTCTTTTCAGGACATCTTTATATCTGAGGAGCTGACCGCCGTGTTTGCGTTTCCCATGTTCTAATTCGCTAGAGAATATTTGCTTCGCCAATCTCTTCTCCGACATGCGTGAAATATGTCCACTCCATCGTAATTGGCGCCGCATCAAATATGCCTCGATTCCGCTGATTTTGGCTCGACGAAGTACTTCAGTGTTTCTTACTCTATCAGACCATTTGATGTTTAATATGCCACGAATGCACCTCAAGTGAAAGCGGTCAAGAACTTTGATGTGTTTTCGGTATAGTACCCAAGTTTCTGAAGAGTATAGCAGATTTGGAAGTACAATCGCTCTGTATACATCAATTTTTGTCGCTAGCTTTATGTCATGTGAGTTAAACACCTTGTTCGATAACTTTCCAAACGCGGAAGAGGCAGCTCCTATTCTGTGATTGATCTCTGGATCCAGGTCACACTTAGATGTCGCAGTGCTACCTAGATAGTTAAACTTGTGTACCTGTCTTAAAGTTTTATCACCAAGAGAGATGCTCAGGGGACCATTATTGCCGCTTGACTCCATTTCCATCACTTCCGTTTTGTTTACACTGATTTTCAGTCCAAAACGTCGACAAGATTCATCAAAAGTAGTCATCAGCTGCTGCAGTCCGGTCTGTGAGTCCGCCACAAAGCATATGTCATCGGCATACATAATTTCGGTAATAGGTGCATGGGACACTTTACTGTTAGCTTTAAGTCTTCTAAGATTAAATATGTTGCCGTCAGTCCGATAGCGGATTCGAATTCCTTCAGATGTTCGGTGCAAAGTTTCTTTAACTACTACTGAAAAGTATAGAGCAAAAAGAGTAGGCGCCAGCACACAGCCCTGTTTTACGCCACAGCTGACCTCAAAGTACTCCGATTGCTCGCCATTAGCTGTGACACAGCATTTCATATTATCGTGTAGGAGTCTCACCAAACGCACGAATTTTTCGGAACACCCTAACTTTAACAAAATCAACCAAAGGGCTTCACGAGGGACGCTGTCAAACGCCTTTTCGAGATCAACGAAACAAAGGAAAAAGGGGTTGACTTTGTTCTCTGCTCTTCTCCAGAAGCTGGCGGACGGAGAAGATAGCTTCACAAGTCCCTCTACACGGCCGGAAGCCAAACTGGGACTCTGGTAAGATCGTTTCAGATAGAGATAATAGGCGGTTTAGAAGAATCCTAGCAAACACCTTACCGGGAGTCGAGAGAAGTGAGATGCCGCGGTATGAGTTGCAATCGGCACGATCGCCCTTATTTTTATACAACGCACATATTCGAGAAACTTTAAAGACAGCAGGCACTTGTTCTTTCTCCCACATTTGTACAAAAAGCTCCCGAATAGCAGCATGTAATTTCTCTCCTCCGTACTTCATAAGTTCGCCAGCAATGTTATCTACGCCGACCGCTCTCTTATTTTGTTGAGCACAGATAGCCTTTGTAACTTCACTCAACGTTGGTGGGCCATCTAGTTCCCCTGCCACGGGTAAGTTGGTCAAATCTTTGATATATTGCAGATCTGCTGATCGATCCACATTAAGCAATACGTTAAAATGTTCAGCCCAGCGTCTCAGAATATCCTCTTTAGAGCTTAAAAGTTTCACCCCATCAGACGCTCTCAGTGGCACATTATTGCGTCCAGTAGAGCCTATGAGCTTGCTCAGTTCGCCATAGAAAGCGCCGATTTGTTTTGTATCAGCAAGCCATTGCATGTAATTTGCCTTTTCAGACCACCAGTTATCTTTAATATCTCGCGTTAACCTTCTTAGGTCTGAACCACTCTTCCTTATCTCCTCCTGGGATCTGTTCGAGCGCAGTAAATTCCGATGTTGCTCCAAAGCTGCTGTAAGGGTTTTGTTATTTCCGTCAATCCAGTCTTCATTCTTGCGCTTCTTTAAACCTAGTGCGTTAGTGGCTGTTTTTGTGATGTTAGTAGATAGTGATTGCGAGTCTTCCAGTAAATCCTCTGTAGGAGGAATTGTATTTAAAATGCTGTCTAGGTTTTGTTCATACTCTCGTTGAACATCTAGATCCCTTAACCGGTCCACGTCAATATATATCGGCCTTACTTTACACGATCTTCTCGGCACGCGTAGTTGGAGTCGCATCTTAGTAATTAGGAGTCGGTGGTCAGTCCAGCAATCGGCACCACGCATAACGCGGGTGATGTTGACTTGTGAAAAATGCCTTTGTCGCACAATGACGTAGTCAATTAAGTGCCAATGCTTTGATCGCGGGTGCATCCAAGTGGTTTTAAACTTGGCAGGCAGTCTAAACATTGTATTTGTAATGCACAGCTGAAATTGTGCACAGAAGCTAAGCAGTAGTTGACCGTTGCTGTTTATGTTTCCAACACCATGCCTTCCTAGGATATTTGGCCAAGCCTCATAATCCATACCAACTCGCGCATTGAAGTCTCCGAGCAATAGAATTTGCTCCCGGGGTGGAATTTTGGTTAAACACCGACTGACTTCTTCATAAAACTTGTCCTTTACGCGGTCTTCGTTTGACATGGTTGGTGCATAGGCACTTAACACGTTTAAATAATTATTGTTGTCTAGATGTAGTCGCAACGTTATTAAGCGATCCGAGATATACTCGGGACATTCCTGTAATTTATTCGCTATGCAATTCTTCACCGCAAATCCAACACCCGCCTGTCTACGCTCAGATGCAGGACCACCTTTCCAGAAGAACGTATAACCGCCGCCGTGTTCTATTAGCTCGCCTTCATCAGCTAGACGAGTTTCACTTAAAGCTGCAATATCAACATCGTAGCGACCAAGCTCCCGAGCCACTACGGCAGTTTTACGTTTAGGGCACAGATTATTTTCGCGGTCAAGAAGTGTACGTACGTTCCAGGCTCCAAAAGTCATGTTTTTGATTTTATTTAACTTTTTGTTATTTCGACCACGTGGTGTGGGATGCCAGGCAGCCGTGGTTACTACCTCCCATTGGTGTTGGGGCAAACAATTTTTGGGACACCTTTTCTAGTCCCCTCCCTGGCTGAGCAGGGGAAGCAGTGCCTCCCTGAATAGGGCTGCTTCGTCACTGTCGGTGCTGCCGAGCCCACGCTGTCACCCCAATGCAGCGCAGAAGCGACCACTCTCCTCCATTTGCCAACGTGCAGACTTTGGACAAAGCCGAGCCGCATCACAGCCCGACCTCTCTACCGCTATCTATCACCGCAGGTCTTGCGTCTCGGAGTGCATAAATCCAGAAACAGTCATTTGCGCAGGACATATTTCAGTGCATAAACAGGTGCGCAGTTGTAGAAGCACTCTCTCGTCTCCACCACTCTTGATCCAATGGAACGGTAACCGCCACAACTGGAGAGAGATATTGATGCATCATCTAGCCGACAGACACTTTCTCCGCCTGTCGCCTTGGGCCATCTGCGTTGCCAAGCTAACTCGCCGCGTCCGCCAATTCCGGACGCTTATCAGCAATGGTTTGCCTTCTGCGCCGAGTCAGTCTTCGTACTCTTTGCGGGAAATATCCGCTTACAGATCTGATAAACCAAAGTTAACAGATCCCCCCTCACCAGGTTTAGCCCACGAGCCGACGTGGTTTACCAGGGCGTGGCCGCTGCGAGCACAACAGCTACTTGGAGCCACTGGTGAGAGTTGTAGGGCGCCTGCGGACCAGTAAGGTACGCCACCCTATGAAGGGCCGGCTGGCGTAACCTGCAAGGTACTACCACTAGACGCCCCACTACGCCCTACGACTTTTTAACTACTGGCGTGTTAACGGGCTTTTGATTGCTTATTTACTTTTATTTTGACGACTCTGGAACGAAGACTTGGCACGATTACTGGACTAGATTTTGCCCTTAATACGTACTGTGTGTTTGTGTTTGTAGGTTCGTTCAAAGCATAATGCCTTACACGGCACGAGAATATGCAGAAATGCATTATTATTATGGATATGCCAGAGGAAACGCTCGACTTGCGGGACATCTTTATCAACAGCGGCTGTTACAACGAGGTGGACCACAACCTGAAACATATCCAGATCATCGTGTTTTCATCCGTGTGCATAATGCATTTATTGAAGGCCGCCGTCCAGGAGCACCGTATAATGAAGGTGTTTTAAGAGAAGATCCCTATTTGGTGGAAAACGTTTTGGAAGAAATTGCTAGGGAACCTGCAGCTAGTACGCGGTCAATCGGTCGGCGTCTCGGTGTTCCCCAATAAAGAGTTCACAGAATTTTGCGCAAGGAAAGCTACCATCCATTTCACCTACGAAAAGTCCAAGACATGCTACCTATAGACTATGACCGACGTGTGGCTTTCTGTCAAGAGATGATTAGGAGAGATAGCAATGATCCAGGTTTTTTTGACTCGATTTTGTGGACTGACGAATCAAAATTCACTAGGAGTGGTGTTTTTAACATGCATAACACTCACGTTTGGTCGCGAACAAATCCAAGGCTGGTGCGCCGCCACAGCTTCCAGCACCAATTTTCTGTTAATTTGTGGACTGGAGTTTTTAACCGACAACTAATCGGCGCATTTGTTCTACCAGAAAGATTCAATGGTGCCACATACCTCAGTTTTTTGAGGGAGAATCTGCCCGACCGTATGGTGGATGCTCTGCTCGATGTTAATTTGGAGTTGCGCCAGCGAGTATTTTTCCAAAATGATGGAGCTCCGTGCCATTTCGCTAGAGTAGTTAGAAATCATTTGCACCAAACATACCCAGACAGATGGATCGGACGCGGTGGACCCAGTGCCTGGCCACCAAGGTCCCCCGACTTAAATCCTGTCGATTTTTTTATCTGGGGATTCTACAAAGAGTTAGTGTATTACAAAGAATACAATACTATCGAAGAATTAAACACTAAACTAAGAGAAGCACAAGAGACAATAAGACAAAAAGACGACTCCTTTCAGCGTCTAAGAAGACAGTTTATTAAACGTTGTCGTATGTGCATAGCTGAAGGTGGACGTCACTTCGAACATTTATTATAGTAAAAAAAACATAATAAAGTTTTTGTAAAATCGTTGATATGTTTCTACTTTATTTCATGTTATCCTCTAATTTTCTGTAATGAATCTATCAATTATTGAAGGTGCCAAGTCTTCGTTCCAGAGTCGTCAAAATAAAAGTAAATAAGCAATCGAAAAGTCCGTTAACACGCCAGTAGTTAAAAAGGGATAGTATGAACAATGTACGGACGCGAGAGCAGCCAAGGGAAGACTAACAAAACAGTTTGTAAACTTGAACAAAGGGATCAAAACTGGTATCTGTAATGACGTCTGATGTCTTAAGACAGATTTATCTCAAAGTAAACTTTTTTAATGCCATTGGAAATCAATTGAGTTCATGACTGACGAAATTTAATTTAATATTAAATTCCTCCCATTTCAGAATTATTATTTTTTGACATGAAGCTCTTGCCGTAGCTGATTGAAATTTTACAAGTAGTGGGTCCACATAGTAGGCAAGTTTTTTAAATAGGTCGTGAAGTTTTATGTTATGTGCTTTTTTGGAGTTACACCACCCTAAAGAAACAAGTAAAAAATCATCCAAATAAAAAAAGTTCACATTCTATTAATTGTTCACATTCACAAAAAAAATCAAGGTTCTAGTAATAATACTTTAGGAGAAATCATTAAAAAAAATGCGTCATTTTGGGTACTAAGAAAAAATTTAGAAAAATGCTATTTTCTCGAAAACTATAAATTTTCGCGGACCATACATGGGTCCTTAGAGTAGCCCCTGGACCCCTCTATCGATGGTTTTCGTTTGGACCACATGAAACCCGACACCGTGTATAACTGGTACGTTTAGTAAGAACGAAACTTGCTATTTAATTGTAATATATTTCAAATCATTCTTCATTTGGATACCTCGGTAGTATTCTATTCCCCTAACCGCAGGGAGCAAGTTTATAACCCCTACCATAAGTTAACACTGATGACAATCGCAATCGTCAGTGTTGACGTTTTTGTACAGGATTCGGTACAGCGGCTCTAGTGACGAGAAGGTTCGAAGACTCGTTTCTTTGTCGTACCTTCTAGACGTGGAACACTAATCCAGCACATGTGTTTCCTTCCTTTTATTTTTATTTTAACATTGCCCGTCAAGATGACCTCACTCCACCTGATGGAAAGCGGTCGTGAGGTCCAGATATAAGGTTGACAAGCCCAGTCATTCAAACGAATCACTCTTATAGTGGAGGTGCCCGTAGCTAAGTGACGGCAGCGGATCGGCAACGATCCGATGTTAAGCAACGCCAGTCAGGTCGGGTTATGGATGGGTGACCATCCCCACCGAAATTAAGTGATGTGTTTTTCGGTCATCTCCGTGCTTCGGAAGGCACGTTAAACAGTTGGTCCTAGCTAACGTCGCAAGATATCAGTCGTAAAGCCTAGTCAGAGGCCTAAAAAGGCGGCTTGATAACATCTGATCATCAGATAACCTAACCTCTCCAACAATCCGCATTGAGCCCGCGTGTTGGAGTATGGCTCGTACCACCTCATAGTTGAGGTGAGGCCTGTGCCCAGCAGTGGGACGTATAAGGCTGTATTTGAACTCTTATAGTGCCGGGGTCTTCAAGCGCGGCGTGAAAAGGCATTTTTGCAGGCCTTCAAGATGAGCATGGCCAGCTTAGTGATTGCACTTTGCACTACTGTGCTTGTCAGCCTTATATTTTGTCCTCACGACAGGTTTCCATCAGGTAGAGTGAGGTCATCCTGTCGGGACAAAAATTAAACTGAAAA
The DNA here is from genome assembly GCA_947369235.1 of Udea olivalis. Classification (NCBI taxonomy): domain Eukaryota; kingdom Metazoa; phylum Arthropoda; class Insecta; order Lepidoptera; family Crambidae; genus Udea; species Udea olivalis. Next base: position 23,975,217 of record OX376343.1, on the reverse strand, counting down.
TGGCATAAAAGTTACTGTAGTCAACCATCGTAGATAACGTGACGTCAACTCATGGTACACGTACTTCTACAAAGGAGAATGCCCAAGTGACTATGGAAGTTGGTATCGCTATCAAGTTTATTGTCCCTCAATAAATTACAGCTTATTTTTCTTATTAATTTTAGTTCTATTTATTACAGCTATTATTATTTTCGCAACTCTTCGCAGTTTGCGGCAATTTAATTTTGAATTTAGAAAAAAAAACTACTTGGAATAGATTCGATGTCACCTTTTTGACAGCTTAATCGAAGAAAACTGGCATTGAAAAAAAAATGAAATTGTACACATAAAGAAACTTGTCTTTTTTTATTCATTTATTTTTATTCTCCATTTTCAGAAACATACTCATCAAATATTGCTATCTAAAAATTGGGTTGCTGCATGGATACCGTTGTGGCGGCCTCAACTCAGATGTATACCAAGCTATAGTAATTTAGTTATATTAAAGGAGCTGTGCGGGCTTAGCTTGAAAGGCATTTTGTAAGTAAGCAAAACACTCTGCACAGACTACGTTTGCACGTGAAACCTGAAAAACTAAGATAAACATTAAATGTTTCACGAATGATCTTTCTTTATTCATCAGATGCCCAATTATGAATCATAGACTGAATAATTGATAATCATAATTGTTATTGAATAAACAATTGATCACTCAAAAATTAAAAGGACAACATTAAACGTAAATCACATTTTTAGCAGTTTTCAAGATCATGATGATGTGTTTTAGACCAGTGAACGCCACGCCGTCGCTACTTCAAGAGTTAAAGGTTGTAAAGCAAATTGTAGATTTCATCGTTCACTTCTCTTTACGACTGCCGACGCAAATTCCGTGGTCGAAGTAAACAATTAATACACCTTTGCACTGGAATTTCCATGATGAATGTATATAGTTAACGACAAACAAATAAAATCTCAAGATAGATATATGAGTTTAAACTCAACTGCTTTCATGCGAACCACATGACAGGTAGGCAGACAGTCAAATGATATGCATTTGTGTACTCCGTCCAACAATTTATTTAACTTTTGACAGCCCGCGTTACTTCGTTCGATTTCTGAGAATAATCAATTTTATTTTCTATAGATAATAATGGACGTGCGTGGTGCATAGTGGAATTGGGAATAAAATCCCAGCAATTGCTACTAAATAAAATAAGAATAAGGAATGTAAAGCATTTCTTTAAAAATCGTAATTGGCATTTATCATGTACTCACGTCCTAGGCTCGATGTCGATTTCTGAACGGTATCTGACGTGGTCTGACGGAAACGGAAAGATAATATTCATCTCTCACAACTATTATCTTTAACATTTTTTTTTCCGAAGAGTTCGTAATGTGTATTGTGGACCTACCCATGGGCGTTCTCCTTTGCGCCTTCATCATTGACTTTGATAGCTCTGTATTTTTGCTTTTACATAACTTGATCTATATTTGTGTTCCAGGGGACAATGCCTGTTTGGTTATGTATGTCGTTATCTGCGCGCGCAGTGACTTCGTAAGCCGCGGCGCGTGCCGACGCAGGACATGCGGGGATTTCCCGTTACTCACTTGTGTGCGTATTGCCAATTTTAGCAATGTTGGCAAGTTGTCTTAGCACTTTGCCCCTTCACGCATAAAAGCTGTAATGTTGGCAGCTTTGTTTTTTCTCACGTGCTATGTTGAGGACTCATCAGCAAACTACCATAGCACACAATCAATTGATAATAACCAAACCTAATTGTCAAAAGACACTAACAATTGTGAACCCGAATCAATGTGACGTGTCAATGTGAATCAATCATTTTTTTTGTTACTTTTAGAGTAAAAAATATCAGTACAATATGCGTCTCAGGCACTCGTTTTTAGCAATCCAAAACCTTATTCTTTCGAGCTCTCTTGAAAAGGGCAATGTTAAGATGCTTCTATATTTTTAAATAGATGCTCAACCCTAGGAAAAGGAATTTTTAGTCTAGTGCGGAATTGAACCTACGACATTAGGTGCTGAGGGTAAAAGTTGTACCCATTGTGCTTACAGAGCTGAAAACTTCTAAAATGTCTTAACTAGTATGTAAAGTTCAAACTAAACCCACAAATATGCTACAATTTATATCAAAGTATTTGCTTGAAATCACGATATCTTATAGTCAATTTCATAAGACGTCGTGCCGGAACACATCACCAAGAATGATAGCAACACAAATATCAATATCCCAGCAGAATATTATGCCCACATCTCTCCGAAACGACAAATGAAACAGCACCCGCCGCCATTACGTACTTTTTCTAGTATCGGAACAGTAGAGCTATTCTGTGAGAATCCGAAATCGAATACACTCAACTGATCAAACACACTTCTGATTTTATTTCACTATCTTCTTTTTTAGAAAGGTGAAACGGTTTTAGTAGTCATTACATAAAATACATTGCCCAGGTAACAAAGTTTTTTTTTTTTGCATTATGGGAAACAGGAACAGCAAACGTTCACACCCATCAACTACACTTAAGCTGGTGCGTAATAAACCCCTGGCCCATTGCCTCTCAACTAGCGCTTGAACCACCACTTTGAACATTTAAATCTCACAGCGGAGCCAGGTTCGAAGTGAGATTTTCAGAATAGGACTGCTGGCTGCAGTTCTAATAAAAGAGCAGTTCCGTTATCGGAACAGGGAACGCGTATCAGTAACCGTAGCTGTAACGCGCAAGTAACATTACACTACGGACCAGAATGTGCCCTTATTGTATGATTATTGCTACGAAACGAAAGCGTTTATACTAATACTAAAGTTATATCTTCAACAGTTAAATCTTATTCTGCTGGTGTAGAATAACTGAGTTTCGGCTGGAGATACGATTGGACGATTCATTTCTTTAAAATAAACTTACACTAAGAATACATTTTCACTTATTATCATTTTGTATAATTAGGACAATGTCACAATATCAATAATTAACTAAGTGTCGAAGAGTGATAACATACAAAACAATGGTATCTTAAGTGCTAAGATAGTAAGCAATTTCAAAAAAAAAAATTCTTTCTAGATTATCATATGAAAGGTTCTTCAGCTGGCACCGAAATGGGTTGTTTGATTGTTCACTTTTGGAGCAATTCCTATTTACCAATGTTTAACTAATAATTAAATTAATGTAAACGCTAAACGGAAATGCCAAGAGAAATAAGTATTATATGATGTTGTGTTTTAAAAAAAAGAGCTATTGTTTGTCGAATTTTATGTTATTGAGTAGGTGTGTCTTGTTCTTTATATTTTTAATTTTATTTTTTATTTATTTACTTATTCTTTGTAATATTTATAAGGTATCTGCAGAATGCCAGCGTCTAGATACTGCGCCACGCATGACATTTGCTGACCTTTTTGGTACTATTGCTGTTGTAATAAATGTAAGCGTAGATAAGTTCCTTTTGTGTATATCACCAAAAAATGTTTCATTCATTCATTTATTCATAACTCACCAAAGATAATAGTCGTTCTCATCAAAAACGAGTTGTCTAAACCGGGTATAATGTGAGCTATAAATCTTCTAAAGCGCTTTGAAACCGAATCTCAAAACCAGCCTAGACGGCATTTTAATAACTAACGACTTCGGTGATAATTGAAAATTGAAAACAATGACAAACGTATGTTGAGAACGACTTGGCTGAGCGGGGTTTGAGCCTACGCCGCTGTCGCATCATAAGCGGATTAGAGATCGCTTGTTTAAGGCTCTCTGTCTATTAGGAGGATACAGCACGGGCGAGAGAATTGGAAAATAGGTATTTCCAAAATCTATTGCTCTCTGTTGCTAACCTCAAGCCCCCCGCAGAGAGCGATAGAGACAAATGCAAACGAAATTACCTATTAAAAGTACACAAAAACGACGCTCCGTTAGTGCCCTGATCCCTTTTTAAAAACCTGACCGATGGAATTACTTTCTTGTTTAATATTATACCTTTGGCTCTGGCCTTGTTCCACTGTTTTCCTATTTTTATATGATCTATTCAAATTTATTTTCTGGTTGATGGAACACAGCGGAAAATCTGACCAATTTTTAAATTTTGGAAAGGTAAAATATCTCATTTGATAATTAATTTATCAAAAAAAAACAAAGGGACATATAGTGCTCATAAAGTGGCCATAGATTTTATAAAAAATATTCCTCCACTACCAATATCTAGGGAGGAAACAGGGGACTACGTTTGTATATAAAACGGCGCTTCTGTATCCTCTTGAGCCTAAGATATACAAGCCTGCAACGCAGCAACCATTTCAGTTTAGCATACTAAAGACAGAGTAAAATAAGCCTTAATTTAATTTAATTAAAAAAAAAATTGATAAAAGGACCTTATTTATGTTGCCTGAAACGAACATAGCATTTGACGATCGACTTGGTGTAATGGTTAAGAAGTTGGCTACTACACCAGAGGTCGCGGGTTCGATCCCCGCACAGTACAAACATTTGTGTGCATGAACATGTCTGTTTGTACTGGTCTGGGTGTCTCCTATGTATAATAAGTATGTATTTACAAAAAAAAATGTATTTAAGTATGTTTATCCGTTGTCTAGTATCCCATAACACAAGCTTTAATTAGCTTACTTTGGGGCTAGATGGCGCTGTGTGGAATAATGTCCAGGGATGTCCAGGGATAGCAGAGTTTTATTAGTTAGCTATTTGTCTTGGAATTCTTTTTGTTTATTTAAATCAAACGTGAGTGTTATTATGTGCCAGTTGTGCCACTGTATGCCAAGCAACAAGCAAGCAAAGTGTTGCTGAACAAGCAACAAGCAAGCAAAGTGTTGCTGAACAAGCAACAAGCAAGCAAAGTGTTGCTGAACATGCCTAATGGGCGAGTGAGAAGAGTTCAGTAATAACTATAAAAATGTTCGTGGCATCTAAACTAAAGTCGAGGTAGGTGAAATAAAAAGCACTTTAATAAGTTTATATTAATTTAAATTATCTGTCACGCAGTTGAACATATTTAAATTACTTGTTTATTTTTTTATTCTTTATTGCACAAAGAAAAAGTACAATTGGCGGACTTAATGCCTAATGGCATTCTCTACCAGTCAACCACTGGGCGAAGCAGAAATCGTGTTGGCGGTGTCTCATAAAACCGGAAATAAAATATACTATTAATACAAAAAACATACTTATACCAAAATTATACATATTACACATACATAATCATAATACATAAATTTAAAGATACATACACCAAATATCGTACCTAAATCTTAAAATATTGCCTTGAAAGGAGAGAGGTTTGGTTAAATGAGTTAAGGTTTATCTATGAAGAAGTTATGGATTGCTCTTTTGAAGGAAAACCTACTGGTTGACAATTTAATTTTATTAGGCAGCGAGTTCCATAGCCTAATGGCAGCTAATGTGAAAGAATTCGACATATGGGAAGACGTATGAAGAGGAGTATGAAGCAGCAAAAGGCAAAATTACTTGTAGTCATACGACCTATCACTATGTCATAGTTTTTCCATGGGCAATGATGATCACTTTCTACCAGGTGACCTCTTTTACTCCCTCGTATGCAGGGTGATTATCAAAAGACTTACAAAAACGATATGGCATACCTACCTACTCAGTAATTGATGTAGTAGCAATGTCAGTGAAAATTTTATTGTTTAATTGACTTTATTTGAAGGTTTTATACAAAAAATACTGACTGTTCGACTGATTTGTATGGTGACCTTAAAATGTAAGTTAATTAAATGAATTATATTTTCACTTACCTAGATAGTTTCTATATTACTTACTGATACCTATGCCATATCGTTTTTGTAAGGCTTTGATATTCGTCCGGTATAAAGAAAAGTGTAGATAGTTCCTGCTCATTCATTAGTGCATTCAGGATTATGCATGGGAAACAACAAACAATTTTCTGTGTAAAACCTTAGTAAGCATTCACTTTACTACTTCATACCTCGCCCGAAAGACACTTGCTGTCAAACTGTAACACTACACAGCGGGTCTTAACGCGCGATTATGTCTTACTTAACCGAAAGTTTCAAAACACTCCAATTTCCCAACTCACTCGCTCCTCGTTCGTTAAGAGGCCGCTCTGAATTCGAGGATTGTGTTAATTTGTTTAACATTGTCGGTCAACAAACAAAGGCTTTATGAAGCGAGGGATTTGCACTCTGCTCCTCTGAATTTGGGTTTTAATTACCTTTAGATTAAATCAACTGCATACACATGACGCCCTAACTACTAGTCGCAATGTAGAAACATAGCTCGGAAAGGAAGAAAAAATATTGAATGAAAATAACTTAAATATAAATATATAAATATCTGGGACAATTTACACCGAGATCATCTGACTCAAAACTCAGCAGAGCTTGTACTATGGGCGTCAGACACTGATAAACATACTTATATATTTCTAAATACATACTTATTTAGATAATAACACCCAGACACACTACAAACACAAATGTTCGTCAAATAAATGTTTGTCATGGGTGGCAATCGAAACAACGACCTCCGGCGCTAAAGGCAGGATCGCTGCCATTGCGCCAACAGGCCAGTCAAACTTGCATTCAAATTCAAGTTAGAATAGTGATACAAGTTAATATACGTTCATGGTTCAATAGCTGTTTTTTTTTATGGTGCCTGTCAATAGATAGATATCAGGCTAACAAGCGCAGTAATGCAAAGCAATCACTGAGCTGGTCATACTCATCTTGAAGGCCTGCAAAAATGCCCTCTCACGCCCCGCTTGAAGACTCCGGGACTATAGGAGGAAGGAACCACATGCGCTGGGAGAGCGTTCCACGACAGGATGGTTCGACAAATAAGAGTCACCGAACCTTTTTGTGCGTGGGAACAAATGCTGGACTGTGTGTATTGGAAAAGTGTTGTTTATAGAAATAGAAAAAGAAAGATATTTATTAAATTTAAGGAGTACATTTAAGAAAAACACATAGGTAGTAGGCATACAACAATAAAACAAGATAACAACAAGACAAACATACTTTTTTTTTTTTATTTGACGACCGACTTGGTGTAATGGTTAAGAAGTTGGCTACTACACCAGAGGTCGCGGGTTCGATCCCCGCACAGTACAAACATTTGTGTGCATGAACATGTCTGTTTGTACTGGTCTGGGTGTCTCCTATGTATAATAAGTATGTATTTACAAAAGAAAATGTATTTAAGTATGTTTATCCGTTGTCTAGTATCCCATAACACAAGCTTTAATTAGCTTACTTTGGGGCTAGATGGCGCTGTGTGGAATAATGTTCAGGGATATTTATTATGTCCAGAAAAAAAAAAAAAAAAAAAAAAAACAGATGCCCAAAAAATATAAAGACCTCACTCAGCATTCAGCCTGGGCTTTAAGGGCCCAGGCGCTGATTTTCAGTAGGCCCGAACTGAGTGAACGCACGGACATATGCGGTGGTCATACGTATGTGCCTTACCTATACATAAAATCAATATTTGTGAATATATAGGTGAAACATAACATACCATCACGACTTTATCCCAAGCGGGGTAGTCAGAGGCAAGTGACTGTGCCGTCATGGTGAACGAAACACTCAGAAGCCCACTTTTCACCAATGGTATTAGAACCCAACGTGGTAGGTGGTGAGCCTTCCGCCGTTATCCGGGTTGATTTGGTTCGTTCTCGATGTTTTTCTGTCACCGGAGGGTTAGTCGGATATTTAACAATGAACACAAAGATTTTTTGGTTCTGGCCAGATTTGAACTCGGGACCGCACGATCCACGATCTGAGTTCGGGTGCTGAACCACTGGGCCACGACGCTCTCCACGGATATAGGTAAAAGATGGTGAGTAATAAAATATATCGTGTAGTGTAAATAAGTGTAATACATAGAACATAGATACAGTGCGGTTGTAAAGTGTGATTGTGTTTTTGTGTTTCGTGACAGCACATGTAAGCGGTGATGACGTCGACTCCCGAGTTCAAACTGCAGCACCAAAATAAATAATGAGCCGAAGGTAGGTAATGTTTCGAACAGCGTCCGTCCGTCCGTTGGCGCTATACTCAATACTGATTAACTGAATCATCTTCATCAATCATTTTCAACTAATTGCATGTGTACAGGTGAATCTCATGTGATCTAGTTGTCAAAAAAATAAGTTGAAAATAAAATAATCATGAGCATTAACAAATTTATCTTTATAGTTTACTATAGTTTCTAACTATCTTTGTTCGACCACATGCCGGCCTATTTTGTTTGAATAACCCAAGTCAGAAGAACTACAAAATGTTCTTTCTACGTGCAGTCGAAGTTAATGTCAATCGAACAACTTCAAACTCACATTTATTTGAAAAACACAAAATTGGGTATAATTCGAAACCGACTTCGGCTCTCACTTCCCTTCCGGGCCAATTTGTCATGTGAGTGCGTAATATAAACACATCGCGTCTTAACAACTGGGATCTGGTAACCCGGTTGTGTGAATGGCATTTTTAAATTCATGTTATGGGGTTCCAAGCAAAAACCTTACGATGCTACCTTGTTACAGCCAGGTCCGTCTCTAACCTATTTGGGGCCCTGGGGACATAAGGATGATGAGGCCGAGATGAAAACGATTTTCTGAGACAAAACTAAAATGAATCATAACTTTTTAACGGTTAGAAATCAGACTAATATTGATAGGGATAAAAAGGTCAGAAATGACCCCAGCTATGGGCTTTTTTAACTTGATCCTTCCTGGGTACAATATAGGTATCATTATATTATTTTACTTTGCACTGAGTCACGCTAATAAACATCCTAGATTTAATATTCTTTATAGATCAGATTGGAACTAATTCGTTTTTTTAATACCACGTCGGTGACAATCAAGCATGCGAACTGCCTAATGATAAGCGGTTAATGCCTATGGATGCGTGCAACACTAGGGGTATCACTCGCGCGTTGCTGACCCTGCAAAAACCTTTTCAAACCCTCTTAAAATACGCCATACTATAACTCATCAGGAAAACCTCGGCAGGTAGTTCATTCCACAATTTAAGCGTCCTCAGAAGGGAACATCCTCGGTGTCGAGTGGTGCGTTGGTAAAACGTAGCCGTGGGCATCATATCAAACAATTCTTCAGAACAATTCGATTAATTCAGGCATTTAATTTTTCTAAATTTAATCGGGTCTGGGTAAGCTGAGAGCAAGACAAAATGTGGTGTATTTTCTGGTGCTATTTATTTATTTACACACAGTCAACAAAAACGCTAAATCCCTATTACTGCCCGTAACCTTTCGCATGCTCCTCACCTTGCATCTCGAATATCAGCAATAAACGTGTTCGAGTTCGCAAGACTCGCGTTGCTTTTTAATAAAACGCTCGACACCATTACTGATCCTGCCAAGACAGGCTTTTACGTCACGTCACAGGCAATCGCTAAAATATACATTTTGCTAAATTGGACAAGACATGTCGTGACTTTTTTACTGTTCCTTTTTCGATTTATCTTCGAATATCATAATACAATAGCACGGAGTTTGTGCGAAGCAATTAAAAAGTATGTATAGCTGTTAACTTGATTTTTGTAATCTCCTAATCTGGGCAGTCGCAACATCTTCTACATTCAAAATTGCACAAAATTTAGACAACTTTAACGCATTATCATCATCATCATATCAGCTATAGGACGTCCACTGCTGAACATAGACCTCCCCCAATGATTTCCAACTATCTCTATTAGAAGCGGCCTGCATCCAGCGATTCTCCGCTGACCAGATCGTCCGTCCATCTCGCGGGGGCCCGTCCTACGCTGCGCCTACCGATACGCGGTCTCCACTCGAGCACTTTTCTGCCCCATCGGCCACATTATACTGATCCATACCATTACGACATTATCCCAAACGGGGTAGTCAGAGGCAGGTGACGGTTACCGTCATGGTGAACGGAACACTCATAAGCCCACTTTTCACTAATGGTATTAGGACCCAACGTGGTAGGCGGTGAGCCTTCCGCCGCTATCCGGGTTGATTTGGTTTTTAATCGATGCCTTCCATCACCGGAGAGTCAGTCAGAAATTAAACAATGAACACAAAGATTTTGGTTATGGCCAGATTTGAACTCGGGACCAAACGATCCGCGATCCGAGTTGGAGTGCTTAACCACTAGGCCACAACGCTATACTCATGTCACGATACTCTATATTAAATAATTTTTCAAGCTGAACCTAAACACAAATGACCCAGTGAGCCCACCATAATAATAAAAGTAAAAATCGACCCAACCACCAAAAGATTAATTGCATTCCAAAATTACTACAGAACGGTTTCAAAAGAAAATATGACAAAGGTGCCTCGTTAAACTTAACGGCCGATTTGCCGCTCCTTTTAGTCCATTTGATTAAAAAAACGCTTTTTCCGTGTCCATTGATTTTCTTTTACAATTCAATCATGAAACATTTACATGTAACGTCAGTCGTAATACTAACTTCGCAAGGTTGAAAGTGAAGCCGCTGGTACGCATTAGTTCGTGTAATTCCTTTAACGGCGAACCTCTTCATTTAGAGCAGCATTACGATAAAAGAAAAGGCTTCACTGACTATAAGAATCTTTAAAATGTTCCCATTGTTACGGGATGGCGAGAAATTTGTTCATTTTTCCTCCACTTCTTATGAATCGGTCTCCTCGGTGAGTTTTAATTGATTTTACGATATCCAGCTTTAATTTCTCAATCGTCGTTTTGTTTTCTTTAAACTATATAATGCGGGTTGAATATTTTTCTAATACGGAGGCAGCAGAAAAGATGCCGCGCTGAGTTAATTCATCCTGATAGTCATATTTGCAGTTTTCCCATTGCCGAATAGCAAAAAGGTCCCCCAAATGGGATCCCATCCCTAACTCCCCATTCTCGGCAATATGGGAGCCGTTCTTCATATCGCAGAGTGTTTCACCAACGGAGACTGAGATCCCCGACAGATAAGTTAATCCCCTGGATGCCGTTAGCTGATGACATTTCCGAATACTTGACACCCCCAGGTTCATTTCACCCCCACCTATTTCAAGTCCTCGGAGGACACAAAGACAAATGGTCATAGCACACTATCCCGGCACCGCAACAGCACCGCTCCAACCCGGCAACTAACTAATTAACTTGCCATTCAAATTAGAGCATTGAAATTGTGTGTACTATAGTATATTTTACAATACCAATATGAAAAAGCGGGCAGTCAGCGCGCGTCGCTCGCTATTTTAATACGAGGCGATGGGCGGGCGCTTTGCAAGTGCTGTGTTCTTTAGCCGGTACATGGCTGGCATAACCAGCCATATCGACCCCTTTTTGTTTTCATTACAATACTAAATCCTTTTCAGCAATTAAAGCCATCTTCTGAAAAAACACAAATTTGAAGTATTAATATTCAAAATGGTTCTTCATTAGAAAATAATGATTCCCATAAATTAAACAAACGATAATTCCATTATTTGTGCAAACAATTTTATGCGAAAACAAGCTTTAGCCACTTTTGCCAGCTACTGGGCTCAATATCGTTAATTTTTAATCAATCAATTACTTTTCAGGCTATAAATACTAGACAGTAAACAAAGTCCAGACTGATAATGGCCCGTTTTATCTTCACTTCGATAGAATACTGTTTCACAGTCTTTTGTCAACACTGTAGAGTCCTAGCTCGCTCCACAAGTCGTTCGTCTTATTGACATTCAGTTGTAGACTCGCAATTTCAAGTAGAAACATTTCTGCGACTAAAATGAAATACAGACTTTATTCTCAGTGAGAGCAAACACTAAGCTTTTCATTATTTGCGAAGAATCTCGAACTAATCACAATGGATATACATTTTCAATACTAGATGAGCTTCTGATTGACTGTCGTATCTACAAATTGATGGCTTGTTTCTAAAATTTACTAAGTGCACTTTCACCGGTTTTGAGTTTGATGTCGATTTAGCTAATCGTTGTAAGAAGACCTCATTGACTTCATTGAAATCAATTTTTTTGAAGGCAAACAACGCATCGGTGACACCTCTGGTGTTGCAGTTGTCCATGGGCGGAGGTGATCACTCTCCATCAGGTGACCTTCTAGCTCGTTTGCTCCCTATTACATTAAAAAAAAAAACTTAAAATCACAAGATTATGTATGATGTTCAATACGTCTACCATCAGATGCCACTTTAAATTTACGTTATCGTTCGCGTAAAATATTTGTATTGGGGCTTCGTACAGCGCCTCTGTTGAGTCGACCTGGAACCAAAAAACGGTACCTTGATGCTATTGTTACGTTAAGGTACCGTGTTTTAGTTACATTTTGACTCAACAGAGGCGTACTATCCGAAACCCCAATATAAATATTTTACGCAAACGATAACGTAAATTTAAATTGGCAACTTATGGTAGACGTACAGATAGCAAGCAGCTATAATATTTAAAAAAATAAAGATTCATATTCCTTAATTTCAGCTTAAAATTATAATTATTCATCAGTGAGTTTGGGTTTTATGTCTTAAAAACGGAATTAAATGACATTTTAGGAGAATAAAAGTGATTTAAAACAAAATGATGATTTCTGCGTGCAAATGATAATCTAAACTGATACATAACAAGACTTGTAAGTAATTGAGAGATCAGTTTTTAATTTACACATAAAATGTTCACTGTGATCATTTCATGTATAAATTAAAAACTGATCTCTCAATGTGTTTTTCTTAAAAAGTAAATAAATGAAGTTGGTGACTTTTAGATTAAATCAATCCAATGTATTTCAAATCAAATCAAATCAAATCTTTATTTCAGACACACATCAGTCCATACATTTGCATAATTATAACGAAAAAAAAAAGAAAATGAAAATACAGCCAGCAATTTACACATACGAGTAAATACCCCACAGAACAAATGAAAATTAAACAAAAAGCAAAGAAAAAAAACTTTTACAAAACATGCAGCCGAACCCACTGCCTCATGTAGGGACAATCAACACGCCCAGCTACAACGCGCAGGATGCTATTGGAACTCCCACGGACACGGGTCAGCATCGAGGCCGCTCTTTTCCGAAGAATAGCATGAAAGCCATCAGTATGGGCTTCGGCGAACATACCCGACGCACTGCAGCACCGCGGCAGCCCCAACAGCACCCTGAAAGCGTTGTTGTATTGCACGCGCAAGGCGTTGATGGCCTTCTGCGTGTAGCTGACCCACAGGCTGCACGTGTAAAAAGACTGACAAAAAGCCTTAAAAAGTATCACCTTAACGGGTTCCGTACAGCGTGCGAACCTGCGGGCAAGCATATTGCATCTTACCGCCAACGCCCTGCGCTCCCTCTCAATGTCCTCATTATCAGAGAGGTCTTCAGTAACCCAGTGACCCAGATACTTAAAACGCGACACCTGTTTAAGAGCAAGACCACCAACACAAACCTGAGGTACTATTGTGATCTTATGACCACGGGTCTTAAACATTAGTAGTTCACTCTTTTTCGGATTGTATCTGAGTCCATGGGCACCGGCATACTCCTCACATATTTTCAGGAGCTTCCGAATTGCACTCACCGAGGGAGCCAGCAGGACCATATCGTCCGCATAGCTTATATTATTTATTTTTTTCCCATCTATAGAGCATCCGATCCCGGTACTGCTGAGTCCCTCGATAAGCCCATTCATGTACAGATTAAATAATCTCGGCGAGGTTAGCCCCCCCTGCCTCACCCCGCACTTCAATCTGTACACGTCGGATACCACTCCGGCCCATCGTACCACATTTGTTTGATGCTTGTACCAATGGTCAAAAATATAGACTATTTCACTAGGGAGACTAGTATCAGTCCTCATTTTGTCCCATAGTAGCTCATAGGACACCAGATCGAAGGCCTTCGATAAGTCCAAGAAACACCCATAGACCGGCGTCTTCCTATCAGTATAGTACCGGACGGTATGCTTTAAGCTCAATATGGCAGTCTCCGTGGACAATTCAGACCTAAATCCGAACTGTGCATCATTTTATTTTAAATGGCTGTTTAATGCACGATCGAGCAAACCGTCCAGCACCTTTGCTACTATCGTGGCCAACGAAATAGGCCTATAGTTACTTTTATCACAAGGGTATCCAGTCTCATTTTTTACTATTGGGACAACCAGCGTCTTATTGGGCAAGTATGCATGTCTCACACAAAATGTTAAAAACATAGAAGGGACCCTAGGCAAATGAACACCCGCATACTGCAGATGCTCAATACTAAGTCCGTCGTGACCTGGAGACTTTCCCCGTTTCATATGTTTGATAACATTGGCTACTTCTTTTGAGGTGAATCTAGTGGGTAGCTTGGACTCGACGGGCCTAGAAGGAGACGCTCGCAACACGCGGGTTAGTGGTGTCGGTTTCACATGAAAGTGATCCTTAAACAAGTTAGCAATATCCCGGGGCGCACCAACACCATTGACACTTAGAGGAACAGGCTGTCTTGGGCTTAATTTCTTAGTACATTTCCAGAAGGTCTTAAAATTGTTATCCGCGTGATGTGATGCCAAAACATCCATCTTTAACTTCTCCTCATTATTCTGACACCACCTAAGTTTAGCTTTAAATGCACGCCGAGACTCCGCCATTTTCTCGTAGAGAATACCACTCTTTGGACTACCATGTTGCCTCCAAGCCCGAAAGTGAGACCGCGCCTCGGCATGGACGGCTTGGACGTGCTTATTCCAACCGACCACCCCGCGTTTCTTTTTGCCTCGGGCTTGATGTCTTGAAGTGGCTTCGGCTGCTTTATTTAATACATTATTAATAACATTATATAATTTGTCAATAATTAAAGTATGATCAGGGTTTTTACACACACTGTCACAACAAAAAGATAGTTCTGGTGGAAAATCAACCTTCCTCAGGCCCTGATGACAGAGACTTTTATATTTTTTAATCTGTTGAGTATCTCTATCCCCCCAGACAATTCTATTGCTCTCACTTACAGATTCTGTAGTAGGTATACTAAGAGGAATAAAGGAACACAAGTCAACGGTAACCTCGAGAGGTAGGTGATCTGACCACACACAATCATAATGCACCTTCACATCCACCAACGACGGCCATGCATCCTCCGTCACCAAGCAATGGTCTAACCAACTAGTACTGCCATGCGCATTGCTGATAAATGTGAAAGTCCCCGAATTTACATCTGCACAAATCCAATTTTGCTCCTTACAGAATTTTGAAAGATCAATTCCAAACAAATCACTATTCTTAGCATTGAAGTCTCCTAAAATATACACTGAAACCAAGTTAGAACTATCTATTGTTGCACTTATTTCACTGAGACAGTTCGTAAAGTCGATAAGGTTTTCACTACAACACACTGGCATTGAAACTGTTATGACTAAAAAAAAGCGATGACTCACACTCACTTTTATTGCCGCGAGTCGCACGTTAGTACATGGGATCACTGACACTGACTCGAACGCACTCTTACGCCACAATAACGCCACGCCTCCGTAGGGTCTGCCTCGTACAATACCCGAAGATGTATTTGCGTTACCGTTTATTTCCACAGAAACTTATTAGGTGAACGATGGTTGGATAATAAGCCAATGTCATTATTAATACAATCTTTTACTTCAGGTAGCGGGAGATAGTGATGTGATCGGGATTAAATCGTTATTTATTTTATAACATATTTGCTCGTAAAGGGTCTCTTATTGCACCAATTTCAATATCGTATTGTATCTCATTACGTACTTGTGCGTTATTGTAATGTAAAACGCACGAGTTTTTTTTATTGAGGTAATACGCACGGTTTGTCAAGACGCTCCGTCTAAAACGAACGGTACTTTGTTTTAAAATTAGCAAAGAGTTCTTATGTCAGAAAAGAGGTCAACATTTAATGAATAAAATTAACTTTGAGAGATAAAATAAAACATATAAATATTTAATTCTTTCATTTCATTAATTTTGACAATAAATTACAACCATTTGAATGTAACAAAAACACAAAAATATGAATTTACTATATTAGTAACACTGGCTGTTATTTATGCCTTTGCCTCAAAAAAAGCGCTGATGCGCGCGCATCGCTAGTTGGTGAACAAGTAAAAATGTTCATAACTGCTTTAACAAGTGATTAATGATTTATTCGTCTAAGAAAGTCCGAGTTTTATTTATTTTATTTCCTCGCAAATATGTAATAAATCGTAGTATGACATACGACAACGTGCGCTTTGATACTTACAGCCTACGGATCGGGCTAGCAATATCGTCTCGGCTGTAATTTTCAACTTACCGCACTTACATCATAATGTATACTATTACAAACCAACTGAGACATAAATATGAATACATACTTTAACCCGAAGTAGTTTACATTTGTGCTTGTACGACATAAAGTCTCTTAATCTACAAAAATAGAAATGAAAATAAAAATGAAAAATGAAAAATCTTTATTGTGTTCCTCTTAACATAGTTACATACAAATCGCTGAGATCTCCTTATAAGCATCAATGCCTGTATTAGGAGACTCCGCTCCTTCCTGAGACCACTAACAAAGATAAATGAAAACATATTTATTTAACTAAAACAATACTGACAATTTTATGTGGGTAAATAAATGAATGGCATAACATTTACAATATGTTTGGTGTTCTATGTTTTTTTTTTTATTACTTATTGAATTTGAGATATTTAAAGTACCAAAACTAAGACTAAAAATAATGCTTTGAGAGTTAACAGGTTTAATGTTATTATGTATATATGAGGTGTGTGTTTATGTGGGATGTGTGTTTATGTGGTGTGTGCGTGTTTGATGTGTGGTGGGTTTGTGTTGTGTGTGTGCTCTGAGTAGATGAAAAGAAAAGTGCTAATGTGTTTATTTTGAGTAGAAAATTGTGGTTTTGTAATGGAATTTGTGTACGAAAACGCCATTTGCGTTTACGCACATTGAATGGTATTATTAATCTATTTTAATATTATAATTATTGAAAACCTCAAACACTTGCTTACGATTTATAGATTTATTAGTTTATTTATCACTAATTGTTTATGACTGTATAATTATGTTCTCTATATCATAGTACTTTTCGCCTCGAAGCCAGATCTGCAGTACGTGTTTACATGAACGTGTGGTTGTTGGGTGAAAGTTATGGATTTTATTTATTTTGTTTTAAATGTGTGATGATTGTCTTTTAAATTGTCTTCTAGCGTATGCAGTTTTTACGTGGGGTACATTTGCAACATTTCGACAACAGTTTTTTTTTGTGTATTTTGGTAGAAAGGAAGCCCTTTAAGAAGTTTTAGAATTGCGTGCAGAATGTAAAGCTTCCTCACAGATAGGAGGCCGCATTGAGAATGAAGACTGTCGGTTGGAAACCTGTAAGGTTTAAAATAAATGACCCTGAGCAAGGATCTATGTGATCGTTCTAGTTCTAAAAATTTGACTTTTGTTGCTCCACCCCAGATTGTGATACAGTAACTAAGTATCGATTGAGCTAGTGATATGTATATTTGTTTCAAAAGAAAGTTCACGAGTTCTGCCAATTAAAAGGTCAATGTGAGCGTTGAGCAAGACGATTTACTATTTTAGCCATAGTAGGACACAAGCAAGTTTGATTATTTGAATTCTTACAAGAGTGAATTTTAATTTGGTAGTCTGAATTAGGTTAAGTACTGTTATAATTTTCGAAGGATATATAATTTGTTTTAAAAGCATTTAGAGTCAATGAATTGTTATCTAACCAACGGGCTACTTAAGCAAGTCCTTTTTGAGCGTATTCATGCACTTCATCTCATGTTGAACCAGAAAAAACCACTAATAATAATAAATAATAATATATTATTTATTGCACACAAAACTTACAGTACAGAAATAATTTACAATAAATGAAAGTACAATTTGGGCGGCTTCATCGCTAAAAAGCGATCTCTGCCAAGCACCCCACAAGCAAAGGAAATTTGGCGAAAAGGGCAAGTAAGTGCACCAAGAAAAATAATAAATAAAATAAGTTTAATTATAAATATCTACACAGTATACATATATTCACATAACACATACATACTATATATAAAAAGTAGAAACAAATGTGACGTTATTTAAACAGACAATAGCAATCAGCTCAGTTGCAACTGAAATGATCAGGAAATATAAAGGATAAAGAAGAAAAAGGAAGAACAACAAGGACCGATGTCAAAGTGCAAGGAAATGTGCTTTGACCCTTGCATTAAAGATGGCTAAGGATTAAAAAATGGATCGCCAAATAATGTTGCTAAGCGAAAAACTCAAGAACGCATTTTTTTTCATATTTTTGTTATGCACAAAAAAGGTTCTTATGGATAGAAAAAACGAAAAAATTACAAGGCAAATAATGAAAACAACACTTTTATTTTCCCATACAAACTGACTGCGGCAGGCCAATAGCTTTTGACAGAACGAAGTCTGTCGGGCAGATACATAGTTTTAAATGACATT
Organism: Udea olivalis; assembly: GCA_947369235.1. Taxonomy (NCBI): domain Eukaryota; kingdom Metazoa; phylum Arthropoda; class Insecta; order Lepidoptera; family Crambidae; genus Udea; species Udea olivalis. Next base: position 23,956,811 of record OX376343.1, on the reverse strand, counting down.
GATTTATGTAGATGAAGTCGTAAACGGCGGCTAGATGCAACATATTAGACTGCCTAGTGAACTCCTAGGTACCTTTGCTGGTAGAACGAGATGACTGTGATGCTTCCGTAACTATCAGCACCTAAGCCTACGAGCACTTTTGGGTCGGCCTTTGCGCAAAAAAAAGCGGTTGTCGTCATCATCATTCGCCATAATATGATGAGACGTCCACTACTTCACATGGCCTATGTTTTAATAACAAGCGGCTTACATCCACCAAATTCCAAGCTGCATTTGTTTCCAATAGGTCTCCTATCTAAATCCTCTCTGCCCCAAGGGCCGTCAGTTGCTGTGTGATTAATATCGATGGTATGATTTAATAATTAATATTGTTTGAATGATAAATGTAATATGAATTGTATTTAAATTATTTGTATAGCTATAGCTATAGCTAAGTAGGTCATTCTTTTATTAATTTAAGACCACATTTTCATGTACTGTACCCTACTTAATGGCAAATAAAGATATTTGTATTATATTTGTTGCGTCCTACTATAGTCCAAAAATGCAATTAGGTATCGCTCGTTGGTTCCAAAGAAGCCTCTTCTATATTTTCTTACTCCACATTCATATGGAGCGCGGTTGTTCGGTGTTCGATCGTGGCCCGATTGCTTCGCAAGTGATTTGGAGCGGAATGTTCTTTGCGCTAATTCACGTTGACTTGAGATTGAAAAGTGCAGCCTGTATATTGTAAGAAATATTCCTAGAACCTCGTTATATTGCATCCGTGGAGTATCCATCGGGTTTAATTCTAGATTGTGGAAATTCAAATCGTCGTAGCGTGTTGCTCTTGGCCAGCCCCCAAGGTAACATTAGAATAAAGTACTGTATCATTAACACACGTTAATTCAGTTGTAGGGGAAAACGGCATCCATTAGATGATGAAGACATCTAAGTAACTGCTTGCTTCTAAAGAAGTGTAGTCCATACATATCCATACCAACAGAGTTAGACAGTTCGTTTTGTACCTACTGTGCGAACTATGTTATTTTTGGGAGAAGGAAGACCGAAATTCGATTTAGAAGCAAGCTACTAGGATAAACTTCGACCGACCTGGTTACGCATATTAACGTATAGGAACATATTATGTAAATACATAACTGTGTAAATATATAAGTACCCTAATAATACATATATTATGTAAATCTCAATTAGTTTTAGCAGACATAGTCAGAGTCCACTATGTTCAGGGTGTTCATGTTTATAGTATTATTCCAGAAATATAGTTCAAATAGCCAAAATCTGCTGTTCAAAACCTACGTAATGTCATCAAAAGCATATAACAAAGTAGCATTTTACATTTAGTAGTATAATAAGAAAAAGATATCGAGTTGGCAAATCGAAAAAAGTTTTCGCGTCGGCAATATCAAAGTCAAACAACAATTTGAGAATTCATTGAAAACATCTTTGAGTTTCAATTAGTTGATATTCGGCGAGTCGCTTGATGATTCAAATGAAAGACTTCTTAATTATACAATTTTATTTAGGGTATCTAACATAATTACTTAAACGATTCTTTATTAACCAAGTAATTGTGATGAAAATTAAAATATTTAGTCAGCTCATGATAGTCACTGTAACGTTTTAATTACGGCGAAAAGCTAGACCCAAAACCAAAGTCCGAATGTTCAAATCTCAGGTCAGACAGTGTTATGCTTAAGTATAATTATTCGAAAAGTAGTTACTGTAGAGCACCTCACCCTATTAGGCTTAGTTGGGATAGTATATAATAAGACGTTTTTAGTTATGTAAGTTAGTAATAAACGAGCATCTATCGCATAACGTCTTCCTTATTTACGTCACTCCTGGTCCCCACATTACACCGTTTAATAGCCACTTTTCAGCAGGGTTTGGCTTATTAGCTAATCGTATTATATTCTCCATCTTATTAACTGAAGATGTAACCAATGCATAAACTTAGACTTTATTGTATGTACACATTGTTCATTAAGTTGGAGCTATATTTGACTCCACTGAAGATTTGTTCTAGCTGATGCAAAGATGCATCTGTTACCACTCCAGACTTAGTGACAGCTGATGCCACAAGAAACGATTCCAACTTCAAAGAAAACTTAAAAGCAAGCAATACAGAACCACATAATTCAGAAAGGTCAAAAGCTTCAGAAGTGAGAGACAAAGCTCAGAACAAGACGTGCGAAGAATTTAATGAGTCTAGTTGATTCAGCTCGGATCGGTTCATTTGTTTCTGTTAAATAAAAAATATTCCATTCGTTCAAATGCTTGATTTTTGAGAATATTTTAGCGTTGATATAACGCTAAAATATTTCGAATGATTTGAATAGAAAGCTGATAAAAGCTTATATATTATTTGACTAGCTTTCTGCCCGCGGCTTCACCCGCTTGACCTTCATATCTGTATCATAAATAAATAATAAATATCTGGGACAATTTACACCAAGATCATCTGAACCCAAACTAAGCAGAGCTTGTAATATGGGTGTCAGAGACTGATAAATATATTTAAATATTTCTTAATACATACTTAAATAGATAATAACACCCAGACACACAATAGCACAAATGTTCGTCACATATATGTTTGTCATGGGTGGGGATCGAACCCACGACATCCGGCGATAAAGGCAGGATCGCTGCCATTGCGCCAACAGGCCAGTTGTGTAGGTATACCTATATAAAATCTCTATAAATTGAAGCCTATGTGTTATTCTGATGTATAAGCTGTATTACTGTAAAGTTTCATATAAATCCGTTTGGTTATTTCAGCGTGAAAGAGTAACAAACATACACACATCCTCACAAACTTTCGCATTTATAATATTAGTAGAATTATAATTCCGTAAATTGGCGAGAATCCATCATTGGACTTTAATAATTGAAGTTGGGATGCTCGAGGAAACTTTGACGCTCCACTATGCTCCTAGCTGTACGAATTGACAGCGCCTGGATCTGAGCTAGCGCTATCCAAACCGAAATAATATTGATTTCGTCGTCTAAACTGCTGTTCGGACCCTCAAACGTATGGGACATTTGAGTTGACAATCCGCTATGAAGCTTGTTGCCAATGAAATGAGTTAACACAAAGGTCTTTTTTTAATAACACATAGGTATTTTTCAATATTTTTTCGACCTCGGAAATTTTATTTTAAAGTTCGTTTAGTAGCATCCAATTTTGTTTCCGATTCCAAAATCTATTTGCATTAACCGATAGATCCAGAACCAATTCCGGTAGCCAAGTCTCAATAAGCGTTTAGAAACAGTCTGAAGACGTTTGCGGGAGTCGAGTCAACAGCCGGCCGGGGAGCCGTTACAGTGATGTTCCGGCTAATATCCCGAAAATAGTCGGATCGTGTGGTCGGGCAGCTCTCACAGATTCGGACGCAGCGGGGTGGCTACGCACGTTGGTCATTTTCCGAAGTTAACATTTTTATACAATTTTGCTTTTTATGGTACAACCTAGGTCGCACATGGATCATTGTCTGCAAACTGTTACCGGCCTGACCGTAGAAACACTCGACAAAAAGGTGAGTTAAGACTCCATCATCATCCGTGCGGTCTATCCCGGTTGTGAACTCACACTGGTGTGACTGTAGCTTCAGGTTCGCTGGCTCCAAGTGTTGGAACGATCTTTGCGCTGTCTGGAAACATTAAGCTACAGTTACACATGCTCATTTGTAGCGTGCTTATTAGTACGCTAATAAGCATGCTACAAACGAGCACGCTCATCTACTGACACACTTGCTTTTTATTAGCATGCTTTTTTTAAGCCTGCTACTAAATGACCGTGCTCAAAGCAAAGGATTGAACACACATGCTTTTTAAGCACGGGTTCGATTCGAAATAGTGTTGTTGTGACAGCGATAGTTTCGATAGCGATAGTTGACCTTGAAAATTAGTCGTACTATCAATAGTCCTATCGAAATTATCGACCCGTGATGATACTATCGATAGTGTCGAAAATGAGAACAAAGCGATGCTATTGACCTTTTTCGATACTATCGATAGAATCTCGCCATTAAAGTCGATGCTATCGATACTATCTATAACTATCGACACCTATCGATACTATGGATAGTTTTTCTTTAGTAACTATCGAGGTATTTTCGATACTATCGACTGGAAATAAAACGAAACCATGTATGAGCTTGCAATATTAGCGTTAAATGCTCGACTTTCGATAGGGCAAAACTATCGATAGTATCGATACAATCGACACTCGTCCTATTGATAGTTTTGATACTATCGAATTTTTAGCTTAAAGCCTAAATTAAAAAGAAACATAGCCCATGTCACTAGGCCGTATTACCATTTCATATAGCCAGTCAAGTTGATTTCCTAAGCTGAGCGTATCGAGCGATTTCTTACATTTTCAGCCAGTCAGCGGTTACCTGTCAATAAAAATGCATCCTCTAGGCACGAAATTGCTCGCTAGGAAATTAACTTGACCGGCTATAAGAGATTGCAATATGGCCCCTGATAGTATAGCTTTCTAATGGTGAAAGAATTTTTAAAATCGATCCAGTAGATTCGGAGCACATTTAATACAAACAAACAAATCATTCCTCTTTATTATATATTATGTATAGATAAACCACAACCTCGCTATATAAATAAACCGAGACTGACATCTCTATACCAGTTCTCAATGGATACTAGCCTAGTAGCATGCTCAATAAGCAAACCTGTTCACACGTGCTAAAAGCACGCCCCCTTCCACCAGCGCCGCAGGTAGCATGCTCTTAAATCGCACGGCTGTCGATTTTTGAGCATACTCGAAAGCAGCATGCTCATAACTAGCAAGGCTTCGACACACGTGCTACTAAGTAGCACTTGCGCTAGTAGCTTGTGCTAGTAATGAGCATGTGTAACTGTAGCTTTAGGTTCATTCAAAAATAAAATCAGGATGAGTTTAATAGATGCACAAAAACAGTTGCAAGTGTATCATTATAAATAAAAATTACCATTGGGTTCAAGCCAGGCAAGCGATCTGGGGGAGTAGGGAAAACTCCACGGATCCGGTGGAGGTGATGAGTGTCGACTGCCGGTTCTGACGCTGATATAGGTACGTTATTTTACATCGGTATCCTAAAATTGAAGATGCTCTGTAACTTTGTGGTAATAATTAATTAATTTATACATTCAATGCATATAATGAAGATACAAGGGTCTTACCCGTAATTAGCCGTTCACAACACTTTAATGCTCCTTGACGTGCGACCTATAATTTTTATTTATTTTCTTTTATTACCTTTTTATTGTCGAAATAATTTCCAAATACAATTTGTTAATGATTATTGTTTATGTTTGTTTATTTTTGTACCTATTTTTCTACTTTGACTATTACTTATATCAATTATGGCATGATCACGAAGCACCAATGCAATCATTTAGGAACTAATTTTAAGCTTGAGTTAGTCGATATTGAGTTATAACATCTTTGAACAGTCAAACTACCCACCTGCGGCAGATTATTATTAATTTCCACCAGCACCACCTGCATTGTGCTGTACCAACACACGCACGCACGCACACACACACACACACACACACACACACACACACACACACAATCCTACTACACATTCGGTACCGTATCTATTGTCTATGTATTGTATTACAATTATTACACTACACAATATATTGAATCACTCACCATTTATTTTTATCTATACTATAGTATTTATGATACTTATATGTATATGCAAACACGTATGTCCGCCGCGAAATGTCCGTGCGTCATCTCAATCTGGGCCTACTGAAAATCAGCGCCTGGGCCCATAAAGCCCAGGCTATATGCTGAGTGAGGTCCATTTGTCTTTTTGGGCATCGGGACACCGTTGGTCTGATAGTCTGATCTTTTTTTTCCTGTAACCTATATGTTTTGTTGTTAATGCCTACTTCTTTTGTGTTTACTTTTTAAATGTAACGATGTCCATAAAGTTAGTAAATGTTTTTCTATTTCTATTTCTAATTTAACGTTTTTACGAATGGTACAATACAGGCAGATGCTCAGTTTACAAAAACAAAGTTTTTAAAATCAAGTTGTAACAAACAATCGAGTGTCATGTTCGCAATGTGGTAAAAGTAATTTATTAACAAAGAATGGTCGATGCTCTGATACGAGTGAATGGTCGAATCTATCAGCACCTTAGTCGTCACTACTCAACATCGACTCATAGACAATTACCACTAGCACCCTGCTAGACTAATAGCATACAATAGATTTCCACTGAAACGGTCGAGTCTAGTTTTAGGCAGAATGGCAAAAACTGGCCCACACGAAGGAAGTCAAGGAAGCAAAATTCAGAATAATCCGTAAACAGCTTTGCCCAATCGAAGTCCTCAAGATAGCCTGTGTAACTCTATTCAACTTAGTAAAGTAGAAATATCGCTCTCGCTCCTGTTCGTGTCCTAGGCCTAACCGGTCTAAGGCCTTTCGGATGCTCAATACGTTCCTGTTTCATTCCGACAATTTGTTGTCCTTACCTGCGGTATTGAAACTTCTTTCACTTACCATTTCAGTTACGGGTATTAGGTACGAGCAATTTCATTTTACTTGCTCATAACACATGTTTTGCAGTTTCTGACAGTCTACTTATTAACACACTGTATTTATTTCACTTCATAAACCTTCCATCTTCTTTTTTGTTTGTGACGAACCCCTAGTCATGCTAATAGTGTTTAAGTCATTATCTCTAAATTATTCCTGGCCTACGAACTGTGATTAAACACATTAGACAATAGCTAAATTCAAAATTCAATTCAAAATTCAAAAATGCTTTATTAAGTACACCATAAATTTACAGTTCTTTCGAATCGTCATTTAACATTGAAATTTTTTTTATAGTATAAACAATTCATTAATTAATATTAATACAATCTATATACTAAATATAATACATACATATAATGTGACTTTGCCACCGGCGTCGGAAGTCTGATTCCACTGAGAAGACCCTAGCTAAAAAGTTTGGGCGCTACACTTGTCAATAATAAAAAACTAACTGGAATATCTAACTTTTAGTTTAAGCCCAAACCGGGTCATACCAAAGTTTCAATTCGGTAATTCTATGCAATCCCGTCCAGGAGACCATAATCCGGTCCTTTACTGGTAATCCCTCTAATATCTAAGTCTGAACTGAATCAGCTGAATTATGAGCCGATATCCATTCTGCAGAACTAGTGCTGTAGAGAAAAACGGGACGCTGGTTTCCGGGACAGTGGACCGTGGAGAAACCGATTTCTCTGTGACATCTTTTCAAGCACACCCACTTGACCTCAAAGCAAGCAAATCTTGGCCTACAGGGGTCAAAACAACAATCTATGTTCATACTGATAGTCTCAAATACATTCTTACAAGATATTTACATCCCGACGTTAATGGTATTAATTTCGCATTAGAACACATTATACTCGTACTTCAGTAAAATTACACACATTACTACTTAATATGCGTCCATGGCCGAGCGGTAATAATACAACTTAAGGCTATACTTTCCCAAGATTGTCAATATTAGATCGACTTTGTTCGAAGTTAACTACTGAATTAAACGATATTTTAGCAAATAAAAGATTGTACGAGTAGGTTAGTGTCTTTAACTAAGATGACAACTTTTCCAAAACACGATATAGCATAATTTCACCGATAAAAAAAACACAAAGAAGTACGTCGGCGAATTTTTTGTTTCACTTTCGATTAAATGGATCTTTGTATATTCTAGGTCAACAACTTTTATAACTTTTAATGTTATTGCATAATAAATTCCATTACACGAAAACAGAAGGAAGCCGCGGCGTTATTCCGTTCGCGCAGAACTAATCAGTGGCCCACCGAATGCTCTATCGGACGGCGCGCTAAATCCCAGCCTTAACAGCAAGAAACTGTTATAGTATCTTCTGGGTCACCTTACACTTTCTGGATTCATATTTTTTAACGATATACAAAAATCCTTTTATTTTTGGCCACTAGTAATGACGTAACCAAAATACATTTTAGTCTTAGTAAAAGTTTGTAACATTTCTTTCCTAATCATTCTGAGGTCCAACACAAGTTGAAAATGTCTACAAAACTAACAATTCCGGGACAAGTTCACTCAGGGACAGTCCCAGTGTGTGTGGATCCCAACCCTACGTGCTAAGCTGAACTCAGCTCCGGTGCATTGTCTTCTAGGGATTAAAACCACATTTTCATATTTGAACAGTCGTTAATAATCCGGCCCTGTCTAATGGGAGTTGTTGTTTTTGAATTGATTTCCAGATAAAGGTATGTTTTGGGTGAACTGGGTAATTTTAGATTATTTAAATGATGTAATTTAATCAAATTAAAGTGATTGCAAACTTAATTTTTTAAAGGTCGTTTAAATACTTTTGATTTGTATACTTTTATTTCTATTATGTAAGATTAGTACAAAAATGAGGATATTTAATTATAGTTAGTTGTCAAAAAATGCTGTACCTATTTCCGAAATTGCTGTGTACGCCTCCTATGGGTATGCACATGTCTTATATATGCATACCCATAACTCATTTTAACTTTTTTTTTAAATGTATATAATTATGACCTTATAAAAAAATGGACTGATATTGTGGTATAATGGATGGATATTGGTGGACCTTATAAAAAAATGTTGAGGCTGAGTCATCAGAAGGTTAGCCAATGTTTGTTATTGATCTAGACCGCTAGAGTAGTGAGTAGAAATTTTCTCTGCGATTTACCATAGATTTTTTTAGGGCAATGCGTCGCACGCAACCATTTCCGGTGCGTAGAGGAGTGCGACAGGGTTGTGTTGCTTAAACTTCTCGTTGTTACTCAGGGCGGCTCTTGCCAACAACTATCAAGGAATTCACCTACACATGAGGAGCGATGGAAAGCTTTCTTAAATTGGCGAAAGTCCACGATGCAGCCTGGTTATCTGTCTTGAGCGAAAGAAGGACTAAACGTCATCAAATAACCATTAGCTCTCCCAATCCAACCCACCAATGTCGGGAATCTGGAAGGCTGTGCCGCTCGCGTATTGGTCTGCACGACCACTTAAGGAAATCTCTCAAAAACACTGTTTAAATCGTCTGCAATAGACGTAAAGGCCGCTGATGATACATCATAATACAAAACTCTGTCAACTAACCTCATAGCTGCTGAAATAAAGGTAACAGGCAAAAACTTAACTATTTTATCAAAAAAAACTAACAGACTCCCATACAATTTCAATATGAAAAAAGTGTGCTGACTCTCACCCGCTAGGCTTGGGTTCGATTACCGGTATCGGGAACTGTTTTGTTTTCTTTACTTTCATGAAACAGTGTTCTTTGGTTAATAAACATCAACATTTATTCTGTAAGTTATTCCATTAAATTAACTTATATGTTTTTACATTCAAACACACATTTTAGAAATGTTCCAAACAACAACATTTGCCAGCATTTGCTTCCATATTTTCTTAAACTTTAATCAAATAAACCATCGAAGTAAAATGTCCTAACTATCTTGTCGATTCTGAGCCTTACCCTCTTAAAAATAGAGCTTACATACAAATTGGCATTTCCATTAGTCAAAAGCTCGTGTCAATATCGCGGAAATTCATCAGAAGTTCGTCCTCACTCACTCCGGGAGTCCCGACGAGTGCGAGCATTCAAAGTGTTTACCGTACTGCCGAGTGAGAACGTAGACAAAAATATCAGTAAACTAATATTTTAAATGCAAATTGGCGTAGTGCGCTGCAGCACGGTTTCTCAACTTGGCTTGCGTAGTGGTTTCGATTCCCGGTGGGGTTGATAAGGAAACGGTATTTTCTAAATTGGCTCGAGTCTGGGTGTGTTGGGATTCCCCTGGCTTAATTCCCCTATCAGTACCTTGTGACACAAGGATATTATCCTTACAACAGTGAGGGCGCTTATTTATTTAAAAAAAAGTTTTTTTACTACTACTATCAGTAGTGGTACCATGAGGTTACTTACACTGATGACAGTCGCTAGCGTCCGCGTTGACGTTTTTGTATGGGATTTCGGTACAGCGCCTCTAGTTATAGAAATAGAACTAAAAATGGCATACAAATTGATGAAGTAGCCAACTCGCAATCTTTTAGAGCAGTGTTTAATGTCTGCTAAGCCGGGCCGCGGGTTCTGGGCACGATCTCCATCCAGGACCAATGTACGAGTATAATTATGTCAGTCTGCCACTGATAGATTATAAACTGCAAAACGTTAACACATTTTATTGTAAACATTATGTTACAGTTTACAATTTGTCGATAGTTTACAATATCGCGAGATATTTTTTTTCTTCTTATTCTTATAGATTGTAGACTAACGGTGTTCACAATCATACGGTGACATAGATAAGAATTACACGTAACTGACATGTCGTATTGATAATTTCTTTTTTAAGTTATGAATGTAAACATTCATTGCCCTGGCCAAAATAATACGTACCAACGATATTACGATTGATGCATAACATACAATTGATTGAAAATAGTCAAAAGGGCATAAATAAATAGGACTAGGTCATTCGTTAACTAATAAGCGAATGCTGACGAGTAATAAAACGGGTTGAACGCGGACTCACCTGTCGCGATAAAGAAGAAGCATCTTGTTTGGGAATCGCGACATTACCGCGTCACGTCGATTGGGCCTTTCCCCCCTCCCACCTTACTCCTCAAGCCTTTATCACCGGTAATAAAACAATTAGAACAACGACACTCCTTGCTTTGAGGGTGCAAAGATTACGTGACGGAGCAGAACAGACCAAATGATTTGTGAACCTGATGCAATTAGGCATCTATGTTCTGAAAATAGGTGCATTATTGGTATGACACAAAAGTATGGTGGTAATTTCCATGGTTTATTAGTTTTTAATGCTATAGTGTGCACCAGCACCACTGCCACACCCGTTGGCAGATGGTCAGTGAGCGTAATGTCCACACCGTACTGCTTTGCCTTCAGGTACCGATTAAGGATAGCCCAAACATCCTTGGCATGGATGTTCGTAGCTACCTAAACCAGCGGGACTACATTGAGAGCGTCGTTAGAACTGCATCCCGTGAACTCGGAATCCTGAACAGAGTGAGACGATTCTTCACATCTGGCCAGCTCTGTCTCTTGCGGGGCGTGAAAAGGCATTTCTGCAGGCCTTCAAGGTGAGGATGGCCAGCCCAGTGATTCGTTTGAATGACTGGGCTTGTCAACCTCATATCTGGACCTCACGACCACTTTCCATCAGGTGGAGTGAGGTCATCTTGACGGGCAATATAAAAAAAAAGGTGGCAGTTGACCAGCTAACCGAGACAGAAGAACCTTGCCTTGGTCTCCGTGCCAACCGATACATTACGTTAAGCGTTCCTGGTTACCGATGGTTCTCCTACCGGTAGGTACTAACCACCGCACCATGACAACACAATGGTTCATAAACCCAATTGTGAATAATTATGCAATCAATCATTTTCGTGCGATTCTTAAGAAAAAAACATTATTAACTCGATAAATGTTAGTCGCATGAATGTTTGTTCAGAGTTGGGTATCGAATCTAGGTAGAATCGCTAATAACTTCAAAGTCAGTTTGAAAAATCGGCAAGGAAACGCTGGAACTTAGCTATTTCATCACGTACTTTGTATATTACAGCCTCTAGGCAAATTAAGTGTAACTAGATTTCATCTGTCTTATCTGCGCCCCAGCTACTCTACGCTGCTCCCGCTTGTTGCTATTTGCCTCCAGCGCATATTAATGACGTCCTTATTTTAAATCCGGGTGGGTGTAGGGCGGTTAAGTCGAATCCCAGATAAATTACTTAGCCGGGTATAGCCGGGTGTGGCCGGATAACGCGGGCCACGCGTTCCGCTTGTCAAGAGAATGGATAATTAAGTAGACGGTGGCTAAATGACGGGGCTGTTTCGCGGTCTTTTTGATTGTTACAGAGTTAGGGCACAGCGAATTCCTCGGCCTATAATTAAGCAGCCTGTCTGGAATACCTACACCTCATAAGAAACCATAGCTAAAATGACACTGATCAGGAAGTGTAGTGTTACTGCTGGTTAAGGCCCTTGTGTTCGTCGATTTTTGGCCCCCTCTTATATACCGGAGCAGTACTGCCGCCCGTCGCCCCCGCAGACAACTGCGCGCGAGCACGCTCTCTAAAAATGATATTTTCTTGGGGCACAGGGAGTATTTTTGGAAACCTACCACATTGAAGATTTACAAAAAACCTTTCAAGATTTTTTAGTATAGTAATTCCAATGCTACAACAACTTCAAACTTACAAAATAAAGATAACATGTGTATTATTTATATTTTTTTGGATCTTTTGCCCATCCGTTTAGGAGGAGTAGACCTTTGACCACGACGGAATTTTTGATTTTGGCTTCAGTTCTCGCCATAACACGCCTACACCTACATCTCAGTTGCTTAGCTAGGGCACTGAATTTATTTCTGTTGACAATACAATTCTCCTAACCATACAGGATTGGCAACGCGCAAGTTCTTAGGCTACCGCTATGCCGCTCACTAACAGGCGATTTGCTTGCATGCTTGTTTGTATAAAAAAGTCTTTGAATTTTAAGAGCTTGATGGTCAGGTCTGTCAGAATTGTAACCTGACGTTCACAGTTAGATGGTTGGATTCAGATACATGAGTCCCTCAATTGCTTGTTGATATATTATGTACAATTGGATATCCTCTAAACGTAATTAACGCAGACCTAATAATAAGATTTATATTACTCGTACTATAAGTATTACTCATTTAATACTTACGGGCACAATTTTTTTACGAAGTACCGGGATTGGAACTTGTTTGACCGACTAAAAGAAATGCACGTGATAACGCGTGATAAACTTTTGCTACACATCTCATCCCTTTTTTTAATAGTAGCAGATTCCTTTTAGTTTATTTTCTCACCTAACAATAAGTAACGGTTGCTATCGTCATATCGTAAAATAATTTATAACATATTTGCTCGTAAAGGGTCTTATTTCACCAATTTCAATAACGTAATGTATCTCATTACGCACTTGTGCGGTAATGTAATGTAAAACGCACGAGTTTTTTTTATTATGGTAAAACGTACGGTTTAGCAAGATGCTCCGTCTAAAACGAACGGTACTTTTTTAAATTTTAGCAAAGAGTTTTTATGTCAGAAAAGAGGTCAACATTTTATGAATAAAATTAACTTTGGGAGATGAAATATAATAAATAAACATTTAATTCTTTAATTTATTTAATTTTGACAATAAATGACAACCATCTGTAACAAAAACACAGAAATATTAATTTACTTTATTAGTAATACTGGCTGTTTTTAATGCCTTTTGCCTTAAAAAAAGCGCTGATGCGCGCGCATCGCTAATTTGTGAACAAGTAAACATTTTCTAACTGCTCTAGCAAGTGATTAAAGATTTTATTTGTTTTAGAAAGTCCGATTTTTATTTATTTCCTCTCAAATATGTTATAAAACGTCGTATGACATACGTGCGCTTTGATAATTACAGCCTCTGCTCAGCAATATCGCCTCGGCTGTAATTTTCAACTTACCGCACTTATATCATAATGTACTATTATGCTCACCCAAGGAAATGGTGACAAAGCTCTTTTAAAGGCAATGGATGACCAGAGAATAATCTTACACGTCACCACACGGACGCATGCATATGTAACGGGCATTATCCAGGAGCTCGGTAGGGCCACCTGGAGTTAGATAGGGCTCAACTTTAAGGTAACGGCCGCTCTGCTAACTAGGGCGACGAGCTCAAGAGTCTAATGTCTACATTAGCTAGACCAAAACCTTTTTGAAGTATAGACTACAAATGAGTTATAAACTCTGACGACAAATAATGAATCCATTGTGAAAGGAGTCGTCATCAAACTAAAAATAACTAGAGTACCTACGTCTAATTTCGAGTTGTCTGTCGTTATGGTGAACGTCATCTAGAAGCCCACACTTAAAAGGTCTTAAGTTAAGTTTTCAGCTAGAGAATTGTACAATTTACACAAATTTATTAAATAACTTAAGAAATATTTTCAGTTGCCGATCCTCGTGTTTGTTTCAGGATCTCGTCAAATAGTCTACAGTGGTTATCCAGATCATGATTAATTAATAATTTACAACCTCCAAAACCTGGTAGGAAAGTCCTATTGCCAACGATCATGATGAGCTTTTCTAATCTGAAATGACGCGCCCCTCCACCGCATTTACACACACCTATATATAATTAGCCTATTTATACTGTCCCACTGCTGGGCAAAGGCCTCCATCATTAAAATCAACTCACCGCTACAATAGATGGGCATTGGCTTCATAATAATATACATTTCAAATGTGGACGCTATAAAAAAGCAGTTAGGCGTGTCATTTCTGGTTAGACATGCTCTAATATTGAAATTGTCATACGTTCAGACCATTACATTAAGGTGCTCCCTCATCTGAAGCATTTTCCTGCAATGCGACGTTACAGAGTTAAGCATTACATCGGTGAGGGAGGAGAACCGCGCATTGCAGTGCGCCATTTGTTGTTACAATGTGTAATATTTTAATCCAATTTCCCTAAAGTTTTGTAAGGCAGATTTGTAATGTGATGCTCAAAATCGAATCTGAAATGTTACATTACAGAAAAATGCTCCAGAATAGAATAGAATATAATAATTTATTTGGATTAAAATATGGTTTACAAGATGTCACATACTTAATAGATCAGCATATTTTACCCTAATTTGGCATGCAAAAATTTTTAAAGCTACATTTCAAAAAGGTCATGGAATTCATTAAATAATAACTAAAACAGGAAAAGTTAATAAAAATGCCCATAAAAATAAAATAATAAGATTAATTAACAAATTAGTCAAAGTATAAATAACATAAAATGCAACACTTAATTCCAATAGGTAGTCAAGATAATACTATTATGTCAGCAAGTTAATTAAATACAATCATCAACATTAATATCAACACGATTCTAAAAATAAAATTAAAAACATTAACTGTCAAAATATTCTGATAAACTATTGAAACATTTTCCAGTAAGCCATTGATTTGAATAATTTTGGCGGTAGTTCTCTAATTACTAGGGGAATGTGATTATAAATCTTGATTGACATAATATAACAGTTCTTACTGAATAACGCACTTGTGTGAAATGGTATAACTAACTTCTTAGTGTCTCTTGGTCGTAATCTGGGATTCAACACTAGTTTGTCAAAAGAATAGGCATAATTACGAATGAAAATACCTATTTCCATGATGTACATACATGTCAGTGTCAGGACCTTCATTTCTTTAAACTTAGGGTGACAGGATTCACGAGGACCTAGACCGCAGATAGCTCTAATCCATTTTTTCTGCAGAATAAATGCATTATTAATGTTAGTTGCGTTACCCCATTTAATAAGACCATATCGTAAAACTGAAGCAACATAACCATGGTAACCCTGTAGAGCCGTTTTTCACCAGATATGTATCTAAGGCGCTTGATTGCGTCAACAAACCTACTAAGTCTATCACATACGTGTTGGATGTGTGAGTTCCAGTTACAGTTCTCATCAAGGACCATACCAAGAAATTTTGTTTCACTGACTGACCCCATCGAGCAACCCTGGTGTGAGATTTTTGGATTAATGGGATTAGTTTGGTAGTTACGAAATTGCATGAAGGTTAGGGAGCACCTTAAAATACCGTAGGAGAAGACTTCCCTGTGCAGCACCAGTCTGTTCATGACCATAGCAACATGCAACTGTCGTCTACACGCGGAGCTAAAATAGGCAGACCAAACCGTTTATTTTGTTCTGTTGCAAAAAGCCATTAGAATTAAATTGTGTGGACCGTGAGTGGTAGCCGGCAAAATAAAGTAAATGCCCGGTTTTTAAATAGAAGTCCATTAATACTGCTGACTCTTGAGTAGGCTGTGACTAAACCTCCCCTCAGGATAATCCCCTCCAGCGATTAACGTTTCACTCTTGCCGCCGTAAACCGGCACGATAAGGGTTACGACGATACCACCGATGAATTACAAAATTGTAGCTGCTGCAAAATGTAGCTTTGGATATTTTTGAGTGCGTGAATACCAATGTAATCTCGGATTGCTGGCGACGTTTCTAGATGTTAGTTGGTAAAGGAGAATCATATTCTCGATTGATACAATCCCAAAATACTACATAACTTAAATAGCAACATAAATATTCTTTCTTGCACATCAAAAACCACATTACAGGTTGGAATTACAAGATTATGATGAGACAATGAGGCGGTTTTATTGCTGAAAAGCAATATCTTCCAGACAATGTTAGGAAAGGTAACCAAGCAAGTGCACAAAAAAGTGAAAGTGAAAGTTCTGAACTTAAAGAGATAAAAACACATACAGATGCAAAAGTACTCGTAGGTATGTCATAAGTTGAAGTACGAGGGTAGTACTTCAACTCATTATATTGAGTAACGATTCATTTTTTATACCTGGCATCTGCTTTTTCATAGGAGTGACAGGTAAATAATGATTTATATTGATATTCCATAATTAAACTCAAACTCAAATATCTTTATTTAAATAGACTTAATCAGTACTTTTAATAGTCAAAAAATATACTAAATAGTAGACATAAATACTATAATAATATGTATATATAAATAAACAGTATACAAACATAATGTACTAGTATTTATATGGAAGGAGTAAGGGTAATTAGCTAGTGCAGGTACTTGTTTTAAAAGTTTATGAACATTATGTTTAGTATGAATGCACCGGTTATTTAGGGTACCCCCTATGCAATGAATACTAGCGAGTACCCATTAAAACTTGATACAATTGAAAATATAATCCACCGCTTACATTAGCCGATAGCCAATAGCCGCAAACCGCTGCCACTGTCGCTGCTGGTCACTTTGTCAGTGGTTACTGACAAAGTGACCGATCAGAACTGACTATTGATTAATTACTAAATTCTCAGCTCTAATAAAACATTTATTTACTCATTTATTTTTATTGCACAAAGAAAAAAACATACAATTGGCGATCTTAATGCCAAAAGGCATTCTCTACCAGTCAACCTCCCAGCCGAACAGATAAACTAAGAAGGTGCTGTTTTGAGTCCTATCTGCTGGGCTAATCAATTTTGATTCTGAATGTACTTTCTGGATGTTGTCACAAAAATTGAGATGGAAATGCTAAGATGGTTTGGGCATATGGAAAGGCGATTAACGAAACAAATTAACAAGGCCAGGGTGGATGGAGCTGTTGGAAGGGCAAGGCCTAGACGGACGTACTTACGACAAGTTTAAGACGTGCTCAGAAAAGGTCATTTCAGGAGTACTCATAATCGACGAGCATGTATGAAAGGATTACTGAGAGTGAAAGTAGCTCAAGGTGTGTCAAGACCGTAGCAAGTGGAAAGATGTGACCTCTGCCTACCCCGTTGAGAAAACTCTCTACAGTACTTTGAGTCAATCTTGTAGACCGGATTTTATTTTCTACTTTAACTGTTGGGATTCATCTAATCATTTAATCTTGACCATAGGTACTTCTTTAAGTTTTCCCATAGCTTTGACTGATGTATCCAATGACTAACATCCTCCTGGAAGTTTCAGCCAAACAATAAGATCAGCCAGCATTCACCGTGATCTCTTCACAAAGTGACCCATCAGAAAGCGAACAATGTTTTGTATTTTTCCGCAAAGCGCTTACCTTAAGAGGATTACAGGGCCGTCCGCAGGGGAGGGGAAGGAAACAGCCGTCATTTATCTTAGTCATGGCGCTAGAGTTGGCCCCGCCCTTTTTCGGTCTCTTAAGGAATCAAGGGCAGGCTGAATTTTAAACGTTTTCTTTAGTGGTAGACGTTAATTTCTCGAAACATCTCTGATTTAGTGCTAAGTATTTTCCTTAACAAAGAAACCGGCGGAGTGTTTGTAGCTGTAATAAAAATAACCAGAATATATTTTTTGATAATTACTTACGCTTGACAAGATACATAATGTACTCGTATAATGCATGAAAATGACTTTGACTTACCGTACCAGAGCCAGAACGACTTCCTCAAAGTGACTACAAGCGTGTGAATTTCACGAAACGGCCACCCATCTGAAGAATGAAGTTGTTATGGATGAGTTTAATTGCATTTGCCAAAACCCCATTATTTTATCGAATAAAACGAGCTAAAACTACAGATAATGAAAACTAACTCGGAGGTAGGTATAAGGATAATATGTAGTTTAAACTCTTAGTAAAATCCTGTAATATTTACATAAACATTTGGCAAATTTCCTACATGATCTACCAAATTTTATGGACATCAGTAAAGTAAATAATTAAATAAATTAATATTAAATGCGATATCGGCAGCATTTCGAACAGATATTGTTACAAAAAGGTTTTATATTGAAGCTCCAGGCTAGCCACATTAATTTAAAAAGCTTGCTTTGAAAAACTCGAGCCCACAACAAATCCAGCAATTAGAATGCGAACGACAAATTAATTTAGAAGAACAAACCTAATTAAGGCAAGTGGCTTGTAAAAGTTGTACCTAAATCATATTGATACGAGCCGGGGCTTTGGGCTAAGCTCCTGCAAGACCCGGCTCTGGTGCAAGGCAAAAGCTTTAGACAGCCTCTTCAAGGTTATTCATTTATTTACACACACATGTGCAAAAAAAAAATATTAATGACCGCTACATCGAAATGAGGTAGACCACCAGTATTAAGCGTATTTCTGTACATGAAAACCTCATATGTGGACCTCACAGCTTTTCATCAGGTAAATTGAGGTCATTTTGAAGAACACAATATAAAACTCTTCTCGGAGGTGGGGAACTGATACTTATACTTTACTAGCGGAGAACGTGAGTAAGTACATCTACAAGCAGCCAGATTCAAATAAACAAGTTTTGTAGTCGGTTTCAGGATTATATTTTTACGCCCAAAATCTCTATAAGAGTAAGCAACATTTACCATTCAAGTCACGGTGGCTTTGGTGAGTGTCCATTTTCTAACAAAAGACATAATTATGTTTCACAGCTTCATTCGACGCGATTTATTGTTTACATGTTGTAGTGGCGCCCTCTAGCCTGAGCCTTGCACGTATTTTTAGAGCGGGTATACTCTTTTTTCTTGTAAAATTTTTCACTACCCTCAACTCTAGTTCTCCTGAGCGCCTCCATTACGGATTACAAGTCATTCGTCGTCTTCGTGCTCAAGCCTTCGCACGTCTCCTGAAGTAGTCCAAATTTATTTTGAATTTAAAATTAAATAAAATGGGAAAAAGGAAACACGATTATAGTGAGGAAGAAATTCGGCGAAAAATCAAAAAACTTACAAAAAAGTTAGCGAACGCTACAAATAAAGATGCCGAGGAATGCACTGTGGTCGAGCAGACACCAGACAGTAAGTGTTTTTTAGAAAATATTCCGTGGTTTTGGTCAATACGTGATACGTTATTCTGAAAAGTCGAGCCGTTACTTTCACAATTATTGACTACCGCTAGTGATGCGAGGATACCGTACCTGGGTTACCTCTGTCACGTTACAACGTGATGCGTACTGCCAAAAACTGGGCTGATACTGTCACTTGGTTATTATATAACGTTTTCTTACGAAAATGTTTGTCTCCAGGCTCTCCACTGGATATACCTTATGGCCAGTCGCTTTACGGCGAGTCCGCCTACGCGTCACCGCTGGCACAGCATGAAGAATACGAACTTTATGTGCCGAGTCTGACCACACAGCGCCCGGTTTCACCACAACCAGACCAGCCAGCGCAACCAATATCACCGCTGCCGCCACCGTCGCCGCAACCTGGACCTTCGGTGGAAAAAGAAGCAACGCATGAACAGCAACTGGGCGAAGAAATTCTAAAATTACTTGGCGACGCTCCTAAGGATGAGGCCTCTTTACTACCGTCCATACATAAGGATATTGCTCAAAGATGGCAAGACATCCTCTCCAAACGTTTGTCAAAAGACACTAAGGAATCACTGCTGAAAGACTATTTAGTCCCTAGCAACTGCGTTTTCTTGTTAGCTCCAACTCTCAACCCGGAAGTTAAAGCGGCCCTACCAGACATCCTAGTAAAAAGAGACTCGTCACTGTCTTATAAGCAAAAATAGCTTGGTATTGCATTGTCCGCTCTGGCTTCAGTCACAGAGATGATTATATCTGACGAAACTTCCAAACAAAAGCTTCTGAAACCGCTAAGCGATGCCTGTCGTATTCTTTGTGATGGCCACCACGCTGACACAAAGATTCGTCGAAATTTTGTGATATCATCAATCAATGCGAAATTAAAAGATGCTTTGATTGACTCCAGCAGAGATAAGTTTTTGTTCGGCGAAAATATTGCTGATAAATTGAAAACTGCGAAAGCAGTACAACAGTCTGGCGATGCTCTAAAAAATGCTCAAGGGACAAGATTTCAACGGTCGAATAATGGCCCAGCCACTGCAAATGAGGGGCGTTTAAACTACGTGCCTCAACATCGCAAGATGGACAACAAGACACACGAAGCCGGTCGGTGAGCCCCGATCGCAGCATATCGCCAATCACAGAGCAGCCAGGCGACTCAGGCGAGGCGCCCAGCCGAACGCTCGTTACCTGTGAAGTCCCAGCCTGCACATCGCAGATTAGTGATAATCAGGTACAATATGCTGGAAGACTTCAGCACTTTATTCACAAATGGGCAAAGATTACCAATGATAAAAATATCCTATCATGGATAGAAGGTTATTCTATACCCTTTAAGTCTATTCCTTATAGATTAGATCAACCTCGTGTTTATCCTAAATCTTTAGAAGAAAGAAATAATTATGATTCTGCCATAAAAACACTATTGAAAATTAATGCCATAGCCCAGTGTGATCATGAACCTGGTGAATTTTTATCTTCTGTATCTCTAGTGCCAAAGCCAAACGGAGGCCAGAGATTTATTCTCAATTTAAAATGTCTCAATAAATTCATTAGTACAAACCATTTCAAAATGGAAGATTATTGTACAGCTTCTAAATTCATAACAGAAAACTGTTTCATGGCGTCAGTCGACTTAAAAGACGCTTACTTTTTCGTCTCAGTTCGTAAATCAGACCGAAAGTATCTCCGGTTTAAATATGACAATGTTCTGTACGAATTTAACTGTCTCCCGTTTGGTTTATGCACGGCTCCTTTCGTTTTCACCAAATTACTTAAACCAGTTATGGAAATGCTTAGAAAAACGTATCAGCTAATCTCAGTCATATATCTTGAGGACATATTTTGCATTGGGAGGTGTCTCTTAGAATCTGAGAATAAATAACGTTAATATAACAAAAGATTTACTTGAAAAGCTAGGCTTCCTGATAAATACAGAAAAAAGTTGCTTATTAACAAACACAATGCAAGTTCTTAGGTTTTATATTTGACTCTAAAAATATGTTACTTAAATTACCTGCTAACAAAATAACAAAAATAAGGGAATATATATTGAAGTTTTTAAAAATTAATCAGTGTAAATTACGGGAATTCGCACAATTTGTTGGCCTTCTAATCTCTGCTTGTCCGGCAATTCAATATTCATGGCTATATACCAGGTATTTTGAGCAATTTAGTACACCTGCTTACTTAATAACTATAGTTATGAGCAAATTGTACACATTTCAGAAAAACTTGACATGACATGGTGGCTTAATCATGTTAATACTGGGTATAATCCTTTGAGTCCCAGTGAATTTCATTTAGAAATATTTTCTGACGCATCTTTAAGTGGTTGGGGTGCCTATAGTTACCATAATGAGTGTTTTGGATACTGGAAAAAATGTGAGCAATCCTTGCATATCAATGAATTAGAACTTAAAGCAGCCTTTCTCGCACTTAAATGTTTTGCAAGAAATATAAACAATTCACAAATACTTTTACGTATTGATAATGTTACAGCAATTTCATGCATTAATAGAATGGGCAGCGTTCAATATGAACATTTTAATTAAATTTTAAGAGAAATCTGGCAGTGGTGCGAACAGCGAAAAATAATGGAGTTTGCATCATATATTAATACTAAAAATAACTACGAAGCAGACCTTTTATCAAGAAAAAAGTTTCAGGATACTGGATGGGAGTTAAATGATGCTATATATAATCAAATAATATGTTCTTTCGGGCATCCCACAGTAGACCTTTTTGCAAGCAGATGTAACGCTAAGTGTCCCACTTATACAACCTGGCAAAATGATATTTTGGCCCTAATATTATTTTCTTACGTCTCCTTTCAGATTGAGTCACAACTTGCACCAAACTTTGAGATTAGTTGCCGCGAAGCTTTCAGGCAAGCTTTATTGAAGAAATGTTTGTCACCAAATACTGTAGAAATTATGTTATCATCATTATCTGAATCTACATATAAGCAATACAATAGTTGCATTAAGTCATGGATTCATTATTGTAATATCCACAACTATGATTACACATCAGCTTCAGTTCCTATAGTTCTTCACTTTCTTACGGATATTTTCATAAGGGCGCCAAATTTGGCACTATCAATTCATATAAGTCTGCTTTATCTTTGTTGCTTGATAACTTAGATGATAAAAGAATTAAACGCTTTATGAAAGGGGTTTTCAGATCGAGACCTACTGCACCAAAATACAATTTCACATGGAATCCAGGCATAGTTCTCGAGTACTTATCAAATAAATGGCCTTATACAGATCTTGATTAGGAAACTCTTTCTAAAAAACTTGTAACCTTGTTAGCTTTGGTGACAGCGCATCGCGTCCAAACCTTTTCCTTAATGAAACTTGAAGACATTAAAATACATTCTACACAAGAAATCACAATAACAATAACAGAATTAATAAAAACCTCAAAACCTAATTCTTTTCAGCCAATTTTAAGATTGCCCTTTTTCAATAGTCTCCCTGAAATTTGCCCTGCCAGATGTTTGGAAACTTACATAAATAAAACACGGATAATTCGTAATGATAAAAACAAGAAATCTTTAATAATAAGTTATAAAAAGCCCCACTCAAAAGTATCTTCTCAAACGATAGGTAAATGAATAAAAACAACCCTTCATAATAGTGGAGTAAATACTTCCGTCTTTAGTGCTCACAGTACGTGCTATGCATCCACATCCACAGCCAACAGGTTAGGAGTAAGCATAGATCTTATACGAAAGACTGCGGGTTGGACTGATTCCTCGTCAGTTTATGCAAAATTTTATAACAGGCAGGTTGTTAGTGATCCCAATCACTTTGCGACAACGATTTTGTCATCCAGTGTGTAATCTGTAACAAAAACATTATTAAGTACATTGATTTAAGTACTTAATAATTTATGTTATTTTATTATTTAATAAAAACGAGTTGATTATACTTACATGATTATTTATTTACATTTCACATTTTCCTTCCTCTGAACATCTACAACATGTAAACAATAAATCGCGTCGAATGAAGCTGTGAAACATAATTGAAAATCAAACGAACTTACCAAAGTGAAGTTCGATTACAATTATGTGAACAGCTTCATTCGACGCGATTTACAATAACCCTCCCTAAAACAGATTGTTTGTTCACCCAGCCCAAATATTTAAAATGTGAAATAATTGCTCTAAACGAATGACTTGTAATCCGTAATGGAGGCGCTCAGGAGAACTAG
The DNA here is from genome assembly GCA_947369235.1 of Udea olivalis. Taxonomy (NCBI): domain Eukaryota; kingdom Metazoa; phylum Arthropoda; class Insecta; order Lepidoptera; family Crambidae; genus Udea; species Udea olivalis. The sequence goes on along the minus strand of OX376343.1, from coordinate 23,933,209 downwards.
AGTTGAGGGTAGTGAAAAATTTTACAAGAAAAAAGAGTATACCCGCTCTAAAAATACGTGCAAGGCTCAGGCTAGAGGGCGCCACTACAACATGTAAACAATAAATCGCGTCGAATGAAGCTGTTCACATAATTGTAATCGAACTTCACTTTGGTAAGTTCGTTTGATTTTCAATTATACTGAAATAAATATGTCTTTTATCATCATGTTCAACAGCCTTGAGCCTGCAAAGTTGCAATTGAGGAAAATTGCGACTAAGCGTCCGATTTCGAATCTGGACAAAATAACCATCTTCGTGTGAAAGCAACAAAGTCTCCAGTGATGCAAAACATCGAATAAAAACCCAAGCGACCCGCGGAAGGCTCACTACCACCACGTCGGGTTCAAATACGCTTGGAGAAAAGTGTGTTTCTGGGTGTTCCATTTACCAGTTCGGCCACCCAAAATAGTTGTGAGCGTATGTTATGGGTATAACTTATTAAGGTTTAGAGCCATCTAGTCTTTGACAAAATTGTCAAATTCCACTAGTAAGCTAGGAAGTAAAACTAGATCAAGAATTCTAGTTTTTATTAAGTATCATACATAATTTGTCCATTTCTCGTTGCCTTTGATCGTTGGTGCAAGGATCAAGTCGTACGTGATCACGAAGCACCAATGCAATCATTTAGGAACTAATTTTAAGCGTGAGTTAGTCGATATTGAGTTTTTACACCAGCGGGCCCAAGCGCCGCTCTGCACAGTTAAACTACCCACCTGCGGCAGATTATTGTTAATAATTTCCAGTTGCAGCACCACCTGTATTGTGATGTACCAACACACACACGCACACATACACACACAGTCACACTACACATTCGGTACCGTATCTAATGTCTATGTATTGTATTACAATTATTACACTACACAATATATTGAATCACTCACCATTTATTTTTATCTATACTTATATGCACACTTATATGTATTTATGATACTTATATGCACACACGTATGTCCGCCACAAATGTCCGTGCGTCATCTCAGTCTGGGCCTACTGAAAATCAGCGCCCATAAAGCCCAGGCTTTAAGCTGAGTGAGGTCCATTTGTCATTTTGGGCATCGGGACATCGCTGTCTGATGGTATGATCTTTTTTTTTCCTGTTACCTATATGTTTTGTTGTTAATGCCTACTTCTTTTGTGTTTACTTTATAAATGTAACGATGTCCATAAAGTTAATAAAGGTTTTTCTATTTCTATTTCTACTTTTCTTAGATGCTGAGGCCATAATTGGAGATTACCAGTGTAGTTTCCGACGCAGCCGTAGCACTATTGAGCAAATTTTCCTACTTAAACAACTTATGGAAAAGAGGTGGGAGTATGCCCAGAGCGTTCACTCGTTATTTGTGGACTTCGCCAAAGCTTACGATAGCATTGATCGCACATCTTTATATAATATTTAAAAAACCTTTAACATCACATTCAAGCTTATTATAATGATAGAGGTGGCAACTAAAACAAGCAGAGCCGTAGTTAAAGTTGGAGAGGAAATATCTGACGAATTCGAAATCCTCACAGGCCTAAAACAGGGCGATGCTCTGTCGCCTATGCTGTTCAACCTAGCACTCGAACACGTCCTTAAAAATGTGTTAGCACTGACGGCGGAGTGCCGAATGGACAGCATAAGGTGATAGGCTACGCGGATGATCTAGCCTTAATAGGGAAAACTAAGGCAGAAGTGATAAGGGCAGCACAAACGTTAGAAAAGGATGCAGGAATGGTTGGGCTCAGAATTAATCACACCAAGACAGAGTTTATCCACATGAGTCGCTACAGTAATACTCGAGGTCAAGGGAAAATCTAACAGCTAGAGATATAATTTACAAAGGGGTAGATAAATGTAAGTATCTGGGCTGCATTGTAACTGATACCAACACCAAGGGGAAGAAATAAAGATTATAATTCAAAATACCTTACGTTGCAGTGTAGCCCTACACAAGCTGTTGGTGTCCAGGCTTCTCAGCAAGCGCATCAAAATCCGCATTTAAATAACGGTCATAAGACCTATAGTTATGTATGGTTGTGAGGTCTGGCCACTAACCCTTAGGGAAGCAAAAAAGCTGCTGGTGGCTGAAAGAAGAGTGCTGCGAAAAATTCTTGGCCCAATCCAAAACGGAGTTTGGAGGAAGAGGACAAGCTGCGAGATTGAAGAGCTGGTGGCGGATCCCAATATCATCGGCGAAATAAAGGGTCACAAATTTCGCTGGCTCGGCAACCTGATGCGAATGGGGGAGGATCGCGCCGTTATGCGGGCATACATGTGACGACCGTCTGGGCGACGGCGGGTTGGCTGTCCTAGGTATCGCTGGGATGACAAACTCAAACTCAAACTCAAATAACTTTATTCAAATAGACTGTATCAGTACTTTCAAATCGTCAAATTTACAGCAAAATATACTAAATAATAGACATAAATACCATAATAATAAGGATATGTAAACAAACAGTATACAGACATAATGCGACTCTACCACCGCGTCGGAGTTGTTTCTTGCTGAGAAGACCCGGCGAGAAACTCAGCAGTTACTCTTTTGAACTTGTTTTGGGTTTACAACAGGCGTTAGTAAAGTACAAGCAGTGTGTCATTTTGATACAAATAAACCTAAAAGGATATAAAACAAAGAGAAAAAACCAACCATAAAAGAATATAATAACAAGAATTCATTTAAACAATTCAAAAACAAAAATTGTTAGTCAGTACATACATACTAGGTACCTATAAACTCTTACAATAAAACATCTGTTACAATAGAGCTATTTAATCCCGCATCGAGCAGAGCGCTTATACCTAGGCATTTTTATCTATAAGGTAGTATTTTGTAGTATAATAGCCCTTTTTTAATAAAGCTGTTTTGATGTGATTTTTGAATCAATGTAAAGGTAACTCACAAATTGTTTTTGGAATTTTGTTGTAATAATGTATACCTTACCCCATAAAGGATCCTAAAACTTTTTGTAACCTAAAGAGTGGAAGTGCAATTTTATCCTTATTCCTAGTATTTCTGCAATGTATGTCACTGTGTTTAGCATAGAGACCAATATTTTTTCTGACCAAAACAATGCAATTGTAAATGTATTGTGACGCTACAGTGAGGATACCAATTTCCTTAAAAATCTCCCTAAGTGAAGCCCGTGCACGAAGCTTATAGATGGATTTGATAGCTCGCTTCTGGAGGATAAAGATGGTTTGTATATCCGCCGCTTGACCCCAAAGTACAATGCCGTAAGACATTACACTATGGAAATAACTAAAATAAACTGAACGAGCAGTATCAACATCTGTTAATAACCTAATTTTTCTCACTGCAAATGCAGCCGAACTAAGTCTGCCTGAGAGAGCTGTTATATGAGGGTTCCATTGCAGTTTTGAATCCAGTGTGATTCCAAGAAAAACTGTTGTATCTACAAGCTTCATAGTATTACCATCAATTTTTAGACTAATGGGGTTATCTTTAACATTAGGCAACTTAAAATTAATACATTTAGTCTTTTTTGCATTAAGCTGTAGATTATTTACTGTGAACCATTGTAAAACCTTTGAAAGTGCGTCATTAACATCATCAAAAAGGTTTTTTATTTCTGTCAGTTTTAAAAACTAAAGATGTATCGTCTGCAAACAATACAACATCACAAATATCTTTTAAGTAAAAAGGTAAATCATTTATATATATCAGAAATAGTAATGGACCTAGAATGGATCCTTGAGGGACCCCCATTTTAACTTGTGATCCTGTTGACAGTACACTGTTAACATCAACTTTTTGAGTTCTTAAACTAAGGTACGAAATTACCAAATCTAAAGCATTGTCCCTAACCCCGTAAAAATTAAGCTTGCGTATAAGTGTATCGTGATCAACGCAATCAAAGGCCTTGGACAAGTCACAGAAGACGCCAAGAGCGTTCTGTGAATTCTCCCAAGCCCTAAAGATGTGTTTTAGAAGTGCAATGCCAGCATCAGTAGTAGAACGGCCTCTCGTGAATCCATATTGTTCGTTCACTGTGTAAGAGATTGTTCTCATAAAAATGGCTTAATAGTTGTTCTTGAATGATTTTTTCAAAGATCTTACTTAGAGCTGGTAGGATTGAAACAGGCCTAAAGTTACCTGGGTCTTGTTTGTTGCCTGATTTAAAAAGTGGTACAACCCTACTGTGTTTCATTAAGTTTGGAAAAACACCTTCTTCAACACAATCATTGAATATTACGGCTTAATAAGGGGCAATCACGTCAATTATGTGGCTAACAATTTTGACTGATATACCCCAAAGATCAGCGGTATCTTTTGAATTAATTAATCTGAATGCTTTTATTATATCTAGTGACTCAACATGTTTAAATTTAAAGAATACACTGCAACAAGATACATTATCTTTCAACAAATGTTCCGCTCTAGTTGGTGAGGAATTTATTGAAGCTGTAGTGATTATAGGTATATTACTGAAATACTTATCAAATGCTTCAGCAACAGATGCTCCTGATTGTAAGATGTTATTGTTAATATTAAGAGTGTATGAGGTATCGCGCTGTTTAGCATTACCTGTTTCGTGATTTATGACGTCCCAAGTGGTTTTTATTTTGTTATTGGACTTTGATATTTTATCCCGAATGTGCAATGCCTTGGCTGTAGTGCAGGCTTTTCTGAATATTTTGGAGTAGTTCTTGACATACTCAACAAAAAGTGGATCGAAATTGTATTTTTTCATGCCGTACAACTCATACATCTTACGTCTGCTCCTGTAAATTCCAGGCGTGGCCCATTCACAAAACTTAGATTGAACTCTGCAAGTAACTTGTTTGGTGGGAAAACAAGCATCAAATTCATTTTTAACACAATCAAACAGTCTTTTGTAGACTGCATCAGGGTCACCCTGCTTGTAAGGAATGGAAGATACTTTATGCTTTAAATTAGTTTTAAAACTATTAACGCGATTACCCGTCTTTGGTCTACATGTTATTTTCCTGTAATTAACGCTATTGTTAGTTAAATCTAAAAATGTTATCTTCTGCCCACAATGATCAGACTTTAATTCAGTTACTATTGCCTTTTCAATGGGTACACAGTTGCAAAATACATTATCCAGACAAGTAGATGTTGTGGCTGTTATCCTCGTGGGTTCATGGAATTGATAATCCAGACCAAAGGATTTAAATAGCGACAATAACCTATTGCTTTCAGATGAGTTTACTAGCAAATCTATATTGAAATCACCACACACAATAATGGGTTTAGACTTAGCACTTAACCTACCCAAAGCTTCCTCCATAACTGTCTCAAATCTATCTAAGTTAGTTTTTGGGGGACGGTATACACTTATCACAACAAAGCCCTCTAACTCAACACAAGACAATTCGACAATACGCTCTATGGACAGGCCTACAATGTCAGTGCGATCTTTACATTTCAAACTATTTGCAGTAAAAATTAATGAACCACCATGAATAGTGGTTTTTCTAAAAAACGCGCTTGATAATCTAAAATTATTAAGGACAAAAGACTGATAGTTTTCATCAGTCAGCCAATGTTCAGTAAAACATAAAATATCAATATTTTGGTTTTCCAGCAATAGTTCTATTTCATGGGTCAATGAGGTCATGGAGGACTTGCGCGAGCTCCAGGGCAAAGACTGGCAGGAGGTGGCGCATGATAGACTAAAGTGGCGTATATTAGTGTCGGAGGCCAAGACCCACTTTGGGTCGCTGCACCAACATAGTTAGTTAGTTATAATTTGGTATTTTGCATTAATAAATGTTTTATTGTTTCGAGCTCTCAGCCTTTCGCTATCCGAGTGCTCCTAAAACTTAGCTGTTGCTAATTATGATACTCATTATCACTAACCTTATCTTTCTGGTGTAATCACACTTATAATAATGACCGTCTGAAAATAGTATCCTCTGGTAGCCAAGCATCAAAGCGGAGTATACTACCTACCTTATTTTTTTAATTAGTATACAGTCTTTATGGTTTGCCTTCACGATAACTCGCATAACCAACTCGCAAGAAAATCAATTGCTATTAAACAACTGGAACTTGTGTACGCTAGTTTCTCTAACGCGGACCACAGTCTAAAAGATGTCTCTTCATTTTACACCAAAAATAAAATCTTTATCCGGGTATTAGAGCGCGGCTGCCTTGGGACTGCTATAATTTATCTCACTAATGGTTTTAAAGCTGACATCTGCCCTTTTGAGGAAATCATGAACATTGAACAAAGCCCGGTTTATTTACGCAGTAATAAAAGTGCAATGTATTTGAGGGGAGGAAGTTAATGGCGACGATTTGGAAGATAAATAAGTTAATTGCTTAAGTGCGGAACTTTATCGGTTGGTTGAGTATGATAATTGCAAGATCACTGAAGTTACCTAGCAAATAAACAGTAGAAGCACGGTCATATTATAGATAGAAGTGGCAGTTAGCAAGGTCTATCAAGGTCCTTGGATCTATACACGGTACAAAGAATTGATGGCTGTTAGAGCACCGAAGTTGGATTAGGGAGTTGAAGTCACCCCCATGAGCCATCGTCCTGTCATGGCAGGGGGGTTTAGTACTGGTAGCAGCCGGGAACCTCTGGGTAGCTAAGAGGGATCAGGCGTGGCCGCGGCAGCGCCTAGTTCTGTTCAAACAGGTAGTTACTAAGCCATGACCTTATCTTCATCATGTAATTAGGTTCGCGAACTACAGAGCCATGACGACCGACTTGGTGTAATGGTTAAGAAGTTGGCTACTACACCAGAGGTCGCGGGTTCGATCCCCGCACAGTACAAACATTTGTGTGCATGAACATGTCTGTTTGTACTGGTCTGGGTGTCTCCTATGTATAATAAGTATGTATTTACAAAAGAAAATGTATTTAAGTATGTTTATCCGTTGTCTAGTAACCCATAACACAAGTTTTAATTAGCTTACTTTGGGGCTAGATGGCGCTGTGTGGAATAATGTCCAGGGATATTTATTATTTATTATTTTATTTATTTATTATTTCAACGCTAATTCTCTGGAAATATTATTACCATTCACTATGCCGCGGCAAAGTTCATTGAAAACGACTAAAGAACCGTTCCCCTATCGGATCCAACCGGTTCCGTTAAGTCGTAATAATTACAAGATAATTCGGTGCTACACGATAAACCGTGGCTTCATTTGAAACTTAATCCGAGGATTAAATTTCGGGAGTGCGTTGTGCTAAAACTTTACGTCGACGAGATAAAGTGCTAAGGCATAAACGTCCTGCAGAAGGGTCACTTTTTATACATTCTCAGTAGTCTGCCTTATGCGTGAAAACTTTGCACGCATAAGACTGGTCCATACTGGCTTCAATCCTTAGTGCATCGACATGCCACTGTTCGTAGAGATTGACACAGGTACGCTAACATGAGTATCCTATGGTAGTCCCTTTCTTCTTCGAAAATTGTTAGTCCGAAATTCAAAATCCCTAACGCGTTTGCTATAATCATCACTATCCATAATGTTCGAATATACGAAATATTATCATGCCTAATTGTCTTTAATTCTAATGCTTTTGTGTCATAACATCGGTTGCTATAATAATGAGATATCTTAATTTTTCTTGCTATAAAGTCACATGTCATAAGTGTTAAATTGTATAATGTATGTTAGTCCGAATGTCAGTAAGTAAGGGTTATTTTTTTTATGACCAACCGGAAATCCTGCGAGTGTCAGTAGGTGAGGGTTATTTTTTTTATGACCACCCGGAAATCCTGCGAGTATCAGTAGGTTAGAGTTTTTTTTTTTATGACCACCCGGAAATCCTACGAGTGTCAGTAGGTTAGGGTTATTTTTTTTTATGACCACCCGGAAATCCGCGAGTGTCAGTAGCTGAGGGTTATTTTTTTTATGACCACCCGGAAATACTTCAGGTGTCAGTCGGGTGTCAATATTTAGATTAGGGGCTGTTAAATTATGACACATTACGTTAGGACTTATTAATGTTATAGAAAATCCTTTTATTTCTTTGAAACATTATAGATTGTAATATTTATAGCAAAAAATTTTTGGACAAATTATATTTAGGGATTTCGATTTTAGGGCAAGTGATATTATGAGACATTGAGTTAGGGCTAATTATCATTCGGACAAATGATGATTAGGTCACAAAACATTATGGCATGTCAGATTATGGATAAAAATTGTATGAGACAAAATAGAGAACCGTATCCTATCCATAAGATTCCAGTAGTAATGTTTCGTGATTGTATTTCATGAAAATAGTTGCACAATTGTCCACAGGCTACTTCCTGTGGAACAGACTAATTAATTGATTGGAAAGTTGACGGGTTTTTTAAACTATGCATTAAACAGCATGAGTGAAGACCAGTGGCGTGCATTGCATATAGGCATATAAGCAGTGCCTACCTCGCAAAATCGAAAAAATCACCATTAAATTTTAGTATCTGTGCCCCGCAATTATTATTATAAGCTCACTAAATTATCACTATTTATCACACTTAATTTTTATTATAACAGAAACTTCCTTCATAAAAAACGCGCGGTGCGCGACCAGTAGGCAGTCACCCGACGGCCTACTTGATTCCTATAGAATTTACTATCATTGGCATTAATAATTCCTCGTCAAATTAATACGACGAAATAAAAATGATGTACTTCCCACGCGTAATGCTATGACGTTCGACCTTCCCAATTTATCACCCTTATGTAGGCATGCTTACTCAAATAACCGGCCGAATGTGAATGTCAGAAATTTTATGTCTGTAATTTGGTCGTGTGAAGCAAGAAAGCGATAGATAATTTACTGCGCGGGGGTGCGACAAGAAGAGAGTATAGGTAGCGCAATGACCGTTCGCTCGCGCTGATTTGTTTTGTTTCGGGAAAGCGCGCGCCAATTTTTTACGTGTTGTTTGTTTGTAGTTATTTTAGTGTGGCTAAGTTAGAATTAATTGCTGTTCATGTTACTGTGTATGAATGAGTGTAATGGATAACCTAAACTGCTTAGTGTGTGGCAATCAATCGCTTTGCTTAAATAAATTGCGGTCAAATCCTTTCGGATCGTTTTCATGTCGATGAAGTAAAAAATGTTGCATTTCCAAGACCGACACCAAATCTAAATTTAACGCAAGAAAAAGGTAAAGTCGTTAGGCATTTTAATGTGAAGTATCTACTATAATACTGGTTAATCACTATTCACATGGTTAACTGGCTGTTGCCATTCAAATTTGTTATTCTGTTTACCGTGTCTACTGTTTTCCACAACAAAAACTGTCTGGAATGATACTGGTTACGCTGACTTGAACAATTTTACAAATCTTGCAAAAAAACATAACCAATCAGAAAAACATATTCAGGCATGCATGGCTATGATATCTTTTGGGAAAAATCGTGTAGAATTGAGCGTCATAGCGCCTAGACTAGACACCACGCGGCCTTTAGTGCCTACCAATTCTGAAAAGCAATGCACGCCACTGGTGAAGACCTCTAACCGCATCCATTATTTACTACGGTTGAGTTGATTTCCTAAACGCCTGTTACAACAGGCAAAATAAAATTGACAGATGTAAATATTAATGGGACATTTGCAGTAACTGTACGTCTATTACGAGTTGCCACTTGAAATTTACGTAAACGTAAACGTAAATTTTAAGTGGCAACTCATGGTAGACGTACTGGTTTCCAAAACAGAAAGCCTAATTCGAGATTAGATCATCAGATACTACGTCTGATGCGCTAATCTGAATCTGTGATCTTTAGTCACTTTAGTTGCTTAATGATCTCATCCACCCTTCTGTGGGCCGTTGTTCTTTGCGCTCGGTGTAATAGGAGATGGGTGGGTATTATCGCTGCAGCAATGATCCTCTTATCTAGTTCGCCGCGATATTTAGCTATTTATCGTCGTTCTCGAAGTACAACTTTGCTACGGGCGGCGCGGTGTGGGCTTCGCTCTGCATTTATCATGTTCGCTCTGAGTTTCAATGCATTTAGATATTAGCATTCTCGTGTACGTGGGCAATTAAATTCGGAGTGGATTTTACAAGTTATTCTTTGTCAGAAGTTAAAACCAGAAAAAACTATGTTTCGTATTGTAGGAACGGCTGCTGTGATCACCAATATAACATAATTTTGGCTGAAGTAAATTATTTATTGAAGTGATAAGGTAAATTAAGCTCAGATACAACGGGTAATGACCAAGTAGAAAAAAAATTACAATAAAGAGCGGTCTTATTATAAATCTTGCTATACTAGTTGTCCAGGGTTTTCGTTTGGTCACAGATTCTAGTTCTACTTACTTGATGAATTCACACTGAAGCTCAGGTTTGTCCACTTTTACTATAGTCAAAGGTTCCGGTTGGCGCGGACACCGAGTCACGTGCCTCAGTCTGTAGGCTCTCATCCATTTGTAGCGCCCAAGACGAGGCGCACATTTATAATTCCTCGAAGCGCACAATTAATGTGCGCTTCGTCGAAAGATCAAAAATATTTTTAATAAATCCTCGAAGCGCAATCAAGGTCGGAGTGTGGATGGTGATGTGCAACTAACAAAAAACATCGATAACAAATAGTGGAAATTATTTGAATATTACCCATGTATATATTACGGGCTACTTGATTAACTGGGCAAATGCATTGGTCAATTTGATAAATTAAATACTTTGGCCGGTCCAATGACAAACTACTCGTGGGCAGTTTTATAAATCAAAGTTTGAGATAGTTGTATTTATTACTTTTACCGGGCATTATAAATAACTTCCCAGTCAGAATCGTCCTTTGACATAATTCTAATTTGGTTGGGATGAAATAAAATCGACTCGTATGATTTCGTTATCAAAATATCTTTCCTTTAGTGATAATATCAAAGTATGAAACGGCATACAGAAAATGAGGCCAGTTCGCCTTTGGTTCATATCAGCCGAACATGGTCGTCGCTTGAACCAATGAATGAATGAATAAATGATATATTACATAGAATATGGTACAATAATATGATGTTAGGTCAAATTGGTATTGGCGCAGCATATTCTACCTCTTTACAGGCATAGAAATGTTACAATATCATAGAAAATAAAATACAATTAGAGTTAAAATGTGAAAATAATCCTATACAATATTTCAATCAAAGCTTCTAAGGTCAAATATGGAATATATTAATTAATTTGTTATGATCTAGAAACTCACTAATGGAATAAAAACAATTCCCGATTAAAAATCTGAGATCCAAATTGCTTTCCATTCAGTGCGCGCAAGTATTCGGGCAAAGCATTAAAAACCTTGATTGCCATACAGTGTACATTTTTTTGAACCAAAGCTATGTTTTGAATCACCTATTTCGAGTCTATTCTTTGGTCTAGGACGTAATTCCTTTGAATATTCCCTTTTAACCTCTTTAAACATTTTGGATTTTTAACAAATATGCAAATTTGCTTAATGTACAAAGATGGCAATGTCAACAATTTGCGTTCTTTAAATAACGGTCTACATGAATCCAGGTAATAAGCTCCAAACAAAGATCTCAGACACCTTTTTTGGACTCTAAATAGAAGTTCCATATTTGTACAGTTACCCCATATCATGACGCTGTATTGCAACATGGACGCTACTACGCTCTGTAGAGGAGATTTCCCTGAGTCGTCTAAGGGCGAATGAAAATCTGCTTAATTTATCACAAACATAACTAAGGTGACTTTCAGTTACAATTCTCGTCGACATTTATACCCAAAAACTTTGTTTCACTTGTAAATTCAATTTTTTTACCTTTATGTGATATATTCAATGGCATTCTATTTGTGCGGTGTGTCCCAAACTGTATAGGTTTTGTTTTATCTACATTAACTTTTAAATGATTAGCAGACATCCAGTCTATGACATTTTTAATTGCTAGGTTTATTTTATTTTCATAATTATTAGAATTTTTATGTTGTGAATTATCTTTTATTAATACTGTCGTATCATCCGCAAACAAGATTGTCTCATGATGGGTGGCACTTGGCAGGTCATTAATATATAATACAAACAAAATAGGACCAAGTAGAGATTCTTGCGGTACTCCATAACTAATGGCTCTATAATTAGACCGGTATGTAGTTCTACTATAACTATTACTAACATTGTTAGAAGTTCTACTAATGTGAACAGATTGATATCTGTTCTGAAGATAACTAACAAACCAGTCATTAGCCACTCCTCGAATGCCATATTTGTAGAGTTTTTCGATAAGTCCTTTGTGGTCCACAAAATCGAAGGCCTTACTGATATCGAAGAAAAGAGCTACAATAGGTGATCTCTCATTGATTGAGTTCATAATGGATCGTATTAATATATAGATGGCAGAGGTTGTGTTTTTATTTTTCCTAAAGTCATATTGCTGATCTTTAACTATCCCGATTTTTTCAATAAAAGAGCTTAGACGAGAATGAACCGCCCTCTCAAATATTTTTGCCAATATTGGTATAAGTGATACAGGACGGTAGTTGTTAGGATTGGTTCGTTCACCTTTTTTGAATAGTGGCTTTACTACGGTGTATATTAATTTATCTGGATAAATACCTTGACTAAATGAAAGGTTTATAATGTAACACATAACAGCTGCTTTAAATTGACTAGTCCTTTTAATGGCTTTCGTAGGCAGCTCATAATATCCTACAGCATTTGTATTTTTTAGGGATAGTATGATTTGTAGTACCTCTTCTGGTGTGGTAGGATATAAGAAAAAAGAGGCGCTATAATTATCGAAGTCTATCTTCTGCGCTAATTCTGCTCTCTTATTCTCGTTTATAACTTCAATGAAGAAATCATTAAATAAATTTGCTATGTCATATGGATTTTTAATTTCGTCACTATTTAAAACAATATTTTTAATCTCATCATGTTGGGAGTCTTTTATATTAGTATTTATGACTTTCCACACAGCTTTACTTTTATTTTTGGCTTTTAATATCTCCATATTATTACCTCTCCTTTGTGAAGCTTTGATGCATCGCTTTGATAGTCTTGAGTAATTTTTGTACTGGATTTTTAAATTACCTTTATTATTCTTGTCTGTGGTCCTTTCATGTAGAGTTTTCTTTTCTCTAAACATGTTGTTTTAATACCTGAAGTAATCCATCTAAGTTTATTCTTCTTCGGAGTAATTTTAACAGTAGGTTTAGGGAAGCAAATGAAATGAAATGAAATGGAATGAAATGAAATGAAATCAAATGATAATTTATTTGTTACGAATCGTAGGTAATTAAAGGTGGTAAATATTTTACAATCCGCTCCGCACCTTAAAGGTATACGAATATTCCTTTAGACAAATAAAGCTACATATCATAATTAAGGACTTAATTTTCTTACAATATATAGACTTGATTTAACAATATAGAACACTATTTTTCTAACATTCAATAATTACCAACCTAGTCAACTTTATAGTAACATTTCGTTTCTAGAAGACCAGCAAGGATAATTTTAAATTTCTGATTGTCAAGATTTTGAAATGATGCTGGAAGTTTATTAAACAGTCTCGATGCCATGCCAATCAAACTTTTTTCCATTAATGCTGTCCTACATATAGTTTTTTCTATGGCAGGTTTTCTAAGACGGAGGCTGATACCTATAACTGGCTTCACTTTTTTAAACAATTGTGGATTACATTTCACAAAAATACAAAGTTCCAAAATATATAAACATGGAAATGTCAATAATTTCAGAGATTTGAAATAGGGTACGCAACTGTCAGTGGATTAGAGATTGCGTATGGACCTAACGCACCTTTTCTGTGCTCTAAATATTATTTCCCTATATGATGAGTTGCCCCAAAATATTATTCCATACCGTAGAGTTGACATGACGAATCCATGATACGCTGTTATTACTGTCTCTCTGCTAGAGATTTTTGTTAACTTATATAATGCGTAGGAGAACCTGTACAATCTTTTGCAAACTTCGATTGAATGAGTGTCCCACTTCATATTACTGTCTATGTGGACTCCGAAAAATTTGATCGAATTAACACTTTCAATAACTGAAGACTTATAATTAGTAACTATTTTACACTGACTATACCTCTGGGAAAAATGCATTACTTTAGTTTTGTTTAAGTTCAGATTTAAATTATTAGATTTCATCCACGTTTTTATATTACTTAAAGTATTGTTTATTTCAATGCTATAGTCTTGTAAATGGTTCTTTTCGATTATTACAGTACTATCATCTGCAAACAGAACTATTGGAAATCTCGAGGCAACAGTCAAATCATCAGGCAACAATCAATCAATCAGGAACAGTAAAGGTCCCAGAACACTGCCTTGTGGGACTCCGAATTTGACATGCTTTCCTTGGGATCTATACCGCTCCATTTGATTGGATCTCACAGATATTTGGTTTAATTCTACGTATTGAATTCTACCCTCCAAGTAAGATTTTATAATAAAAGATTATAAAACATGAGTAATGTTTCATGATATTGAGAGAAAGCTTCGTTTGCATCAGTAATATTAAGTATGTCTCCAAATGTAAGTGTAGATGTGTATCTGAAAACATGTTGAAATTCTACAAGTGTGTACTTGTAGAATTTCAACATGTTTTCAGATGTTATTATTCGTCTCTCTTCAAACCACTGATATATAACCTTTTTTATAGCCATGTTAATTTGCAATGTTTGACCTGTATGATCAGATAAAGCTAGGTTCATAAACTGTACCTATTGCTAATTGAATATTGCTAATCATATGGTCGATACAGCTTACCTGTCTAGTTGGAGTTGTGATGTGGAATTTCATGTTGTAATAGTTAAGGACGGTAGTTAGTCTGTTACTATATGCATTTTGTTTTTCAGTGTCAATATTTCAATGTACGCATAAGACTAGCCTTTTCCCGCGCTGTTTGAATAGCTTTCTAAGCAAAGACTCTAGCCTATCAAAAAACATTTCCATGTCTGAGTTTGGTGTCCGATAAATACAAACTATAGTTAAATTATTATGAGTTAATTTAATACCGGCACACTCAAAACTTTTGTAAGTTGCGAATTCACCTAAATTGATGCTTACACAATTTATGTCCCTACTTATAAGTATACAAACTCCTCCTCTTCTTTCGTTAGGCCTACAATAGTATGATACAGGGCTAAAGTCGTCAATTTTTATGTTCTGTACATCTCCAGACTTCAAAAATGATTCGGTTACACATACGATGTCAATGAGTTTATCATCTTTATAAAATTCGTGAAGTGTTAGTCTTGCTTATTTAATAGCCCCGCAAAATTCTGGTGTAAAATTACAACTTTATTAATCTCTTTCTTGTTACGGCAATTCACGGAATCGCGAGTAATATCAACATTCCTATGCAGTGAATCGAATTTGGTAGTCACGAAAAAAGTTACTACTCGTAACGTCAACCTGCTCTTCTTGTAAAGAAGTGGACTCCAAGGAATTAAGAGTTTCCGAAACGAGTTCAATTACTGTACCAGTCTGAGTAGGTACCTATATCCCTGGATGTATTACATTTATCTTTTTTTTGTATTTGGTAATTCAAAGTGTGGGTCCTGCGATATTATAGCCTTAAGACTTCCTGCAACACATTACGACATAAATTAACAGTATATACATTATATCTGGGTATAAATCTCGAGTAATTCATATTTAGGAACACAGTATTTTTGAAGTTAATGTACCTCAACTCCTGATTAAGTTTACATACATTTAGATGCTCATTAAATGAGGTTTCACATATAATGACATTCGTATTAGGTACAGATGATAACCATGATGGAAGTACATAACGAATCGCAAAAAGATTCGAATCGTTCCTAAATCCTAAAACTATAACGTAATCATTTTCAGTCAATGAACACATCTCGTTTCTACATGATCCTATAATATCTAACAGAGAAGCTCCCGATTTCCAGAAGCAGAAGACCTCATATTTATGACCAAGTAGTTCCTGCAGAATCGGTTGGACGTGTTTGTCTTGCTGATCAGCTAATACTATTACCCTGCCTTTATTCTGTTCTTCTACGCAGTTACTGAGTTGTGCAGGAAATTTTCCGTTTATCTTTTGATTCTGCATATACTCAACCGGCTCCAACCTGACACTACGCTTGTGATTTATTTGTAGGTTGTTCTTCCCTAGTATTAGATTTTGGTTGTTATGTAATTGGTGAATCGTTTACCCTCCCTTTATATCATCGTTACCAACATCGAATGGTTTGTTCAAATTACATGCTCTATCATTCACACATTGTTTTCCATGTGGTGAAGCTTTCGACGACGGTGTTGGTGGTGTTGACGCCACTTTGCAGAGTGGTGTTAGTTGATTAATTTTCGATTGATATCCTTTAACTTGTTTCTCCAATGTAAACTTATCAAACAAAAGCGATTCTATTTCTTTGTGCGCAGAAGCTAATTCTGTTTTCATCTTAAATAGCATAATTTTTAGTTCTTTAGGTTGATCTAGATTAGATGTATTTAATTCCGAACAGCTTTTATGTAGTGTGCGGTTAGTACATTGTAACTGTTGTTCTATTTCTGTATCCTCATCTTCTGATAGTGGCCCGAACGAATTGTTTGTGGGAACGTTTATTATGAGTTTCTCTTGTAAGGCGGCAGGACCTTGAAGTGGCATCGATTCACTTTGGGGCGAGTCTCCAGTAATTGTATTTTCTATTTCTGACTGTAATTTAGTGCTGTCCAAAGTGATATTAGTATGATGCTCTTGGGGTACTTTGGGTGAAGCAATTTTAGACATTTGCGCTTGTTTCTTTCTCGTAGTGACCGTAGAATGTCTTTTTTTTACCTTAACTGTGCATTCCTTACACTTCCAACCTTTTTTTGCATTTGGGTTCAAGCAAAATAGTTTCTCCGAATAGCCCATACAATCATACTCATAATGGGTTTTGCAGTTTATACATAGTAAAGTGCCTTTCTAGTTAACTTTCTGTTTGCATTTGTGGCACATAACTAGCGACATCTTGTGTCCGCTGGTTGTACCATTATTATTCATAGACATTATATTTTTACAGCTTTATTATTACAGCTTGAATAACTTCTATCGATATCATTTACTGTAAATCTTGCATGCCCTTCCTTCTATGTTTAGCCATATGTGCGCTTCGAGGAATGAAGTTGAAATAGTTTTAATCTATTGACGAAGCGCACATCAATAGTGCTCTTTGAGGAATAATAAATGTGCGCCTCGTCTTGTGCGCTCCAAATTTGTGCGCTTCGAGGAATACCTCTTTGTATGTCAGTCTCGGTCTGGCGCCCATAATATAAAATGAAATGAAAAATTTATTTCTTCATATCTAAACTAATATTATAAAGAGGAATGATTTGTTAAATTGTGTCGAATAGGCTCCGAAACTACTGGACTGATTTTTAAAATTCTTACTCCAATATAAAGCTACATTAGTATGGAGTGACATTAGGCTAAATGTTTTTAGTTTAGGGTATTTTTTTAACAAATAAACCATTTATTTGTGAATCACAGGTGATACAGATCTTAAAAATATACATCGTTTTTTACTGCGTTCTGCTCTAGAGCGTACAAAATTCAAATTGAAAAACATTAGTAATTAGGTTAAATCATATTAAATTAGATAAATAACAAATTAAAAAACATCACACAACCATAACCATATTTATTATATATTCAATTTCATTAGCTTAAAAAGTAAAGAAAAAACAAGATAAGGCGCTGTCAAATCAGAGCCACTGAAGTTTATCATTTAAGAAGTCGGTAACACTGTAGTAGGATCTGTCTAATAGCATGTTCTTTAAGCTGAGTTTGTATTGCATTAAATTATCTATTTGCATTATGCTATGAGGCAATTAATTATAGATTTTTGGGGCTATTTTGACGAAAACGACAGTCTACGCGGGCGAAGCCTCTGACGGACAGCAAGTAGACTTATAAAAAAGTACTTATGTATACTTTTGAGGGTTGCCTGAAAGAGATCACTACTAGCGATAAGGCCGCCTAAAAGTACTACACTAAGTTTTTAGATTTTAAGTGTTTTTGTAATTGTTATCTTCTTTGTCGTACAATAAAGCATTTTCATCTTATCTTATCTTATGACAAGTCAAACAAATTATTACTAGCAAATTAACACTAAATAAAAATAAAAGTAAGTAAAATAATACTCTGGTGCTAACATTATGTAAATCTACCACCGGTTCGGAGGTTGTTTCCGATCGAGAAAGGCGTAGTAACAAAGTATCTCCTGTATCCCACACGCTGGCAGTCAGGTGGTAGTAGCGGCTGGTGAAAACCAGTAGCTATTCGGAACAGTTACACACGAGCAATACGAGTACCCCAGTTTAAATGTTTTAATAGTAGGCATGTCCAAAGGCAAACAAAACCGCACAAACTTGTAGTATTACTATTATCATAAAGAAACGATTTCGCCAGTGCAGCATAAAGTTTTTTCTTGAAAAATATTATCACATGTAACACACAGGACCACTCCCTGGGGGGGTAAAAAATATAAAAATCGCTAGGACCGCGGACGGTCCGTTATAAATGGGTGGTAATTAGGACGCCTACAACCCCGCTGTGAGCTGGTCGCACACTGGGAGCATTAATCAAATCGATGTGCATTTATGTGTTAGATACTTTTAATGTGTTTGGTTGTCATAGGCCTGGCAAGTGGAACTGTTGTAGTTTATTTATTTATTTTTTATTGCACGACGAAAAGTATAATATAGTAGTTTTGATGAACGAAACATTCAGGAGACCAAACTAGACAGTTGCAGCTACTAATTTTAAAATGAACACTAAATTGATGTTTTAACCAAGTGGCAGTAACAGTGACGGGTTCTTCTGAAATAGATTTTTAAATTATCCATTAAAGTTACCATCTAGAATACAAATCAAGAGTTCAGGGATAAGTAGACGACACGGTTGGCGCAGTGCGCTGTGGCACGGTTTTACGCCTTGACTTGCGTGGTGTCCCGGGTTCGATTCCCGGTCGGGTCAATTCAGGAAATTATCTTTTCTGAATTGATTCGGGTCTGGGTGTGCTGGGTGACGCCCCTGGCTTAATTCCCTGTCTGGTACCGCGTAACACAAGGATATTAATCCTTTTTTTCGAGACCATGACAAGTGGTGTGTGGTCTGGCGCATATATATATAGTAGCCAACACCAACCAAGTAGATCACAGCAGAAATATTTTTTGGCTGCTTAAAATTTTCAAAGTATTAGTTATTTCCAGTAGTGATACTTCCTAAGTCGCGGAACGTGAGTTCAATCATTGACAGGGAACATTTACGTGGAACATATTTAAAAAAAAATGTCTTGGTGTTATAATCAAGTTTGAACGTAGGATTATCTATGTGTATCAATCTAGAATAACAAGCTCTTCTTAGCTTGATGTTAGGCGACCAACGCCCGAATCCAGGAAAGATCTCGTCCATTGAAACTGCTTTATCCGCGTACCATGGCTACGTGTCGTCGTTGCTTAGCTGTAGTACTCTGTTGTGGGGTAACTCAGTCAATGTAAAAAGAGCTTTTAAAGCGCAGAAGAATTGCGTCAGGGCAGTTTGCCGAGCGCATTTCCTTGATTCCTGTAAACTGCTATTCAGGGAAAATTATTACCATTGCCATATATCTATATAAAGCAAATATGCATTTTTGTAAAACAATACCGACAACTTTATCACTAGAGGTGAACAAAAAAAAAACCTACGAGACATCAGTATACAATTTTGCTCCCCAAAATAAGATTGGAATTGTTTAAGCGCAGTCCTTATTCCATGGCTATTAAAATGTTTAATATTAGGTTGGGAAAAAGTCTTTCTGCATATATAGTATGAACTTGTAATAAAATCTATTCGGCTATACTATATGTATCTGGCTGGTTTGAAGATAATTCTAAATTCAAATTAGGAAAATGTGTGATTTTCATTTGTTTTTCTTACTGTTAAGATGACTGAATCTAATGAAAAATTCGAAACATTTTAAAATATTACTACAAAAAAAGGTAAAAATGCCCGCAAAACAGTTTTGGCGCATTTGAAAAAAAATGGGTACACAAAAAAGCTCGATATTTAGGTACCTCACGAGCTAACTGAAAGAAACCTAATGAACCGTGTACTCATTCGTGATTCTTTATTACAACGTAATGAAACCGAACCATTTTTGAAGAGAAGCGTATAACTGGTGATGAAAAGTGGATCACGTACGACAAGAACGTGCGAAATAGGTCGTGGTCCTTTGGCCGGTCAGGCTTCACAGACTGGCGAAACCCGGGTTAACTAGCAACAAGGTGATGCTGTGTGTGTGGTGGGATTGGAAGGGCATTCTTCATTATGAGCTGTTACCACCAGGCAGGACCATTGATTTTGAACTCTACTGCGAAAAACTGATGAGATTAAAGCAAGAAGCTCAGAGAAAGCGGCAGGAATTTATCAACATAAAGGGTGTGGTTTTTCATTTATATGTCCTGCTTTATTATTGTATGGTGAATTTCATAAACATTGTCAATTAGCATGTACTGTACCCGTATTTGCATGACAAAAAGTCAACATGAGGACTTCAACAAAATTTCCATCCATATATCACCATGTTATAGCAAATAAATAGTTATCTTATCTTATCTTATCGATAATCAAAGTTGAGCAGTCCCTACGTGTGTAGCTGTTCCTTTCATTTCTATTGACATGTGACTGAACAGCATCAATTTGAGGTACGCTCAACTTTTTATTATTGTTTCTGGATACGGGGGTAACGCCCGAATCCACAAACGCCAAACAAAGCTGAGCAGTCCTTACATGTATAGCTGTCCCTTTCATTTCTATTGACATGTGACAGGGCAGCATTAATTTGAGGTGTCCTCAATATTTGATAAGCGTTTGTTGATACGGGGGTAAGTGTCATAATTTTTAGTCTACCTACATCTTTGCCTTATGGCAAAAGTTTATACTTTAAAATTGGTAAGTACAGAAAGATCTTTAAATTATTTTGGAGCGCACATTAACCTTGTAGGGCACTATAATGTAAACATACAATTATAATTTTTATTTCAATACACTAATTACATTAATACAATTGTTATTTATACGAGTACAATAAGAATTGTTGTTGTAAACATGGATGACATACACATGTTAAAATCTAAGTGGGTTGTGTTGTGTTGTCAGTGTATTAATAAGTAGTTCTATTTATTTATTAGTATAATATGATTGATTTATGATCATTGATGTAAAGTAAAAATATTCGCTTGAATACCCGCGCCCGTTGCACTCCCGGCCGTTATTTTACACTTTTTCCTAGCTCTGTTATGTGGTTATAACAGTGAGACTAGGTATGCACACTTTTTGCGAATATCATCCTTTTAGGGGCGTTTTATATACGGTGACAAAAAACGCCCTTACGAGCTTTTGAAATTACTCCTGCATGAGAGGCACTTAGCACATTTGTCCAAATGGCTACAGTAAACTTGATGTGTACTCAAATTTGGACCTTCCAAGCGGTTTTTGCGTTGGCGAGGCGACTTTTTACGCGGCAAATAACACTTTTGGTAGCGATGGCAGATGGACTAAGGTTCCTGAGAGGGTAAGATAAAAAGGAGAAATGTTTGAATTTTTTTTCTGCGCCAGCTTATTTTCCAAATTTCACTATTTATCCAAGTACATGTACATCTCTGTTTATTTTTTCATATAAGGGTTTTTTTATTGAAAACTCAAGTAAATTAATATGAGGGACATCTATTTCCTGTGACGCCTTTTGATTCAAAATACATTTGGCCTTAGACACCAGAACTCGCAACACCTCTCAGTCCTGGGTTATTCTTCGCTGGTAACCTTAAGTCTGTTTTAATCTTTCCCTTGTTCAACACTCCAACGGTACTATTTCTGAGCGGGGACGTCCGGTTGGTCATTCTAAGTACATAACTACGAAAAAAAGAGACTAATTTTCAACAACCACGTATAACAAGTAACACTACTGCCGAGTGCGAGTAGCAGTGAGCGATACAAATGACTTCAAATAGTATGGCATCGAGTCAGCGCCATCTAGCGGCCTTGATGTAAACCCAAAACAAGTTTAAAATAGTAACTGCTGAGTTTCTCGCTGAGTCTTCTCAGCAAGAAACCACTCCGACGCGGTGGTAGAGTCGCATTATGTCTGTATTCTATGTAGTTACAGGGGGACTGGGGATTCATTGGCATCCTTAATAAATAAGAAACTACTCAAGATATACAGTACTGTTCCCAAGTATGAGGCTATTTAATAGGTACAAAATTTCATATTTTAAGCCGTATAAACAATTGCCGAGTATTAAACATGATGTTTATAAAGTTAAAAATATGCAAATTTGTACCTATTAAATAGCCTCATACTTGGGTAAAGAACTGTATATCATGAGCAGGTCCTTATTTTAAGAGAATCCCCAATGAATCCCCAGTCACCCTGTACAATATCCATATTGTTATAGTATTTAAGTCCAATATTTAGTATATTTTGCTTCAAATTTGGCGATTTAAAAGTGCGTACTGTGAAAGTCTATTTAAATAAAAAAATGAGTTTTTATGTTGCCCGAATTCACCGTTAGGTAGCGCTGACTCGATGCCATCCAAATTAACGCGATGGTGCAGTCGTTCGCCTCTCTCACTGCAACTCGCACCCACACGTGCGCACTGAGTTCGGGCGGCCTCGTATCGGCCAGTGGTCAAGCTAGGGCTCATACACACACGTGTAGTAGTAGTGTAGGTACTTGTCACAGCGCGGTTAGTGAAGCTTTGTTTTTTTTTTACTGAAATACGCTCTATGCGCCTAGGATAGGAACCACTGAGTCAGTCATCACAAGAACAAAAGAATAGTGAAAACACAAAAAATAATTATTGAGATACGTAGAAGACTGCCCTGATTCTTACATTTTACTTTTCCTGCGTTATAGGCTGACACAAGCCGTAAAAGAATGTTATTAAGTAGTATTTTGCTGACATAAAAATTCTGTAACCTAAATCTGATTTGTTTTAGGTTTTGCCAAGTGCTGCCAGCAAGCAGATGAAAATGTAATCCGAAATGATCGCGGTCCCGCTCCACGGAATTATTCATATTCGCAGTAATAAGTAAAAACTAACAAAGGGACCGCCGGTCCGCCCAACAAAGGCGCCGCCGCAACGCATCGGGGGAGGCCAAATAAAAGTGTAATGTATAACATTTTTAATTTTGATACACTTACTCGTAAATCAATTTTGAGTGGCTGCCGGCTTAGTTGGACTCGTACTGACTAAAACGCCGCAGTACTCGACCTCGGAACTTTAAGGGTGAAACTTCTAAAGGTTTGGCCCTACCACCAGGGCTGGCAAAGAAAGTTCAATAGCGGGAAATGTCATGAAATAAGGAACGCCCGTGCAGTGGAAGCCGTGCGAAGCGAAGACGCCACAGGACTTGCAATCACGAGCCACCCACTGCTCTATCTGCATCTCGCAATGCAGGCCCATATCGCTCCCACCAGGCCGAGATACAGAAAGAAGTACATAACAGCAGCATAGTACTGACTGCCTCAAAAAAGTTGTGCACCTAAATGTGCTCGAGGATAAATAGTTAGAATACAAGTCGGTTTGATTTATAGTTTTCTTTTATTTTACTACTATCAGAATGTAACAGTACATATATCAACAACGTGTGATATGTTAAATATGTTTTTCCACCGATAAAGCACCACAGCCGAAACTACAAATTAATAGTCAATTTATAATTTCAATTACTTGTAATAATAATAATAATCGTTTATTTACAAGAATATGGTAAATTACAATTAGTCTTAATCTAAGTTTCTCTCCAGCATATTCTACCGAATTGTCGGTGTGCAAATATTATAACGTCCAGTTAAACTATACAATAAAAATTTAAAAATAACACAATTTTACAAAACAGGTCAAAATTACAAGAAATCTTCAAAATAATTACTTAAACGATTAGGCGTATTACTGGATGTCAAATTTTATCATTGTCAGTATATGCGCAAATTTTATTCGTTCCTTCTTATTCTCAGATCTATCCATTGAAAATAATTATAACCAACATTTTCCATTACAAAGGCTACTTTTAGTCCTCAAATTCATCTTAAACTAAATGTCCCACCGAACACGCTATGCAAAATAATCGCCTTTATTAAAACTAAAATATATTCCGAGCAGCCTCTTGGATGTAAAGTGCAGCGACGCTATGCACCGCTTCACACAGAACAATGTTCCTACTTTGTAGTCTTATTTATTTGCTGCCACCACTACTAGTGTCTATGAACAAAGTTACTTTGAAAACGGTTTGATGGAGGTACTGCTTTTCTTTGAGAAATATATTCTTGTCTTAGCCAATACGAATTATAAACATAGTTAAAACGAGTCTTTTATTCAGTTTTAAGAGGCCGTCCTTTTACGGCGTAATCGAATTGGGTGAAATTTATTTTCAACCACAAATAGCATTTATAGCATCTTTTTTTTAAATCTTGATTCAAAGGCAGTTATCTCTGTCGTCTTTCGCAACCGTGTCCAGCCTCGTAACATTTCAGCTTAAGTGGCTTTTAACATTTTCATTTTTTTTATAGTGCCCGTCAAGATGACTTCACTCCACCTAATGGAAAGCAGCCGTTAGGTCCAGATATGAGGATGACAAGCACAATAATGCAATGCCATTACTGAGCTGGTCACACTCACATTGAGGGCCTCCCCTGGCACTAGTTAGTGCAGTGCTGATCCCGGAACGCGACCTGACCGAGATAGGTCAGAGTCACTTGGCGGGTTTTACGCAACTGCATGGTGGTAACATCAACCGGCCGACATAATATGTCTCCCACCTGCAGAGCAGATGGTCTGCTGCAGGGCTCCCTTAGTCGCCTCTTACGACACCCACGGGAAGGAGATGGGGCGGTGGAAAGTATTCTTTTAAAGTGCCGCCACCAGCACGGCACAAAACATACATGCTGTGCTTCGTCACGCTTTGTCAAAGTGTAAGCTGTTTCCATTTTTTCTATTTTGGGTTTGATGCTGGCTATATCCTCGTAGTTGCTGGCAACCATTGAGTGCCTCTTTAGCTAGACGACTAGACAAGCAATAAAAATATGAATTCCAATTTTCTTCGGCTACTTAAATTTGACATGAACATAATTGAATTTAAATAAACGGTAAGCATTAACTGACCAAGATACAATCTTACATTATTGGGTGCAAGAGAAAATCTAACACCGATCTAGACGACTTACTAAAATGTAGACCAGTTCTTTGTCACAATTGGCTGCGATACCATCAGACCATCACAGATGCAGACCAGCAGACGCGCCGGCGGCTAATGTGCCGGAAAGATACCGACGCTCGCCTTAAGCCGACCTCAGCACATAAATACTTGTAAGAGACTGCTGCTACAGCGCTGAAAGTAATTGATAAGCGTCGGTTCTTGAGGTGTCTTAATTAGAGTGGAAATTGATTTTACCAAATCTTCATGTCGTTTAATAATGTGAAACACCTATAAGACCTAAAAAGGGACAATTAACACTATACATTGCGGGGTCACGATGTCGAAAAGGACACGGATTTCTGATAGCTAATGCCGGCCGTGACCTGATAAGCTCAGACGCTGCTTACTAGTGTCATGATTCTATTACTAAACTGGGGTAGTTTTAGATATATTTGGGCATCATTATTATTAAAAGGTAGTTTCATTGACTACTGGCCACCCTGGTGTCGTACTTGCCCCTCTTTGGAGTATTCACGAGTAACAATTTACTGCTTAATGCTAAGAAGACCAAATGTATCAAATTTTCTATGTCCAATGTAAGACAGGTCGATACCATTATAAACATGAATATCGAGCTATTAGAGATTGCGAATTCCACTGTATTTCTAGGAATTACTCTCGATTCCAAGTTACAGTGGGGTCCGCATATTTCTGCTCTGGCAGGAAGACTTAGTTCGGTAGATTATGCTGTTAGAAAAATAAGGCTCCTGACTGATTTATTTATTTATTCATTCAAAACACTTGCATGCTTACAGACTAAGTCCAAGGTGCTTACAAGTTTAATATACAAATTAAGGAATCAAAATTATTATATAGAATAGTACAAAAAAAAAATATTACATATTGAAATGAGAATGAATGTCAAGATATAAAATTGTCAGAATAAAAAGGTCAATAAAATGTTAAAATTATAAAAAGCAAACACAGCACAAACAAATAAAGTCATAGATTAACAATGAGAAACAAATGAAAAAAGAAACAGTCAAATTACAAAGAGATACAACTAACAAAGGTCAAAACAATTAGGCACAATAATCATCAAAATCAAACAAATAAAATACTAGAGATGCGTGTCATTTAAAAAAATACAAAATTGATTAAATATGTGGCCCAGCTTGTCGGCGGCTGATATCGCAACCGCAAGATTAGTGTACTTCAGTTATTTTTACAGTGTTATGTCGTATGGTCTACAGTTGTGGGGCTCGGCAGCGGATCTTAACACCATCTTTGTTCTTCAAAAAAGAGCCATCCGCTCCATTTACAACGTTAGACCACGCGACTCGCTGCGTGAAGTATTCAAAGAGATTGATATTTTAACTGTGTACTCTCAATTTATTTATGATAATGTAGTATATGTCCGTAAAAACTTGCATCTCTTCAAAAAACAGTGATGTTCATAAACTCAATACCAGAAATAAAAATAAGCTCGTAACTCCCTGTCGAAGACTGCATAAATCATTTGTTGGTCAATGTGTAAAATATTTTAATAAGATTCCGCAAACACTTGTTGAACTGCCTCTTCACAAGTTTAAGTCATAAATTAAAGCTAAGTTAATGAAGCGAGGTTATTATAGTGTTGAGAATTTCTTAAATGATAAGAATTTGTGGTCATCTTAGGTGTAATCTGCTCCTCAGCACACTTTTTTGTTATGACTTTACTCTGTCAATTAAATTTTTGTGTATAAACAAGATTGAAAAGAGTAACCATCGAGTTTCTTGCCGGAGTCTTCTCGATCGGAAACAACCTCTAAACCGGTGGTAGAGTCACATTATATTTAATTATGATAATAACTATCATAGTATTATTTTATGTAAGTTTCTTTTTATTCAGTATATTTTTGCTACAATTTTTTTTTTGTATATGACTTGTCATATGTACTTCTTATAAGTCTATATGAATAAAGATATTTTTTACTTTACTTTACTTTACTTTATTAAATGATTCGACGGTGGTGTCGGAGATGGATTCGACGTCAGCTCGTCGCAGTGATGACATCATGCAGGATTGGAATGTACCATCGTCTACGAGTAAAAGTGGATAAAAGTGTAAGCTATATCTGTGCATCGGAGTTGTAAGTACAATACTATTAATTCGTGATGAAATGTATGGGCTGCTGAGTTTCTTGCCGGTTCCTCTCAGCAGAATCTGGGTTCCGAAGTCCGAACCGGTGGTAGATTCACGTCAGTCTAAATATAAATACTATAAAATGGTTGGATAACAATATATTGTTTGAATTCCATTACCCTTTCTGAGGTCTTTTATTACACTGGTAGCCCCAGTTGAGTAAGCGCACGGAGAATGCGGAGAAAACATAATTATTTTGGAGACAAGCGTCTGGCTGAGTGCTAATGAATAGCAGCATAACCACCAATAGCAAGCCGGATGCCCCAGAAAAACTCGTATAGAATATAGTGGGAATTGCGGATGAAAACACTAGGTCGTAGGAGCGGACTATACGTAGTGTCTTTTCCCCGCGGACTTACTGATATTCCATATACACACATCAAAAGTGTCTAGGGATCAAGCATTTTTATGCGGATTTCTTGAGATTGAGATGTGGCTTTGTAATAAATTTATGATTTTATAAATTTATATGGATCCTTTTTGGTTCATTTCATAATTTAAAACAGGAACTGTCAATCAAATTCGAGTAAAAGATGAAAATCAGCTGTCAATATTTTCCCTATAAAAACATACAACGCATTGAAGACATTATTAGTGCTACTGTTTCCCTACTACTGATTAAAACCAACGTTATTATGGAGCGGCGACGTCATTTAAGCAGGGAAGAAATGCTCAGAGCCGTGGGAATGATAGAAGCTGGTTCCCGGCAACGTACTGTGGCTTTAGCTCTGAATACAAGTCAGAGTGTTATCAGTCGACTTTGGACACGTTACCGAAGCACTGGTACCGTGGCTGAGCGCCATGGAGGACGGTATCGCTGCACCACACGGAGACAAGACCGATACATTCAAATCACAACTCGAAGAGCTCCAACAATAACTGCCATGATGTTAGCCGTGAGGCTTCATCACTCTTCAGGGAACTTAATTAGCGACCAAACAGTCAGAAACCGCTTGCATGAAGTGAACCTTCATTCCCGAAGACCGCTAAGGGTACCACCTATAGCAATGCACAATCGTAGGATTCGATATCAATGGGCTCTTGAACACAGAAATTGGGCAGAAGAACAATGGCGTTTCGTGTGTTTTTCTGATGAGTCTCGTTTTGGTATGAGACCGGATACAAGACGTATACGACACTGGAGAACCCCTGGACGCCAACAGCGATTAAAATCCTGCCAGGAAGTCCATCCTTATAGTGGTGGAACCATCATGGTATGAGCGGGTATTTGGATCGGCGGAAGAACTGAGTTGATTTGGATCAGAGGCAACCTCAACGCTCAAATTTATGCTGAGACGATTGTATCAGACGTCATCGTTCCTCTACAAGTGCAAATCGGTCCCTTATTTCAGTTAATGCATGATAATGCACGACCGCACACCGCAAGAGTTGTAAGACAGACTCTCGCCGCAGCTAACATCAATGTCCTGCCCTGGCCTGCTCAGTCGCCAGACTTGAACCCGATTGAGCATGCATGGGATATGCTACAGAGAAGAGCTCTGCCGAATATGGAGGGTATCCAGTCGCAAGAAGACCTTTTTTGTTGTTGCAACGAACATGGGCGGCCATTCCACAGCGTGATTTGGATGAACTCATTTTGAGTGTGCCAAACCGATGTTCTTGTGTTGTTAGTGTTCGCGGTAGAAACACGGATTATTAATTGTTTAAGTTACCCAATAAAATTTGAAAGAAAACTGTTATTTCAGTCTTTTTTTCGAACTTTAATGTTAGTGGTTCAAATGTCAAAAATCCCTTTATTAGGAAAATGGCAAATTTCTTTATTAATGCAAAGGTGACTTGGTTTATCGTTACTGTAGACAAACGAAAACACTTTATTTGATGAATCCTTAGAGAAAATTTTAATTAATATCAATCAGGAGAAAAGACACACCCAGACCCGAGTCAATTCAGAAAAGGACCGGGAATCGAGCCCGGGACACTTAGGAAATCGAGGCGAGAAACCGTGCTACAGCGCACTACGCCAATCGTGAAATAATATTTATATTATAATACTTGTCTATAAAACCATTAATATCAAATCTAACAACACAAAAGGACTTCCCAGCAATTTAAACTGCAGTTATTGCTGCCATGTCTATCGGTGGTATTTTTCTCGGCGAGTCGTCATCCTCGACAATGCGAGTTAGATTCAAAGTGGCACAGCCTCAGAGGCAGAGGTGGGCGGGGTGCATCCGGCAGATAATCACTTCCGGCTCGTTTGAAATATGAAATACACGCTATAACGACTCAACTAGCTATATTTTAAAGTAAGGCGGTTAATAGTCCGGTTGAAACACGAAACGATACTAGAAGTATTTAGTTTAAACCCAACATATGACTATCACACGGAATAGAATTCGATACTCAGTCAAGATAAACATTCACGTGACGATCACAATGTATGCTGTGTCTGGGTGATGGTTACATTTCATTTGATCGACTTTTTTTGTACTAAAGAGGTGAAGTATGTACCTACTTACGTACATTCTCAAGCCCGTAAGAGTCTGTTAGTCGAAATGGAAAAACCCCAACTTCACGAAAAACCTCAGCCAGCTGAATAACTCTGTTATAGCAATTTGGGTTCATGTTGACTAAAAAAAACAGCTATAGGTCATCAGGGTGCGATGACGTGATCAGCTAGGGGATTTAAGTTTCGCCATTGTTTGTTTTTCTGACATAAATTGAAAAACTATTCACCACCAGTACACGCAGAAAACTTTCCTAACTTACCTTCTGATAACGTCCATCCGAATGTGTAACTTTCTAGAATTCGACCTTTTCCTTCAACGAAATACCATCCGAATTAGAAGACTGCAGTTTTCCCACCGATTCATGGAAGGAAAATTTGGAATTTCCAACTGAAGTGGTGGATCAAATGGGAAGGAAAACATTTAGACGGATAGATATACATAGGAATAGCTGAATTTTAGGTCAAACATATAAAAATAGACATCCCAAATGGAGTAGTTAGAGGTAAGTGACTGTAGCCGTCATGGTGAACCGAAAACTCAGAAGCCAACTTTTCACCAATGGTATTAGAACTTAACGTGGTATATGGTGTGCCTAACGTCGGTTATCCGGTTTGATTTGGAAATCGATGTTTACCGTCACATTTAATTTTCAGATAAGTAAATAACGACCGCATAAATTATCACAAAATCATGTTAAATATATATTTTAAGTTATAATTTAGAAATGGTAACATTATTTTTATAAAATCGTATCGGACTAGTCCCTTTCAGGTTTTAAAACTATTTGCAATAAGGAAGCTTATTTCCTAAAGCAAGTCTGTTTAACCAGCATTTTAATGTTTTCTGCCTAATTTATAACTGTAATTTGGTAAATAGTGCTCTAACAAAAATTATCCTTCAAAATAAGTTTCCTATCTTCACCTCAGTGCGCGCCTTTTCCCCCAGTTCGTCTCATAACTACTCAATCAGAAACCTGACTAACCGTATCACAAAAATTTCAATTGAAAGGAACAAATTCCGCTTTCCCCTGAAGACGGAGCAGACGGCCATTCCGGAGTTATTCATCAGCAGAACAGTCACACTTAGAGAAACTATTTAATTATATGACCCTTTCAAGTTTCCGCCCAGTGAATCTTTTGAGTCCAACTTAAAATAGGGGGTATTTCACTGGTGCCCGACGAACGAATTGGATTGTTCCTACTAAGCGCCTATACAGAAATCACTCGCTTGTGAAAAATAATGAATATCCCTTTTTTACATTTTTGACCAGTTAAGGCTCTGAAGGGCCTGAAGGAATGATTGGGCTTGTCAACCTCATATCTGGACCTCACGACCGCTTTCCATCAGGTGGAGTGAGGTCATCTTGACCGGCAATATAAAAAAAAAGGAAAGCAGGTAAACCTTCACAGTTTGCAAAATGGGTCTAGTGATTGCTAAATAAGGTTATGTGAAGCTTGACGTACTGTTATGGTACATAATATTGTAATAAGATTTTTTTTTAATATTGCCCATCAAGATGACCTCCATCTGGTGGAAAGCTGTCGTGAGGTCCAGGCTGACAAGCACAGTTTTAAGGTAAGGTGTAAGGTATTTTGATCTTTTTCTGCAAAAAACTATAATTTGCATCTTCCACTTAATCGCTAAGATAGGTAATGACTTTGGTTCAGCATCACGTGAAAACTACTAGATGAGTGTGAAGAAAATTCGTATAATCGTATTATTGGGTATTTAAGATTGGGTTATTACCATACGTCACCGCTGTCTCCGCTCCCACCTGTGGCAACTGGGAATTTATTTGAAAATATGTCCCAGTTGCCACCGGTGGCTCACCTTGAGCTAGCAACTGAGACTTATGTGTTGATATAAGTGACAAAGTATAGCATTATTGAACATAGTAATTCGATATTTTAAGTGTAGGTCGCCACCTGTTTATAGAAAAAGTTCAAGTTCTCACCTTGAGGTGAGCCACCGGGGGCAACTGTGACATGTTTTTAAATAAATTCCCAGTTGCCACCGGTGGAGGCGGCGCAGCGGTGGCTCATGTAAAGTGCTTTTTTTTAAAAGCTTAGTCCACGGACTAAGTCTCTGGCATGAGCTGGATAACAATACAGTTCATGGTCATAATAATGTACACACGTATCGAGTGGTACAAGAATAGCCCCTCTGTAGCGTCCATAACTGGCTGCAGACTACATCTGAGCGTAAACCATTCTATTTATTTACTACCGGTACGGCATATTCGAGCCGTTGTTCTTTAGAACGACACGAATAAGTAGAGTGAGAAAATACTGATTCAAGAAACTGTTGCTTTGTAGTAGAATATTATAAAAGACTCCGACATCTATAGTACAAACTCCGACGAGCTTGAGATCAGATGCCACTGTAAAAATATTATATTCCAGAGATATTTACATACGCTCACGACTGTATCTCAAACGAGGTAGTAAGGGGCAATTTGACTGGTTGCCGTCATGGTGAACGGAACATTCAGAAGCCCACTTTTAGCTAAGGGTACTAAAAACCAACGTGGCAGGTGGTGAGCCTTCCGCCTTTATCCAGGTTGTTTCGGTTTTCATCGGAGTTATCTATCCGGTGGTGAGTTAGTCACAAATTCAAAAATTAACACAAAGAACGTTTTGGCCAGATTTGATCTCGATACTACACGGGCTCAGGCAAAATGACATTAAAAACAAAACAAAGAAATACGGGGCCATTAAGAGACTTGTGAGAGTGGAAGTGATAGTGGACAAAGGAATTCAATTCAATTCAATCGTTTATTGCGTGGCACATTACAATTTTAGGATGTTGAATATAATAAGGTACTTATACATGTGACGCCCTGTAAGGGCATGGGAAACATAACTCATACTAAGTGATACATTTACATTTAACTTTACTATTAAAATATAATAATGACATCGAAGTATTACGACAACTTGATTTCATGTCTTCGTTGAAACTATCATTAAAAAATTATGTTATGCTATAGTAACCCTTACCTATTAAAAATGTTTTGAATGCTTTAGTGAAGAGTGAAGGCTTTTGTATGTTTTATATTATATGAGGTAAGTTTATATCAATTTTGATTAGCATGGTGGGTGGACTAGACGAAACTAATTTAATTTTGAAAAGGGTGTCTTTAGCTCATTAAATGTTCTGTGATTTCTTCTCATGGTTTATAATGGAGAATTTAGATTAGGGTTTTTTCTTACTTCGCATGACACAAGAATATCGTATAAGTACGAGTTGAGAAGCATATAGCGTGATGTGTTGACGGTCTTTGGGACAGAAGAAGGCTGGGTGAGCATTTGGAAGCAAACTTAGCGTAAGACTACCTTGAACAGAGTGTAAGCACTCTGTTCCAGTGACTCTGAAAAAACGATGTTCAGCAGCAGAACGTTTTGTAGCTGCGAATGATTATTAATGTAGAATTGTAATATTAATGATAAAAAAAAGTTTGACAAACTGTTGTTGCCAGTCCATAAAACGCCCGCTTCTGAATATTTGATACAAGAAGATCGCAAACATAAAAATATCGTAATTACTCGTACACGCACCACTGAGTCTTAAACTAATTTGTGCAGCCCTTACAAATTAATTAATTTAATGAAAGCAAAGTTCGCTAGTTAGGAACCGAGATCAACCCTCACGGCGCGGCGCCCGCTGTAGCATGCAAACCAACGCCCTGGGCCCCGGCGACCACACCCAAGAAAAAACGCCGCAATGAGAGAAGTCTCTCAAATGTATGTTAATTTTATTCCTATCAAGGAAATCTGTTCGTGTTAATGAATCGGATAACGAGAGCAAAAACCGCTTTTTTAATATATTCCCGTTAATTATTCACGTTGTCGCCTGAATTATTGAATTTTAATACAGTAAATTTAATATCGGACCTGTCTTACTTTGCGTAAATTTGGCGTTTTTATTCGAAAAAAGAACGATGTTAATAGATGGTAAAATTAGTATCTTGGGCTGAATGACTAGGAGAAATTACACCACACCTTTGGATAATAAATACCGTTGGCCATGACGGCAGTTGTTCGAAAATGTTATCAACTGTAGTCATTAACCCTTAATTTTATTGTGATAACTTTTAGCAACAATTACTTTGAGTATTACAGCACCAAGTAATATTTTTTTTGTAAATTATACGATTATGTTACGAAGCTTAGTTTATGATAACACTACCAAATCAGTCATCGACTGAGATTTGATGATTTGACATCCCTATTTCTGACAAATGTCAAGATGCCGCCTGGTGGGAACAACAGAGCTGTTCGTTCTATGATTTTATACTACTCGTATTTAAATGCCCTCAAGTGTTCGCGTTTTGTCTAAATGTTATTCTTAATGAATCAAACTAATCATTTTGAGTAATATTTGTCGTAAAAACTAAGTTTACTAAAACATGCAAAGCGTCATTTTTGGTTTGATGCCTTAAAGCAGCATTGCCAAGGACTGAACGAAGCAGTATTCTGATGTAACTAGCTTCCGCTTACGGCTTCGCCCGCCAGGACTACTATTTTATCTACGGGAACCGTGCATTATTCCGGGATGAAGGGTCAATGTGCAGATCCGTATTTTTTACTAATACTTATATATTTAAATGTGTGTTTCTTACTATTTCACGCAAAAACTGCTAAACGGATTCAAATGAAACTTTACAATAAAACAGCTTATACATCAGAATAACACATAGGCTACAATTTATAAAGATTTTATCTTATTTGGCCATAATATATAACGATAACTTTCGGAATAAAAAAAGATAACTTTCGGAATAAAGTTGGAGAAAGGAAGTTTACGCGGGCGAAGACGCAAGCGGAAAGCTAGTGTATTAAACATACGAAAAAGTAACTACCTGTCTACGATTGTGCTTGACCGAAAGCCCAACAATGATTATGATTTTCTTAAACTCTAAAATAAATCTAAAAGTTTTATTTTATTATGTGCCTCCATTTAGAAATTTTGAGAAAAGCAACAGTAGTGTTTCGCGAAAATACCAACTAAATATTTTTTTTATAATTTTTTTTAACTTTATTCAACAGTAACAATCAGGTCCGGATAGATTTTATTGAAAAATTACATCAATTTACGTATTGCTAAAATAAGGGTTAAGGGACCCTAAATATTATTTATTTATATAATATTATATTATTACTATCATAAATAAATAAATAAGTATTTTATTTTTCCTTTTTTTTTTAAAACTTTAGCAAAAAACCGAGTAAGCTAATTTAATTGCAATGTATTTTCAGTGGTTATTATTTATCGTAAATGTAAGGTTTTGTTATTTTTTTAGAATGTTATTTGGTAAAGAATAATGTTGGTGCGAAATACTTTTCAATCTTTTATTAAATGATGAAAATAAAATAGTTTAAAAAGCAGATTATCAACCTCTACCTTTTTCTTCAAAAACTCCGCTGGTCTACTATCACGTGCTAGTATTAAGATAAATGAGCTAAAAAGTGTGTCGTTATAAAACACTGCTGGGAGGTCCGACAAAATTAGGGTCCATAAGTCACTCTAAGCCACCGTCGCGTCAAATGAGACAAGGCGGTCTGGAGCATGGACTTAAATCGAAATAGATTTTTTTCTAATCATATCTAAAAAAAAAAAATTTCCTCAAAGGTTCACACAGTTTTTCTGTAAGACCGATTAAACATAAAACGTAAAAAAACACTACAAAATTAACCGTAGTCGCTACAATTTACTATTACACCAACTAATAATCAAATCTCTCCGATTGTATGAAAACCGTGTTACACGATACTGTGTCGTCACTTGATAGAGAGGACACAGTAACCGATAGACTCTTCAGTAGTAAAAATTCGCCATTTGTCTATCGATTGTAATCTAGCTCTTAAACAGAGGAATGATTAATGCAAATATTTCACATTCGATATCATAATGAAAGAGCGTGGACCAAATTTAGCACCGTTAAAAAAGAGCATTGCATTCTATTTTTTCGTGTCACCTACTCTAATGTATGTCCTTGGTCTGAGGGACCCGCGCGCGCTGCCCGGTTGCGCCATAAATATGCAAAGTTTAGGCGCATTTCTAGACAAATCCGTGTCTATAAGGGATGGGTGTTCGAGTCACAAATTTGGAAGCAGGTGCGTTTAATATGGAATTTAGGCAAATATATTAGCTATCGGTTACAATGTCTACCTGTTACGGTAAATTAAATCGAGGATTTGTAGATTTTCTATAGGTGTATTCATTGTTGGCGGTTTGTCTGCCTGTAGGGCTAAGATGTGTGTCGCAAGAAAAGTTATTACAAGAGTGTACATTTTTGAATGTTTTAGAAGTAATTTGTACAAATGTATCCTATAAAATTGCTAGTGGTTTTCAATTATGCAATTTTTAGAGCATGGATTAAATAACTGTAGCTTGTTATCATTTTTAAGGTTCCGTGCCTCACAGGGATAAAACGGAACCCTTATAAGATCACTTTGTTGTCCATCTGTCTATCTGTCAAGACCCTTTTTCTCAGGAACGCGTAAGCTGAAATTTTTATATCAAATACTCAAGTCTACTGTCCCTTCAAGCTGTGAAAAAACCAAACTTCTGACCTAACGCAATCAAAAGATACAGCCATTTATGCCCCAAATTTTCGCCACTCGCAAGGGAATCAAAACCTACAGGGTACTTTCCGTAAACTCAGAATCTTGAAATTTGGTAAAAAGCAACGTCCTATAGCACAGATAAAGGAAAAATTGCGAAAACCGTAAATTTTTAATTACATCATATAATAAAAATATTTTTAATAAATATACCTACATGTTTGTACGAAACCCTCGGTGCGCGAGTCCGACTCGCACTTGGCCGGTTTTCTAAGTTATATAGGGTAACTTAGCCGGTTTTCGGCCATTTAGGCAAAGGCCCAACTTCATTATGATTTATTTACGTGATAGATATGTAGTAGTTCAAATTATAAATTAGTTTGATACCGTTAGATAACGTAGAATTTTTGGCGTCAGTCTCTGTACTTGTCACTGTCACGCAAAAATTGTAAAAAAACAAGGAATCTGAAAGTAGCCAATTAACCCCTTTTCGGCCAGTAAAGTTAGTTATCGGCCGTTAAATTCACTAGTTTTCGGCCACTACGTGGTAATTTGAAAAATAACTTTTATGGGCTTTAAAATAGGTCTCATTTTTTAATGAAAAACTAAAGAGTTAAAATCAACAAGTTTAATCATAATTTAAACATTTTGGCAACATTTGGGAACTTTATGTATTATGAATACTCACTATTAAGAAGTTATCTCTTATCAATAATCATTATAAAATCTCGTATTTTGAAGAAAAAAATACTATATACCTTATCAACGTTAAAATATATATATTTTTAAATCATATTAATTGCTGAGATCTCAATTCACTTCTTAAATAGAATTTCTTATCCATAATTCTCGTAATTTCTATTAAAGATTTTAAAGAAAACGTTAAAGTTTACTTCTATTTCAAATAATAATACCTAGTAATATCTTTTGACAATAGTAACGTCTTTGTAAGCAGTCTTAAAAAAAATAAACATAAGTCATTCATAGACAAAAACATTAAAAATCTTAATCATATAGAATTAGTATAAAAACACTCAAATATAGTTAAGTGGTCTTCTTCAAAATAATTGTCTTCATCGGTCTCTCCTCTTGTCTTTCCAACAGTCTCTTCTAAGTCACACAACAGTATATTTTCTTCTTCTTCCTCGGACAATTGTCCCACAGTTGCTATGTATTTTCTGTTGTTAACCTTCCTTTCATTATTTTCACTAGTCTTTTTTCCAATCAAAAGATCATTTTCTGTAAACTTTTTTTCAATGGCCTTTCTTTTGTATTCATATTTAATTTCTTCTTTAATATCTACTCTTATTTCTGCAACAGTTTCTTTCAAAGTTGCTTTGTCTGATTGCTCTCCATCATAATTTACCTCGACCTAAAATTACAAACATTTATGTTTATAAAATTAATTATTTTTATATCGTTCAGCACTCTAAATAATTAAATTTACCTTTTTTCCAACAACAGAATTCTTCTCTTTTGGAATATTTCTTGTAACTTTTTTGCCAGTTTCTTTGGTTTTAACATTAATTCCTTTTTCATTTGCATTTATATAAACCCTGTTCTTATTGCGTGTTATTTTAGTAGTCTTTAATATAAAATAATCGCTTATTTTTCTTCTATCAGTCTTTTCATCAGTCATATTCTCAGAAATATTTATTTTGTTTTGTTTTTAGTGTTTTCCTTATCTTCGATTAGTTCGCAGTTGGCATTTTTAACTTGTGTTCTATTTATTCTGACGATTTTCTTTTTTTTAGCTGCCGGTTCCTTCTTTTTTTGTTCTCTTTCTAAATTTCGTTTGTTTTTTTCACTCTCTTTGTCCTGTTTCTTCTTTTCTTTCATGTTGTGATAGTCCCGCCAAGCTTTTGAAGATATGGCACTAGGAAACCTGGAAATATTTTTATTTTTGTTCGTTGTTTTAGAAGAATCAATTGGAAATTTTAGATGATTTTTAAACTAAATTCAAATTCATTGATTTTCGGCCTGTTTCTTAATCTAAGGCCGGGAACCAGATTTGTGTATACTGATTTTCGACCGTCTCATTACACGTGGCCAAAAACTAAATCAAAATTATCTGATTCTCGGCCGTCTTGTAGAAAATGGCCGCGAATTCAATTAATATAAGTTTATTTTCGGCCATCGTTCAACTTGCTTATCTTGGCGATTATCAAATGAAATAAATAATACAAAAGTGACTTTATCTACGCTTGATTACAATGATATGAAACAAGTAATCCAAATTGATTGTACATATTCATTATATCTTTATAAATTCCGTCCGAAAAACAGTTACCAGAGTTTTAGCTTTCGGCCACATAAAGTTGAATTATGCCGAAAAATAGCAAATATTTATCTGGTTTCCGGCCGTCAAATTATGGATCTTTAAAAGCGTTTTTGTGGGATATTTTATAATAAATATGTGGCCGTGTGCTAACCACAAGAACAAGTCGCTACCATAATCAGTATCTAGTTATATTTTATGAACATAATTACGTCATCATTGCAATATATTGTAGATTGAGATTGCAACTGATCCATTAGTTATCGGCCGGCCGGCCGAAAAACAAATGGCCCCCATAGAATGCACTCAGTTCCCCAGCCATCAATTTTTAATACCTAACTGCGAATATTTTAAATGTTTTAACCAAAATAACGTTTCCTAAACTAATTTAGCACATCCAGTAATAAAGTGTATGCGCAACAAACTATAAACAGCATTGTAACTTACCTTGCAAAAAACTCACACGCACTATTTTTTTTGTATATTTAGCGACACACCTACGCTGTGCAAAGTTCAGACGCTCACTGACGCCACAATTCAACCGTTATTAACCTTTTTTTTTTTTTTTCTTTCGGGGGAAAAAATGCATTACGCACTATCCCACTGCCTGGGTGGGGCAGTGGGGGAGTGTGGGACTCTTCGTCCCTGAAGGTGACGGCATACCCACTAAAAAGCCCCCGGTATACCTCATCGCCTTGACGGGACGACACGGTGCCTAGTTCGGATTACCATGCCGTCCCTGGCGGACGGCCCAGCCTTCACGCCGGGCCTCCTCACGCAGCAGGGGCATCCCGGTATACGGGGACACCCCCAGACAGGAGCACCGTGCTTTTAGGGAGCAGGGAGAAGGCGTGCAAACCGCCGTCTCCTCACTCCCCGCCGTCTGCGTCGGAGAGGGGCCGCCTGAGGATCTTCCTCCCGGGCCCTCTCCGCTGTCTCCTTCTGCGACATCACCTCTTCGCAGAAGGAGACCATCGCCTCCCATCCTCTCTCGCTCGCCAGCATGGCCCGTATCAGGGCCGGGAGCGAGAGGTCGGCGCCGACCACATTCACTAATGTGCGACGCTGCACCACCCAAGCAGCGCACACCTCAAGGGTGTGCTGGGCGGTGTCCTCCTCGGCGTCGCACTGGTGGCACCTCGGGGTGGGCTCCCTCCGAGCGATGTCATGCAGGTACTTTCCGAAACATCCATGTCCGGAAAGTACCTGCACCAGCCGGTACGTAAGGGGCCTCTTTTCCCTACGTACCCACTGGTCGAGGACTGGCCTGATCGCCTCTATGGTTAGTCGGCCATAGAGCGGGTCGGCCAGGTCCTCCGCCCACCTCGGCAGTAGCGCGCTCTGGGCACGCCGGCGCACTCCCTCAACTTCGTCCCAATACGGGCGCTCTCCTCTTGCTCTTGCTGCTGTGCGGGACTGGTACACAGCAGCGAGAACATCCGCCTCCAGTTTCCAGGGGGGCATGCCTGCCAGGACACAGGCAGCCCCTCCCGACACCGTACGGTAACCCCGTATAGCCCTCAACGCTATTAGCCTCTGAGGCGCCCGTAACAGGCGCCTATTTTCAGCGTTGAGGGCACCCGCCCAAATTGGCGCTCCGTAGAGCGCCATACTTTTGAGGATGCCGGCGTAGAGACGCCGGCAGGACTGGCCCGGGCCGCGCTCGTTGGGCAAGAGCCGACCCAGAGCACCCCCGGCGCGGATTAGGCGGGGCGCGAGACGGGAAAAATGGGCCCCAAAATGCCACCGCCCATCCAACACTAGGCCCAGATATTTTATCTGGGCCTCTACCCTCACATCAACGCCGTTGAGGCAGACCACCGCGCCTGGAGGCGGTCCCTGCCGAGGCCCATGGAAGAGGAGGGCCTCAGTCTTATTAAGGGCCAGCTTCAGGCCTAACGCCTCGATGCGGCCCACCACCAGACTGGCGCCGACATCTGCCAGTCTTTTCACCTCTGCAAATGTTTTTCCTCCCGCAATGACCAGGGTGTCATCCGCGTAACATATGACGCGCATCCTCGGAAGGAGCGCGCCGCGGAGCACCCAGTCATACCCCATGTTCCACAACAGGGGCCCTAAAACGGACCCCTGGGGAACCCCACATCGCATTGGGCGACGAACCAATGCTCCTCCTCCCTCATAGAGGACCTCTCGCCCTCGGAGGTAGTCCTCCAACAGCCTGCCGAGATAAGTAGGCACTTCAAAATACTGAAGTGCCTCCCTTATCACGCTGAACGGCAGGCTGTTGAAGGCGTTGGCGATATCCAGGCTTACCGCCAACGACCGCTCGCCCCGAGCGGTTGCTACCTCCGTAACCTCCTTGAGTTGCGCCAGCGCGTCTATTGTGCTGCGCCCCGCACGAAAACCGAACTTTTGCCCGGAAATATTTGGACCCCTCCCGTTTAGATGCTGGACGAGGCGGAAAGAGAGGAGTCTCTCGAAGACCTTTCCAGCCTCGTCCAGCAGGACAATTGGCCGATACGCGCCGGCGGCACCTGGGGGCCTACCCTCCTTCTGCAGGAGGCAAAGCCGCCCCTCCTTCCACAGCTTCGGAAACCGCGCTGATGTTAGCGCGGCGTTGAAAATTTCCCGAAGCTGCTCCCCCAGGTGTTTTAGGGCCAGGCCGAGGACCTTGCCCGGCACTCCATCGGGACCAGGAGCCTTCTTCTTGCCCTTGAGTCGATCCAGTACTGTCTTCATTTCCTCGTCGGAGACGAGTCGGATCGGCTCACCATCCGGGGCTCTAGCGGGAAGAGCCATTCTGGGAGGGGTGAACGGCGGGGGTTCCGGAAAAAGCTCCCCTACCACCCGTTCCAACACCTCCGGCTGGAGGGTCTCCATCACAGGGGGGCCTTGAAAGCGCAGTTTATCCCGCGCAGCGCGGTACGGCCGCCCCCATGGATCTCGGTCCAGACCCTCCAGCATCTCTTCCCGCGCCCTGGTCTTGGCCTGCCAGATGGCCAGCTGTAGTGCCTTCTTGTCGGCTTTATAAACCACGTACAGCTGGCCTTCCCTCTCCTGGTCCCTGTGGCTCCTCCTCAGTGCCCTCGTATAGGCCCTTCTTGAATGGGAGCACCTTTCCCTTAGTTGGGCAATATCCGTGGACCACCAGTAAACTTGGTGGCGCCGCAGAGGGGGTCCTCGAATTCGGGGCATAGCGGCATCACAGACCTTTGAGATGAGATCTCGAAAATGGCCCGCTGCCTCATCGACCCCCGATGTTGTGGGGGTCATGCCCCAGGCCGCCACTATGGCCGCCTCCTCGGCCAGCTCGGAGTCCAGCTTGGTGAGGGCCCACCGCGGAAAAAAGGCGTGGCCCTCCCGTCTTCTCGGCGCCGCTGAGCCTTCGGAGGTGGAGACCTCGAACCTAATATACTTGTGGTCCGAGATCGTCTCCACCTCACTCAGCACCCGCCAACCCCGGACGCGCCGCGCGAGGGAAGGGGTAGCAAACGTTACGTCCACCACGGACCCCCCGACCCTGCGCACACACGTGAGGGATGTCCCCTGATTGAGTGGGGACATCCTGGAGCTGACAGCCCATGACTCAACGGCTAACCCCCTCACGTTCGTCAACACGCTCCCCCAGAGGGTCGACCATGCGTTCAGGTCGCCCATGACCAAGACTGGGAGAGGGGCCAACCGCTGGATCACCGAACCAAGAACTCTTAAGAAATTTTCTAAGTTGGCAAGGCCAGTGTTGGGAGAGACATAAACTCCCACGACAGCTATGCCCCCCCAGGTGGCGGCTACATAACCGGCCCCTCTTTCCCGCACTTCTAGTGGTGAGCGAGACCCTGCTCCGACCACTATGGCCACAGAGCCAGAAACATCCCCAGCCCAATTAGGCTGGGGGGAAATAAAATAGGGCTCTGCAGCCACCGCCACATCTATCTCCCACTGCGCCATGGACTGCATGAGCAGGTCCTGGGCCGCGGCGCAGTGATTGAGGTTACCCTGTAGGAAGCTGTAATGGAGGACTTGATTCATTGCTCCATTACTGCTTCCTCTGGCGCTACGCGCCTCCCGCTATCAGCGGTGGCCTGGGTCCTTGGTGCCGCCCTTGCTTTAGTGGGGGGAGGGTTGCAACTCCTCCCGCCCATCGTGTGGCCCGAGGGCCGCCCCGCTTCGGCGCACACGACGCAGTGCGCTGGCGCCATACATCCGGCGGCCCTGTGCCCCGGCCGTCCACACCGGAAACACAGATTCACCCTCTCTTTGTCGGACGGGCACAGCTGACGCGTGTGCCCGATCCCCATGCACTTGAAGCAACGCATGGGGAGTGTGTCGAGAGTTCGGACCTGAACCGAGCTCCACCCGACCAAAAGGCGTCCGCCGTTGATGAGCGCCTTTGCCGCCGCAATCGGACACTTCACCACCACTGACCCGGTCCCGTGGGGCCCAAAACGGATTTCAGCCGCCTTGACCAGGGCCGGGTCACAACCACCCTTGGCCGCGACTGCGGCCACCACCTCCTCGCGGGTGACGGTGTCGTCGAGCCCTGTGATGCGGAGGTCCGCGCATTTTGTGGGCCTTGACACGGCGGCCACTCCTGCGAGCGCCTCCGTCAGCTTGGCCGCCAAACGGTCAGCGGCCTCGGCGCTTTTGGCCCCCGAAAGCTCGAGCATGCGTGCTC
Organism: Udea olivalis; assembly: GCA_947369235.1. NCBI lineage: Eukaryota > Metazoa > Arthropoda > Insecta > Lepidoptera > Crambidae > Udea > Udea olivalis. Next base: position 23,889,917 of record OX376343.1, on the reverse strand, counting down.
CTGTGGCCGTCTGCCGGACGGATACTCCAGGGATACCTAAGTCCGGCAGCGAAACCACCTCTCTAGCCTTCAATAAGGCCGTCTTATATGTAAACCCCCGCTCAATGGCTTCGGGCTGCAGTGTCACCACTACAGCCGATGAGCGAGGGGGGGTCAGCTTGACCGCTTTTTTATTATTCGTCACGGGGGGCGTGGCGAGCTGCGCCCTTCTGGGGCCGGCAACTGGCTGTGCTCTTTTCGGGGCAGCAGCGGGTTGCGCCTTTTTTTGGCCAGGTGGCGTTGGGGAGGATTTGTTACCCTTTCCCCTCCTCTTCTTGCCCCCACTTGCAATCTGCCACCCATTTTCAATGGCGGCGGGGTTTTCTCCGCTAGCTACGGTCTGCCTCGGATTTGCCGAGGCAGAAGTGCTGGCGACTGCCGGGACCGTCGCAGGGACGGATGAAGGGCCTGAAGATTTAGGGCCCTTCCCCTTAAGCTTTGCCACAGCGGCGGCTGGAGCATCCTTACTTGCTGGCAGCAAAGCTGCGGCCGCTGCCCTCTTCTTGTCCGCCGCGAGAGGCGGGCGTACAGAGGGCGTCAGCGCCCCCTCAATGCGGGCGCTGATCATATCTCCCAGCGTGACAAGGAGGTCCTTCTTGAAGGCCTCCATGTCGACCGGTGGCCCAGCCACCTGCTCCGTCACCGTCTTCCGTGTCGAGTAATCTCGCCGGATGGCCTTGACCTCCAGTTTTAGGTCATCCACTTCACGCCGAAGGTTGTCCCGTTCGACGCGAAGTCGGCGACACTCCTCTGAGGCGGAGCGGCTCACCGCAGCCTCGACAATTCTGCTCAGAAGTCGGGCATGGTCCTTCAACTCCTTCTGGAACGTGCCCTTTAAATGGCCCGACTTCACGGCCAGCTCGCATATGCGAGCAGCACCCTTCGTGGCAGCTGACCGCATCTCCTCGAAATTTAGATCCTCAGGGTCTTGAGGGATCTCCGGGACTTTATCAGCCCCCTCTTCCGCCACTGGAGCCAGTGGCTTCTTATAACAGCGGAGCGAAAGGCTCCTGTTAAAGTCCTCCTCTGCCGCGTCCTCCTTACGCTGGCGGAGGGTCTCCTTAGCTCGGACCAAGCCTGAAGCATGCCCCGGGTTCTTTACTTTGCCCCTCTTAGACGCCGCCGCCCGAGTGGGCACGGTTTCAGACGTCTCTGGTAAGGCGTCGTCCATTTCAGACTCCTCACCGTAATCGAAAACAGCCGTCGCCGCACGGCGCTTTGGGAGGACACCCCTTGCGTCGGTGAAAACCTCCTCCGACCCAAGGTTGTCCTCGTTAGTACCCCTCCGAATAGACATATTGCCTAATCGAAAAGACAAAACAAGTCAAGAAAAAGCCAAAGTCAAAATGTAAGCAATCAACGAATCCGGTATAAAAGCCAAAAAGTCGTTGAAAAGATCCACCAAGAAAATATCCTCACGAAGAGCCTATTAGGCCCCGCTCAATCTGAAACCGGAGACACCTCGACGGCCAGAGAGCTGGGAACACTAATACGCAAAAATCACAAGGATTGCCCCAAGTGCTAGAATTTGGTCACCAGCCTGGCACTGCGTTACCGATACCAGGACTGGGAGAGCCAGGGGAGACGACGGGGACGTATCTAGCACTTAAATCACAAAATCGCAAATCACATGGGGCCTCCCCCAACCGTTATTAACCTAACAATTGGAATACGCATAAAAATCATTGAAAAAATTAAGGAGACATTGGTTTTTTTTATAAGTAGAGTAAAGTTTTCTTGTTATAGGGTTTTGTTTCCGCATTGGCCGAAAACCAAAGGTGGCCGGCAAACCGGCTAAACCACCCTACCTCAGATGCCTATGAGGTACACTTACTCCCTTATTCATAAAAAATAAATAAATAGTCTTACAACACATACACACATCAACATGTTCTAGGGATATTTCAATTAAACCTAAATAACTAAAATTCTATTTACTTTTTGTTAAGACACCTACACATTAAAATAAACCTTGTTTAATAGCCTATCTAATCTCATAAATAAACTTTAAGATAAAGTTAAATTTAAAAAAAAACTTAGAAGAAGAGGAAAAACTCAGACAAAATTTCAATCTTAACTTTATTTTTTAAACATCAAACCTAAACAAAACAACTATTTTTTGTATAAAAATTGTTGAAAACTTAAAATTAATAATCCGTGAATCCACCTAAGACGCTCCTGACACATCTGCAGCGGTTCTGCATACTCAAAACAAGGGTGTCAATATCCTGTTGTGGGATACTGTCCCAAGTCCTGCTAAGATGCAAGAAAAGCTGGTTTTCATGCACAATATCTTCAGGGAAATTCCTAAGAGCTCTTCTCTAAAGCATATCCCAGGCATGGTCAATAGGATTTAAGTCAGGGGATTGTGCAGGCCAGTCTAAAGCTTGGATATCATGCTGTTGTTACCAACTTGTAACGATACGCGCCGTATGTAGACGGGCATTGTTGTGCATTAGCTGGAAATTATGTCCCATTTGCTGTCTGTGGGGCAAGATTACAGGCTCTAGCACCTGTTTTTAAAGCAGTCATATTATCTTGTATCCAAACGAGGTCCGTTCTACCGCCGAGACGAATTCCTGCCCAAACCATAATCGTGCCACCTTGATATGCATGAACTTGTTGTGGGTGCTGCAGTCGATTCTAACGTCCAGTTCTCTCCAAACGCGTACTCTTCGCGAATCAGGATGAAATCCAAACCTGGATTCATCAGTGAACAGCACAAGTGACCATTGAGAATGGGTTCATTTTTCGTGTGCAATAGCCCATTGTAATCTTCTCCCTCGATTGCCTCTCCTTAGTGCACCCGAAGTGGCCTACGAGCACGTAGGTTGACTCCATGCAGTCGTTTTCTCAAAGTTTGACCGCTTACCAGCAAACCATACTCTCTCTGTAGCCTTTGAACCAATTGCATCGCCGTTACATTTGGTTGACTTCGTGCAGTATTTACTATGAATCGGTCCTGTACATGTGTTGTAATGCGTTGAGGTCCTCGGTGCCGTTCCACCACTTCCCCCGTGACACGATAACGTGACCAAAGCCTGGATATAATGCTCTGACTGGTCCTCATGGCTTTAGAAACCGCAATTTGGGTAGCGCCATCTTGAATCATGCCCACTGCTCTTAACATTTCGTTCCTGGTCAAGTGTCTACGTGGCATGATTAAATGAACACCGGAGATGCGTTTTACAAAGATTTATTTAAAATTCATGGAATTTTAATCAAGTTAGAAGTTCGTGAAGATTTACTTCTTTGGAAGAAATTCAATGAATGCGAATTTCATCTTAAAACAAAACCTTTTATAAACAATAAATTCAGTGACTGGGCTACTCCAGGTATTCATAAAAGTAGGATTAAATTATACGAATTATATGATTTAAAAGCAAACTTTCATAGTCCAAAACTAGTAGACTTTGTTAAATCTTACTCTAAGATATTTCAAAAATCTTGCAATGTTGCCAAGTCCATGTTTTTGGGAGACAAAATAAAACAAGCAAAAAACAAAATCAAAGCGACTTGGAACATTATAAACAAAGAAACTTGTAAGTTCATACCACGCAATAACTCTTTCTCACTTAAAATTAAAGATAATAATAGCTAATACATTTGAATCAATTTTCTCTGAGATACTTTTTATTACTACCAGTAAACTAAATTCTAGTTCACTGCTAGCTAGTTATCTCCTCACATCAAGTGTTAATGAGTGCGCCACTAGTTTTTGCTTTGATCATATACCTCCTCATACCATCCTCAAATCGTTTAAAGAACTTAACATAAAAAAGGAGGATTTAAGGGGTATTTCTGTTGATATACTTAAATCAGTCATAGATAGCATCTCCCCTAGTTTAGCGTTACTTTTTAATAACTGTGTAGACAAGGGTCAGTTCCTTAATTTAATGAAATTTAGTAAAGTCATACCCCTTAATAAGTCAGGTGAGAAAAGTGACCCATCCAATTATAGACCTATTACTATTCTACCAGCTATAAGTAAAATTTTTGAAAAGATAATATTGAATCAATTACATTCTCACTTTGCTTTGAATAAATTATTACATAGTAATCAATTTGGGTTCACTAAAGATAGGAATACAAGCGATGCAAGTGTTGCGCTCATCAAACACATATTTGATGCGTCGGAAGGCAAGCAAGATGCAATAGGAGTTTTTTGTTATTTGTCAAAAGCATTTGACTGCGTAGATCATGAAATCCTACTGATGAAGCTGATACATTACGGTGTTTCAAATATTTCACTTAGCCTTATAGAATCTTACCTCACTGATAGAATACAAAAAGTAAGTATCAATGGTACGAACTCTTCCGGTGCCACCATACGTATGGGCGTGCCCCAGGGATCAATATTGGTTCCTCTGCTGTTTTTGATCTATATAAATGACCTGCCTTATTTTGTCAAAGACCTATGTGGGATTGTATTATTTGCTGATGACACTCTTCTCTGATTTTTAACGTAGATAGAAGTAACAAAGCACTTGACGACGTAAATAATACTCTCTTTTTAAGGTACTGCATTGGTTCCCGAGTAACAATTTACTGCTTAATGCTAAGAAGACCAAATGTATCAAATTTTCTATGCCCATATGTAAGACAGGTCGATACCATTATAAACATGAATAACGAGCCATTAGAGATTGCGAATTCCACAGTATTTTTAGGGATTACTCTCGATTCCAAGTTACAGTGGGGTCCGCATATTTCTGCTCTGGCAGGAAGACTTAGTTCGGCAGCTTATGCTGTTAGAAAAATAAGGCTCCTGACTGATATCGCAACAGCAAGATTAGTGTACTTCAGTTATTTGCACAGTGTGATGTCGTATGGTCTACAGTTGTGGGGCTCGGCAGCGGATCTTAACATCATCTTTGTTCTTCAAAAAAGAGCCATCCGCTCCATTTACAACGTTAGACCAGGCGACTCGCTGCGTGAAGTATTCAAAGAGATTGATATTTTAACTGTGTACTCTCAATTTATTTATGATAATGTAGTATATGTCCGTAAAAACTTGCATCTCTTCAAGAAAAACAGTGATGTTCATAAACTCAATACCAGAAATAAAAATAAGCTCGTAACTCCCAGTCTAAGACTGCATAAATCATTCGTTGGTCAATGTGTAAAATATTTTAATAAGATTCCGCAAACTCTTGTTGAACTGCCTCTTCACAAGTTTAAATCACAAATTAAAGCTAAGTTAATGAAGCGAGGTTATTAAAGTGTTGAGGATTTCTTAAATGATAAGAATTTGTGGTCATCTTAGGTATAATCTGCTCCTCTGCACACTTTTTTTTTTGTTATGACTTTACTCTATCAATTCAATTTTTGTGTATAAAAACAAGATTGCAAAGAGTAACCATCGAGTTTCTTGCCGGAATCTTCTCGATCGGAAACAACCTCCGAACCGTTGGTAGAGTCACATTATGTTTAATTATGATATTAACTATCATAGTATTATTTTATGTAAGTTTATTTTTATTCAGTATATTTTTGCTACAATTTTTTTTGTATATGACTTGTCATAAGTAGGTACTTTTTATAAGTCTATATGAATAAAGATATTTTTTACTTTACTTTTACTTTTAATTTAAAAAAGGAACTTAATAATGTTTTTATAATTTGTCATTAATAGTTTTTTTGTAAGGCCAGTACTTTTTAAGTTGTTTAAAAAAGTTTTATATATCAATAGACCATGTTGTTGTGTGTATTTCTCTACAGTGAAGTAGACTTGAAGCACTCTTTTCGTTTTTATGAGGTGATTACTTTTTAGTTATTTTAGGATTAACTCCAACACCAAATCTGGTAATTTAATCAAAAATGATCTTTGTCCTATTTTGAACTGATTCAATCTTCTTGTAGCGTCCCGGACAAAGAAACGCTAGCAGACGCGCTACACATCGCGGGTGACATTAATAATTCCCGACCCGTGACGTCACAACCTGTATGTCCATCGTGAGTTGCAGTTGTAAAATAGCCGAACAATAGTGGCGTTAAACACGTTACGTGGATCCCATTTACGTCATAGCCTGGAACTATAATATAACGTTTAGACAATAGTGGCAGAGGAGACCACAGGGCATTAATTGCGCCATTTGTACTTTTTTATGTGCAATAAAGCATATATAAAAATTGCATTTAGGTTGATCAGAGATATTTTACTAAAGGCTGAGTCTGTAGTAAATGTGGTGAACGGTGAACATATTTTTTTGGATTTCCGAGTAACAAGAACGTATGCCACTGAAATTTGTGAATCACGCTGCTGTGACGTAACTTAAATTCAGAACTTCATAGTTGAATAATTGGACGTGTTTCTGCTTTATACAAGTTAGGGCAAATCAATATTTCGACACCATTTTATTCAAGCAATCTTATTAATATAGGTAAAATAGAAATGCGTAAACACCTGAATGAATAGGTACAGAGCGATCTCTTTTAGACAACTCAGTAAGAGTGTATTAATGAAGACGAGAGTTTGAAAGCGATGAAAAGAGAAATATTTGAATATTATAATATTAAGTACGATACCATTTCATGTTACACAAAATGTAATAATTTAATCCTGCCAATGGATTATTTAGAACCGGGAAAGAGTGAGAGTAAGGGAAAATAAGAACAATTATTAATTGCTATTCCTCTGGCAATGGCAGTGCGAAACACCGGCAACGTTACCGACTTATTTACAATCACAGACCTAAATTGAAATAGATCATCCGAGTTAGTCGATTTTAAATTCAATGCCTTATTATGTAAACAAAGATCACATCGTAACAAAATCACGAATTATCGCATTGATCACACACTATAGGTTGCACATATAAACGTCCTGTGTTGTAAAGAAGAAGCATAAAACATGAATTTCCTGCAAAACTGCAAAAATTCTGTATTATTATACAATTATTTTATCAAAAACGAAATAATGAAATAATTACGAAATCTACTTAAAAGCAATTTGACTACTTTTTCCTCTTAAATAAAGTAAGTTGTCTTTGCACCATAGTGATAGAACTTTGCATGAATCAGAATCATGTATTTCGATTGAAAGTGGTATAAATACATTGCTGTCGATTTACGGTTCCTACTATCAAGTATAAAAGAATATAAATTTAAGTTTGAATTATTTTTTATTTAAAGCTTTTAAACAGTATGTATCAAAATATATTCATAAGGGTGTCATCACTAGGTATCGAGATTAGGTTCTATATGTTATAATTTTGGCTAAAAATATGAAAAAATATATATCCTTCTAAAAAAATGACACATCCAAAGACGCCACATGGGATATCGTATCGATACCCATAGTCGTGATCGTGAACGACATTACAAGTGATTGATTTGAAAGGAAAGCATGCTAGTTTCTAATTTAATGCCTTATCAATGTTGTCTCTCGACTATTGTGCTTCGGACCCTGTGCATTATAGATAGATATTCTACTTTTTGAGTTTATGCGTTTTAATACGTATGTATGCCAAACAAGATAAGGCTACACTATATTATGCTGTTTGAAAATATGCCACTCAATATGAAGCTCGTGACGATTAGGAAAAATCTGAAACATTTAAGACGATATTATGACAATGAACATTATGCTTATGATTGGTCAGCCTTTATGAAGACTTGGTAAAAATCGGTCAATTATCGTTCAAAATCAGTATTTCAGTAACCAAGGCCAATTTCGGGAGATCTACTGAATTGAATCAACAACTTTAAAGTTAATAGCCTCTGTACACGTAAAGTTAAAGGGCAAAGTCGTCGTTTTACCACACACGCCCAGTTCTGTCGGTCTGACACCCGGCGGGCAAACATATGTGGCGAAATCCTCGTTGCAGGCCAGCAATACGAGAATACGTGGTACGTGAATGCATATTATTATCAAAGCTGTAAGACAGTGTATTTTTTTTTGTTTCGATAGGGTAGGTAAAATATTGGATAAATCATTAGAGTCGGTAATAGAAACTTCTAAACAGTTTTCAAACCATTTACATGATTCAAGTAATGTATTTACTGAGGATAAATCGTTAGGTAATATTCTTTATAACATATTTGCTCATAAAGGGTCTCTTATTTCACCAATTTCAATATCGTACTGTGCGTTATTGTAATGTAAAACGCACGAGTTTTTTTTATTAAGGTAAAACGCACAGTTTATCAAGATGCTCTATCTAAAACTAACGGTACTTTTTTAAATCTTAGTAAAGAGTTTTGATGTCAGAAAAAAGGTCAACATTTTATGAATAAAACTAACTTTGGGAGATAAAATATAATTAATAAGTAAACATTTAATTCTTTAATTTAATTAATATTGACAATAAATTACAACCATTTATCTGTAACAAAAACACAAAAATATTAATTTACTTTATACTGGCTGTTTTCTATGCCTTTGCCTTAAAAAAAGGCGCTGATGCGCGTGCATCGCTAATTAGTGAACAAGTAAATTTTTTTTTAACTGCTATAACAAGTGAATAAAGATTTGTTTAAGAAAGTCCGAGTTTTATTTATTTCCTCGCAAGTATGTTATAAAACGTCGTATGACATACGTGCGCTTTGATAATTACAGCCTCTGCTTTGTTGTAGCCCTCGCCTGCGGCTCGGGCTAGCAATATCGCCTCGGCTGTAATTTTCAACTTACCGCACTTATATCATAATGTACTAATATAACATACTTGCTCGTAAAAAGTCTCTTATTTCACCAATTTCAATATCGTAATTACAACCATTTATCTGTAACAAACACAAAAATACTAATTTACTACATTAGTAATACTGGCTGTTTCTTATGCCTTTGCCTTAAAAAAAGCGCTGATGCGCGCGTATCGCTAATTTGTGAACAAGTAAAAAAATATATAACTGCTTTAACAAGTGGTTAAAGATTTATTTGTTTAAGAAAGTCAGAGTTTTATTTATTTCGTCATATATATGTTATAAAACGTCGTATGACATAAGTGCGCTTTGATAATTACAGCCTCTGCTTTCTTATAGCCCTCGCCCTGTAATTTTCAACTTATCATACTTATATCATAATGTACTATTATATAACTACTTAGTAATTTATTATTACTTTAAGCGTGATGCATTTCATTTAGTCTTATGATTTATATAGGCACTGTTTTTAAATACAACTCCATCCTTTTGGCTGACTCAGCAACTACCTTGTCAATGCGTGATTTTGTACATTTAAGATGATTACTTTATAAATAAGTACTTACTCTCAACAAGTACTTACTTATTAAAGTCTCTTAACGAGATTCAAATCTTATTTCCTGACCATTTATTAAGGTTAGTAAAACTTGTAAATTTTTGAGATACTTTACACAAACACTTACACATGACATTCATCACACACATGAAACTGAACATGATCACCAAAAGCCAGCGTGTGGTGAGGTGACTAGCATATTTAAATAAGCCTGCACTAATCTGTGTTGGTTTCATGAGAAACTTCTTCTAAGTAATATAAAAAAAATCTCTTCTTAACTGTTGCATTAATTCAAAACTTATAGAATTAAGACTTGGTTAGATACGACGGATGTTACTATTGTATGGAATACTGTATGGAACCGAAACCAACCTAGTGTAAATTTCTCACTGCAAAAACCGTTCATACACTCAAAATTATATCATGCACTTCCATTAAATTATTAATATGTTATTACCTATATTGTATTACTATAAAAAAGTTACTTGTTAAATCGACATCGTTATCATTGCCTTATTGTTCCTTTCTCTATGATTATTTTTTTGCGATGGCCACCCCGGTATTGTAACGATGCCGTGTCGTTCTAGTCTCATGGACGTTAGAACCTCCACAATGACTGGAAACTTCATAGTTTAACTTACTGGCCATCAATAGTATTCTGTACCTGTCCTTTCAAAATTTAATTTATCGTTCCACATTTCCCTGTTCAGCATTTTGAGTGAGTCCTACCAAAACCATCGTACTTGTTCAGCTTGCGAGCATTTTACCAGATTTCCAGTTTAAATTACGTGATGGTGTATTTTAAATACTTGAATAATCAATTGTAAACAGTTATAATGTCACAGGAACCCGTGTTTCGGGGTAAGCATATCATACTTATTTACTTACCTATTACTATTGGATAATCGATTACCTAGGACTCTTTGTATTTATTTATTGTTATTTTCTTACAGTTCTTCTTTCCTACCTATACTTTTGCCCTATTCAATAAGCAAGTCACTGGATTGGCTGATCTTTTATTCATTATTCCACAGCTACATCTACTCCTAAATATTGTGTGACGAATCTCGGCGCTCCGGCTTCTGTATTGCTGGCCTGCAACGAAGATTTCGCCACAAGTTTACAGGCGATACCGGTCAGAATCAGTGTCGCAGTCAGTCGCTTTGTCGCGAGTGTTTTTGTTTTTGTCGAACTTGGTGCAATATTTCAGATGATGTATATTATTTTTGGCGGGTTCTGTGAAGTAGATATAACCTGCCTCCTTCATTTAAACATTTAGAGCAAATATAGTAGCCACCCTAGGCGGTCAGGCAAGTTCAGATAATTATACTGGAGAAGGCGAGAGCGGGCTTTCTGTATAGGTACTCTATATGTTGTGCTTCAATTTACTATCCAAATTCTAGTGTTATTAGATATTAGTTTTTGTATGGTATTGTATTGAGTTATGTGAAGAAGACTGGTTTGTTTTCTTATATTAAATTTTCTCATATTTCTCTATAATAATCCATTTATTACAGTCCATAGCCTTTAATTTCACCTTTAAAGGGTACGTACGGTCAGATGAACGCGCTTTGCTATCGCGCGTTTACAAATACATGTACTACGCGTGTTGGCATGTGTACCTACACCTAGAATACTAAAGTCGTGAATGTAGCTGTAAACGCTCGATAGGAAAAGGAAAACGCATTGTTTACAATGCCTGAATTATACACATTGCCGGTAACAGATATCATGCGCATTGCACATCTTGTTTTTGAAATTGCTCAGTTCCTAGGTAGTGAATTAGGTAGATATTTTCCATTTTACAACACAAATATATGTCTTTTTTTTACCACTTTTCAACTCCTTACAGTTTAGCCCAGAAATCCTATTCTTCTTTACCAATGATGTTGCTCAGCGGAGCTGAGGTGTGTGATTTGAGCACTAACATTGAACAATTTTTGTTTGTTCCAGCTTAACTCCGCGCAGCCCCGCTTCTGTGGACACGCACCCTAAGATGGAGGGACTTACGTTGTCTATGTCCTTTCATGTCTATGCTTTCAATTGTTTCTATTTCGTGTGGCGCTTGAAGAATTTATTGAAAGCACATTAATTAATAAAGTCAGCAGTCTAAAAGCAGACAGAAATGTTTGATATATTCGCAGCCAGGCCGCCACCGCGACCCGGCTTCTTTAATTAAACCGAAGCGAACCAGATTTTAATTAATAAAATGCTTTTATCACTTTTTGCATTTACAAATACGAGAAACAGGGCAAGTTGAAATTATAATTCATTTCAATAAATGACACGTTTATGATTTGTTTAAACTCGCGTCGCGACTTAAGCATGTTTTTATTATGAAATTTAATCGTTTTATTAGATCTAATGCACTATTCATGCCGGCACAGATAACTCAGACCTGGTCATCGATCGAACATTAGTTGTTAACTCCTGCTTACCCAGGTTTATAAAAACTATCTTGAAATATTAATTTATTCTGGGGCAGGTAATGCCGGAGTTTGATTTAACCTAAGCAATACGAAGCATCTTTAACACCTATAAATAGGTCCCTTGGATCAACGACGATCAGTCAAGGAAACGGCGCCGTCACCGCCACCTATCGATCAAGCTGACAGTTAATCATCAAAAAGCAATAAAATTAGGAAGCGCGTTAGAGATATTGTGGCTTATTCCTCTAAGTAGGAGTGAGAATGGCTGGCTTGTGGTAACTAGTGTTGCAAACTGCCCAAACTATCGATAGTTTTACCATTGTTAGTTAACAAGATCAGTACATCTACCACGAGTTGCCACTTTAAATTTACGTTATCGTTCGCGTAAAAAGTTGGATTGGGATTTGAAATTGTCATGTCATGTCATGTCAAATCCCAATCCTATTTCTTTACGCGAACTATAACGCAAATTTAAAGTGGCAACTCGTGGTAGACGTACAGTCAGCAAATCGACCTAAATAATACTGATACTGTCGATAACTTTGAATTTAATGACAGTATTAATGACGGACAATAATGTCAATAGTAGGAATTGATTCACAATAGTAAGAAATTGCTTCGTTTTCAGTTTTTTTGTTTAAGTTAGGTGACCTGAACTGCCAAATAAAAAACTTCGCTGGACTCTTTTTACTAGTCGACATCAGAGAGTTGAGCCTCAAAGAACCGCATTCAAAAGAGATGCTACGAGCACTAAAACATTTTAATACACCGAGTTAGAATTCTAAATATGTTAGAATACCAAATCCAGATGCTGGCTCCATATTTCACGCGGAAATTAAGCAGATTTTTGAGAAGCGCTGTGGTTTAGCCTGTATGCGGCAGGTGCTGCAGACAACCAGCCTTTTAACAAATAGTCTAGTTCACTGCCTAGTGTATGCTTCTTTAACGTTGTAGCAATGAACGATTTTTTGTCTTGCTAGTGGTTCAAGTGCAGTGACAAATACAAACTCTTTATCTTTAAAAATAAAATCTTTTTTTATTTCTTCCACGGAATCCTAAGCAATAGCGCCAGAGTGTGAGAGCGATTAAATGGTAATTGTTTATTTATTATGATACACCAACTAATAACACAGGAAAAGATTCCCAAATATGTAATTTTTTTAATGTTGTTGCCGACTAAATACTTTCCTGTAGTTTTTATACCTTTTTTAATGTGTATGTGTCTGTTCTTGACATAAGTCCTATCATATTTTATGTTCTGTTCTTCGTCTTGGTTGTATGGTTGATTATTTTATTATTTCCTGTTTATAATTATTATTAATACACGCTTTACTTTGCACTTAATAACTACAGTCCACATTATATTATGCAGTAAATATATAATATCCAACTAAAAAAACTTTCTGCAATTAGTAACTAACGGCAGTTACATACGTTAAGAGCAGTTACATATTCGAGTATTATTTTCAAATTTGCGCAATAAATGAATTTTTGAATAGTATTCGATTGCTCAATAGTCAAAAACTTAACAAATACCGAAAAGGCCGATCCTTCGCTTTGCCTGCGACATCGGTTAGTTCGCAGCGAGCGCCGGGCATTCCTCGCAACCGCGCACTTCACGTGCTAGAGCTAGACGAGAAACTTGCGGACTCTTTAAAGTTCCCGGAATGAGAGCCGACTCTGCCAACTTGGAAAATTTATTTTCGTCAGTCTAGATTTTTTGCCAAACTGGATAGAAGATTTTTACATAAGCAATTTAGGTTTCAGTATGTATTCGTAGTATGTAATCTGTCTATTTTAATTTTAGAAAGTATCATAATATACAGGGTTACAAGGTAAATCGACGCATATCCTTGAAGCGGTTGTAGTTGACTTCACTTATGACTCATTTGACTATGAAACACCAACCCCGAACTCAACCGTTTTCTAGATATTGGACTTTTCATATAAGTTGGAAGTCTTTCATATGGGTTGTTGCTAGGATTTTTTATAATATAATTGATTTTTTACCTTGTTGGACAGCTTAAAAAACACAAATATTTTGAGGTACATCAGTAAAATAACTGCCGTAGACTTATTTCAAAATATTCCTGAAAGAAAAAAATACTTCTTACGGATTTACTTTTTTTGCTATCAATCGTCAACTACGACCCAGTTTGTTCGTTCACTTGCTGGTTCACACAAATTGTAAAAATAACTATATTAGAGGCACGAATTACCATAAAAATGGCCAATAGAGTAACTATTTGTCATTTTTTACATAAAATTTAAAAGTTCAGTATTTTGCAAACAATGTCATCTACCACGAGCTGCGCTTTCTAATTTGCATTATCGTTTGCGAAAAAAAAATTGTAAGTATTGGGATGACACACGACATGACATGATAATGTCAAATCCCAATACATTTTATACGCGAAATATAATCTAAACAGTGGCAACTCGTGGTAGACGTGCAGTTGTTTTTTGGGTATGGTGTTTTATAGTCGAATTATTCATAAATGGTGTCAACTAAAACTCCTTCAAGGATATACGTTGCTTTAACCTGTAACCATGTAGATACGAATATTCAGTTACAATAATCAGTTTTCGGGACAGATTTGAATATGACCCCACGTAGGTTTCAAGTCATAATGCTTAACTTTTATAACTCAATGCAATGCAATGCCTTTCTCGATCATTTAGAGTAGCAACAAAATTCAGTCGCCTCAGCGTCCACTCAATCTCAATAAAACTACGAACGCTGCACAAAATCTTCTGATATCAGTAATTATTACTTAGCAAAATCTCTGAACGCTCCAGCAAAAGCAAATCATTGGCGCTAACCCTGCCAACCAATCCGCTGGCCAGATCTAAAAGGTGCTGAATCCACTAGCTTACCCGGGAAAATGTCAGCTGATACCGGCAAACGACGCCATTGTAACTCGCGACTCTTGCTCTGGCTTAAAACTATTACATCTTTCAAGTCAATAAACTGCAAACTGGTTTTCATTTACATTCGGCCGTCGCCCGACATTGTATGAGCTATAAATTGACCCTGCGACTCCATTCTTGTGCCGTCACCACTATCAGAAACGTCTACAACGTCTTGGTTATCAACCATTGCTGACTGGGTTAGAATTTTCCTTTTGTCGTTGCTAGGAAAACAGGCAATGTGCGTTAATAAAAATGATGCTCGGTGAGTGGTCGTAGGGTTTTCTCGAGGCGAACTATAAATCGGTCCCTTCGCGTTTATCGCTGATCGGAAAGAAACAATATGAAGAGAAAGAATCCGACTTATGGCGGAGCTCGCTCGTACAGATTTGTAAAAGGAATTACCAGTAACCTCCGAACGGCGAATAGCTACTGAATAAGGGTCCAAGGATTTTGGTTTAGATTTAGTGACTTTAGAATAATCCTATTGCAAATGAAAGTTTTGGTAGCTTTTACGAGTAATCCCACTGTGCTCTCACTAATGACATTAAATATTGGAGACTACTTGATGGAAAACGAGAAAGGAAGAAAAACCTTTTACTGATATATTATATATGGGTATATACAATTACATAGGATACAATATAATTTATCTACACTAAAGAGTAGACAAACATTAAAACAAAACTGAAATTAATAGTTAGACGAAGAAATAGTGGCCCAATCCAAAAAGTTTTCGGTTGCCAAAAAGAAAAGTCAACAACTTTAGCAATTTTTACTCTTGTGCAAACGATACTGACAAAATTAAATGATGGTTATTTGGCAACAGGTCTGTTTTTTGACTTGTCCAAGGCGTTCGATTTCGTAGACCACGACCTCTTGTTGAAGAAACTCGAAACAATTGGAGTAAGAGGACCCACACTACAGTGGCTAGCATCCTACATGAGAAATCGGTGTCAGTGCGTCACTATTAATAAAATTATAAATAGTGAACTCGTAACATGTTCATCTTCGCTAAAAAATACCGTGCGTGGTATCCCCCAGGGAAGTGTGCTGGGTCCACTTCTATTTATATTATACATTAATGACATCACCAAAGTGACTGATCATAAATGTATCTTGTTTGCAGATGACATATCAATAATTGTTACATCAAATAAAAATAAATACAATTCAATATCTGACCATGAAATGGAAATCAATTATACTATAGACAATATAATTGAATGGCTAGAGGGAAATTATCTCCAATTAAATTTAAATAAATCAAATTTCATACAATTCAACGGATCCAAACATGATTAATGCAATTTTAATCTCAATATTGAAAAGATTACAGAAACCACTCATACAAAATTTTTAGGTGTCACGATTGACAAGGACTTAAACTGGAAACTACACATTGAGGCTTTATGCAAACGTATCAACAGCTTTGTCTATGCTCTCTATAAAACTAGGAGCGTAACCAACCTACAAACAGCTGTTACCACTTACCATGCGTATGTAGCCTCCATTCTGCATTATGGAGTGATGATGTGGGGTAATAGTACTGAGAGGCAGAGGGCATTTGTTGCCCAAAAAAAATGCATCAGAGCCATATGTGGGATTGCACCGGGCGAGTCTTGTAGAGCATCTTTTTGGAGCTTGGGCTTACTTCCGTTGCCAGCACTGTACATCTTCGAAATGAGTTGTTTTGTCAAACGCCATACTGAGCTCTTTAGGAAAGCCAAAGATGTCAACACTAGATTGAAAAGAAATCCGGATAAACTTGTATTAAGCGTCATTCCGAGATCTGCTAAATACAATAATAGTTGTTTAGCAGTTTGTGTAAAGATTTACAATAAGATCCCCATTGACATCAGAAACCTCAAAATGAATTTATTTAAGTCAAGACTTCATAAGTGGCTCATTAAACTAAGAGTGTATGACATTAAAGCGTTTCTTGACATGAAAATTTAATAATTATTGATTTATATTATTTATTGTGAATGGTATTAATTTATGGATATTTTTATTATGTGCTTTATTGACATTATTTTCACTTATTAATTCTAAAACTTTATTCGATTTTATTTCTTGTATGAAAATGTGTGTAGCAAAAAACTTAAATTTGCGTGCTTATGAAAAGCAAAACATGTGCTCTTATTTTACTGTACCATCTACAAATACCATGTTTTTAAGCAAATAAAGAATTATTATTATTATTCTCTTTATTTAGCATAAAACTTAGGTATAAAATTTGTACAGTATTCTTATAAAAACAAAGATTTACAACAATAAAACAACTTAAGAATTATAATTATAAAAACAAAATACATAATCACAATTATAAAACCTAAGCCTGAATTAAAGTTATAAAACAATGATTTATAAAAATACTATAAAAACCTTAACCTAGGGTGCCGCCGGCAGCAGGGCAGGCAAGGCCCAGACTACCGGTGGTTAGGGCTGCAGAGAGAGGAACCTCCTGACAATGCGAGCCGTGTCCAGGAGTACCGCCTTCTGCATCTGACCCTTGATCCAACCGCTGAGCGAGAGCCTCTCGAGGTGTTGGTCGAGGCTCTTCGCTATTAAGCCGTTTGCCGACACGACTATCGGGACAATAATCGTCGAATCAACATTCCACATGGCGGTCACCTCGTGAGCCAAGTCAAGGTACTTGCTGAGTTTGTCCTTCTCAGCTTTTACGAGGTTATCGTCATGTGGAATGGTGATATCGACGAGCACTGCCTGGCGTTGGGATCGGTCTACCAGCACGATATCAGGCTTATTGGCTACAATAGTCCTGACGGTGATGATAGAGCGATCCCAATAGAGCAATGCACGACTATTTTCGAGAACTGGTACCGGTGCGTACTTATAGTACGGTACCTCCGACTCGACAAGGCCATATCGAAGAGCAAGTTGCTGGTGGATGATCCTGGCTACTAGGTTGTGTCTGTGCAAGTACTCTCCGTTAGCAAGGTGAGAACAACCGGAAATAACGTGGCGAATAGACTCGCCAGGACGGCGGCATGCCCGACAAATGTCAACCGTACCGTCCTTCATGATGTATTTCCGGTAGTTATTCACCTTGATAACTTCATCAGCAATTGCACAGACAAAACCCTCGGTTTCCCCAAAGAGGTCCCCGAAGCGTAGCCAGTTCACCGATGCGGAGATGTCCACATCGGGCCCTGTCAAGGCCCGATAGAACCTACCATGCAGCTCCTTGCTCTTCCATATTTCCTTGCGGTCGTCGGTGGTTAGCATCGGTAGTTGACGCCAGTTCTCGTTTGCCAAGGAGAGCGGCGTGAGCCCCTTGTCAACTGCCACAACGTCGCGATGAATCCCACACTCGTTGTTGAGGAAAAACCTCCTGAGATTGCACACCTCACGGTTGTGAAGGTCCTTGGCATTTAAGAAGCCACGACCCCCCACCTTCCGTGGGATATACAATCTCATAACAGACGAGCGTGGATGTAGCATGCGATGCGTTGTGAGCAGTTTTCGGACTCGTGTATCCAGAGCACCCAGCTCAGTTTGAGTCCATCTCAGTATGCCAAAGGAGTATATCAATAAGGGCATCACCCAACCGTTGAAGGCGCGCACCTTATTGCCACCTGACAAAGAACTCTTAAGTACCTTTGTAAGGCGACTAAAGAAGCGTTCCTTCACCGATTGCTTGACGTCTCCTACTGATATACCCAATGACTCTGACATACCAAGATATTTGTAGGTTTCAGTTTCAGAGAGGGATCTGAGTGTCATCATCTCAGAGAGCTGTAAATTCGGTGAATCTACAACCCTCCCTTCTTGTACATGCATGACCGCACACTTGTCTACACCAAACTCCATCTTGATGGCATTGCTAAAAATCTCAGTGATTTTTAACAGTTCCATCAATACCTGGGGTCTTGGCGCAAACAGCTTCAGGTCATCCATGTACAACAAATGAGAGATGAACTCACCCCCCCTGCGAAGCCGATAGCCTAGCTTTGAATCCTTTAGTAAGGTACTAAGAGGATTCAAAGCTAAACAAAACCACAAAGGACTCAAACTATCGCCCTGGAAAATACCTCGCTCTATCCTTATGAAGTCCTGCGGATCAGGGGAGCCATTTCCACCACCTGGTTGACGAAGGACTGTGATCCACTGCCCCATGCATGTGCTCAAGAAAGATCTCAAAGTTGTATCAATTTTATACAGCTCTAAGATCCTCCTGAGCCATGAATGGGGCACCGAATCATAGGCCTTCTTATAGTCAATCCAGGCAGTTGAAAGAGCTTTCCGATTCCGCCGGACTTGTTGGCAAATAGTCGTGTCTATGAGGAGGAGTTCTTTAGTACCTCGGGACCCAACCCTACATCCATTCTGAGCAGGGGCCAAAACATTGTTCGCAACGATATGCGAGTTAATTTTTTTTGCTAGAATGGACGTAAGGAGCTTGTAGATGGTAGGTAAGCACGTGATGGGTCTATAGTTTTTTGCTTCCGAGGTACTACCTGACTTGTATAAAAGGAAAGTGACACCAGAAGTCAGGAAACTAGGGAGAGAACCAACCTCGATGGATTCCTGGAATTGCACTGCCAAGCATGAATGCGAGCATCGAAACCACTTAATCCAGAAGTTGTGCAATCCATCCGGGCCAGGACTTTTCCAGTTCTGAGCCGTCTGAATTGCACAACTAACGTCTTCGGAGTCAATACTTACTGACTCCATGGTTTCGATGGATTCACATTCATGCTCGACAGTACGCATCCAGTCACCCTCCGTGTGCTCGACAGGCATCGACCAGATACTGCGCCAGAAGTCAATCATGACACTTGCATCCGGTCGCTGACCGTCGTTCTCACGTTGGTTAGTCTCTTCCCAGTTTCGGTACACCTTCCTTTGGTCACTTTGGAAAAGGCGATTCTGTAAATATCTGTCCACACGTTCTCTGTAGCGACGGATACGGTTTGCCCACGCATAGACCTTCTGCTTCAGAAAGTCAATGCGTTCTGTGACACAAGCCATATACTGTTCGGGCCTAATACCCGTCCCAGCAAAGGCTTGGTTCACGTAACGCATAACCCGAGGGCGATGGTTCCCCCGGCTGAAGCAGACCAGCTTTGCAATGAGGGTCCTAAACGTGTTGATACGCCGCTCGATTCGCATTTGCCATGCGGGTACATTTGCGGCAGGTCGCACTGCACGGTCAGAGTCCGGAAACTTGACACGAGCAACACGGCATGCCGCAATGGCCCCGCAGTACAGAATCGAGTGAGTATCAACTAAATCTTCACTAGTCCGTATAAACGGAGCTAGTAAAGCGTCCAGGGCCCCCATTAACGCTAGGTTGCGTCTATTAGTGGGCAAACGCGGTAACCGCGGCCTAGAGACTGGTGCGGAGCGATATTCCAAAATCGCATCCTCCAAAGCCCTCCTCAATTGCTCTTTGGCCTGAGTACTTACGCATACGTTCGCACTGACTTCTCCATCGACATCTGGATCCATCCGGGGCGCTACCGGTACCGAGTCGCTGACCGGGTTCGGATGCAGCAGCGTGTCGGACGGGTCCCGCGTCAAGGAAGAAGTCGCGTGAACTGAGAGTGCCTCCAGGCGCAGCCGATCAAGCGTAGGCTGATCCAACATCTGAAGACGCTGAATCGCCCGCACTTGATCAGATAATCGTTGGGCGGAAACAGCCACGGTCGGGTCAAGGGCCTGAAACAGAGGCATCATCCGGTCACGATACGCAGACAGGTTGGTTCCTCCCTCTGTAGCCCCGTAATAGGCGCGCATGCAGTTGACATTCATGTCGTGTGTCCATCGCATGCGGCGCACTATACCACCGGTAGCGGGGGCCCCGCGCGAGGCAGTTTGCCCCACAGGCCCCAAGCGTGCCGGCAGCGGTCGTCGTCCACGTCGCGCAGGTGGTCGCGGCGGTCGTGGCGGCGGTGGCCCACTCTCATCGCTGGAACTTGAGCTCGTTGTGGTGTCAGGAGGGGTAGCAAACTCCTCCACCGACGACGAGCTGGGCGACGGAGTGGGCGGTGGTGGTGGTCGTGCGCTTACATTCGCTCTCGTCTTTGCTCTCGTAATCATAGAATATTATTCTTTAAAATGATGCGTAAAATTATGGGTATGTGTTCTATGACAGTTGCCATGGTTATTGGTTTATTGGAAATTAGGGCTGAAATTTTCGTAAATATTATCAAAATATATTTTGCGGTTGCTTGTTATTATTATTATTATTATTATAATCAGTACGTCTACCACGAGTTGCCACTTTAAATTTACGTTATTGTTAAAAAAAAATGTATTGTAAATTGTAATTGTAATCCCAATCCTTTTTTTTAAATTTAAAGTGGCAACTCGTGGTAGACGTACAGAACCCTGCCTTAGCATGTGCCGAAAGCACTACAGAGACATGGATTCTATAAGGAGGAGGTGCTTAGGAGATTACCGTGGCAGCAGGCCCGCTTAGACCAGTCAGCCTGGCAACATGTAGATGCACAAGTCTCGCTGTTAATTTTATTATGAAGCGTCAAACAATACAAATTGGTTATATGGTTATAACAAGCCACCATTCGTTTAATGATTGTGAGGTTTAAGTGAAGTTCATTATCTGGTGGTTGCTTGTGTGATTTCACACCAAAAATAGTCATTTAAAGGGAAAAGCCATAGCGTTCTGAAATAAATCCACTTCATTGATTTGCCGCCATTAATTCCCACTTACCAATGATATTACTAGTATTTCAAAAGTACCATTTCTATAGCATAATGGGAACATCCAATTTCATCCAATTCGCATACGTTATCTCTGCAGGCCTTTCAGGTTACGCGGAATTTATCATCCCTTTCATTGCAGTAAGTCCCGCTCTATCGCTAAATGCGCTTTCAAATCATTTTATTCCACTTATCACCCTTCAGCTTTTAATAAACGCGTTTTAAGAATCAAATATGTTTTGGTCACAAAAGTTCAAATGCGCTAGGCAACACACCTATTATAAATATCTAAATATGAAGATATGTGCCGATAACTTACGTTACATACTAGTATGTTATTTGTAAAACACGGCTACGAAATAGATTGAGTTTTTACATCAAGCTAGTACGTTTATATTTATTTTTAGCTAGGTGATAATCATATAAGTAGCTGAACAGCAAGAAAGTATTATGGATCAAATAATAAAAACATCAGTGAGGGATTGTAAAATATAAAACAGGCATATTGCGAATGAGTCTCGCGCATGAAGCTTTTCGGATTTTTTTCTTTGCTGGAGTTATAAAACATTGCTTCTTGCCTAACTTTAATATTTTATCTTAACGGTTAGTGCCCTATACATATTATGTAGGTTTGGATGCAGGCATAAACGGCCGTTGCATTCGATTGCTTTGACTTGAAGTTGGATTTTTTGCAGCTCCTAAAGATTGCCGACTTATGTATTGATATTGATTTCAATTCGATATCGCCACGTGTTCCTGAGCAAACAAAACTTGACAGCCAAACAGATAGGCAGATAACGAAGTGATTCTATAAGGGTTTTTTATTATTTTCTAGGTACGAAACCCTAAAAGTGGTTAAAAGTCTGAAAAAAAGTTACATAAACGCGAGGTAATGGTGGGGTGGTGGCTTAGAAAAGTGTTGACGTGAGGCGGTAAGAGTCAGCCCCGAGCACTAAATCAAACGGTTTATTTTACACCTTAATCCCTGAAATGAAATGTAAGGGTATACAATTTTACAATATTTAAACAGTATAATAAGTAACTAGTACATTTGTATTGTTACAAACTTAATTACAAATTTGCTGTTTCCAGTAAATTCGTTCTTGTAGACTGAGATTTTTAAACTTTTAAATATACAGGATATTAAGAATCTCAAGAATTATTAGACTATGTTTATCTAAGTGCTTCCCGTAAATTTTTTACGTGATTTTCAAAAAAAGTTTTTTCTTATACACACACGGCAAGAGGTTTTTTTATAAAATATATATTTATACAGACAGTTCCTAATCATTATGTGGATGACTGGTTTAGTTGTGGTTGTATTGTTTATGTGGTTTGGTTTAGTAGTTCTATGATAATTATCTGTTAAAAAACATAACTAACTAGAGAAAAACCTAAGCAAATACATATTATTATTACACCACCAATACCCATTTCTGACAGATATACCAGCCAATGGCCGACTATAATTAGTTATAGCTAATAAATCGCAGTTATTACCCAAATCTCAGCTAGCTTGTATCGCCATACCAGGAGATAGCCTGAAGCTGCCTCAATAAAATTTATCGTGAATTTTACTGCTCATAACGGGTTTAACGAGCACGCTGTATCGCCTAATGAGAGATAAGCTCGAGTGCCGAAGAGCACCCTGTAAAACCTAGCCACAGAGCAGAAGATTTTTAAAACTAAATAAAGTAACACGTTTCAGTTTCTTCACCAGCTGTGGGTGCCACATCTATCACTCGGTAACTACCTTACCTTAGGTCACAGCATTTGATCCCAAGCACAAAAAGGTTCGGTGACTCTTTTTTTGTTGAACTATCCAGCCGTGGAACGTTCTCCCAGCCCATGTGTTTCCTTCCTTTTATAGTAACGGGGTCTTCAAGCGGGGCGAGAAAAGGCATTTTTGAAGGCCATCAAGATGACTATGCCTAGCTCAGAGATTGCTTTGCATTATTGTGCTTGTCAGCCTCATATCTAGACCTCACGACCGCTTTACATTAGGTAGAGTGAGGTCATCGTGACGGGAACTATAATAAAAAAAGGTACTGCCTTAAACTTGGCCACCAGTCGTAGCCACAAGTCGAGACGAATGGTGGTTGCGCTGTGGTGAGGCTGCTATTCCACTGATGCTTTCATATCTAATGGAGTGAGTAATGTGCTACGAAGATGCACCGCCGCAAGCTGTGCAGGGAATTCCGCGGCTCGAACCATGCTATGTATCGACCAAATGTCAATAAGCGTTT
Organism: Udea olivalis; assembly: GCA_947369235.1. NCBI lineage: Eukaryota > Metazoa > Arthropoda > Insecta > Lepidoptera > Crambidae > Udea > Udea olivalis. Next base: position 23,866,401 of record OX376343.1, on the reverse strand, counting down.
CAGTTGTGGACAGTGACAATACTTTCAAATAGTAAATATTCACATCTATGCACTGGAAACCGTATCTGCTGCATGTTTCCAGCCTTTGAAAATACATAAAACGTATTGATCAAGACAATATTGCGATGTTGATGTTATTTAGGCTACTTCATCATTCTGCCATGTAAAAATTTGTGATTTCAATTTTAGTTCATTATCAAGGATAGGAAATATCAAGTATAAGTATAATCAGTTACAATTGCAAAAACATAAAAACTGCGGAAACTGAAGTTTCAAAGTTGTGTGACCAGGCAGATATAGTTTGTCTGCAGGAGACATGTTTGTTACCCTACGATATCCCGTTCTTGGGAATTTTTCCCAAGAACGGGATATCCCGAGTTTAGTTATACTGGATCATCAGCTGTGGACCTATCTTCAGGCGTACTGCGTGGGCGACCGCACGGTGGTGTTGCGATTATATGGCGTAAGTCGTTATTTCGAAATGTGTCTGTGTTGTCAAATAATAATCGCATAGTTGCTGTAAAGGTAATAACTAATGATATAACATTTGTGGTCTGTAGTGTTTATATGCCAACAGACTGTGCAGATAACTTACCAGTGTTTACACAGTGTCTAGGCTCTTTAAGTGTTATAGTGGAAAGTAGTGAGGCAGAATGTGCTTATTTGTTGGGAGACTTTAATGCACAACTTTCCGAGTCCTTTGGAAAAGAGATGTTATCGTTCACGGAGGAGCAGAGGTGGATATGTGCGGACTATGCGTACTTAAATATAGACTCAGACAATTTTACATATATAAGTGAAGTACATAACTGTAAAAGGTGGCTCGACCACTATCTAGTAACAAAGTCTGCATGGAGCACTGTAACAAATGTCCGAGTTAATTATAATGTATACACGTCGGATCATTTTCCGCTTATTGTTGAGTGCAATTTGAATGTTATTGGCGTAAATTACAAATTAGGGCAAATGTTTACAATAAAGTATCGTGGGGAACTAGAAATTTAAATGAGATTAAAGAATATATTAAAAGGTGTCACGAGCAACTGCGTGAGATTGACTTTCCTTATGAACTCAGTGATTGCGCTAATCGCTTGTGTGACCGTGTCGATTACAAAGACAAAATAAATAACTTGTATGAGAAAATTATTAGGATACTGTCATAGGCTGCGACCTTAACGCATGGGATTCAGAATAGTGTAGGAAGAAAAAAGGTGATGGGTTGGAATTTACATGTTAGGGAGGCGCACAGAGAGGCTAGGAGTGGTTTTAACCAATGGTTTCTACACAATAAGCCACAGTCAGGTCAAATCTACGAGATGATGTCTAAGACGCGTAAAACTTTTAAATCTAAGCTGAAATGGTGTATCAAGAATGAAAACCAAATTAAAATGAATATTATAGCTAATCAACACAAGAATAAAGATTTTGCAAAGTTCTGGAAAAGCACTCAGCGGCTAAGCACAAGGCCTAGTCTTTCTGCAAGCGTCGATGGCATCAGTGATCCTAAAGGTATTGCCAATTTGTTTGGGGAACATTTTAGAGTCAAAGCTTTACCTACCCCTAACCGACCTGTAAGGGCTGGCGCACGTGTAGAGAGGCTGGATGATTTGCAGCAGAGGGACCAGGTGGCTCTTATATATTTCACGGCACATTAGGTTAGAAATATTATAAAGAATTTAACTCGAGGAAAGTCCCCTGGTCACGATGGCATCGACATCGAGCATTTTCAACACGCTGGCGTCCACCTACCTCGTGTTCTTAGTATGCTGTATAATATGTGTATAAGACATGCCTATATGCCTGCAGATCTCATGCGAACAGTTGTCATACCCATTGTAAAGGATAGGACTGGGGATGTATCTGATAGGAACAACTACAGGCCAATTTCACAGGCCACAGTGGCTGCTAAAGTGCTTGACGGTCTACTTGACCAACAACTGGGTAAATATTATGTACATTTGCATTATGCACAGTTCGGCTTTAAGGCCGTTCTCTACTGAAAGTGCCATCTATACCCTTAAGGAGACCGTCAGGTACTACACGCGAAGAAAAACGAACGTTTATGGATGCTTCCTTAACCTTTCAAGGGCCTTTGATACGGTTTCCTATCAGATACTATGGAACAAGCTGGAAGCTACGGTAATGCCTAGGGAGCTTGTTGACATATTCAGGCATTGGTACGATCAACAGGATAACTTTGTTAAGTGGGCTGGCGAAATATCGAATTAATATCGGCTAGAATGCGGTGTAAGGCAAGGAGGTTTAACGTCACCCAAGCTTTTCAACCTCTATATAAACGAGCTGATTGTTGGGCTTAGCAGTATGCATGCGGGATATTCTATAGATGGTCAAATGATCAACAACATCAGTTACGCGGATGATATGGTACTGCTGAGCCCATCTGTCGGTGCGTTAAGGGAATTGCTGCGCACTTGTGAACGATACGCAAATGCGCATGGGTTAAAGTACAATTGCAAAAAAGTGAAGTCGTATTGTTCAGGTCGCGCGGCAACTCTCTTAAAAAGGTGCCTCCCATCCGATTGGACGGTACGAACTTAAAAATAGTACCTACATTCAAATACCTGGGACACGTGGTAACTGAAGATTTGCGAGATGACTGCGACCTTGAAAGGGAACGGAGAGCGTTGGCTTTACGAGGCAATATGCTGGCCCACAGGTTTGCCGGTTGTACAAGTGATGTTATAGTCACATTATTGAAATCGTTCTGCCAATCTTTTTACACTGGCGGACTGTGGGTCGACTATACACAGAAAGCCTTCAACGCCCTACGTGTGCTCTATAATAATATGTTCCGTGTGCTGATGGGACTGCCGAGATTCTGCAGTGCGTCTAGCATGTTTGCGGACGCGCGTGTAGACGGTTATCACGCTGTGTTGCGTAAAAAAGCTGCATCCTTAAAAACCAGAATGCTGGGTAGTCCTAACAGTCTTATAAAGGTTTTGGCTACAAGGTGGGACAATACTCTACTGAGGCACTGGATACTCACCACTATAAACCCAAAACGCGGAAAGTATTTATTTTGTCAATTAATGTTACTACTATGTACTTAATACCTAATTTATGTTTAATTTCAATCGATACCTACTAATATAGCTTTAAGTTTTTTGTTACTAACCAATGGATCATTGTTATCTGAATAAATAAATGTATTATTATTATTATTTTGTTGGTACATAAGTAATTCACGGGCCCATGGGGAAAATTGTTTTTAAAAGTTGTGGTTATGTCACAGTATAGCTAATCTTTAGCTTTCCAATTTATGTATTATTGTAGTTATTTACTGTGCCTTAGCAAGTGTCAAACTAGCCTCTGATTATGGAGACTTGCCCTTCGCGTTTCCGACTAGCATTTGCTTTTCGCCCGTATACTTACGGTCGCTTTGGCATACTTACGCGCTTACACGCACGCTACGTTTCGCGCGTTCACGGGCTTATTGCGGCGTGTTCGCTCGAACCGGTAGTGATGAGTTAATATCTATATGGATTATGCGAGCTATTGGTTCTGTATCATCCTATGTATAAGTTGTTTGTTCATATTAATACTATATTATGTAGGTATCTAAATATTTACATATGACCCTATATTATAAAGTTTATTTTATTTATTTTAGTTATAACGTATTTCTAGTTCTCAATAGTTATGTTGCATTCATACACATATTTGCCAATTTTTTTTCCTTCTACTCGTAGGTTGCCTGCTAGAGACCGATGTTAGCGATAAAGCCGCCTAAATTGTGCTTTATTTTGAATACAATACTTAGCCCTAAGTTTCTTTGTTTAATGTACAATAAAAAATATTATTGTCATATCTTATAAGCGCGACAACGCTGGAGTTACGCGTGTGGCAAAAGGCTCGCCAGCACGCGCCTACATGCGCGTACAACAACGCGCATATAACACGTTTGTCTGAAACCGGTCTCACTTTTGTGCTATGACCGTCAGCGTATGTTATGGTTTATAAATACCCACAACTGCTTCGCACCCTCGTGTAAGAGCTCTGCTCGCAAACTTATCAAAAGTCAGAAAAACCCACGCTGAATTAAACAACATTTTGGCGAACACGACAGACGGAATTCAATTAAAACTTTTGATAAGGGTAGCATGTGACGTAATATCATAGTTTATTCACACCCTACACAATACTCCATACATTTTTATACTGAAACGCTACGTCTGAGTTTTATTTGGTTTCTTATTTTATTTTCGTAGAAAGCTTAATGGAACAAATATTAACATAACGAATGATGAACTAAAAAGATGATTCGTTTCTTAGATGATCCAAATCGCATACCTAGTTAGTAGTCTACTTTCCTTGCTGAATTTCCTAATATGGCACCCAAAGATATCTATAAACGAAGAAGTCATAACTCGGAAGTAACGTAGACATATGCGAAATAACTCATAAGGGTGCTATTCCACCGGGCTCCCATGTAGCCAAGTTTCAAAGTGGGGATATTTTTTAGCAGGCAGCTTTTGTTGTTTTCAAAAGAAAACTCCAACACACATCGGCTTACGCAAGCTTAGAAGTATTTTTCCACAAACGCTTTATGAAATTGAGGACCTCGGAATTGATTCTCTTTCACCGGTCCTTTCTGTCTATTTTGAGTTTGATTCAAAAGATAAAACTACCCACCTGCGGCAGATTATTATTAATTTCCAGTTGCAGCACCACCTGTATTGTGCTGTACCAACACACACACGCACGCACACACACACACACAGTCACACTACACATTCGGTACCGTATCTATTGTCTATGTATTGTATTACAATTATTACACTACACAATATATTGAATCACTCACCATTTATTTTTACCTATACTATAGTATTTATGATACTTATATGTATATGCTCACACGTATGTCCGTCACAAATGGCCGTGCGTCATCTCAATCTGGGCCTACTGAAAATCAGCGCCTGGGCCCATAAAGCCCAGGCTATATGCTAAGGTCCATTTGTCTTTTTGGGCATCGGGACATCGCTGTCTGATGGTATGATCTTTTTTTTTCCTGTTACCTATATGTTTTGTTGTTAATGCCTACTTCTTTTGTGTTTACTTTATAAATGTAACGATGTCCATAAAGTTAATAAATGTTTTTCTATTTCTATTTCTATTTCTATAAATAATAATAATCCCACAAAAAATATTTTCATGTAGAATGTTGCCAAGAAAAGACCACATGACTCGCACTGTGAAAACGTTTTCAGATCTCATGTAGAGCCAAGATTCTAACTCTACTCCACAGTGAGAATATGTTATGGCTTGGCTGTTTCGCTACCATAAAAACTATTTAATAACAGAAAAGTAACTAACAGTGAATACATTTTTCAACTTAAGCCTATGAAGCTAGCCGCGTCTACACATTGTATATTCAAATTCTGCATAGTTTGTAGATCTTGAATTTGATCAGCATTGCATGATTTAAGATGTTACTCTGAAGAGTCCCGCTCGATCCCTAGGACCAGGTTGATTTTTTCTGGTTTTTGTCAAATTATAATATATCTATTATAGATTCAGAAGAGTCTTTTTGGGTAAATAAACCTTCAAGCCTAGAGAACGTAACTATCGGCACGGTCACCACGTAGTCTCTGTAAAGGAGGATACCGATGGTACTTGTAGGTATCTGACGTATTCTGACATCTGTGACGTCACGACCGGGTACAGTTGAGTCGTTAACCGATAGAGCCGCTTCTCGTAAAAGCTTTGATGGAAAAGAATTTCATTAAAATAACCTTTCAACTTAAAATTTATCTTTTAAAGATGCCATGTTCATTTATATCAAAAATTAATACATCTATTATTACAGGAATTATCTACGTTAATCTGGCGTTACTGGGACTGAGTCTAATCCCATCGTTTTCTATTCTTCTTGCAAAGTTAAATTTATTTCTAAGTCTTTTTGATCATTAATCAGTTATACAGCGGTTGCTGTGTATGCAAATACATATTTATTACTATGGGTGGTTACCCATATAGTAATAAATATGTATTTGCATTTATAGTTAAAAAGATGTGTGTATATGTCTAAGTATGGTACTTGGACTAAGTACCTTAGCACTATTGAATAAAATATGATAATTTTAATAATGAAGTTGTCACATTTTACGTTCAGTCAGTAGGTGCGTCTACCACGAGTTGCCACTTCAAATTTACGTTATCGTTCGCGTAAAAAAAATCTATTGGGATATTTTTTTTAAGTGGCAACTCGTGGTAGACGTGCAGCTAAATATTTTGACTTTACTGGCGCTGTTAAAGCGTGTTGCCATAAAACGTTAAAAGTTTAATTACGACATTATATTTTATTACACGCGGACCATTTCTCAGAACACGAAATATTTAGATTTCTTTTTAAAAAACCCATTTAATTCCGAAACTCATGCAAGGTAAGGAATAAAAATATGACATAAATTCCAGCAGACAAAAACTCCAACGTAATAATCGCTAAACAAATAAAACTCCATAAAGAATGTTAACACTGAAAAGCGGGGAAGCGTTACCGCTTATTTATAAACGCAATAGCATATTCTGGCTAACGTTAGACGCGAAAACCCACAGAGATAAGTCGCAATAGATGATTCGAGCTTATTAATTTCACGTGTCACAAGTCAAAATCAGAATATCTTTATTTAAATAGACCTGTATTAAGCACTTTTCAAACGTCGAATTTATATTAACCGAAATATACATATATACATCTACTTAAGTACTTAGTACTTAAATAAAGGAGACCCTACCACCAGCGCCTCCAGAAAGCCGTGAGTAAAAGCAGTAGTCTGCCTTTGTCGCTGCTTCTTTTAGTCCACGCTCTGCCATCAAGGCAAGGGATGAAAAAATACGTAAGTTCACATTCACTAGTCATCTGCCTATTTACTTGTTTAAAGTTGATTGACAATGGAGAACTCCTACTATGCGCGTGACAGCACGCTTAAGGTCCAACTTCACCAAACGGCCCGCATTGCGTCGGATAGGAACGGATTTTATAATCTTTAAACGAAATTGAATCTTGTATAGTCTATATTACCAAGTCACGCACAGCAGCTTGACTGCAGGCGCGTGCGTCGACAGGTGAACACTGCCGGTGACAAGCTGCTGTGCGTGACTTTGTAATTTAGACTTTAAACATTGTGTACGAGATTTAATTTCGTTCAAAGATTGTAAAATCCGTTCCTATCCGACGCGATGCGGGCCGTTTGGTGGGGTTGGACCTTTATTTTTCATGCAGACGCAGGTCAATTCATCTATTTCCATTTAATTCTATGTGAAAAACGCTGAAAATAAAGCGCGGCAATTAAAGCGCGATGTTGCTTCTGTTAATTGCTGGTTTTTTGCCAACGAAAATAATACGCGGCCCGAAACGGCGCTTTTTGCCGAAGGTCCTTTGCGGGATTTACGGTCATAAGCGACGTAATAAGTAAAAACTAACAATGCCCGCTAAAATATGAGCGCACAGAAACAATGTCCATCGTTCCATTCACGAGGAATCCTTTCATTAGGTTATATAAGCGATATTACATTTTAAAGTATTAAAAGGAGTGGCAGTGTCTGGAATGTTCGTGTCCTAAAAAGCTAAGGTTATCTAGCCGCTCAAACATTTGCATGCCTACCATGAGTATCTGTCACGTAAACTACGATAGTTGACTTCAGTTTGTATGCTATTTTTGGTTCCATTTATTATCACTAGGGGCGCTGTACCGAAATCCCATACAAAAACGTCAACACGGTGAACGCGGACGCTAGTGTTTGTCGTTGGTGTTAACTCAAGGTAGATAAACTGGTTAATCTAAGTGTAGAGATCAGGATCATTTCACTTTGTGAGGAGTAGGTAGGCAAACGAGCACACGAACCACCTGATGAGAACTAGCCTTCTCCGCCCATGGATATGCAACAAGTTCGTTCTTTGAAGACCGCCGAAAAAACTTTTTATAAATTACCGAAAACATCAAAGTGAGCAAGTAGATTTTTAAGGGTGCTCCGAAATTTTCTTAAAGGTAAAATGTAAATGCTTCATGGCTTATAAAAAAAATGTCTAAACTTTTGCTACGGTTCCTTTGTTGGTGTCGTAGTATAAGGCACAAACGATCTGAAATGACTGTTATGACTAACTATGATGACAATCTTTAGTAATGATGTATATGTATATATATAAATATGCGCCAGACAACACACCTCTTGTAATGGTCTCGAAGTAGGGATTATTAAATCCCTGTGTTACGAGGTACCACACAAGGAAATAAGCTAGGGGCGTCTCTCCAGCTCTCTCCCAGCACACCCAGACCCGAGTCAATTCAGAAAAGATCGTTTCCTGAATTGACCCGACTGGGAATCGAACCCGGGACACTACGGAAATCGAGGCGAGAAACCGTGCTACATACAGCACACTACGCCAATCGTGCCGTCATAACGTGTAACATGTACTTGTAGAATTCATAGGTATAAACACAGAATACTCGTAGGTAAAAATAATAAGAAAAACCTGTTCATATCATATTTCAGCGGCAAAATAAAAAAACTATAAAGAGACATTACTACTACTCTTCATCATCAACATCATCCGTGCGGTCTATCCCGGCTGTGAACCCACACTAGTGTGTGGGGTCCCAGTGTCCACCTTAGTGTCCAGTGGTGAGTCTGTTGGCACGCATGTCACCCGTGACGACGTCGAGCCGCCGTTTCTTAGGCCAACCTCTCGTACCGGTACCTGACGGGGGCGGCATGGCCAGACATTTGTTGCCCACGTAGTTTGCCGATCTCCGTGATACATGACCATACCAACGAAGGCGGCACTCCTGCAGCTTGTCTGCGATGTCACGAACACGAAGGCTGCCGCGGATGTGGGTGTTCCGCACGCGATCTTTGCGTGAGACTCCAGACATCCACCGCAGCATCTTCATTTCCGTGATGCGCAGCTCCTGCTTGTGTCGCTCTAGTAATGGCCATGTTTCACTGCCATATTAAAGGACATGCAATGCAATGTGAATACCACTTTTCACAGTGTTATGTCGTATGGTCTCAACACCATCTTGCTCCTTAAAAAAAGAGCCATCCGCTCCATTTACAACCATAGACCACGCGATTCGCTTCGGGAAGTATTCAAAGAGATAGATATTTTAACTGTGTACTCACAATTTATTTAGTGTATGTCCGTAAAAACTTAAGCAAAACAGCAAAACAGTACCTAACGTTCATAAACTCAATACTAGAAATAAAAATAAGTTCGTAACTCCCAGTCTAAGACTGCTTATAGTAGGGAAATCATTTGTTGGTCAATATTTTAATAATATTTCGCAAACTCTTGTTGAACTGCCTCTTCACAAGTTTAAGTCACAAATTAAAGCTAAAAGTTAATTAAAACGAGGTTATTATAGTGTAGAAGATTTCTTAAATGACAAGAATTTGTGGTCATCTTAACTATAATCTGCTCCTCTGCAATTTTTTTGTTATGACTTTGCACTGTCAATTCAATTTTCAGAGTCACATTATGTTTATTTTTTCTATTATTTCTTTTTTGTTTTGTCATAAGTACTTTTTATAAGTATATATGAATAAATATATTTCTTACTTTACTTTACTTGGGTCAGACAGTGTTTTCTGACCTAATTAAAACCGTAAAATATTATAGTAAGTAACTACTTAGTCTTTGTAACTTTTTTTTCTTTCAGTTAAGAGTAAGTAGGCTAATTAATTTTAAATGCAACGTTCACATGTTTCCACAAGGCAAACAAAACATGAGTTGCCACTCATGGTAGACGTACTTAGCAGAGCTTAAATCTTTTATAAACATAAAAAAAATCTTAAGGTCCACATACATTTTAAAAGCCTTGAGCCAAATTGTACAGGTTTGTGTTCACTTGTATGGAAATATTAGAACTTAGTAATACACATTGTACTCTACGAGTTCTCATTATTTAAATGACACTAAAGATTTGTCAATAAGTCAGTTTCTCTTAATTCATTAAAATGAAATGAAATTAAAATTGTACTGGAGTCACCACACGATGTAAATAGATAGCCCAGCAAAAAATTGCTATTCCACATTTAAGCTTTAAAACCTTTATACGGATTTACGAGCTCATACGCGCCGTAATAAGCAAAAACTAACAATAGGCAGCTAAAATACGAGCCGGAGACAATGTCCGCGGACACCCTATTCACAAGAGAAATCTAATAAAACGCCATTATTTTGTCTAGTATCACTGGAATTATTCCTCGGTTATACGTCATGAAATGTTTGCATTTGAAAAAAAGGAATCTATAAAGGTTTTAAATTTTTAGTTAGCTATTCGTTATTATCTTTAAATCGTGTACAAAGATTAGTACCGCTACGTACGCTTTTTAGAGATTTCAAACTAGAAACCCTTTATGGTTCAAATGACAGGTCGGAATTTCCGGCCACGTCCACTTCTCGAAGTAATATCTTATTGATTAAGAAGAGGCTCATGTTGGACAGTAAGTTTAAGAGAGAAAGTGCGGCCACAAAGTAAAGATCTTACAGAAAGACCGCTCTCGCCTTTTTTCAGTACAATTACCTAAACTTGCTTGCTAGGTGGTCAAGCAAGATAATACTATATTGGCTCTGATTTTTTTTAATAAAGTAGGTCGGGTATAACTACTTGACAGGACCCGCCAAAACAAAATTCATCATGTGAAAAATTGCCCCAAGTTCGACAAAAACAAAAACCACTCGTAATAGCGCGACTGGCCGCGTGACCGATTCTCACCGGTATCGCCTGTTAACTCAATGTGTCTGTGTGAGTGATCAAAATGGCGGTTTGTTCTAAGCGGACTATCTGTCTGGAGTGCCGCGCCGCATGCGTAATTTGTGGTGCAGCGGATTGAATATTGAGCTGCCCCCTTACGGAACACCGTAGCTAAATAATATTGAAGCTGATGTATCGTCAGCTGGAAGACCTCACTTCCACTTGCTAACTATGCAAATGTTCCCTGAAATTGCTGAAGACTTACACGCTACGAGTTATTTACTTTTCTACTTTATTATTTTATTCTTGTTAACTACCAACGTTGTATGAAAAAAGTAAATCCCGAGGCATCAACAAGCATTCAAAAATAGTATTTTTTATAACATCTGCAAGTAAAGTAGGAAGCCATTTTTGTTAACGCGTCACAGTAAAAATATACCAGTACGCTCACAAAAGGCGCAGATGCAATTAAGGCAGGTCGCGGAGCGGCGGCGGCGCTTAACCGACATACGACTAAGTGACGGCGGCGTTGCCGGGGCTCGGAGCTTACTGCCACAAGGTTCTAACAGGAGAGGACCTGCGGCAGCAGGACTCGTATTTTGTCACAGTGCAGTGGAACGAAGATGTTACGAATTTCTTGTGAATTCTCTATTCATTCTGAAATGACTAACACTACTAACACGCTTGTCATTATTTCTTTGATTATTTTAGCAATGCGTGTTTTTCATATCTAAAGATAGAAAAACTGGAAAAATTCGATTTGGGACCTTGATGATCTCGAGTGAGAATCGAACCCGAGGCTTTCACAATCCGGGTGACTGCTCTAAACCACTGAGCTACCGATACCTCAGAGGGACGAACGAATCCTACCAGTATATGCTTACGTTTCAAGCCAACGTCATTCCATCAATGTTCAAGGTAGGTAAGTATCTATTAACATCACTTTTCTTTGATATCAGTTTACCATTTTTATAGAGACCGTTGGTTTCAAGCAACCATGCGGAACGGCTTATGGATTACCCAAAAACGAGATTAATCACATTGAAAAGGATTTTGGCACTAACCAGCTTTGGACTCAGCCTAAAAATAATTCACCTCACAACTCTAACTGGATTAATTTATTAGTTCACTCACTTCACTATCACACCTACACTTCTTTTCAAATTAAAAACAAAATTTGCTAAGACTTACATCTATCAAAGATCCCAAACTTCATTTTGGATGTTTCGAAAGAAAGCCAAATTTTAGAAAAATATTTATTTAGAGATAAGTAACGTAATACTGCAACGTTTGTGCACCCAAATAGAGTTAAACAAGGAACACAAAGATTTGGTTCAACTCGGGACCACACGATGCACGATCCGAGTTGGGGTGCTCAACACCTAGGCCACGAAGTTTACCTTTTTATTATTCTCAAGGGAAAATCCTTAAGAAAGAGACTAGTTCTTCCGTTGGCTTTCCGGTGGCTTCAAACCTAATGCACAGTGCCCCAAATACTAGTAGGTTAAAGGCGGTCGTGCCACTGCCACTCCAAGGCAAAGGGTGATAGGTAAACTTGACTGTATATCCAATTTTTGTTGTCTATGTCGCTGCACAACGAAGTAACGGTAGGTACCGAAAAGAATGGAATGAACGAGCGCTGATGTAGCGAATTAAACCAAATTGAATCTTCTCGCTTTCACACCGGAGTGGCTGCTTAGACCTTTGTCTTTTGATTTTCTTCAGGCAAAAGAAAGGTGTTCAAAGTTTTAAAAAGATCACTAATTATTTTCAGTTTACTAATAATGGTGATTGTACACATTCACTTACTAAATAATTTACAAATAGTGTGTAGAATCGAGTTTGGGAGTAGTAAAGTTAAAATCATTGATTTTGTTCGCTACACTTAATTGGGTTAAAAGTATTATTTTATACTTTTGACGACCCGTAATGTATTACTTGATAAACTTTATTTCCTAAGCGAAGGCTATTGTTAGTTGCAAATGTTGTAGTTTTGAATTTTTATTCACATTTATCTATTTTTAAAACAGCACATTTCATATCATACAAACTCCGTCTGTTCCAACGATGAAGAAGAAAAACACAAACTTTCTTATTGACGGTCAGTTTAGAACAAAGGCTGCTCTGCCATTCATGATGTACTAGCTTTCCGCCCGCGGCTTCGCCCCCGTGAACTTCATTTTTATGACCTACAGGTTTTTTTCCGATTTACGATACATACGAGTATATTAATCTCAAAATCCCGACTTAGTGAGCACTTACGTCCTAAAAAGAACCCCCATGCAAAATTTTCAACTCCTTCTTGTGTCTGAGATTTGTGATGAGTGAATGAGTGACCTTTCGCTTTTATATAATATACAATATAATATAAAGCTTGAAATCGAAGGTGAATTATTATTATAACTATGATTTCAAGTGAGATGTGAAACCACATCATCCACTATTCTCTAATAGATAATGATATCGCTTCCATCAATACAATGAACATATAAAGAGAGAAGAGTTGACGACACAGTTCTTAATATCTCTTTATTACTATAAAAAATAACTAGGACTCACGAGATGCTATGAGTAATACTAGCTGCGTACACATGAGATCCTAAACCACTATGTATAACGATTGTTTGATTAATTACAACTTGGAACATTACATGGAAGAAAATTAAAATATAATTCTGAAACAAATACTAACACATCTGAAGTTATTAAAATGAACCTAAAACTAAAAACCTTAAAAAATATAATTTAATAACTAAAATATATTATTAAAAGAAGTCCCTTTAGGCAAGGTTCCGAAGATACTGGCAGCGTTCCCTCTTTGAATAGCTAGACTAATTCTTTGTCCGAGGTAGCTGCCAGTTCTTCGGTCTCCTGTGATGTCGACTAACCTTTTTGCTATTTCCTTAAAAAGCCTTATAGCGCTAGGACCCCACGGACCAAGGGTCTCGACACCGAATGGAACAAAATCATATTCCGAGCCTAGACCCCTGTATTTGCATGCTTTACCTTTTTCAGCCGCTTCACAAGCCGCACCAGCTCTATTGTTGGTTCCATGTAGATGGGAAGGGGCCAGCGTGTCTGAACAGGTCAAGTAGACTTGGCACGTTGACGGTGGCAAGGGACCGGCGTATGATATCGTTAAGTGCGGCATGTCTTGAGAAGCGGCCTGCACTTTTTTGGCATGACAGTCCGTGATGTCCTAGCTTGTTGACATCACTGCCACAGAGACATTTATAAGGAACGCAGACCGGAACCCCAAGCCGTAGACAAGTTGCGATTCGGAGTGTGTCAGGCTCAAGAAATGTTCCTGTATTTGACGAAGGGTACGCGTGAAGCCAGTAGCCGGCCTCACGCGCACCCAAGGCCAAAAGCCTAGCACGCGCCGAACCTGTACTACAGCTCAAAAGATTGTCATATAAAATATTATATATAATTATATTATAATTAAAATATTCTTAACAGGGCAGACATGTTGTTACCTTTATAGCCTAGATGAACAGTACGATAACTTTGATGTCAACAGATTGTCATGTACCTCCAGGTCCAGTAATTAAATTTTTGTATTTTTCCGTTCTTTCAATAATATTCAACATACAGATTCATACACAGGCAAATAAAACGGATATGAAACTTCAACCGTTTTCGTTAACGCTCGGCGTGAAAAATACAGCAGAGCAGAAAGATAGGGTGAAATAAAATTAAAAAGTATCTTATTGAATAAAGTAACAATATTTAATTTTACAGAAAATTCCGACTAGCGCCCACCACGCCAAATGTTCCGGAAAGATAAAGCGGAAAGAAAGAAAGAATGTCGGAAACCTCCGGCCGCGCCGCGTAAATCACGACGTATCATCCGCCATGGTTTTATTAAACTGGCTCGTGAGGATGGGAAACTTAATGAAAGAGCCGCTACATAAATTCGGATTATGGACGGATTAGCTGATTTATTGGTTTACTTTTCGCATCGATTCGGTTTGGGGTCGCTTTCAAACCTATAAGTATCACAAAACCAACATCCCCTTGCTTATTAATATCAACACAATCTTAAGTAGGAGAAGGTGAGTACCGCTGACATTATTAGCAATTATTTATGTGACAAAATAAGTAATACGTCAATATCTTGAGTGATGAACAGATTCAACCGCCATAAATTACGTGTTTCAACACGAATGAATCTAATTAAAATGTTTATTGGTTTTAAAAAAAATTGAAAAAAAAACATTTTACTATCTTTTGAGATCTCTTATTAATTTGAAACGAGGATCACCGTTGACCTACAAACAACTGGGGACGGAGGGCCAAAATTGCACCAAACTTAGCTGATCAGTATCGTGTCATTTTACGAGAGTCTTATAAAGTTAAATAAAATGACGGACTGCAGCGTAAGTGACTGCTTTGTGTAATCCCGAGGGAAAGTCACGCAATACCAAGGTACTACGATTGCAGAGCTGAGCAGTGCGACAACCACGACACTTAACCGCACTACTAAGTCTCATGGAAACAAAAAAACTGGCCGTCACTCAAACAGCGTAAAAAAAAATGCCGACTGCGGCAGACGCGCCATAGACAATAGTCGACCAGACATAACCCGGAGTACCGCGCAAATCATCATAAACCATCGTGGTGGCTGCCGCGAACACTTTTATAGCTTATAGCTTGCCGAAAGATAAACACCGCTGTCTGTATGGGCGCCCAAGTAGTGCCAGCCGTAATCGAATAGTGCACTTAGGGCTGGCACCTGCCCGCAAGTTCCGGATACATACGTCCGGATACTGCAGAGTTTTTGCTGATTCACTATATGAAACAACAAGTGTACTAAGTAATAGGTTATTTTAAAAGCAAAAAATGGTTAAAGGCAGTTAAATTAATCGATATTACTGTTTCACGCAAACCCCTATTAGGCTAAACATTTATTTCTTGTAATTTAATTATTTACTTTGACTACCAACAATTCGGTCTTAGTAACTTATATCAAATTTCTACCGAGTAGTGAACAATGAGTTAAAGATGATGACATTTAGCAATGTACTTGAACAAAATGACCCAAATCAAGCCTTCAACGCATTCCACGATATCTTTTCACTTTTTTACTATCTTTGTTTTCCGGTTACAAGAATAAAGAAAGATTTATATTCTAAAAAATTAAAATGGGTTTCAAAAGGTCTTAAAAAATGCTGTGAAAAAAACGCAAACTATACCATAACTATATTTATTCTAGTAAAAATGATGAAAGAAATAAAAAATGCCAATACCAAAACTATACTAAACTTCTACATAAATGTATGAACGCTGCGCAAAGAATTAACAATTCTAAATATATTCTAAATGCTAAAAACAAATGCATAGCGTCTTGAAAATTATAAATAATAGCATAAACAAAAATCCTAATAAAAATGAAATAAAATCAATTAAACATAAAGATGACATTACTCATAATATAAATGACATGTCTAAATTATTTAATGACTATTTTATTGACATTGCACGAAATACAGGTAGTAAATTAGTAAATACGAATAAAAATAGACTAAATAACAGTATATTCTTGTACCCTATAACTGAAAGTGAAGTACATAAAATCACTATGGGGTTAAAAACTACAAAATCAGTAGGATACGATGAAATCAGCACCGATATTCTTAAAATGTGTTCGCCAAAAATATGTACTACATTAACACACATAATAAATGTATGTTTGGAAAAAGGCATTTTCCCAGACAACCTTAAACTTTCCGTAGTTAAGCCTTTATTCAAATGGCCTGTGCCCATCACACTTATACCGGTAATATCCAAAATATTTGAAAAAGTGATGGCAACACGTCTTTACTCGTTTATTACAAAGCATAACATCATAAATAAACGACAGTACGGCTTCCAGGAGGGCAAATCGACCACTTTAGCTTGTTTTTCATTAATTAAAGAAATTACACAAGGAATTAATGATAAGATACCAACAGTAGCAGTATTTCTTGACATGTCAAAAGCGTTTGATCACGTGAGCCATGAAATACTGCTACAGAAGCTTCATGACTATGGTATCAGAGGAATAGCACTTAAATGGTTCGCCAGCTATTTGTCTAATAGGCAACAATGTACCGAAATATCACCTATAGAAAACCAAATACAAGTAAAGGCAAGATCAACATTTCTACAAATAACTAACGGAGTTCCTCAAGGCAGCATTTTGGGGCCATTGCTATTCATTCTTTACATCAATGATCTGCCAGGTGTTACTAAAAATGATTGCTTTTTATTTGCAGATGACTGTACACTGCTATTCAAAAATTAAAACATTGATGAACTTGAACGAGACATTAACAATACTCTTTATGACATAATTAATTGGATGAATGAAAATGATCTTAAAATTAACATATCTGAAACTAAAGCTATTCAATTTCATACATATAAAACAAACAAAAATAATATTGACATACACTACAACAATAATAAAATTGACATCGTAGACAGCACAGTATTTTTAGGCATAGAACTAGATGAACACTGCAGCTAGAAAAAACACGTAGATAATGTTTGCACTAAATTGAATAAATTTGTATTTGCGCTGAATAGAATCAAGAATGTTGCGTCTTTCCAAATAGCTCTACATGTGTACCACGCATATGTTTCTTCCCAGCTGCGCTACGGTATAGTAATATGGGGTAACAGTGTGGACTCTGAAAGAGCTTTAAGAGCCCAAAAGAAGTGCATTCGCGCCTTATGCGGGATAAAACAAAGGGAATCGTGTAAACCCCGGTTCCAAAAACTCAAAATTCTTCCTCTGCCCTGCATTTACATACTGGAACTTTGTTTATTAGTGAAAAAGCACCCAGAATTCTTTATAAAATGTGACAAATTAAAATCTAACATTAGAAATTCTAGAAAACACAAATTAGTAGTACCAAATTGTAATTTAGGTTTGCGGCGGAAACCCAACCTGTCTTTGTCCGTTCGGCTGTCTACACAACGGCTGCCCCAAGCCTTAAAAAAAACCCCCTAAAAAATAAAATAATGAAGCCACCTAAAACAAGGACACGTTCTTCAGCGGCGTTCCATTCCACGTTATGTGTGGACATGTGCAATATCAGGGGACTTAACTCCAACATCAACGCGGTTCACCATCACCTCGAAACCGCAAAGCCGACAATGCTTTTCCTGACCGAGACGCAAATATCTTGCCCGGCCGATACATCTTACCTTCACTACCCTGGGTACAAGCTTGAGCACAATTTTGTGCCTCACGCCGGGGTATGCATGTTCGTCCGGGAGGACATTTGCTGTCGCCGTCTTTCAGGGCTAGAAGACAGGGACCTGTCAATTATGTGGGTGCGTATAGACTACGGTAGCCATACCCGTATCTACGCGTGCCTCTACAGGTCTCATAGTGGTAATCTGGGCATAACTCAACTTTTTGAGCACCTGCAAGTGACCTCCGGCAAAGTCATTGAGCAGTATCCGACAGCCGAGTTGGTGGTCCTGGGGGACTTCAATGCTCACCACACTGAGTGGTTGGGGTCTTCTTTGCCCACTGACTACGCTGGAAGGTCTGCCTACGAGTTTGCCTTGGCCTATGGTCTTTCGCAACTGGTACCTTCTTCCACGAGAGTACCGGACGTCGTCACCCATAGGGCAAATTTACTGGATCTCCTGCTGACTTCGCATCCGGACGGGTACACCATCTCAGTGGATGCGCCTTTGGGCTCGTCTGACCACTGCGTCGTCCGGAGCCAAGTGCTTTGCGATTCACCTGTAAAGCGTAAGCCTATTGGGCGCCGCCGCGTGTGGCACTATAAGTCAGCGGATTGGGATGGTTTGCGTGAGTTTTTCGCGTCGTATCCCTGGAGGCAGCTCTGTTTTTCATCTGGTGATCCCGATACCTGTGCAGCTGCGGTCACTGAGACGATCCTGGCGGGTATGGAATGCTATATTCCTAATCCGCTAGTGGCTGTCGGGGGTAGGAGCCAGCCGTGGTTTGACAAGCACTGCAGAGAGGCCTTGCGCCTCAAACAAGCTGCATTCAAGGCTTGGACTGCGGCCTGTGCTAAAAGGGATCACTCTATACCAGATGCAAAGCGCAAACTGAATGCTGCCTCGAGATCGAGTAAAAAAGCCATCGCCAGGGCTAAATTCGTCTTCGTCGGCCGCATTGGGGAGCGGCTCGTGGGCCACCCTTCAGGGAGTCGTGCCTTTTGGTCGCTTGCCAAGGCTGCCGAGGGAAACTTTTGCCGCTCGTCTTTGCCACCACTCCAAAAACCAGATGGAAATCTGGCCCACAGTGCTAAAGAGAAAGCCGATCTCTTGGGCAACCTCTTTGCCTCAAACTCGACTTTGGACGCTGGGAGCGCCGTGCCACCTACCATCCCTTGGTGCGGTCACATTATGCCGGAGATCCGCATAACCCAGCAAGAAGTCCGGCGAGAGTTGCAAAATCTGGAGGTCCACAAGTCGAGTGGGCCGGATAACATCCCGGCAGTGGTGCTCAAAGTGTGTGCTCCCGAGTTGTGCCCGGTATTGACGCGCCTTTTCGCGATTTCCTACGCAAAAAGGCAATGTCCGTCTTTGTGGAAGACCGCCCACGTGCACCCGGTGCCTAAAAAGGGTGACCGGTCGGACCCGGTGAATTATAGACCTATCGCTATTACCTCCCTTCTTTCAAAGGTTTTGGAGCGTGTGTTGAATGCCAAGCTCTTGAGGTACCTAGAGGATCACGATTTGATAAGCGACTACCAATACGGCTTCCGTAATGGTCGGTCGACTGGCGATCTTCTGGTGTATCTCACACACCGCTGGGCTCAGGCCATTGAAAGTCAAGGTGAGGCTTTGGCTGTTAGCCTAGATATAGCTAAGGCCTTCGACCGGGTCTGGCATAAAGGTCTTCTATCAAAGCTTCCATCTTACGGACTGCCCGAGGGTTTATGCGGATGGATTGCCAGTTTCTTGTCCAGCAGACGCATTAAAGCCGTAGTAGACGGTAGTTGCTCCGATAGCTTGGACATTAATTCTGGCGTCCCACAAGGCTCTGTGCTATCTCCAACGCTGTTTCTCTTGCATATCAATGATATGCTGTCCAATGACGGTATTCATTGCTATGCGGATGACAGCACTGGAGATGCCTATTACACAGGCCGAGCAAATATCCCTCGTACCATTGTGGAGGAAAGTCAAACTAAACTTGTGTCTGAAATCGAGAATACCCTAGCTTGGGTTTCCGATTGGGGTCGGGACAATTTAGTCCAGTTCAACCCCACTAAGACACAAGTTTGCGCGTTTACCACTAGGAAAACTCCATTTACTGTAGCTCCTCAGTTTCAGAACACTTCCCTTACCATATCAAGTAGTATTGGGATCCTTGGCGTTGACATATCTAGTGACGTACAGTTTCGGAGTCATTTGGAACAAAAGGCGAAGTTGGCATCCAAAAAGCTCGGTGTGCTAAACAGGGCGAAGCAGTACTTCACTTCTAGGCAAAGACTGCTGCTGTATAAAGCGCAAGTCAGGCCACACGTGGAGTACTGCTGTCACCTTTGGGCAGGAGCGCCTGGATATCAACTCAGTCCTTTTGATTCGGTCCAGAGGCGTGCGATCCGGATTGTCGACGATCCCAAACTGACAAGGGGTTTAGAGCCGTTAAGTCTGAGGAGAGACTTCGCCTCCTTATGCGTGTTCTACCGCTTGTACAACGGGTTTTGTTCTGAAGAACTGTTTGATATGATGCCCACGGCTACTTTTCATCACCGCACCGCTCGCCACCGACAGGGTATTCATCCTCACACTCTGAATCCGCAATGGTCTCGTACAATTCGGTTTCAGAGATGTTTCCTTCCGAGGACGCTTAAATTGTGGAATGAACTCCCTGCCGAGGTTTTCCCGATGAGTTATAGTATGGAGTTCTTCAAGAGGGGTTTGAAAAGGTTTTTACAGGGTCGACAACGCGCGAGTGATACCCCTGGTGTTGCACGCGTCCATAGGCCGCGATAACCGCTTACCATCAGGCGGTCCGCGTGCTTGATTGTCACCGACGTAGTATAAAAAAAAAAAAAAAAAAAAGAGTTTGAGTTTTCCGTATTTTCATGTTACCTTATTACTGTACAAATTATTAGTTACTAAAAATAAGTGACATGAGTAATAATTTACAAATATGGTTATTGGTTATGTGCTAATGCTTTTCTATATTATTATGTTGCCAATCGTTTGCAAAAGGAAAGTGTGTACAGTTACTGTTGTGAAGGTTAATAAATTATATTTAGTAAAGAAAGGAGTTTCTACAGTATTATTTCCCTACTTGAGGCTTATTTCTCTCGACCTATCAAACATCAGTATTTTTATTGGAAAAGTAATTTCGATCCGTCTAGTGATGAGAGTGATTTTGTTGATTTCTCGACATCGACAGCCCTACGTGTGTTTTTCTATATTTTTTGTGAAAACGGAAACCGGTTGTGTTAAGTTGAAATATTGGCCGCTCTGTCGGGCTTCATTCCATCGGAGTTATTATCGATTAGCAGAGCGAGTGAAAATCTTAATTGAAAAATGCACATTTATCGCTTATTGCAGCTCGCAGATTTATTTGATGCATAAAATCTTCTTTTGTGCTTAGAGAATAAATTGGTTTTGGCTTTCCAGGTAATATACATATAATTTAGCTTTAGTGGTGTGGAATAATTATGTATCCACATTCTGGGTAAATCCTAGTATTGAAACATTTAAACTGATAACATTTAGTAACTACCTTGTGCGCATATAGAGCTCGTCGGGGAACTTTTCATACGAGTACTGCATTGAAAAGATTTCAACATTAAAAATAAATATAAATATGCGCCAGACAACACACCTCTTGTAAAGGTCTCGAAGTAGGGATTATTAAATCCCTGTGTTACGAGGTACCACACAAGGAAATAAGCTAGGGGCGTCTCCCAGCACACCCAGACCCGAGTCAATTCAGAAAAGATCGTTTCCTGAATTGACCCGACCGAGAATCGAACCCTGGACACTACGGTAATCGAGGCGAGAAACCGTGCTACAGCACACTACGCCAATCGTGTTGTCAACATTCGATCGCTTCTAGCGTTAAGGCCGCCTAAATTGTACTTGTAAGTTATGTAAGCTTTATTTTCTTCATTGTTATATTTGTGCAATAAATAAAATCTTATCATAACGTTATTAACATCAACTTTGTTCACAAATATAGCTATAGTGTATGTATACGCCAACCTTATAAAGAAACAAATTCTCTTTCGTGTGCATTTTTTATACTTACTATAGTTTAAATCGTAGTTTTGAAGGCAACGCAAAGCTAGTAACTATTTCTGATTAGTAGAGTAAGAAGAATTAGGATTGGAAAAGGACATAGGATACCTTTTCTCGAGAAATTAAAATAATGTGGAAATGAGGTTTCTTTTTATAGTGTCCGTCAAGATGACCTCACTCCACACCTGATGGAAAGCGGTCGTGAGGTCCAGATATGAGGCTGATAAGTACACAGTACTGCAAAAGGAATCACTCAGCTAGCCATCCTCATCTTGAAGGCCTACGTGGGTATAGGCTGTATAGACCAAAAATACAAAAGTGGCTAACCGGGACATAGTTGCTATCTTTGAAATTGCGAAAAAATTTGCGATTACAGTGAACAAAAGGTATTGGAAAGTCCGTA
Source organism: Udea olivalis (assembly GCA_947369235.1). Lineage (NCBI taxonomy): Eukaryota > Metazoa > Arthropoda > Insecta > Lepidoptera > Crambidae > Udea > Udea olivalis. The sequence continues at coordinate 23,844,033 of OX376343.1, read as the reverse complement.
GTGACTATAATTGTCTGGTCCTGAAGACTACTGTTGACGTAGGGCAGAAAAGCTAATGTATCTACCCAGACAACGAACACGGTTGGAAAACGGACCTTATCTGGACTGAGGGTGGTAATAACGGATTACAGCCGATGAAGTAAGTGCAGGGCGGGGCCAGTTTATTTTTATCGCAGCGATGTCGAAGCGGTTTACGAACGACGCGTCAGCGGCATTCGCCGCATTCATGCACCGCGTAACAATGGGATATATTTTATTGTTATTACGAACATATCATGTTCCATGGGACAAAGGGCTTAATTTATATACTAATAGTAAATTAAGTCGGTATTTTTTTTTAGCGATCGGCCATATTGCAATTTTTTTTATATATTGCCAGACAAGATGACCTCACTCCACCTGATGGAAAGCGGTGAGATCCAGATATGCGGCTGACAAGCCCAGTCATTCAAACGAATCACTGGGCTGGCTATCCTTACCTTGAAGGCCTGCACAAATGCCTTTTCACGCCCCGCTTGAAGAACCCGGGACTATAAGAGGAAGGAAACACATGTGCTGGAAGGGCGTTCCACGTCTGGATGGTACGACAAAGAAACGAGTCACCGAACCTTTTAGTTCGGGCCAACAAATGCTGAATTGTGTGTGGATGACGCCGTAGTCCAGCACGCAGGGTACGGGAGTGGAAAGGTGAGGGTGGGGGGTCTTATATCTAGTCAAGGCCTCGTAATTCCCTAAACTGAGGGTAGTGAGCGATTTCGTCAGTAAATATCCAGCCTAGAATATGCCTTAGTGCCAGGTAACCGCTGACTGGCTGAAAACAGAAGATAACATAAACATAACATACCATACCATACCAACACGACTATTTCCCAAACAGGGTAGTCAGAGGCAGGTGGCTGATGCCGTCATGGTGATGCGAACACTCAGAAGTTCACTTTTCTCCAATGGTATTAGAACCCAGATTTTGCAATCAGGCCCCTTACGGATAAAGGACCAGGCTCTAGTTGGCCTATGAACCAACATACATTTGACATTTGTCATAATTCTGACCATGATTTAAGACATAATTATCACAAATTAGATTGTCACGGACACTTTAGATTTTTAATATCAATATTAAAAATACTTAAAAGAGCTGTCGAAAACACTTTTTTTAATATCATTATGTTGCTACGTCTGTGCCCTCTGTGGTTTAGTCATCGTAACAATGTTTTAATTTACTTCGTATTGACAAAAGAAACCTTGTACGAGTATGTGCAAGAAAATGTAGTTGTGAACTTACTAAAGGCTCTTACAAATGAGTAACACATTACTCTCAATGCGATAGATGATTAATAGACTTTTTATTTTAAGTTGGATACATTGGCTGAAATAAGCATTGTGCGAAGCCAAAATAAACAAAAAAAGAAACCAACTTCAAAAAAACTATTCCAAAACAAAGCACTAAAAAGTAAAAAAATAATTGCGTATTCTTATAAAACTTATACGATGATATGATGTAGGTACAATCAGTGTTATTGTTGGAGTCGGTGTCAGCCAATGTAGGTTTGTAACTTTTTTTGGAATAGTTTTTTTTGAAGTTGTTTTTTTTTTGTTAAAATTTTTGTTTATTTCTTGATTGTCAGTGAATAGCTCTTATTTATTTTATTCATCGAAAAAGTATCGTCCAATTGCTCCTCAGAATTGAAAAGTTCCGTTACTTTGTCATGGATCCCATAATCAAAACCTAATCAAACTCTCATCAAACTACCCTTGAAGGATATTTCCAATAAAAAAAAGCATCGAAATCGGTTGGCGTGATAATGAGTTATTCGTCCATTTGTCGCGCATTTTTCTATCTAGATTTAATACTTATATGGATTTCCCATGGATGCCACTTTCAGAACTGGACCAAATTAAAATGGGACCACACAGGCAGCATCAGCTTTCAAATAAAAAAAGAATTATCAAAATCGGTTGGCGTAATATTGAGTTTTTCGTCCATTAGTCGCGCATTTTGTCTATCTAGATTTAAGACTTATACGGATTTCCCATGGATGCCACTCTCAGAACTGGACCAAATTAAAATGGGACCACACGGGCAGTATCAGCTTTCAAATAAAAGAAGAATGATCAAAATCGGTTCACCCAGTCGAAAGTTATGAGGTAACAAACATTAAAAAAACAAAAAAAAACATACAGTGGAATTGAGAACCTCCTCCTTTATTAAAGTCGGTTGAAAAAGAGAAGCTAACGACGTTTGGTTGACTTGACAGTTGAAACTTCAACGCAAAAACAAATACCGGCATCACTTGTATTTTTTTGCTTTCAAATTGCAACGCTATGTTAATGTTTTTATAAATTCTTACGACTCGGCTTAAAAAACGGACATTGATGGCTCTCTTTAGTGAGCTATAGAGAGCCATCAATGTCCGTTTTTTAAGTCATCTAGCTAGATTTACAGACTTTGTAACCTGCACATACGATAACTCAGCAATAATTACCGATTTACGATTATCACAATGGAATCAACAATTTGTGTTAATTGTAGCTCAGCTAGTAGTTCCTTGGTATTGCAAGATCAACAAAATATGTGCTTGCAGAACATAAGTGCTACGAAAATAAAACCTCACAATAATTATTGAATGTTACCTCAAAATTTTTCCGTTTTATTATACGACGAACGAGTTCACAGAAGTGTCCGTCCATAAACTACGTTTTGACACTAGAGTGTATGTATTTATGAACCCTAAGAGGTATTTTTCATGGCTGTTGGTTCTTAGGCCACAATGTATGGGTGAATGAGCACTATCCTTTACTTCATAACGATGGGAAGTATATAGAGTAGAGTTATGAAACTGTGATTTGTGAAAAACGCAGCACGTGTCTTTTTTTATTATCCAAATCACAAACTTTACAATATTTTTTTATCATCAACCTACCTACTGTGATCCCATACAGTGGGTTTATGTTTAGGCGGTTTGAGGTTTGCCTTAAATAGTAATTTCCAAAAGCCAAATCGGTGTTCTACTTAAATGTTGTAAGATATTACATACACCGATTGGTCCGCACCGCATATTATGTACTTCTGAAAAGAAAAAAGGAAGAAGAAGTTAGTGACTACTGCCGTCATGGTGAACGGAACACTCAGAAGCCCACTTTTCATATGGCATTAGAACCCAACGTGGTAGGTGGTGAGTCATCCGCCGCTATTCGGATTGATTTGGTTTTTTATCGATGTTTTAATCACCGGTGAATTAGTCGTAAATACAATGAATACAAATATTTTAGCTCTGGCCCGATTTGAACTCGGGATCACACGATACACGATCCGAGTTCGGGTGCTAAAACCCTAGGCAAGACGCTTTCAAGAAAAAACATAAAAATTCAGATGCAAAGGACAATTCTTTAAATGAAAAACGCAAATAATTAGGTTAAGGTACAATAATCATCATCTGCGATTGTCAACGAAGGACTCACATTAAATTGCGTGATAGAATTCTGAAGGAGTGTTAACAGATGTTAGCCTAAACTTTAAACTTTATTTCACCCCTCAAAGATTTTAGTCACATTTACTCTTAAGTGTTTTGTGGGGTGGGAGATGAACGCTCTAACCCTGGTAATATTTTCCTTGCAGCCATTTGGACAATGGTTCGCTTGTCCACTCGCTTGCCTCGTATGCACTACGCAATAGAGGCTAGATTGGCTAGATATGCGTTTGTAGCTGGTGTTGTTTAGCAGTATAAATAATTCATCAGCCAGGACCGCGTGTATTAACACGGGTACGAGAGCCAGTTCGTCTTTTAGTTAACGTTTAGCTCTGAAAACATTAACATACTTAACCAGTTTTTGGGAAAATGCTTCTTAACATCTTAGTTCTCGTATTTTAGAAGAAAGGCAGTGTTATATGTGTACAAAATAGAAAACATAAGATAATGGATTTTATTATTATTTGTGCTTTTATTAAATACTCCATTTTAACACTCTTTGCTTCCGCTAGGTGGCGTATCACTTCTACTACTGAATGTCCTGCCAAATCGCGTACATCTAACAACTCTGAAGTCGGAATAAGTTTTTATTTATGTGACAAATGCCTAAAAATCAAGGAATACATCGATTGAATCGCTTCCTACTAAAAACTGCTGAAACTGGAATCGCGGTACATCTGCTGGTTATGAGATATGCTCAGAATAAATACTCATATAAATACATTTAAGTTTTGTTTGGCTCCAAGAATCTAGTTCAACCTGCTCGACAACGTCAAAAGAAACTCAACAAGGTGCCATCGTCAGTGGCGCCCCCTGACATTGAGCTTTGCCTTCGCCTCCCCATCATTAAGTTTTGAAAAAAAAAAAGGATAATTTGAAAAAATGTAATCACCGAAGCAGCCCAATGTATAAGTTAATAGGATTAACATAACAATATGGAATGATTGCCTTTGAGGCTAAAATATTCTGCAATAGGGAACATTCGGTGGCTAAATCGTGTGAAATGCCTACCCGCAAGGCAGATGATCGACCGTGTAAAGGACGATTTTTGAAAATGCCTGCCACAAACAGTTTTCAGTAGTGAACATCTTGGGGGTGCTGAGTTAAATTTGTCAATTTTGTTAGTTATTATTTCACAAAACTACTCACCTACCAAGGAGACGCCATTTCTTTGCGAGTTACTTCTAAATAACGCTTCAGAAGATGTCTTCTAAACAAATAGAGAGAAGAGAGGGCGCCACCTTGCGCACATAAGTTAACGCTCCATATACTTTAACGATTTAAAAATACTTATATTAAGCAAAAACGAATAAAAAGCAAATAACCATAAAGGAACAGCGTCAAGACAGTGAATTGAAGTGTAGTTTGTCAGTAACAATTTACGGATAAGTGAAATAGTGTCAATTACAATTACCGCCAACTCAACATGTTTATGAAGAAAGTACATCTTGCGGGACCATTTTAGTGTTGTGAATATGCGTTGTACCTGAATATTGTTGGATTGAACTGAGTACAACATTCAAAACAGGTAGAAAAAATTTGCCACTGTTTCTCTAACCTAAAATATAAACAAAATATCACGGCAAGTCATTGTACCGATTAGTGCCACCACTGCGCAAATAGATGGCGCACGTATCATGAGCATACCGAACTTCATTTGATAGAATCACAGACAACAATCACATCTCGCTAGAGGGCGCTACACGTTGAATACCTCCTTGTATTATTCCCCGCGGTTGTCACTGACTAACGCAAATCGTGATAAATCAAATATTCACAAACGACAAAGTAAAAAAACTAACTAGATGGCGTTACTATGCGCTGGATGCCGCCAGAAAATCCCCGGCCGAGAACACCTAACTTGCGTTCTTTGCAATAAACCATACGACTTGGATTGCGCTAATGTATCGATCCAGCGTTACTTAAATACAATGTCACCTAACCGCAAAAAGAATTGGAACTGTCCCGCATGTGTATGTAAGGCACCGAAAGGTAACAACACGAATTCGCCGTTACGTCCACGAGATAATGACATCTGCACACTGTCACCTGGAACTGCCATAAGTAATGTCACTATTAGGAAAAAACCATCAAGCTCCAATGAAACCCTGAACTCAACACAACTGGACTTGCTGGGCGATACAGCCTGTACTCAAAATCACGATACATCTGCAAATTCTTCACCCCAGTCGGAACTAACTCTGCATAATCTGAGCGAATTAATAACTGCACGTCTAAAAGAAAATAACACATCCATTATTCATGATCTACGAAACACGATACAAAAGGAAATCAACAAAGCAATCCTAAAACTTAAGGAGAATATTACAATACAAACTAGCACCCTGTACCAACAAAACGAAAAACTGAACAGCGACATAGAACACATAAATACTCAAATAGAAAACCTTAAAAAAGAGAATAGAATTCTAAAAAAGGAATTACAAGACCTTGATCTGAATATTACAACACCGGAAAAATACACAAAATCTGAAGAAAACAATAGAAAAATAGTAATTTATGGATTTGGAGAACGTTACGGAGAAACTGAAAATGACTTGCACAACAGGCTTATTAATATGTTCAACGAAATATATAATATAAATATACTCAGTTTTATTGAGGACGCTTACTGGATAGGAAAATATAATAACAAGAACAGGCCATTAGTAATAGAATTGCTAAGTAAAAGAATGATTAAATTCATAATAAAAAATACCCACTATTTACATGGCACGAGACTGTCAATCTCTAAATACCTAAATAAGGCAGAGTTGAAAGACAAAAGAGCAATGCAAGAACAAATGATGGATGCACGCAGAAATGGACTACACGCTGTGATACGCAATAATCAGCTGTTCATTGAAGGCAAGCTAATAAACTGGAAACACAATATGACAAATATAACCCTTAACTACTCAGCAAACAACACCACGGCAGCCACCGAAGCGCCCTGCAAGGAAATTGGATCTACTACCAACCATCATCAACTATCACAAAGAAATAACCATCCCTTTCGGGGTAAAGAAAATAGCATTTCAAATAATGTACCAAAACCTTCAGAGTCTTTATAATAAACAGCATGTATTAGAGGCATTCATCGACTCAGATCCATCTTACCAAGCTCTCTGTATCTCAGAAACTTGGTTAACACCAGCTAAATTGGAACTAATCAAGATTAGCGGATATAAAATCGCAGCTTCTTACTGCCGAAAAACCAGATGTGGTGGTGGAGTCTGCATACTATTGCAAGAAAATGTTGAATGCGTCAACCGAACTGAGATAGCAGATATGTCTGTAGAATACGTATTGGAAGTGTGCGCAACTGAATTACCAAAGATAAATGTTTTGTTGACTGTCATGTATTGGAATAAGAGAGAGGAAGACTTATTTTACATACAAATCCAAAAAATACTTACTTATATAAACAAAAAATATTCTAAATATAAGATTGTCTTGGGTGGAGACTTCAATATAAATATTCTAAAAAATAATCCAAAAACTAACAGACTTTTAGATGTGATGTCAGAATATAACCTAACTCAAAACATAAAAGACCCAACTCATATAACACCAACGTCATCAACATGTTTCGATCTTATTTTCACTAAGATAGACGGAGAACAATTTACTACAAAAGTTGAAGAATTAGGCTTTTCTGATCACGCCGCAACAGTAATTATTCTTGAGTCAAATCCATATAATAGTCTTATAACCTGGAATTCAGAAAAAAGATTTTACAACCCTGCTAACGTTCACAAGTTCAAGTCAAATTTAAAAAATATACCGTGGCATAACATACTATCTCAAAATAAAAATCTGAACGAAAATTATGAAATATTCTTTAATATAATATTAGATAATTTAAATGAATGTATACCAAAAAGAAAAATAAAGTTAACAACGAATAACAAAAAATATTGGTTGACGGTTGGTATAAAAATTTCATCCCAAAATAAGCGATTGTTGAAAATGCTTACATTAAAATCTAAAAACCCGATCCTATTAGAACACTATAAAAAATACGAAAAATGGTTCAAAAAAGTTGTAAATATTTCGAAAAAAAATTACTTTATAAATAAACTCAAAATGTCATCAAATAAATATAAAACAATGTGGAGTATAATAAAAGAGCGGACGAACCAAAATAATAGAAAGGAAAAAAATAACATAAAATTAGTAATTGATAATAATACAATCACAGAACCCTTACAAATTGCAAACACATTTAATGATTTCTTTTCATCAATTGGCGAGAACCCTTCACCTACAGTTGTCGGACATTCTGTTATCTCTCCCACTGAAAATACGATGTTCCTTTGGCCAGTAGACTGTAAAGAAATAAATAAAACCATAAAACAATTAAAAAATAAAAACAGTTGTGGTATAGACGAATTCCCCCCTAGCCTGATTAAACAATGTGCCGCTGAACTCATCTTGCCACTTAGCCTACTCATCAATCAATCCTTCGACGAAGGACGTTTCCCCAACCAATTGAAAGTCACCTTAATAAAACCTTTACATAAAAAAAATAGCAAATCAGATCCGAATAACTATCGGCCGATAGCCCTCTTACCATCGATTTCTAAAGTTTTTGAAAAAATTGTGTGTAATCGCATTTTTAGTTTCTGTGAAAGGTACCAAATATTTGACGATTGCCAAAATGGTTTTCGTAAAAAACGATCAACCGTTTTGGCAGTCTTTAAATACATTCAAGAAATCCTCAAAATAGTAAATAATAAAGAATATGCAATTGGTGTCTTGTTAGACATGACTAAAGCATACGATAAAGTTCAATACAGTATATTACTTAAAAAATTATATGGAATAGGTATCCGAGGTAAAACATACAATTGGCTCGCATCATATTTACAAAATCGAGAACAATTTGTCGATATTGAATATTATGACCATGGTTTAAGAGAGATAAAAATAATAAGATCCAAAGGAAAAATTATAAACGCGTCGATCCCTCAGGGGAGTGTCCTTGGTTGTTTATTGTTTCTCATTTATATAAATGACCTTCCAAAGATCATGGATGAACCTTGTGTCCTTTTCGCAGATGATGTCTCCTTACTGACTTCATGTAATGATGAAAATAAAGATATACACACTAAACTATCTTCAATGTTAGACAGAACAATAAACTGGATGAAAGATCATAATCTCGAAATAAACTTCACCAAAACTAAAATCATTAGCTTTCATCCATATCAAAAAGCCCCCTTAGACATAGATTTCAAATGCAATAATATACAATTAGAACAAGTTAACAACATTACTCTCCTAGGCATAGAGATAGATACTAATTTGAACTGGAAATCCCACATACAAAAAATAAAAACTCGGCTATCTTCCTTTGCATACGCACTCCGTGAGGTGAAAAAAACCACATCGATAGAAGCGGCCCTAGCTACTTATTACGCATATGCACACTCGTGGCTCAGCTATGGGGTCATCATGTGGGGAAACAGCACAAACGCCTCTCACCTTTTCACTATGCAAAAAAAACTGATCCGTATATTATTTAATATCGAAAATACAGAAAGTTGTAAACCACTTTTTGAAAAATATAAAATACTACCTTTGCCTTGTATATATATCCTGGAAATATGCAAATTTGTCAAAAAATACCCTTAATTTTATAGAAAAAGAGAAGAATTACAATTAAAATATACACTACGCCATAAGAATAAATTAATACTCCCAACCTCAAATCTCAAACTTCACGCATCAGGCCCTCTAGTAATGTCCATAAAAATATACAATAAATTACCAGACTCAATAAAAAATATCAATATAGAAAAACCTTTTGCAAATCAAGTAAAAACATTATTAAATAACAAAAATTATTACTCCTTACAGGAATTTTTGGAGGATAGATTTAAATAATATGTAACTACGGTCACGACATTAAATAAAATATACATGTACAATATTCAAAACATATAATAATAATAATATATAATATTTGAGAATTAATAAGTATCATAACATTCATAACTTTTTCTGTAAGTATCTACTTACAGAAAAGGTTATGAATAGCATAGGATTTATTGATATTTTAAATAACATACTTATACAAGTACAATAAAATAATATATATTTAAAAACTAACATCATAATTAATAATAGTTCTTGTAAATACGAGCGTAGGGTGACTCCTCCCCTCTCTTATCTTTGCCGTGCCCGACAGGGTCCATAATGTCCTGTATTATGTTTTTTACCAACTTTGTAACTTATGGAGTGCAATAAAGAATATGAATATGAATATGAATATGAATAAATCATGCAAAATCTTCAACAACACTTCCAACAGCGGTTTTTCCCGCAACAAGTCGTTATTTTAAATAAAGTTAACACCAATAGCATTGGCAACAGTCTGAATGTCGGGCTGTAGATATTGAATAATTCATGCCGACCGAACGAATAGCCACGATGGTTGGGCTGGGATATCTTCGCAGTTACCCCTTTAACTATGCATGTTTTAATCTGCGCCACGTTTTACAATTTTGCGTGTTTTTCGCTCGAATGAAGGCGGATTTATCGCTCAGAGGAACCTCCGATAGGTCTCCCGACCCGTCAGTGAGGTAACGTATGCGCCTCGATATTAAAACTCGTGGCTTTATCATATTTACCGGCAAGGTCTGCATATTTGAAAGGGTTTGTGGACTAGGTGAATTGTGGGTTAAAATTTTTGTTGTAGATTTGAAGGCGAGAATATTACTTCCAAAATTTTTCACGATAAAATTATGTCGAGTTCACAAACAAGCGAAGAATCTAGTCTCTCAGTTTCAAAATTGTTTTTAAGTGAAGTTTTTTCGTCCTTTTGTTCAGACAAATGGCATGGCAGGAGATGAGCCGTGGTATGCCTGAGCTCGGGTCCTGCCTTGATGGATTACATAATTTTACTGAAGTTGGTACAAAGAAACAGTAATTAGTTTGACCTAACCTCAGTGGTCAAAGTTTTACTTTAAAAATCAATTTTAAATCAATGAAAAGAAGAAATGATTAGATATTCTCACTATTCACGTTGTTAGTAAGTCGTAAAATTTTAGGCGGTCTATTTTTCCACGTTTATTATTTGTTATTGTTCCCAAGAAGAGTCGAACTTGAAGTACCTACACAAAACAGTGTATGTTTACTCAGGCAATACTTTTTGTTTGCCGACGATGCGACTTTTTATTTATTTACCCATATTTGGCTCCAAGCGCGCTTCGGGACGAAAGTTTCGCCGAACATGGCTGCCTCCGGCAATAACTCGCTGTAATTATTACAATATTTACTGGAGTAATAATCATGTTATGAGTTAAATAACTAGTTAACGTTGATTTTTCTGCTTCAATAGTCCTTAACTGCTACGCATCAATGTGAAGTCAGCTGTTTTAAGAAAAAGAAAAAAACGAGTACATTATAGAGCAATTAAATGTCTCGTGGAATTTATTTATTAACTCTTCCAAACAGTTTATTTCCTTCGTCGGTTTCAATCAGCTGTGATGATATCACTGATTTATGTTTTATAATAATTTTATCGTAGTAAATATTTTATATAACTGTTAGTATTTTTTCAAAAACACTCATTTAATTCAATTACGAGTCTTTTGACTGGCCTATTGGCGCAATGGCAGCGATCCTGCCTTTAGCGCCGGAGGTCGTGGGTTCGATCCCCACCCATGACAAATATTTGTGTTACGAACATTTGTATTTGTTGTGTGTCTGGGTGTTATGATCTATTTAAGTATGCATTTAGAAATATTTAAGTATGTTTATCAGTCTCTGACGCCCATATTACAAGCTCTGCTTAGTTTGGGGTCAGATGATCTTGGCGTGAATTGTCCCAGATATTTATTTATTATTTATTTAATTCAATTCATTTATTTACGCAAATATGGTGTACAATACGATATGTCCACTACTACGATACGATAGTTAACTGCAGCAACTTTTAGTTTATTTTCTAACCACTAAAAGCGCTATACCAAAATCTCATACAAAAACGCCAACGCTGACGCCAGCGACTGTCGTCGGTGTACACTCGTGGTGTAGTGGGTAATCGGGTATTCGCACATTTAGAGGCTTGCCCGCTAACGCTAATCACAAAAAGGAGGACGGCGAGAGTGGGCCTTATGTTTTTCAGGAATATACAGCTTGAAACACATAACTTTTTAAAATAAGTAAAGTAGATTTCCACCCTAAAATACAGGATCTAGATCAGGGGTGCTAGCCACGAGCAACGCGCCACGACGATTTCTACAATAGAAATCTTCATCATCACTGGCTATTTCTTTTGTAGAAATAGTCGTGGCGCATTGCTCTTGGACAGCCCCCGAGGTGAAATATAGATTTTAAATAATTTATGGCTGTCTTAAATAAAACGTCCAAGTTATGAAATAACTAAACATGAAGATTTTGCTGCTGGCAGCAAACAAAAAAAAGCAAATTGTTGTCAGGACAACTGTCACAGCTGCCGTACGAACCGAGGCAATGTGATCTAAGTGGGCTTACATTGATGTTAGCTAACAAATGACAGACGGCGCGTCTAGTCGATGGCATGCTAACAAGGATATTTTGCAATCACAAAGATTTGAAAATAACGTTCCACAACGAGACTTGAATACATACTTTCAGAATAAGGGATGGTAAATGCGTGGCCTAGTTTGTTATAAGTGACAACTTAATACGCTTACAGCATCGTTTAAGTTTTTTTTTACATGAGTTTTGAGAGTCGAATCGCAATTCGGACCGTGCGGTCCGGATCACTAAATTTGGTATGGGAACAAAAATATTTTATTTTCTTTTATATATTTTTTAAATACTTTATACTATTTTAAGTAACTGATTTGAATATTTCGTTGATCTAGCCGGTAGTTATTTTTTTATTAATTTTTAAACATTGCGAACTTTTGACGTCACAAATTCACCTAGCTAAAAGTCTTACGTATCATAAGTCATTTGATTGGTTGATGGATAGATTATAAACCAATCACGTGAAAGGTTATACGACCCAATAGGTTTCAATTGTGAGATGACAATTTGATTACCGTCAAGAGTCCAATAAGAACCATAATATACTCTTTGCAGACGTTGGCAAACGGGGTCATTCAGTTGACCCCAGTTTGCCAACGTATTTAATTAAAAATATCCTCTATCCTTTGCTTTTAAAAATGTTAAATATTTAAATGAGGTATAAAATACAAATACCTCGAAATGGTTTTCGATTTAGTACATGTTTGATTTTTGTTCCCATACCCAATTGGCAGGTACTCGTAAGTAGATTGGCCATAGATGAGACAGTAAAGAAACACAGAATATACATATAGAAGAGCTAGTCATCCAAACATTGGGCCCTGAAGCACAGATTACATAATAGTTACTGTCACAATATTGTTATGAATGTTGAGGGTAGTTAATAGCTTGTATGTATGATGTATGTGAAAGTTAATAAATGAGTGTTTGCTCAGACTTGTGGTTTAACTGACGCCTCCCCACACAACATGGCGCAGTCGGTTACCTACCTATTTTAAATTTAAAATGAAGATTTTTGTTTAACGAGGAAACGGAAACAAATAATAACTAAGTGTTAGAACAAAGAAAATAAATAGGACTGAAGTCAAAAGAAAAGTGTTAATAACAACATGGAAACAGTGTTATCGCCTCCATCACCGTTTAAATACGATGAAAGTTCGGTGGATGTAGCATCGGGACGGCTAAGTGAAAGTTGGCAGAAATGGAAAAAGGGCTTTCAAATATATTATAACGCATGCGAGTTATGTAAAAAATCAACTGTGATACAATTGAACATATTTTTGCATATAGTAGGCGAACAGTGTCGAGAAATTCTAGAACAATCTATGGAAACGACATTAGAGGGTGTTTTTGAAAAGCTAGATGAGCATTTTAAAACTAAGAAGAATTTGACTGTGGAAAGGCATAAATTTTTTACAAGGAATCAGCAACCAAATGAATCGATAGATCAATATGTTTTTGATTTACGAAAGTTAGCCCACCCGTGTGAATTCGGAAGTTTAAGGGAGGATTTAATAAAAGACCGTTTAGTGTGTGGAGTGCTCAGTTCTGCGATAAGAGAGCGATTATTGCGTGAAGTTGACCTAACACTTAACAAAGCATTGGAGATATGTCAAGCGGCAATTGTGTCAAGAATATATTCGGAAAATATAAAGCGGGAAGCTGAGTCAGTCTTTAATGTGAATGAAATCATTGGTCAAGAGATACAGATGGATAAGCAGCAAAACAATGATATTTGGATGGTAAAAAATAATAATATGAAGTACAGAAGAATGGAGCAAACAGCTTGGGGTTCAAATATTGGCGGTAACGGGTATTTACAAAGAACGATGATGCGCGGGCGCGGTGATGCCGGTCAGGTGCAGCGGGGAGGTGCGAGTCGACGCGGCGAGCGCGGGCGCGGAGGCGCCGCCTCTCGCGCTTGGCGTCCTGCGACGAGCTCCTCTAGACCGCGGGTAGCGACCGAGTGCAGCAGATGTGGTACTTATCATGCGCAAAATAAGTGCCCAGCGTATGGGAAAACTTGTTTACGATGCTCGAAATTAAACCACTTTGCCAAAGTATGCGGCGTGTATTTTTTGGAATCATCAGACAAACAAGAGGTAATCTATTCATTAAGTAAAAGTTTGAATAATTGGACAGTAGATTTAAAAATTAATGAGTGCGTAATTAACTTTAAATTAGACACGGGTGCAGACGTAAATGTGTTACCACTACGTTATTTAAAGGACTTAGATATCACAGTGAATAGTTTGTTGCAAACCAACACTAGGTTGAGTGGGTATTCCGGTGACTTAATAACAGTTGTGGGTAAAATTAATTTAAAAGTCTACTATAAAAATACGTTGTATTTATTGGAATTTAAAATAGCAGATGTTAATAGTACGCCTATATTGGGTCGTTATTCTTGTGTAGAATTAAATCTTATTCGTAGGGTTATGTCGGTGCAGAGATCTGTGAACGATTTGCCAGGGTTTATTAATGAATTTAGTGACGTGTTCAGTGGCATAGGTTGTTTACCGGGTGAATATAATATACAATTGAAGGACGATGCAGTCCCCGTTATACACGCGCCTAGAAAATTACCTTTTGCAATTAAAGAGGACGTTAGAAAGAAGTTGTTGGAAATGGAATCACAGGGTATAATAGGTAAAGTAGCAGGTCCGTCCGACTGGGTGAGTAGTATCACGGTAGTGAAAAAACCTAATGGGGATTTAAGGATCTGTTTAGATCCCAAGGAGTTGAATCAGGCAATCAAGAGAGAACATTTTCAATTACCTACTATTGACGAAATTGTCTCAAAATTATCAGGCGCCAGGTTTTTTAGTACTATAGATGCATCTGCAGGGTTCTGGAATGTTAAATTAGGCGATAGTAGTAAATATTGCACTTTCAACACACCGTTTGGCAGATTTAAATTTTTAAGAATGCCCTATGGTATTTGTTCAGCTTCAGAAGTTTTTCACAGGAAAATGTATGAGTTTTTTGATGACATAGAAGGTGTATGTATGTATATTGATGACCTACTTATATATGCTTCAGAAAAAACTACGCATGATAAGATACTGAGGAAAGTTTTAGAACGCTGTAGAAAAATTAATTTAAAATTAAACATTAATAAGTGTAAGTTTGGATTGCAAGAAATTAAATATTTGGGTCATCGTATTACAAAAGATGGTTTAAGTCCGGATGACTCTCATCTATCCGCAATTACGAATATGCCGGTACCGAAGGACAAAAAGGCAGTAGAGAGATTTTTAGGATTAATCACATACGTAGGATCCTTTATAGAAAATTTATCGGATAGAACGTTACCACTTAGGGAATTACTAAAGAAAGAGATAGAATGGCACTGGGATGAGAGACATAATGAGTGTTTTAATAATTTGAGGATGTGTCTTATTAAACGGCCGGTACTTCAGTATTATAGTATGAAAGAGCCTATTGTTATATCTGTGGATGCTAGTGGCACAGGGTTAGGTGCCTGCTTAATGCAAAACAGTAAACCAGTGTGTTATGCTTCTAAAGCATTATCGCAAACAGAGCAAAGATATGCACAAATAGAGAAAGAGTTGTATGCGTGTGTTTTTGCGTGTGAACGTTTTTATGCTTATATTTTTGGTCGTACAGATGTTACTATTGAGACGGATCATAAGCCTTTAATAAGTATTATTAAGAAGCCTATTGTAGATGCTCCTTCCCGTTTACAAAGGATGCTGTTAAGATTACAGCGCTATACATTTATGTTAGTGTACAAGCCAGGTAAACATCTTTATGTTGCTGACACATTATCACGTGCCTATGAGTCGGCAGTACATCATAGTATAGAGAGTAGTACGGATGAGGTGTGTGCACTGACAGACATTGTAAAAAGCAAATGTGAGTACCTTACGGATTTTCAGTTTATAAATATACAAAAGCAGTTAGAACTAGAAGAAGAAATGATAGAATTAAATAAAAATATTCTTATGGGATGGCCAGACAACAAAGATAAAGTTCTAGATATAGTAAAACCATATTGGAATTATAAGGATGAGTTATCAGTTGCAAATGGGTTAATTTGGAAATCGGACAAAATAGTAATACCCAGGTCGATGCGAAAAGATATGTTAAAAAAAATACATATAGGGCACATGGGTATGGAAAAATGCAAGTTACGCGCTAGAGAACTAATATTTTGGCCTTGTATAAACAATGATATCGACAATATGATCAAAAGTTGTAGTATTTGTTCAACATATAGAAAAAATAATCAAAAAGAAGAACTAACAAATCACGAAGTCCCAGATAGACCATGGGTTAAAGTGGGTGTAGATTTATTTCAGTTAAAAGGAGTAAATTATTTATTAATTATTGATTATTATAGCAAGTTTTATGAGTTAATTAAATTGCACAGCATCACATCTAGTGCTATAATAATTAGTTTAAAAGATATATTTTGTCGTCAAGGTGTACCAAATACCGTAATGTCGGACTGCGGTCCTCAGTTCTCATCATTTGAGTTTAGGCAGTTTGCACTTGATTGGAATTTTAACCACGTGACGTCATCTCCGTATTATCCCTAGTCGAACGGACAGATTGAGCGCACTGTGCAGACTGTGAAAAATATAATTAAAAAATCAACTGAAGATAATACTGATTATCGGCTTGGTCTGTTAGAATGCTTAAACACGCCATTGTCTTGTGATTTACCATCCCCAGCAGAACTTCTTCAGAGTAGAAAATTAAGAAGTATTCTTCCAACTCCCATAGACTTATTAAAACCAAAAGTTCATGAAAATATAAGAAATAAATTACTAAAAAGGCAAGATAAACAAAAAATGTATTACGATAAACATTCACGAAACTTAACTCCTTTACAAGTTAATCAGAAAGTTAGGATATGGGACACCATTAAAAAGTTCTGGGTTCCAGGTATGATAGAAAAAGTATTAGAAAATAAATCTTATAGCATTCGGTTATCTAGTGGCAAACTTATTGTGAGAAACCGAAGGCATATCATAGCAGATCTCTCTCACAGACATGATTTTCCTACAGATTACAATTTTGATTATGATTTCATCTGTCCAAAAGTAAACAATAATCAGTGTGTACCGTCAACTAATTTGTATGTTACTCGTTCTGGCAGGACGGTGAGACCTCCGAATAGATGGGGCTATCCATGACCTACTTATGCCGTCTACTGTACCTACCGTTGTACCACTGCCGATTAATGGATCAATAATGTAATTGCATGTAAAATTTATGTAGGTATTTAATTATTGATTATTAATTCTGAATTTGTTATATATAGATGAACAACACTTGAATGCAAATAATCAGTTTCTAAAATAATAATGATTTGTATGTTGTTTTGTACAAGTATTTTAATGTATTAGTGTTTTTTTATTTTTATTTCAATATAAGTGAAATTAATGCATGTATGAAGTTTATTTACGTAATGTAGGTTATAGTTTTTATCGTATGGAATTGTAATTCAATAGTACCCCATTAAAATAAATGTATAAATTAAATTACTTAAATTAAATAATCTGAAGCTTCAAATTGATATGATTGAATGAATTAAAATTGAATGTATAAATTGTCATTATTATAAACAAATATTGTATTATTAGTTAAAACATCATCAATTTCAATTTCTTTAACAGAATTATGTATTTAAATAATCCATAAAAATATGTATAAATATAATAAAATTGCTAAATGTACCTATCACAATACAACTGTTTACATTACACAAAACCTATATAATGTATAGGTATTTATTTTTTAAAATTATATTGCATTGTATTTTTTTTTAATATTTTGAAAAAGGAAGATGTCACAATATTGTTATGAATGTTGAGGGTAGTTAATAGCTTGTATGTATGATGTATGTGAAAGTTAATAAATGAGTGTTTGCTCAGACTTGTGGTTTAACTGACGCCTCCCCACACAACAGTTACTACGTAACAGATAAATCACATCCATAGAATAATGTCAATTTTCTTAATATTAAATGCGTGCTGTCATGTGGCAGACATATTTTGCCAGGGCCACCTCTTTCAATATAGATGTCAGTGGTCAGTGCTTAGTACGTCATGTCATCGCGTCAGGGCCCGATTTTGACGTTTAGTCTATACGAAAACTGTCAGAAACAGTTCATTCAATCACGATTCCACTAGTGTATAAATAGCGGAATCAGACCCCAGTTCAACCGCAAAATTCGCGTACAAATTTTACGCGGCTGTTGACAAGCAACTGCCAAATGTGTCATGGAAAACCCGACTGGAAGGTAATTATCTCGCGCAAGTACATGCAGTGACAGAGGCCTGCCTGGAGCTCTAGCAAGCTAGCCGATCTCCTTTATAGCTGATTCTATAGACACGCGAATCACAAAATGTCTTCCAAAATCAGCTTTAGAACACTTATGCCTTAAGTTTTTTGGAAACGGGCGTACAATTTCTTAAAAAAATATAGTTATTTATAATGATTTTTTACAGTTTCTCCATTGTGTTGTAAGTTTAATAAGGGATGAAGTTTGATAACTAGTAGTCTCACTTGAACTTGTAGTTCAAACTTGTTATCCCGAATTTCTCATATTAGATTAACTAATAGTTCGGAATACTAGTTATAGTTGGGCATCTAAGTACTCCTGTTTAGAGTTTGGTTCGTATTACCAATCGATACATTGTATTATGGTGTAATACTTGGAGAAACTGGAATTCCTTGCCTCATTTTGAACTGATACGGATAAGCAAACGAAGTATTTATACCTATTCTAGTAACTTTTTGGAAGTTTATATTTAGAGAAAAGTGCCTAACGAGGACAGTGTACGCTACTAATAACGCGATGTTTGAAAGAACTTTGCCGTCTGACAGATTTTTATTTGTCAAAAGTTCACGTTTTGTTAACGTTCATGACGCAACACAAAAGTGTTGCGTCACGTTTCAAAAAAGCAGGCTATATTGGCTTGTTTAGCTTATCTCAGGCCTTGTGCTGCTCCTGCGGCATAAAAAGACATGCGGGAAAGGAACATTTTAAAAAGACATAAAACTAAAAAAACAATGGCCGTAGATAAAATAGGCTACTAAAACTTGGGTCCTGGAACGAAACCCCGTTAAGATTTAAAAGGAACATCATTGATGGTGTCATGATTATGATTTTTCACAAAAGATTTGAATGCTTCATTACACGCAGATTCAGTCGATTAATGACTTATCATCATCACTCTCAGCCATAAGGCTGTATGTCCATTGAGGCGGAGCAAGGCAGCGCTACATTCAGACAATTTATAAGCAAGAAATTATGAACCTGCCATGTTGGGCCTCCAATTACGAATCTATCTCGCTCCACTACGCTGCCTAGCTCTGCGTCAATAGACAGGCAGCATTACACCCTGCTGCACATTACCCTATAGATGTCGAACGGCATGCAGGATTCCTGCATCCACCGACTCCTACGAGCTTTATCAGTTTGAACGCCCACCTTGCACCTTCAGGTAATCTAAATTACTTTAAACGTTTCATCGTTGCAAAGCTTAAATCTACAGGGTACTTTAGATCACCTTTCTCAACCCCAAAAATGTTTATGAGCAGGAATCTCCTACAAACAAGACTGTTTTCTTATTACCCGTGTTGTTTGCTTAGGACGGATGTAGCTCAATCCTACGAGATGACGGACTGAAATAAGCCTATATGCTTATTCTGGGGATATATGTGATGCAGAGGCCAAAGTACATACTGACTAAAATGAAGATTATTATTATAAGCTCGGAAGTAAAGGATGGAAGGAAGTTAATTGACCTCATGTATAATACCGGTACAATGAAAATATATGCTGTTTGTTTTACTCTACTTACTTATTGAAAAAAATGGCTTCACTGTTCAATAGACTTAGGTACCTCTGTTAATTTGTGAGAACATAAGTATTTTGCATTCACTGAAAGATTTATGTCGCATAAATGTGTTTGTTATGGTGAGTTCAGAATAAATAACAAAACTTGGTTGCAATAACGTGAACAACATTTTGTTCCTAAAAATGTTATGAACATGTTATAATCGTGTTATACATATATAGCATTTAGTTAATCTGGAATCACCTTTATGAATCCGAATGTCATTATCTGTTAAAGTACTGGTATCTTTATTAATTATTAGTTTTTCTTAGTTTTGGTATCATGGTGTGAGCTGCCCCGGTACTAGTACTTCTTTACACATTTGTTTTCTTTTTTGATGCAAAATTATTAGTCTTCTCACCCTGAACATCTATCATTCGGCGTTGGTACCTAATTTTTTCCTCATAACAAATACTTACTCCCTACACGAAAGTTTAGGACGCATCCTAAAACCCCCCGAAATCCTAACCAAAGAGAAGTACAATCACGTAGAGAAATCCTTCGTAGAAATATCTCGCGCCTATTGGCCAATAAAAAACTATAATGGCGGAATCGGGCAGCAAATGATATTTGCCAAGCAAAGCTCGGAGCGGCCTAACCAAACAGGGGACGAAGACGTTCCCGCTGTAGTTTGTGCTTCACAACTGCTTGCACGGACATAGTTAACTATACAAAAAATATAATATAACTTTCTGCCCGCAGCTTCGCCTGCGTGGTCTATTTTTCATGTTAAAGTATAGAGTAATGATAATAATATAACAGTGAAGCCCATGTTACTCGCTGATTATGTAGCTTTATTTCGGATAATGTTCAATAATAAAGCTTTATTATTATATTTAAATCAGTCCAGTTGGTGTTGAATTCATCTATTACAAACAAACCAAAAAAAAACAAGTCATTCCTCTTCATAATTTTGAACACAGAAAAATAAGACTTCATTAAGATCATCATCATCATCATCACCCGTGCGGTCTATCCCGGTTGTGAACCCACACTGGTGTGTGGGGTCCCAGGGTCCGCCTTTCTTATTTTCTTGGCCCACTTCGCGCGGTCTTGTGCATCCTCAGTGGTGAGTCTGTTGGCACGCATGTCACCCTTAACGACGTCGAGCCACCGCTTCTTGGGTCGACCTCTTCGGGGTGTAAGGGGGTCCTCCAACATCTTCGGGCCCCAAGCCAATCCCGCCTGCAAGCTGGTGCGCCCTGCTGATTAACGAAGGAGGCTCTGGCGACGGCTCCCCTTCATGGGTTGGGAGGTCAGATGGCAGTCGCTCCCGTAAAGCCAACTCAAGCCAAACCAACATGAAAAGTCAGCACAGAGTAAGACTTCAATAAGATAATGCAACAAAAGTGAGAATCATTAATATGAACCACTATTGTTTCACCTCTTGTGATGTTATCGGTGGGCTGTCATCATCATCATATCAGCCATTAGACGTCCACTGCTGAACGTAGGCCTTCCCCAATGGTTTCCACTCATCCCTATTAGAAGTGACCTGCATCCAGCGATTCCCCTCGGACTTGACCAGATCGTCCGTCCATCTCGCGGGGGACCCTCCTACGCTGCGCCTGCCGATACGCGGTCTCCACTCGAGCACTTTTCTGCCCCATCGGCCATCAGTCCTCCGAGCAATGTGTCCTGCCCACTGCCACGTCAGCTTGCTAACCCGTTTGGCTATGTCGCTTACCTTAGTTCTACTACGGATCTCCTCATTTCTGATTCGATCTCGCAGAGAAACACCAAGCATAACTCTTTCCATAGCTCGCTGAGTGACTCTGAGCCTGTTAAGGAGGCTCACAGTTAGAGACCACGTCTCGGTACCTTAGGTCATCACTGGCAACACGCACTGTTCAAAGACTTTTGTCTTCAGACCTGAGTTATTATAGACGTGAAGACGCTGCGTGACTTCCCTAACGCTGCCCAGCCGAGTTGGATTCGCCGAGTGACCTCCTTCTCAAAGTTAGATCGGTGGGCTGTATTTTTTTTAAATCCTATACAAGTACAAGTGACGTTTATTGCAAAACATTCAATTAATTGCATGCAGATTTTGTATATTAAAATGTGACGTTATACCTAAGAGTCCTTTTATTTTCTAAGAAATAACTTATTCAACTGCTGCCGCCTTTGATGAACCTCGAAGTAACCCGTGTTAACGAAATAGGAGCTTGAACTGCAGTTTCCATGATTGGAATTCACGATTCCTGAGGAACAATGTTACCAATTTTGTTGAAGTGACAAGATATAAAAAATATCATCGGACCCTAATCAATTTCAGTTTATTGCTTACCTAACTGTCCATCAGCGGCTTCCCCGCGTAGATTTTCTTTACCGTCATAATACAGCTTAAATTAAAAAAAAAGCATAGCCTATGTCACTCCCTGATAATGTAGCTTTACATTAAAGAAATAATTTTCAATGTCGGTCCAGTGGTTCCGGAGCCTATACAATACAAACTAACAAACAACCAAACAAACAAAAAAAAAACAAATCTTTCCTTTTTATAATATTAGCTTTTTATATATTAGATGTACGGAACACCGCACCGTAAAGCCTCATCTCCATACAGAATACGTCACTTCAGTTTATCCCAAAAATCCATTAGCCTACCCGTTCCTCGGCCCCATGTGTATCGCGGCTCTCCTGGGAGCCCGTGTTTCCCGGCGACGGCAAGGTTTTCCATTGCGGGCCACAAACATGGCAATCAGACAGATCTACCTACTACTAACAAGTTAGCAATACCGAAATTATGAGTAGAATGAGTAGGAACAATGAACCTTTTTCCATGAAACGTGATCTCACAAAAAACCAGTTGATTTACTTTCGCAACAAACAAAGCCTCATAAAATCAGTAAAATAGG
The DNA here is from genome assembly GCA_947369235.1 of Udea olivalis. Classification (NCBI taxonomy): domain Eukaryota; kingdom Metazoa; phylum Arthropoda; class Insecta; order Lepidoptera; family Crambidae; genus Udea; species Udea olivalis. The sequence continues at coordinate 23,821,305 of OX376343.1, read as the reverse complement.
TAAAAACTAAATAAAGTTATTTGCGCGTTGGCATTTTATCAATAAAACTTCCTGTTTTTGTCCCGACCACGCTCACCTGAATATAAATCAAGGAATTAATTGATTGAATGAGGCCATCAATTAATGTTCCGGCCATTTTTACTGGTGTCGACGAAATTGTACATCTGTAGATTCTACTTGGCTGTGACGTCATTGGCACGGTTAATTCGGAAATGTCTGTTTTTTTTTATTTTTTGCGATGAACGAGAGCGCGACGTGAACGCTGTCCGATTCCGAGTCAAATGAGAACTGTAGTTCATGATTTTAACTTTTTTAAATAAACTCGTTCGTATTTTTGTTACAAATTGTACTTTAAAATAGGCCCGAGGGCTCATTCACTGAAATCCAGTTATTTTTCATGAGATTCTCGTCACAGTTCTGTTTTCTGATAAAAACAAGGCTAATCCCCTCAAAAAAACAACAGACAATGAATCAATGAGAAACGATGCGAGTCTGAGAATTAAATAAATTAATATGTTAAATAATATGATTGAACGAGTATAGTTTCTTGTCCTGTCTCTTTAAAAAAAACAACAAATTGATGAATGTGCCCAACAGGTTAGGGTGTTTAATAGATATTTGAAGTTGTAATTACGATACAAGCCATGTATAGTCGAAATTCTGATTTTAATTAAGGTATATAGTTAAAATGTACAGTTGCTAAGAAAATATACTCAGTTTGTTCAGTTTAAATACCTTTTTATCAATTTATATTGTTATTTTTTTATTATTCTTATTCAGGTAGAATAGACCTTAAGCAGTTGCTCATAAGAGTCTCTCAAAGTCATACCGACTCTTAAGGCATTATGTATTGGTGGTACCTTTAATACCGATTTTTCTCGAATCAGCAACGTAGTTGGTGTGTAGTAGGTATTCACTTGTTTTTTTGACACATTCATTATAATAAAGATATTAGTACAATGCTTCTTCTTTCTTCTTCCTTTCCAGGCTTCCGGCATATGGTCTGCCACCTCGCCCATGCGACTGGGTCGCCGGATTTCTGGAGGGACGTAGAATTCGTGTCCTTTGCGATGGTCAAAAATCAGGCTTTCTCCAGATTAATGCCGGAGTGCCGCAGGGCTCCGTCTTGTCGCCGACGTTGTTTCTTCTGCATGTCAATGCCATGTTATCTCTTGGTAATATTCAATGCTATGCGGACGATAGCACGGTCCACGCGCGTTATTTCGAGCGTCCTGGGGCAAAGCAGACTGACATCGGGAGAAGAGGCGAAGTCTTGTTGTTGAGCTTCAAATTCAAATTCAAATCATTTATTGCATGTCACATTACAGTTTAGGTATGGTGGTAGTACAGGTAAGGTTTTCATGTGACGCCCTGCAAGGGCATGGCAATACATGTGGGGCAAGTTAATGCTTGCTCAACATAACATTAGATAATATTACATTAAAAAAATAAATGAAAATTCTTAACAAATACTATTTCATCCTAAATTGGAAACATACATAAAACTTTATTCTTATAATATTATATGGTATTAAATGTGGTTATTTTATATATTTATCACTAAAAAACTCTTGCATGTTCTAATAGCACTTATTAATAAGAAATGCTTTCAAGGTTTTGCAGAATACTTGGCGGAGTGACGGAGATAGCTTGACGGAGTGTTGGACCGCATTTCAGAATGGCATGCAATCTTGTCGAGTTCAATGCCAAGAAAACGCAGGTGTGTGCATTCACAGCAAAGGCGTCGCCGTTCCTTACCCATCCCACTCTTCAGAGCACCCCACTACCGATTAAGGATAGCCTAAACATCCTTGGCATGAATGTTCGTAGCAACCTAAACCACTACATAGAGAGCGACATTAGAACTGCATCCCGTAAACTCGGAGTCCTGAACAGAGTGAGACGATTCTTCACGCCTGAGCAGCTCTGTCTCTTGTATAAGACACAAGTTCGCTCGTGTGTGGAATACTGCTCTCATCTCTGGGACGGTTTCGCCAAGTACCTACTCGAAGCTGCTCTGACGAGTTATTCCAGCTTATCCCACCCTCACCTTTCTACTCCCGTACCACGCGTAATGGACCACGGCGTCACCCACACACAATTCAACATTTGTTGGCCCCAACTAAAAGGTTCGATGACTCGTTTCTTTGTCGTACCATCCAGACGTGGAACGCTCTTCCAGCACATGTGTTTCCTTCCTCGTATAGTCCCGGGTTCTTCAAGCGGGGCGTGAAAAGGCATTTCTGCAGGCCTTCAAGGTGAGGATGGCCAGCCCAGTAATTCGTTTGAATAACTGGGCTTGTCAACCTCATATCTGGACCTCACGACCGCTTTCCATCAGGTGGAGTGAGGTCATATTGACGGGCAATATGAAAAAAAAAGTTTACTCCAGACAATAGTCCATTAACATTCAGGTACACTTACGTACGTATATAATATTAGGCATTTAGATCTAGGCTATGAAACAAACACATGCGTACACTAATAAATTATTAGAATTAGGATATATCCCGTGGGACCTGTCGACTCGATTAATTAATAGGCTTTAGTAATTTAACACGAATTTATTACACGCCTTCAATTATTCAACGCACAGTGTTATGATTTGATTTTCCTTGGAATTTGCGTAGGAAAATAATAAATTACTCAATTAACAAAGTCACAATGTCATTAATTTAATTGCCACGTCATAGCTCTGTAGCTTTGCTGTATTTGTTAGGTTGTTCTGTCTATTAATATTAGAATTTAAGCAGTTTTTTTTTCTCAACAAACAAATTGGGAGACGTGGCCAGGCCATGATGCGCAGCTGGGGACCTAAAAGCCCGTTAAATAACATTTTGAACTTTCTTGTTGCATTTTAACAGTGTGTTTGAAAATGTGCGGGTGGATGAAGATCGTTCGCCGCGCCCAGCTAGACGACGCCGCACACCACCAGTCCGCTCGTGACCACGGTGACATGCAATTGTCGCCGAAACGTCGAGAAAATCGGTTGATTTACCGTAGTTTTTTTTTCGTTGCAAAAACCCGTTTTTATTACAATTAAACTCCCGTTGTTCGAACACGGAGCGTAGCGTTAATCTTTAGGAAAAAAACTAGCAGTTCAAAACGAATGTTGATTGGTTTGATTTCCAATCATAAAATTATATTCCACAATTTTAGATTTCTATATCCAAATAACTGGCTTGTTGGTGCAATGGCAGCGATCCTGCCTTTGGCACAGGAGGTCCTGGGTTCGATCCCCACCCATAACAAACATTTATGTGACGACCATTTGTGTTTGTTGTGTGTCTGGGTGTTATTTAATATTACAGTATCTATTTTAAAGTCTCTGATACCCATAGTACAAGCTTTGCTTAGTTTGGGGTCAGATGGTCTTGGTGTAAATGGTCCTAGATATTTAAGTATTTTATTCATTTATTTAAAAGTTAAAAGGAGCCCTTATACAAGTAGGATTAGGATCACTCCGTCAACCGTCTGTCAAAAGCGCTTTCTTTCCCACTTACCTAGTGTCCTAGAATCGTGACATTTGGCAAGATGCAATTTTTTATCAACTCAAGTAGTAAGAAAATCTAAAACCCGTGAATTTGTATTCCCAGAACTCTTTTTTTTATTTCCACAGTAAAAGTTTGTACTAAACTTTCGTAACTCGAGTTCGACTCACATTTGACCGAACACATTTTATTATGTTACTGACCGTACACTTGCAAGTTACACCAGCCGTACAATAAGAATATTCATGGCAACCTCTCAAAACGCGTGTACTGCAAGTCCGATTCATCCGAGAGTCCATAATCGTCATCGCAAACTCTACTCTTGAGAGGCATGCTGAACACTCCACGAATTTGAACCAGGGGTGCTATAAGCCAATCGCTCGAGTAATATTTTTTTTTCTTGATATGGCTCGCACAGCTTTTGCATTTGCCAGTTTCAAAGTTAGGGAAACATGCTTAAAAGAGATATCGGATACGGATATGGAAAGGATCAGGAGAGCAGAGGAAAATTAAGTATTTTTTTATAATGTAATATAATTTTGTATGAAATATATATGTACATGAATTAATTAAAAAAATCCCAAGCTATATTTTAATATAATAAATATTTTTCATTCGTCAAAATAAAACTGAGCCATCATGGTTGTCGTCGTGACGTCACTCCGCCAAAATAACCTGTGGCAGTGGCCACGAGCAACACGCCACTATTGTTTCTACATATCAATTTTCTAAATGTATGGGAATGACGTCAAATGTCATTTTGATTCGACGAGTGCTTATGTCATTCACGTAGATAAGACCTCTGTAATGAATCACTTCGACAGAGCCATATTCCATTACGTTTCTATCAATCATCAAGCTCAATCATCAAATTGTTTTTCAACCAATTTAAGGCTTCAATTCGATTTTCTTTTTGATGTTAAACATTTATCGAAATGTTCAAAAGCGAATACCCAATTCCGGTTCTTGAATCTTCTTGCAAACTTTCTCGGATAAAATATATTATAATAGGGGACTTTAAGGGTATTCATTTATACATTTTCATATGAATATATAGGTTTAAAAAGAGAAATGGACTATTCTTCTGACTTACCGTTTAGAGCACAGTACAAACCATTGGTACTAGGAAAGGTCAGTGGGCATGGAGAACACAAGGGGTGGTTTTAATAAGGGTATAATAGTGCTCTACGAATAATCGCTAGAGCTGAGGCTATAAATTGATTGATTATTCCAAATAATTTCATTTACCTGTTTCTTTGAATTATCCCATATGAAAGTCAACACAGGTATAATCTGTTACATGAATTTGACAATAAAAAAATTCTTTTTTTTTCGTCTATTAGCATTAAGCTAATAGACGAAAAAAAAAGAAATTCCTTATTTTAAGATCCTAAGAGACATAATCACGAATACTCGTAGGTCACGTTGTAGAGTAATTCACGAATAGGCCTCGAACGCTGCAGGTAAAACGATGGGGCTCAGGTGGGCTCGTAGTGCTTTTAATTAATTGTAAAACGCGTGTAAAACGTCCCTTAGAGGGAGACAGCTTTGTCGGACTATTCCGTTTTATTGTCCTGAGTATTCGATCGCTGTGGAATTGTCTTCGGCCAAGCTCTACCTGTTGAAATCATAAACAGGGTCGCAGGGAAAGTTAAACCATTCCTTAGTGAATTAACCACCAATAATAAATCGAATAGGGGGTCTGCAAAACCGTTGTAGTTACAGCTGCTCTATCAGAAGTAAAGTGGAAATAGAAGGTAAAAATTACGTATTTTTTTACTGACCTGAATATTAGCAAAAGTAAACACACATAGAAATGCTTATGACTGCAAGCAAAGGGGTAAAGGAGTGGTCAAAGCTAAGTTTTCAATGATTTTGCAATTAATGTAAGAGGTACATCTACAGGACGACACGATTGGCGTAGTGTGCTGTAGTACGGTTTCTCGCCTCGATTTCCGTAGTGTCCCGGGTTCGATTCCCGGTCGGGTCAATTCAGGAAACGATCTTTTCTGAATTGACTTGGGTCTGGGTGTGCTGGGAGACGCCCCTAGCTTATTTCCTTGTGTGGTACCTCGTAACACAGGGATTTAATAATCCCTACTTCGAGACCATTACAAGAGGTGTGTTGTCTGGCGCATATTTATATTTATTTATCTACATAGAAAATCATTGCCAAACATATTTCAAACCGATCGTAAGTGTATGTACGAGTATCCACCGAAATTCATTTAGTCTATCCACGCTGCATTTACTATCAAATTGAAACTTCTGGCTCCACAGTCACCAGCCCTGGCTATATTATATTTGATCTATAATAAAGCATGGCAATGTAATCAACCTAACTACTCCAGGGTCAAACAATAAGGGCGAGCGTCCACCGCGACTTCGCTAATTACGGCTCAATCGCGGGATTACAAGCTGTAATCCCTCACTTCTGGCGACTGTTTGCGTGAAGCGCCCTAATCTTCTTATCGCACTACAGATTAATAACAACAGATCATTCACGAGATAATTAGGACGTACCTGTATAGATGAGTCCTATTGTTGGATTCCATCTGTTTGCTACAGGTAGATTCAATCTAAGAACCATTGTATAAATAGCTGATATTAGCTAGGACGTTTACGTTAGCGCAATGGGTGATGGTCCTGCCTATGGGAATTGGGTTTGATCCCTACTAAGGACAACCATACCTATGATGAAAGTTCCTCCTGTCTCACCCTCCACTGTTGATGATGATGATCTGTGCCTAACAAGTCTTCAGACGACACAGTACATAAACAACAACACTTTACCGTATCTGGTTGCATCGACATACGAGGTGTTAACTTGTTTAAATATTTTTTATTCTTACATTTTTTAGAGCTGTATAATCGCATAATTTTCATCAGTTTTTTCATAAACACAATAATGTGATGCCTTGCACATGGTAAGTTGATGTCATAAATACTTACCGTAAATGTTTTTATTTAATTAATAGAATACGTGAGATTCTATAAAGTAAATAAAAACTAAAACTAAATCTCTGAATTACGCGAAAGTCAATATTAACTGCTTAAATATCGCCTTTTATAGCAACATCAGAAGGAGAACAGCCACAACAACCGGACGCGGAGCACAGAACAGGCAACAACTCACTAATCATCCCGGCCTAACCATGTTCCACTAATGACCCCATTGAGCATCCACCAGCTTTGGTGCTCCAAACTCCACAGAATCCTCCTAAACTTCATGAGGATAAGATTCAAAACGTTTTGGCAACTGACTGTACGAATGCGCGTCTAGATTGGACCTGATAATTGTAAACAATCACGTGTTGGACATGGACTGTTGAATTAAAACCACATTAGAAGCACATAAAACTCAAAATCACTCAACGATACTCGAACATTATCGATCTTCCTAGGATGAATTTTTAGTAGTTTGTCGGAACTCTTGTTCTTTTTAATAGTCGATGACAAAAAGCAGTTGCATTAATCGAGGTGATCAAAACTTGATTTAGTTTCTTGTAATCCAACCACAAACAACTATACTGTTGTTTACTACACCTTACAACATGATCATCTGACCCTGAACTAAGCAGAGCTTGTACTCAGGGACACTGATAAAAATACTTAATCCATACCTTGAAAAATAAATTAGACACCAGTCATCGAAATGACCCGATTGAATCAAATTAACCAAATTAGTATGAATGAATGAATAAATTAATATTTCATTACTCATACACGGAAAGTACGCTTGAAGTTGCCTGAGCATAGGGTTGAAAGCTTCACTTTCAGCCCTAGGGCTGTAAAGTATTTTTCAGCCCTAGGGCTGAAAGTAAATAACTGTCAAATGTCACCTTCTATTTTGACATTCCTTTTGCGGCAAGTCGATGTATTCTATTCAGCCACAGCTGTATTTGAAATTTCTTTATCTTGATTTCAAATGAATATTTAAACAATCGTAGCAGGAATATACTCATTAATGTATGTTTCACTTAATTAGTATTTAATTGAATAAATTTGAGCTGAGCATTTACGATAGAAATGAAAAAAAAAAATATTTAAATAAAATACCCCGCCTTATTCCATCATCATTGTCTAAGTATGCTTTTTTACAAATATTTAAAAAAATGGTTGAATTCTACAGACAAAAAAAGGCGGGATTGCAACTATTCGAACTTCATTCAGTTGTTTCGTCGAGTGAGAAGTTTATTTTCAGCAAAATGAGTTCATCAGACTTAGATATGGATTTGACTCCTGATTTCATTAGAGAAGAAGCTCAAACAGTTGTACTTTCCTTATATTCGTAATAAAAAGCAGAGTGTTTACCTCGGAAGAAAGACCTTTTCAATGCACTCGAATATTAGCTATGCTCGCGCGCCAAACCATCTTGTGCATTGAAAAGGTAACTTTCTCACCTTTTGTAACAATCTACTATTTATTTGCTTAAAATACGGTACAATAATGATGTTAACTTACATATTAATAAGTAATAATTTCACACGTATTTTACCGATTTATCGGTAGGCAAATATTAAATTGACAAAAATGTATAACAAACAATTCTAATTATGAACTATTTTGATCGTCGTATAGACAATTATTACAATTACAATTTAAAATATCACATAACATTTCAACTACATTTAAAAAAGATGGTAAAATAAAAATTAAATATACACAACAAAATTAAAGGTGGTAAGATACAAATTATTCGACCAACTCTAACTCTTCAAATCACCAGCGCCACAAACCTTAATAAATTCATCCATTGCACAGTATCTTAGAAACAATTTTTGACCAAAAGCCTAAATACAGTCGCCCTAAAAGCCGTGATGGGTAAATCCTGTATTGATACGGGCAGCAACTTGTAAAGGTCAATATACACATGTTGAAACTGTTTTTTGTGTTGCTAGACTTAGTTAGACTAGTTCTCAAATGCAAGAGGTGCAACGCCAACTTATTCGTACCTCCTCGCGTGTGTATGCAGGGTTGGCTTGTCCGTGCTAATATATTACTGCGGAACGGCAAGCAACGTGAAACAACTTCTGCTAACGCTGTTCTTGTTCTTTGTTGGTGAAATACTTGGCTTGAGGGGGACCGCTCCCTTATTCCTCCTCCGGGAGGAATTACGGGACGTGGTCCTATTGAGGGACCTTCGGACGCACTGGATGATGAGGATGAGTTTTATCCTACTGCAGAAACCCCTGTAGCCCTTCCACGTAGCAAGAGTTGCTTCGATTTAGATGAAATTGCACGAAAGGATGAACTAGAGTCACTGAGGTCGCAGGTGGCGAGCTTGCAGACTAAACTCCAATCAGCAGAAAATGAAATTGAGACAATGCTCTCAGAAAACTGCAACCTTAAATTGGAGGTAAATAAATATGCAAAAAAGTTGGAGCAGGTCACAAAGCTATGCCTCAATACAAACATTCCCAGTATGAGGATGGAAAGAGAACGACAACCGTCAAAGAAATAATCATACAATGCCTTTCAAACATTGAAGCGGAGAGGGACTCGGACACTGAAGACTTGTCGGTTGCACACCGCTTGGTTTCTGAGCCTGCCCCCCCTTTAATTCCGCATGAGGAAAATGACATCACACAACGAGATTGCCTTAGCCTGAAGGAACTTGCTGAGAGAAATATCAAGATGTGCTTGGTCAGCAACGTCCAAAACAACTATACTTCGAAAATGCTAAGAAACTGCTTTGGGGATCCGGACATGTGCCATTATCGTGTGTCTGGAGGTGGAGTGGACGTGCTACTCCATGGACTTGAGAATAAACTAAAGAACTTTACTGTAAGTGATTTCTGTGTAATCGTGTTGGATGAAACAGATTTCATTATTTCAAGAAACTATGTATGCGTCTGGTCGCTGCCGTTTTCACAACAGCGGTGGATGGCGAGCTTCCTAGGCACGCGGTGAGGGGGATTCACTGATGCGCGTTGGTCGTGGCTCTGCACCGTACCAGCACAGATTCGTTTGTGTGATGGGTGCTCTGCACCCTCGTCGCGGGTCAGTGAATACGGCGGCTGCCTTTATCAAGGCAGCGGGGTTTGCGAACCTTCTAGGTTCGTAGAGGGGGAGGTTCCAGCGCGCGTTGGTCGTGGCTCTGCACCGTACCAGGACAGACTCTTCTGTGTAGTGGGCGCGAACCATGACCTGCGGCCACGTTAGTGGCGTGGGATGGCGAAAGGTGTCTTGCGGAGAGGGTCCGCTTTGGCGGACCCTTACATCACCGCCTAAGCGAAGCCAGCGCGTAGCAGGTCGGGGTGGCCTGCTACTTGCACATAAATAAACATGGCTTTGCCTGTAGGGTAGGCGTATTGGGTATTTTACGCCTGCCTTTAATGCGAAATGAGGGTACCCCCAGTGAAGATTTTTACTCGGTATGCCTGCGAGAGGTAGCAGGAGAGTCCAAGACTCACACGGTGCTCTCTCGGGCAACGTGTAGTCTGTAAAAGATTTTGTATACACTAGCCAATAAAAAAAAGGTGCAAAATCAATAGCAATGGTTTTATGAGCACCAGTGTTACAGTAAATGACGTACAAACAGACCAACAAGCACCGTTATGGTGTTTTTTATTTTTTGGTATGGAACCCTAATCTGTCAAAATACATCGTCAGCAGTGAAGACTGCTACGATATTTACCCGCTACGTGTTTTGCGTAGTCTCGTCTACAGAAACTCGTAGCGCTAGACCATTCGTAGCATTCGTATCCGTAGCAATTTCTTAGCGTAACAGTTTATTTTCGTCCTGGCCTTCGTGAGTGTTCGTCTCGTGGATTTAGAACTAAGAACTGTTTGCTACTTGGATTGACTTCCACACAGTCATCCCTGCGTTGAATGGAGTATTTCAGTGGTATCTGTAGAACATCCTTGAAGAAACATCGCCAGATAACAAAGTACTAAGAATAATAAAGTTTACCTAACCGAAAGTTAAGATAAGGTAAAAATACATTTTGTATGTAACGTAAAGTTTTCCATCATTAAAACTATCAGTCATCAAAATTCAAAGTATTTACTTTCTTCACAAGAGAGTAATGATCAATTAAAATGTTTTTCTTAAAATTACTTCGCAGATAATTTTAACTTACCCCTCACTGTGTCTCTGCCCAACAACACGGCTTTAATAAATGACAGTGATATTGCACTAATGTCTTATATCGAGCACAAATGAGGGGCGAAACAATGATCCCGAGCGCGGCCAATTCGCGTTCCCGAAACCGACCGCGATGAATGACACACTATTCCTGGGGTTCCCATAAAAACGACGGAAGGTTTATTTAATGATGTGTCATAAATAAGTAAATAAATCACCTGTTCATAAGTTCCTTTGAATAGAGGTAAGTTAATGAACAGTTCAAAGGACTGGCAGTGTTTTAAACGATGACGCTTTTTGCTGGAGTAAATTTCAACCCTTTATGAAATCATTGAAGTAGAAGAAAAAAACGACTTGGGCAAGGTACTAGACAGGACTCGAGCCCACTTCCTGAAATTACCTTCTTTTTCTCAATTGACATCAACAAGTCATACGAACTATTATATGTAGCTAATAATCCGATAACACAGTTTTTCTAACCTGGGGACCTCTGGAGAGCGCTCGTAGCCAAAAGCCACTGAGGCGTTACTTTCAATTAATTTTAATTCAATTCTTCACGAGACATCAATTGGAGCGTAAACATTTCGAAAAATATACCCTTACCGATTTATTTGAGTGGAAACACGACGTAATCGTAACAGAGTGACGCGTCCGATCCGCTGTCTCGTCGCAACCTTGTACCTGTGAATTTATTATGAAGTCGCCGCGCTGTCTATCAATCATAATTTGGATTTAATAAGTATGAAGTGAAAATTTGTGTCCGATTAAATAATTGGGTGGAACGCTAACTTGATAGATTTTCTCGGAGACGCTGGAGATTAATGAGGTTATTGGACGTTTAGTTAATCATTTGTCGTTAAAATGTTTGTTTACTCTTGGCGAATCTGTCTGCTCGATGGTAAGAAATGTATACCTTATTTTATACCTAATGTCCATAGATGGCCCCGCATACTATCGACTTAAGGCAAAATCAACAAACTATCTTGGTATAATTGACTTGCGGTCAATCGCCCTCCTGATAGTGTTATCCACATGATAGCAACTGCTGTGAAGCAAGAAGAACATCGTAGAAATTGGAAGGTGACTACGAAGGACTTTCTAAGACGTGTCATTCGGTAATGAAGAAAATTTATTATTTACTGGCATGTTAGTTTGTTTTTGGTGTATTCTTTCAGAATATGCTTGAACTAATATAGTTCTGCTAATCCAAAGATAGGTTCTTGTTCAGTGCAGATTAATTCGATTATTGGCGCAGATATTAGCCGGCCAAACCTGGTCCTGGCATCGGGCAAACACCCTCTCCGGTAATTGGACGTGCGTTAATTGGAGACGACATTGTGCGCATTATTAGTGCACTATACCTTTGACTTAGTTGTGTGTATTTATGTTAATACTGATCCTATTGATACATTGAGGCTTTGAGGTACCTAACAACGTCATTGAAATTGATTTAACCTAGACAATAGGAGTTCGGTCCAAATAAATTTCAGCTTCTTCCGGTGAGTATTATGGAATGGTTATTGGGTATATGGATTCAATGATGTTCTCTTAGCTGATCCTTGTTTTTGTTAAACTATTAATAGCAAGTTCGCTCACATACGTTTAGTATTGGTAGTAACACTGCCGTCTTTCTAGACTTTTCTTACCAATACTCACCTTCTTCTGAAGCTGATTGTGCTTTCCGTAGCAGGTATCACTGAGCATAATAATCGCTTGTACATGCGGTATTAGCGGGTGCCATCTTACTACTAGCACAAATTACATAACAGTTACTAATGTAACAGAAAACACATACATAGAAAACATAACTACTTAGAAAATTTACAATTTTGACAAGTTTAAATGCGTGCTGTCATTAGGATATATAACGAACGTAACTACGTTTTATAATAAAAGTTTCTTTTTCATATTTTAGCTGGAACGACGGGTGATGATTACGTCTCGAAGCACCACGTCGCATATTTTTTTTTTTTTTTAGTTTTCATTCAATTCGACTTTATTCCGCGTATCGTGGATCCTGGAGCAGGACTTTAACTAATTAATATTGAAACCGCTCTGTGCTGCCTTTCCATTAGTATCTGTAGAATACATTCGAAAGAGATAGCGAAGGAATAACAATAATGGATTTAGCTGGCACCTTTCAAACTATGGAGGCTTGAGACATAAACCTCGTATCAAGCATTTCTAGTTTTAGTCGTGGAACTTACTCGTACCTGCACACCGGTTTGATTTTTAGAGTGTCACTACTTAGACCGCCCACTATAGAAGTTTCTGTTCAATATTTCTTCATATCATTCTGTGACCAACGAGCTTATAGAGCGCCTGATGCCAAGCGGTTGCAGCAGACTGTGGACTAGTGCAATACGGTGGTGTTATATTTTTTACTTACTTGAGAGTCCTAATGGTTTCCTCACCACCCAGAGGACTTAGAATTTATGTAGGACTCTTAACGAAAAAACCCCACTATCCTCAACACTTTGAGGCGGGGTATCCTTAGGAATGTTCTACTTACCTACGGCCATCGCCCTTCCACACCCCAAAAAAAGTAGAAGTCACGAAGGTTCACAGATAGCCCTTATTATTATAGCGTTTAAGTTTGATGGTATTATCAGATAAAATAATTTAAAAACGGTACCTATTACTGTAGCAGGAGCCTTTCTAAAATTGAGTGTTGAAGAAATTTCATAGTGAATTGAACTGAATAAAAGTGCGAAATTCCAATGACTCAAATACGGTGCGGATAATGTGGTACCTCCTCGCATTTCCCCCAGTGCAAAAGTGTTTAAGTCTTAAAACTGAAATGGTGCAGTATTTTTCTTTCCGCTTCTTTATGTGATGCTCCACTGGTGAAATCTGCTTGTGGGGCTATAATTTCAGATAATTGCCACGGTGAATTTTAAAATGGCCAGTATTTCATTTGCAAATACCGCTTGTTACGGCTTTTGTTGTTTATCGTACGGATGGTCGGGGGCTTAAAAATCGCAATTTCAACCAAATGTTCTTTTTATAACTTTTCGGTATCTTTCTGTCACTCATTAGATCTCGTCGGTAATTTTAGATGTTGACTTACATCATACATGTATAGTTAACTTGACTTAGTTAACTATACAGTTTCCCAAAGTGTCAACTTAAATATCACTTGAAAATTGTAGAACTAATAAACCAAATAACTTATCAATTCAATGTGAGTCTCCCACAGGCGTAGGTGAGAGCATTTATTCGACCGATAATTCGGCAAAAATGCAGCAGTTCTCTCTCTCTCTCTTCAAATATTGTTTTTATAATAAGATAATATAAATAATCTTTATTGCACACACAAATACAACAGATAATTAAAAGAAACACAAAAAAAACAATGCTATTTCGTAAAAAAATATTCCACTGACGGTTGTGTTATGAATAAAATGGGTATCAATCCTTTCTAGTAGAATAGTCCTATGGTTCCTAGTAGTGGGTAGAATTCCTTTACAACCTGAATCCAGTGTCCAGTTAATAACGTAGTATCCGTATATGCTGTTACAAGGAAGCGTGTGAAGAAACTAAGTGTCGTAACAAACTATGTAGGTACAATTCCTGATAATGATAAAATATTCGCGCCGACGAACACAAGCCTTTGTCGTATTAAATATTTATCACGTATACAGTTTACAGCTAACGCGAAACGTACTCAGTTCCCGCTTGTTAAAATTCACGTACGAGCAATGCTTTCATTAAACAACACTGGTGGACGCCATGTTAGTGCTTTTGTTTTGGACGAGAAAAGCGTCGATGGCCGAGCGTCGTCGTGCGTTTTTGAACCCTAGTATGACGAAATCTCTTCTCGAGCCCTTGCTTCAGATTTTTGGGACCTTGTTCTGTCTCTGTTTTTTTTATCAAATTGATAATAAAAAAGATATATTTATATGACGACCTTTTCAGGGTTACAGGGTTATAGGATCACCTACAGGGTACTTCCCGTGAACTCAGAATCTTGAAATTTCGTACGAAGCAACGTCTTATAGCACCGATGAAGGAAAAATTGAAAAAACCGTACATTTTTAGTTAAATCATAGAATAAAAATATTTTTAATGAATATGCCTACAGGTTTGTACGAAACCCTCGGTGCGCGGGTCCGACTCTCACTTGGCCGGTTTTTTTTGTGATGTTTACAGTGAAATCTCTGTCTATTAAATTAGGAATATTTTTTATTTAAAATTTATATAAAACCTTTGACACTTCGTTCACAAACTACAATATTTATCATTAGGTACTGTTATAAAATACACACTTTCTGGGTCCAAACTCAGACCGCACTAGCGGTTACCGTAAAACAAGGGTATCACAGTTTAAGCGCCCATAGTGGATCTTATAGAAATTCATAGTCCACGAGATTTTATAAACGGAGGATCTGGGCGCCAACATCCCTTGTCCGGTATTCATAGAGGGGTTGTCAGGGGTCGTTGTCGCATCCATTGCATTGGCCACGTTCCATAACGAGACTCTCGAGAAAAATAAGCGAACGTTTGCTTCTCATAGCGCATATGAGCGCTGCAGACTTCATAATTTGGAATATAAAATGGAACAGAAAAAAACAAAAGATACTACTTTTGCGTGCTCAATAAGCAGAATAAACCGAATGCTGTTTGGATTGAGTTCGAGCTGAATAAATAAATATATGTGCCAGGGAATGCATTTAAATTTGTGCACTGCACACCAAGCGTTCATTATGTGCTTTAATTATCTTAATATAACAATCATTATCGTCCAAAACACGTCAGAATTAGTAAAAACCAAATGTAGTTCTAACCAGAATCTTGTTGCTTGACTATTATATATAGCATCAGTATGAAGGCTTCTTATAAACTTAAATTAGCGTTGAAGATTTTGGGACTTCCTTGTTTGCGACGTCCGTGACGAGCAAGCATTCGGTCTGCAGGTCATTGCATCCATTGATTTTGATACACGGTGAGTGATTACCACAGCCTACAGATACTCGTACATGCAAAAGTAAACGCACTACTCATGTGTTTCTGACTCTTTATGACTAAGAGGAACACTCTTGTAGACGGCAATACAAACAATGGCGGATCTTTGTTCCGAACACAGAACAGCTTAATGAAAGAATCTGGCTTACTTCATTAATACTTTGATTATTTTGTAATTAAACAATGGTTGTTTTTTTCATCTTAGCAATGGTATTTAGGCTATTTTAGGTATTTATAACCAAACGGTTGCCAAATTACACTCAGTGGGCGTTGCGTTGCTTTAGTTGATAGAATGCTTGGATTAGTTTTTCTATGAAGCCGTAAAACAGCTCTCAGTAATTGTTTTTTTATTTTTTTATCTTTTCTTGATAACAACGCTCTCCAGCATTAGGGGGTTCTTAGAACTCGTGCCGGCGCATCCGCTGCCTATTTATAGGTAGACAATATAATGATATGTGCTCCTAGGGTGTTGCTACAAGTTGATTCTTAGAAAAGGAAAAGGATAACATGTTTATAATTCAAAATATTTCACTAAGTATACACATAAAGGTGGGTACTGACCAACGTGTGACATGTTACTCATGTGAGCATTCGTCAAGTCAGTATGGGGAAACAAGCGAATAACCCGTACTGACTTGATGAATGCTCGCTGTGTAAAATGTTACATTACGCCGCGTAACGTTGGTCAGTACCCAGCTTAATGTAGTTAGGTCGTGGAGTCGATTCCTACTCATGACAAACATTCATGTGACTGTTGTGTGTTTTGTTATATATGACGGCGCATCGTTAGGGCGCCACCTACGTACATCGATAATTGCATAGACTTGAGTGACATTCACTCTAAGCGGAACGTCGTTCGTCTATGGCGGCGGGGCGGCCATCTTGCAAGAAGGACAGTTCGTGCGAGAACCGCCCGCGCACCGTGTCTGCGACGGATCGCTATAAATCTGTGAAATCGTTAATTATTTCTACTTGTTGTTAGTGATTACTGTGCCGTGATTATAGTGACTAATTTATTAGAAACTTATTTTGTTTGTAAAGGACGATAAATTAAAGTAACGTGTGATTCAGTGATTGAATGACTGTTTAATTTTTCAAATACCCGCGCCCCGTGATATCCACGATGAATAATTATGACTAAGGCCTTCCTGCGCTTTTATATATTTCAGTATGTTTTTAGACATTTATGAGTATGTTTATCAGCCTCTGGCACCCACAAGCTCTGCTTAGTTTGGGGTCAAAATTAATCTTAAATTTGTAATATATACATTGAACCTTTAATTGCAGATAATATCGTGCAAAGTTGTAAGGGGAGTGGCAAGGGTGCCAAATAATGTGACAGTATAACTGACTGTTTCTAGTAATCTTGTACAACTCTATTCGAAGGAGTTGATAATTGACGGTGTGTTCTCAAGATTTACCAACTAACTAAGTTCGTTTGAACCTAATTTTGTATTGTGCTTGATTATCGGCTAAAAGATAACGTATACTTCAGCCAGGTTTTTCTGTTCAATCGCGGGTAGTGATACTTAGTATTTTATAAAATCGTGACCATCAAGCAAGTCATCATAATGAACACTATCTCGCATGCACACTTGGGAAAAACCGGTTTGGTTCAAGCGATTCCTTGGAAGTAGGCCTGTGGACGTAGGAACATGCACAGAAATAGACATTCTATCCTTGACTTTTATCACGAAGAATTAGAATTTCCAAGGCGAAGTCAAAGTCATTTTACCAAAACCACTTAAACTGATCAAAGGTAACAATAGTCTATCATGCGAAGACGACTGAACGAAACTATTTTAATCTAAATCACTTGTAGCCCTTTGGGGGTCTTGCCCTAGACTATTCTTAACTTTCCGGCGAGTTGGAGGCTCCATATTGATGGAACTTTGCTCTGAAGACTTTAGTATACCTTTATTGAAGTCTTGATATTTAAAATAATAAATGAGACGACGAATATATTTTCTTCAGAAAACCATAGAACATAGGACATGGTTTATTTGATAGAAGCCCAACAATATGATTATTAATGTGCCTCACTATATTTCGCGTCTCAGTAACTGGCAGAGTTCTCGTTCCAGTATTGAGATTACCGAGTTCAATTCCCAGTTTGGGCAGTGTGTATCGGATTACTGGGAACATTAAGTACATTTAATGTATTATCTTTATCTTTTTATAAAAAAACTTATTTTTTTTATCTTATCACCTTGAACGAGTATAATACTACTACAACCTATTTAATGCAGTGGTTAAAAACACTAGTCGTAAAAAGTCACAGGTTCCGACAGCCGATCACAAGTCTTTGTTCATAAAAATATACCTCTGCAGGGCTAAGGCAATTATCACGGCCATTAAAATTAAACAACCCCAACCACATTATTTCTTTCAGTTCGGTTTCTGATATTGGAAACCGAAAAAAATGAGACCGTAATATTCCTTTCAGATGGCGCCAGTAACTAGAGAATCTTGATCACTTGTAACGAGATACTAATGCTAACGGTTGTATTTACGATTATTTGTATACCAAAAAAGCTTTGCGAGTTGCTATTGCGGGTAACTAACAGAAATATTATTTTAAATAATAATCTGTTTTTTGGTAACATAACAATTGTTGTGCTTTAAAAATTGTTACACATACGCAATTTTAATCAAGCCATCGACGATTTTCGGAATATTAATATTTCTCTTTGGTGCTTGCGAATGGTGAACCTTTACAATTGGGTATTTAACAAATTTTAATTTCAGGTGTCAACAAAAGAGATCTTAAAAATACAATCATTGGTTAAGATAATATTCCGATGGCATTAAAACTCCCCGAGATATTGCAATTTTAAGAATAATCTTTTTTTGACTTGCATAAAACGCTTCACACAAACTGTCGCAAGACTCGCAAGATTGACATGAGGTCTATTTCTGTGTTTTGCGAAACATATTGTTCGGCAGCTATATTACATTTTTTATAATGGTTACTTTTCCTGGCTTTAAATTGTGTGGATTTTCGATTGTTTTATATATTTTTATTCAATTTGCACCTTTCCCACGCAAGTTTGAACGGCCGTAAAATAAATTGTGCACAAAGTTCTTAAACTAAAAGTTTTCATATTGCCCTTTTGTAATGTATTTTTCCATAATATTAAATAATTATTAAAACTCGATATTGTGTCTAAGACCCATTTCCGTCAGTACTCCCTAATGTCACTGCCTCGCACACTGTGTCGCCGGATTAGCAGTAGATTCATATCGGAGATGCAATTAAGGGCGCCCCACTCCGCCTACGAGACGGCTAACGAACCACTCGTTAGGGCGAGACCTTGGCCTTCGCCTTGTGTCTTCGCAGTTATTGGATCAAACGGTTTTTGCGTGAAAATATCTGTGATTTTTAGCTTGATACGGCAAAGACAGTGTATTTTTGTATCAATGTACTTTGGTAGCCCTAAATCGTTTAAGGTGACACGACTCTAGCGCCTACTATTTTTGTCCCATTGTGTTATTTTGTGAAAACTGCTTTTTATGCAATGTGAATACTCGGCTTTACTTTTGACATAGTTTTATTTCACAAAGTTGTGGATATACCGGATGATTATCAAAAGACATACAGAAACGATATTGCATATTCAGTAAGTGACGTAGTAATTATTAAGTAAGTTAAAAAATATATGTTTTTACTGTCTTTAAATTCAAGCTTACTATATAAAGTCAGCCGAACAGTCAGTATTTTTGTAATCGATTGGAAAAAATCTAATATTCACTTAGACAGTTACTACATCATCACTTACCGGGTATGAAATATCGTTTTTGAAAGTCTTTTGATAACCACCCTGTATAATTAACTGTAGCATATTAAATTTTATTGCAACTGGCTCATTTACATTTAAGTATTCAGAACAGAGAATATAAATGACTGATGCTTTCTCACAAGTGTTGTTCTGTTGTGTTGTACAACGGCGGGCTATTGTGACGACATATTTATCGCTTCCTGGCGTGCCTCGTATTTTGTAAGGCGGAAAGGAATCGCATGGCGCACTATGGAATAACTTCACACTGCGAACGCAGGCTGCAACGCCGCAGTGCATATCTTGGCTCGGGAATGTTATTGGTGTCTTCACAATAAGCGCTTTGTTGTTGGTACTGTAAACTAATTAGAAGGCTATGTACAATGACAGGCGCTAGCATCCGCGCAAAGCGCTTTGATGTTTTTGCATGGGATTATAGTACAGCGCCCGTTGTGATTGAAAATGGTACCAAAAATGGCATACAAACTTCTGTACGTCTACCACGAGTTGCCACTTAAATAGTACATTATTGCAAAGGCAGCGAAATAGGCAATTGCAGGTCGAGTATGAGTTTGAAGGCCGAGCCGCAGACGAGGACTTCAATGATACGAGACAGGCAATTGCCATTTCGGCCGAGGCATATATAGTGCTTTTCTTTAAAAAATGCAAGGAAATAAAAAGGGCCTTTTTCATAATACATTTAATTAATATTATTAACAAAATAACAACTCCGCTTTACCGCCAATTAGTTTTTTTTTATTTTACAATTTGTGCCGAAAGGTAAACGCATCTGTGGCTATACAGCCACGAGAAGGCAATGTGTACGATAGATGAAAGAGTTCTAAATTCAAACAGCACACCGTTTCATACAACATTGCCGGCGCGCTCTTCGTTCGAAATTCAAAGAACGCGCCGGGAAGTGATTTTGGGTTTTCAGTCTACGTAAATATGATACTTCGCGTGTTCTTTATTCAAAAGTAATGACAATATTTCCGAGCATGTTTAAGAAAATTTACATTATTGTTCGCGTGAAATTTTGTGTAGGGATTTGACATGACATGACATAACCATGACAAATCCTAATACAAAATTTTACGCTAACGAATTATCGTTACATTAGTAAATTTAAAGTGGCAACTCGTGGTATACGTACTGAACGCAGCGGTCGCCGTTCACAGAACTCATGATAGACATATGCAGGCCAGACATGGTAGCAGGATTTCCATCCACTGTGGCTCGCTATAACAGCACTAGGATTTATCTGCCAACCAACCACAGTAACCAATTATTTATAAAAAAGATCTCCCTATCTTTAAGTTGGCTACTACACCAGAGGTCGCGGGTTCGATCCCCGCACAGTACAAACATTTGTGTGCATGAACATGTCTGTTTGTACTGGTCTGGGTGTCTCCTATGTATAATAAGTATGTATTTACAAAAGAAAATGTATTTAAGTATGTTTATCCGTTGTCTAGTATCCCATAACACAAGCTTTAATTAGCTTACTTTGGGGCTAGATGGCGCTGTGTGGAATAATGTCCAGGGATATTTATTTATTTATTTATCTTTAAGGTGTCCTCCCTATCTTACAGAAATGCAACGTTTTTGATCCACCCCCAGCTAACGCTCTTAAGCAACTTCTGTAAGTGTAGCTCTTTCCTTTCCTTTCTACTGACAGCATCAATTTGAGGGCTTCGAAGATTGAGTGACGCTTCACAATTAGGGGTGAGTTATTTAACATAAAAAGGAGCCGATTTTCAACTACCTACTACCTACCTATATTATATTTTGCCATGTAGCAAACAATGTGTAGTGTACAATATACATTGCTGAAAAAGGAACTATAAAAAACCCAACTTGGGCAAGGTATCATGACCACAATGCAATGACCAATTTATTTTTTTCTCATCATCATCCGTGCGGTCTATCCCGGTT
Source organism: Udea olivalis (assembly GCA_947369235.1). Lineage (NCBI taxonomy): Eukaryota > Metazoa > Arthropoda > Insecta > Lepidoptera > Crambidae > Udea > Udea olivalis. The sequence goes on along the minus strand of OX376343.1, from coordinate 23,800,048 downwards.
CTGAACTCACACTGGTGTGTGGGGTCCCAGGTTAGGGTCCGCCTTTCTTATTTTCTTGGCACACTTCGCGCGGTCTTGTGCATCCTCACCCTTGACGACGTTGAGCCATCGCTTCTTGGGTCGACCTCTTCTACCAGTACCTGGCGGGGGCGGCATGGCCAGACATTTGTTGGCCGATCTCCGTGAGACATGACCATACCAACGAAGGCGGCACTCCTGCAGCTTGTCTGCGATGTCACAAAAACGAAGGCTGCCGCGGATGTGGGTGTTCCGTTCCGTACGCAATCTTTGCGTGAGACTCTAGACATCCAGTGCAGCATCTTCATTTCCGTGACGCGCAGCTCCTGCTTTTGTCGCTCTAGTAACGGCCATGTTTCACTGCCATATAAAAGCACAGGCCTAATGATGGTTTTATAGACCTGCCCCTTCAGCTTGATCATTTTGGGGTCACAAATGACACCAGTCACCTCACGCTATTTGGCTCAAGCCGCAGAAATTCGGGCTCAGACATCGCTGTCGATGTCCCCGGACGCACTTAACACAGATCCCAGGTATTTGTCACGATCCGTGCGCTTGACCACGTCATCGCCTATGCGGACAGACTGGGAATCTGTGGTTTTGCAGGCTATGTACTCCGTCCTAACAATTGTTTTTTTTCTATTGAGCTCTATTTACTTTTGACAACACCAATAAAGTTTAGTATATTGTATCTAGCCGTCACGTTATTGCGTAGTCAGAATCCATCTCTCGTTGCGTAACGCGTACACCACAGACTATCAATATTATGAGTCTGAACTAATCTCTCCAAAATTATTACGCATTAATATTAATTAAGATAGATTAGCGTCTGATTCGTAAACAGACTCATCTGCATACTCCGTGTAACTGGTTCCATTATTATTAATCCGTACTCCGTGGCATCGCCGCTTTGTTTGCTCACGCGTGCCTTGTTTATGGAGACGGTATTAGTATCGAACACTCTGTAGGCGCCAATACACTTGCTTGATAATCAATCAACGGGAATTATAGGTAAACATAGAACCAATTGAAAAATAACTCGCTTGAAGCATGACAAACGGCTGAATGACGAGCGATAGCAACACGCTACTATGGTTTCGACATGTCAAATTTGAAAATGTATGGAACTGACATCAATTGTCATCTCGATTAAACGAGTGCTTACGTAAGTACATATTATATGACACGAAAGCGAGTAGGGCCTAGCAAATTAACCTGCAAATGGTGTAAAGGTCGGAACGATTGATCTTTAGGCCATACCAATTGATTTGACACGTAGCACGGGAAAAAAGAAACAAAAGGAGAGGAGTTATGACGTCATCTTTTCTTTGAATGGTAAAAAAATATATTGGTCTGAAACCTATCGTGTGTGTTATCTAATGAAAGGGCTTAGAGAGACCCCACACTACCCCCTGTGGGGGGTCGCCTGCACGACGCTGACGCTCAAATAACGCTAGTGTGGGGTCTTAGCGAATTCTTAAAATATATCGCATGATTACATTTCAGTCACTAAACTTGTTGTGAATTAAAATAAAAATTGTTTTCTAAACATACCAAGTTTGGGCTCCTCCAGACATGATAGGGTTGAATGTTTATTTGTAATATATGCCTCAAATGGTACGTAATATCTTCGTATCCAACCCTAAAGAAGCAATTTTGAAAATATTTTTCATTATTAAATCTCGATTAGTTGAAACCTGTATAAAAAGTTCAAGTTTAGACACTGAGGATGAAAAATACTAAACTCAAAGTCAAATAAATTTATTTAAATAGACTGTATCAGTACTTTCAAATCGTCAAATTTACAGCAAAATATACTAAATAATGGTCATAAATAAAACTGGCGCGAGTTACGTAAAAACGCTCCATAAAAAACGCCCGTGCTATCTGACGTCACGTTGCACGGAACTATCAACACAAAATTAGTACATATATCTCTTTAAATATGATAATACATATATAGTTCATTAATATAATTCTGCTAATGCGAATTATTTAATATAACTTTAGTAATCTTAAGACATAATATTTTCATCACAACTTGTAATTTGTTGGAAGCTGTGTTTTGTAATTCCCTAAAATATGGCATTTCCAAATGATACCCTCAATGTTATTAGTTATTACCTTTTACAGGTTATATGTATAAGGTTTTACTTTAGTTACTTAGGAAAATATTTTGAAAACAAATAAAAAAAAGCATATGTCCTACTTTTCAGGTATAAGTTAAGTATATATTAGGTTGGGGAAAAAGTCTTTTCGCATATAGGTAGTATGTATGAACTTGTAATAAAATCTCTTTGGCTATACGATTTATATCTGGCTGGTTTTGGTCACGTTTAAATTTTAAAGAAGATAATTCCAAATTCATATTAGGAAAATATGTTATTTTTATTTGTTTTTCTTACTGTCAAGATGAGTGAATCTGAAGAAATTCGATACATATTAAAATTTTACTACAAAAAAGGTATAAATGGAACGCAAGCCGCGAAAAAAAATTGCGACGTTTATGAACCTAGTGCAGTGTCTGTGAGAGTAACACAAAGAAGGACGGCGAACTTCCATGTAATTTCAGACCTCTACTTACGGGCCGCATACATAAAAGAAATTGGTTGATGTTTTTAGAACTACGCTAGACTAACAAAAAAGTTAATTGTTTTAACTCTTTTAAAGCTGGGGTTGAAAAGATTTTAAAGCTATTGAAGATAATGAGGTTCTAATTTAAATCGTTGGTTTTTAATCATTTTTTAATTAATACAAGGACACCGATGCTTACACATCAGTAAGATTTGGTCCGACGTAAGCGGATACATGTTCGGGCGTTCCACTTTTGCGTTTTGGAGGCTGTTTAGTTAGATATTTCCTATCATAGTGATACAATGCAACGTACAATATCCGCATTTTGTCTGACTAGGCACGGTTCCATGCAAAGTATACCGTTCCGGAGAATAGCGCGGATCGGCAGACGGGCCCACGTCCATGCGACGGGTCCCGTCGCGGGTGTACGAACGGGCTTGTTCAGTCAACAGCGCTATATGATACGTGCAATGAGAACCCTCGATGGGCCTCATCCACCCTATACCCGTCCCATGCAAAGGCGCACTTCGAGTTTATTAGTACGGCCGCGTGCTTCTTCTACTATGCGCCTGGCTCTGTCGCTCTGGCAATCTGTCGTCACCTGTAGCCCTTATCACATCATCACAAAACTATAAAACTAGACAAAGAATAAAAGAAGTACATTTCTGGTGTACCTAAGTGTGAGGCATATTAAAGTTTTACTGCTATGTAAACTACGAAATAAAAAACATAGTAACTTATTTATGTACATTTATTTAAATATTTAACAAGTTGTCCAAGGATGCAGCAGGAGCTCCGAAAGCGTACCTCATTTACCATAAAATGGACATTATCTGGGAGCAACACCCAACTGTGTGATTTCTAGCAGCACAATAACAATAATATCCGAAAATGGCTTCACTCCCTTGTACTACTTATAGTCTACTAGGACCCTTCTGAGTATAGACTCAGGTACATGAAGTTTTTCCCGATCATCACACTCTGGAAACAATCAACGGCCAGCAGTGGTAGCTTGCTTTATTATTTGTTTGCTGGGTTTCAATTTGATTATGTTGTTCTGCAACAGGTGGTACAGGTAATTCTGGAGCCCACTTTCTATTACAGTTTGATTATTTGATAAGAACAAAAAAATATGTTAATTATTAAAAATCAAACGTAACGTACATAATGTGATTGATTTGACATTGACATTGATGACAACAATGGGAAGGCAAAGAAGTATATGCCCATACAGCCTCTTTATCAGTTTGTTTTTACACTTTGCAATAGAATACATTCAAAATACAAGTATATGGCCTTAAAATGTTCATTAAAGTGTATAGATTTAATTGATTAGGTCAAAACAGTTAAAATATAACTTACCAAAACACAAACTGAAAATAGAATTGATTGCAGTAATTGAAAACTTCTGCGTAGATTGGAATACTCTTACGGGAAATAAAACCGTTTAGTTATTGCACTTTTTGTTGCACTACAGAAAAGTTTTGTTTTATTGAAATCAGGAATAATTTATCTTTGACCTGCCTTCTTTAAAAATCCCGATTTTATGGAAATAAATTCAACAAATTTAACTCTATTTATTTAACATATGTCCGTTTGGTAACGTTTTTGTAAAATATGCAGGCGAGTTTCGCCGCCCTTCTTTGGTCCGGAAACTTTGATGTCAAAGATACACGTCGCCCTGGTCGCCCTATTACGGATAAAATGGATGCCATTTTTGAAAAAGTGGAGCTAGATCGGCATATCAGTAGTTATGACGTAGCTGAAGAACTGGTAATTGACCACAAAACGGTTTTGGCGCATTTGAAAAGCACTGGGTACACAAAAAAACCTGATATATGGGTACCTCACGAGCTCACTGAAAGAAACCTAATGAACCATGTACTCATTTGTTACGAGATTGATTCTATATTACGACGTAATGAAACCGAAGCATTTTTGAAGAAGCTGATAACTGGAACGAAAAGTGGATCACGTACGACAAGAACGTGCGAAAAAGGTCAGGCTTCACAGGTCAAATGCTGTGTGTGTGTGGTGGGATTGGAAGGGCATTATTCATTATGAGCTGTAACCACCAGGCAGGACCATCGATTCTGAACTCTACTGCGAACAACTGATGAGATTAAAGCAAGAAGTTGAGAGAAAGCGGCCGGAATTAATCAACAGAAAGGGTGTGGTTTTCCATCGTCTAGACCTCACACATCTTTAGCCAATCAGCAAAAATTAAGAGAGTTTGGCTGGGAGGTGTCAATGCATCCGCCGTATAGTCCAGACCTTGCACCTTCAGATTTCCACCTGTGTCGGTCTCTTCAGATTTTTTAGGCAGTGTCAGGTTAACATCATGAGAGGACTGCCAAAACCACTTGTCGCGGTATTCTGATCAGAAGCCTCAAAATTCCTATAGCAATGGGATCATGTCTCTACCTACAAGATGGCAAAAAGTAATCGAACATAATGGCACCTACATACTTTAGTTAAATGTAAATAAACTATATTACTTTTTCTACAAATAAAAAACCATATCAACCCGGATAACGGCGGAAGGCTCACCTACCACATTGGGTCCTAATACCATTGGTGAAAATTGGGCTTCTGAGTGTTTCGTTCACCATGACGACACAGTCACTTGCCTTTGCGACTACCCCGTTTGGGATAAAGTCGTAATGGTATGTTATGTTATGTTATATCATTAAAAAAATTTTTTTAGCGATAAAGCTGCCCAAATTGTACTTACATTTATTGTAAATTATTTCTGTACTGTAAGTTTTGTGTGCAATAAAGAATATATTATTATTATTTATTAAAATATATATTTTTTACGTGTAAGTTAAGCACTAGGGCCTAGTGACTAGGCGGTCTGTATCTTTTCTTTGTTACTTGTTAGCTATAATGCGAATACGCGATGTTTTATTAAGCTTGTCTTCTAAACGGAGATATAATAAAATAGATGACGCATGTGTCTATAATAGGTACTTTGCTTGTCAAAAAGGAGTGCAATCGTTGAAGAGTCTAAGAGGTCTTGCAAGTCCTGAAATTATAATAAATAATTAAATATGCGCCAGACAACACACCTCTTGTCATGGTCTCGAACTAGGGATAAATATCCCTGGGTTACGAGGTACCAAACAAGGAATTAAGCCAGGGGCGTCTCCCAGCACAACCAGACCCAAGGTAATTTAGAAAATATCGTTTCTCGAATTGACCTGACCGGGGATCGAACCCGGGACACTACGGAAATAAAGGCGAGAAACCGTGCTACAGCGCACTACGCCAATCGTGCCGTCGAATTTATAGATGGAGATTTCCTATCACTGAGTGTAGGTATCCTGGCGTCACAGTTGAAACAATTGGCGTAGGGCACTGTAGCACGGTTTTTCGCCTAAATTTCCGTGGTGTCCCAGGTTCGATACCCGGTTGGGTCAATTCAGGAAAAGACCTTTTTTAAATTGACTAGGGACCGGGTGTCCTGGGAGAAGCCACTGGCTTACTTCCTTGTCTGGTACCTCGTTACGCAAGGATATTTATACTTAGTTCGAGGCCATGACTAGTGGTTTGTTGTCTGGCGCATATTTATTCATTTATTTTATTTATAATACACACAGACGTATGGACTTGCGCCATCTATTTCGATGTATGTCTATGGTTTTCTACAAGCACTACTAGCCCAGAGAATCCCATCGCAGCTTTGTTTGCAAAAGCGACCCGAACAGATATTAGCTCTACATTGTACACCGCTGTGAGGGCATCCACACACTTGATCGCGAATGCAGTGCGATTTTTATGCACTGGACGCTGTGAGTTCGATGACAAAATATAATTTTATCACTATTTACAGTAAACAGACCAGGCAACGAGCAGGCACGAGCGCATTAGAACCTGCCTTGATCATTTAAAATATTTTAAGATCATAAAGTTTTTGTAAGAAAAGTAACTAGTTGGTATAAGGAGGTGAGATAAAAATGTATATTTAACGCACCAAACAAAAAAAAACAGTTTTCTAATGTAAATAACTTAAGTACGTAAAAAAATTAAAAAATAAATTTTCGTTTATTGCTTTCAACGGTACAAACATCATCATGACACATGAAAATAAAACACAGAAAGCAATTGGAGGTGGCTCATCTTGTGGTGACCTAGAATCTGGATCCTAGTTAGCGCTATTTTTCAGCCATTTCCATTTCTCTGTCGGTGTCAAACGAGAATTTGTAAATGAGAGCTTAGAAAAATACAAAATACATTTAAAAAAAACTTAACAGTACTCTCGTGCGTTTGTGATGTGTGTGGGGTGTGTGTGTGTGTGTGTGTGTGTGTTTGCTAGTGCCTGTGTGTGTATAAGTGAAGGGTGTAGTGTGAGGAAGTCGCTTTAGATTCTAAACCTCTCAAATTATAGAACCAAGAAAAAGTTACTTGATCTACTCCTGGCTACTTATTTATTTATTTATTTATTTATTCATTTAAAACACTTGCATGCTTACAGACTAAGTCCAAGGTGCTAACAAGTTTAATATACAAATTATGGAATCAAAATTATTTTATAGAATAGTACAGAAAAAAAAAAACATATTGAAATGAGAATGAATGTCAAGATATGAAATTGTCAGAATAAAATGTCACAAAAGGTCAATCAAATGTTAAAATTATAAAAAGCAAACACAGCACAAACAAATAAACTCATAGATTATCAATGAGAAACAAACAACTTCGCTTAGTACATACACTCGTACTGGCGCAATTTTTAGTCTTTAGAAAAAGGTTTGTTGATTTGCTACGCTAACGGCTAATACACATATTTAATTGTTAAAATTCACGAAGAATAATAACTACGCATTACGCATCCGTTGTTATTTGCATTATGTCCTACCAAAGTTTTGCCGACTTTTCGTAAGTTTTGCATCCGACTAACCCCTCAGTTCCCAGCTAAGTGTGTATCCCGCTTTAGATCCACCAAGCGCCGCGGGCGCGGCATTAAGATATGCAAATGTTATTAGGCGACTACGCCCGCATTATCTTTTAACTGTTTCGATACAAGCGCCCCTACACCCCCCACTCCACCCACGATCAGATACGAGTACGCACTTATTACCAAAGACGCCTAATGCACTCTTAAGAAAGCCATTGGATTCAATGGAGATAGGATGATTATAGCCTTTTTGTTTTCATATGACTTTACATTAGAACGATAACTTGGCTTAATTGCTATGAGAAATGTTGCAATAACTGACAGATAAGGTCCACACACGAGGCCACGATTATTTTAAGCAATGACTAACCAGAAAATGGATATGTATGTATATGTCACCGGCAATGCCTAGGCAATGTACACAGTGCCGGGTGCGTTTAGGCAATGTATGAAATATTACGAATTTGATTGTTGTAACGGAACGCACCTTAGCCTACACTATTTAAAACTGGTATTTTTTTTTTGGGTTAAATCTATCTAGTACAAACTTGTAAATAAATTAAATTAAATAAAATAAAAAAAAGTAATTGTTTTCATGAGTAGATTCATTGTTAGCTAGCATTTCAATTTGATATTTAAGTGGGAGTCTTACTTAATAGTTGTTTTTGTCAAACATTCTCAAATATCCTAAGTCCCTGTTAGTTCTCATGACCATAAATAATACTAATGAAAAATAATATATGTGACTGTTTGGTCCAATAAATTGTTTTAAAATGTTTATTTTGCTGAAAGGTGAAACGACAAGGTCTAGGTGGCTGGTGCAAAGAAATCTGCTTTAAAAACTGGCCAAGTGCGAGTCCGACTAACTGAGGGTTCCATACCTACAAATGTGGATATTAAAATATATCGGTTTTAGATTTATCCTTTTAGTTGTCCTGTGAGACTTTGGTTTTTCTTAATTACAAATTTTATCTCTAGGAAAGTTATTTATAGGGTTTGATTCTCTTAAAAGTTTTATGTGACTTATATTGCGGTGTCTTTTTATTGTGTCCGAAGAAACACAATAAAAGTCTTGAGTTTTAAATTATAGTTTTCTTTAGAAACTTTAGTTTGATATTAATTTAGGTTTAATGCTTTCAGGCGTTTCTATGAGAGGGAGGATTTTGACAGTCAAATAGACGGGCACAAGAATATTCTTTTTAGTGGTTCTCTTTTTATTCCATGTACAAAAGGCGGAACCCTAAAAATATCCAAGTACTTGTATTTCTCAGATTAGTAATTTAACGTTGTTAAGAAATCTGTCAGCCCTTTCCAATTTATGACCTCAAGTATCATCTGACTTTAACGCAACATGTGCAAGGGTCCGGTGTTGTTTTTGTGACATATTTTAAAACAATACATTTAGAAATTCTCATGTTTAGCATTCGCACTTAAGGGTAATAAATCTCTGCTTATTATTGAGGAACTTAGTTTGCATTATGATTTGGGAATCGGTATGTTTTTGGCCTTCGGACGGTTAGGTCCAAAACACGGGACAGTTCGTTTTTGGTTGTGAGAGAGTCTGGTTCTATGCCTAAGACGAGTGAGGTTTAGTAATAGTTCTGTACAAAAGTTTTTGAGTTACTCCTATTTATCTAAAGTAGAACATTAATTGTAGAATCAGTGATTTTAGAGACGCAGCATCATAAGGTCAGATCTTTCCACTATTATATAGAGCTATAAGAATGTGAGGAAATCTAGACTTTTATTATTTAGAAGAGAGTCTGTTGGTAGCCACGGAACGTTAGGTTCAGAACACGGGACAGTTTGTTTTTGGTTGTGATAGAGTAAGGATCTAGGCCTCAGACGGTCAAAAGTTTTTTAGTTACTTGTATTTATTTTAAGTAAAACATTAATTGTAGAATCAGTGATTTTAGAGACGCAGCATCATAAGGTCAGATATTTCCGTTATTATATAGAGCTATAAGAATGATAGGAAATCTAAACTTCCACGATTTAGTAGGACAGTCTTTATTTGGCAGTGAAATAATCAGGTTAGGAAGTCAGATATTCAGGGTCAGGTTCAGTAATAGTTTTATACAAAAGTGTTTTAGTTGATTTACATAATCTATCTTTGTATTATCTTAAATAGGGTCATAAATTTCAGAATCAGTAAATTTAGAGAAGCAGCATTTTAAGGTTAGATCTTTCCGGCAAAAGTGCTATAAAATTGAAATTAATTTTTTTATTTCCTATAAAATCTCAAATAAAGTGCAACATATTCTTTTAAAACTAGTAATTATTTTATCTAACAGTTATATGTTTTATGTGTGTACCTAATAAATATTTACATGATGAAATCTAGTCTTAGCATTAATTACGAACATTTAAGTGTTGAGGCTTTCTTTTAATGAAAGTAGTACTTACAAAGATAGGTACAAGAATTAGTATTTGTAGAATCTGTTTTACATTGGTAAGGTAATTAGTAAAGTTCACCTTGTAATTTATTTAATTCACTGATATGGTCTGCGTAGTCCAGAATGGAGGTTATCAAAATGAGTTTTATTATAGGGTGTCCCTTTTTACAATATTGTGTGGAAAAGAGGGATGGTTGGGCCGCGTAGCAGTACTTCTAAAATCAATTAGGGTGCTGACACGTATGATCCTAGGTAGAGTCTACTCGAGAAAAGTTAGGCCGAGTCGCAAAACGTGGAGCTTGGCTGAGTTTACTCTTCAAATCCACCGATTGGATGGTCATTTGAGCGTACTAATTCCTGGGACCTCCATCCCCTGACAGGTCAGGTTATCTGAGTCGCTGTAAACGAATGGAACGTGGAGATGAGGTTTAGTTTTTATGTCCTTTCAATCAACTCTGCCAGTCGTGTGTCTAACTAGTCCCTTCTGGTACACCACATGATAATTGCTAGCTTATACTAGATTTTGTGAGGGGTCCAATGCCTAGTATGAGTGAATTGTCCTCTCGTGTTTATTACCAACATAGCATCTATGCTGGACTAATTTCTAATGTTACCTAATGATAACAACAATTGATTTTAACAAGGGAACTTGACTAAGGTTCTTAGATTGCTTTTGGCAAATACTGTTGGTTAATCATAACATAAGATATGCTATGGAGCATAAGCATCTCACGCTTTTAACTCTGTTGGATTTCAGCAGTGCATTTAACTCGGTTGACTTTGACGTGCTCCTAGGCATCCTACAGTCGCTTAACATATCTCCTCATGCAATAGAATGGTTCAATTCTTATCTGAGAGGCCGCCTTCAGTGCGTTCGCGCTAACGATGTTTCATCGAACTGGTGTGAGCTTACTGCTGGTGTTCCTCAGGGTGGCGTCCTTTCTCCCTTGCTCTTTTCGATCTTTATCAATGCAATTACTTCAGTTTTGTCTGCTAACTACCACCTTTATGCTGACGATCTGCAACTTTACATTCACTTCAAACTTGATGATATTGATTCAGCAATAGTGGAAATGAATCAAAATCTAGAACGCATTAGTGGGTGGGCTGAATCGTATGGTCTGCTCGTGAATCCGCAGAAATCTCAAGCCATTATCATCGGTAGTAGGTCTATGTACAATAGGGTTGGCGCATTGACTTTGTCACAGCTGGTGTATAACGGAACGACCATAGACTATGCTGTTTCGGTCAAGAACTTGGGTGTCTACCTTGACTGTAACCTTGCGTGGGACTATCATGTTAGTCAAGTCGCCCGAAAAGTTTTTGCAGCCTTCTACTCCCTGAAGCGTCTTCAGAATTTTCTGCCCATTCACACTAAAATCACTCTAGCTCAGACACTTATGCTTCCGATTATTGATTACGCGGATAGTTGCTATCCTGACGCTACTGAGCAACTCCTCGATAAGCTAGAACGTATTCAAAATGTCTGTATTCGCTTCATATTTGGCCTTCGTAAGTATGATCATGTTTCTGAGTACAGAAAGCAGTTGAAATGGTTGCCTATTCGTTTGCGGCGTGATTATCACATGATGGTTCTTGTTTACAACATCCTCTTCAACCCTTCTTCTCCACGCTATCTCTGTGAGCGCTTCTCCTATCTTTCATCGTCCGGCAGAACTCATCGTTCAGCCTATAATTTACAGCTGACTGCGCCTATCTGTAGAACGAGCATGTATGGTGACTCTTTTACAGTTCAGGCTGTGAAACTGTGGAACAAGCTGCCAGTTTCTACTCGAGAGTGTTGCACTGTGGGTTCCTTCAAAAGATTGTTAAAAGAATATCTTTTAAAAAATGTTTGAATTGTGTTGGATCATAATAAAAATAATTATTATTTTATTTATTTTTAAATATGTATAATTATTTTAGTTAGGTACTTATATATTTTATATTTGTAATAATATATGTCAATTTGTAAGTAAGCTGGTCTATTTATAGAAATTTTGATCTTTAAAATTATGTACACAGTTTTGTCTATCCATCACTGTTTGTTTTATGCTTTTCCTTGCATCATGGTCTGCTGGAAGAAATCTCTCTTTAGAGTTAAGCTCACCTGTACTTTAGCTATACTTATTTTTCTATGTATAAAACTGTAATTTGTGTACAAACTAATAAATAAATAAATAAATAAATAATATAACCTATTACTAAACACTGTTGATTTTAACAGTTATTCAACTATTTATAAGTGCTGATTCACTTGAAACCCAAAACATAATAATTTAAACTATCCCAGTTTAAATTAAACCTTTTTCTACAAACCTAGCTGCAAGATTTATTGCAAAGCTAATTATTGACTATATAGTTCAATCTCAGTCTTGGTGGTGATGGCGCTTGATGGCTGTGAATATGTACATTTCATATCACATCAAATATAACAAATCTACAAATATGTGGAGGCATCTCACCTCTCAGTAACGCCATGTACCACACCTTACTCTACAAATACATTGGCGGTATTCTGCTATGAGCCAATACTTTTTCCACTCCAAATTAAACAAACTAGTGGTGGTGTTCTGAATTGATAACAAATATGCTTTTTCCCCACACAAACAAACTCAAACTTCATACTAGCTTTCCTGTAAGTGACCTAGCTGTCCATTGACTCGAGTATTTTGTTAAGTCTTTGTGAATTGAATTATCTTCACCCTAAAGACGATGTTTTTGATGAGTCCTATATTATCCGGTCCAAGGTCTGCTTTTGTGAATGTTTATCTACAATCGTCATCAACATGATGTACATGTTGACAAGTCATGAAGTATCATGCTACCAATGATTTATATTGAATTATTTCATTTTAATTAATGATGATTCATCTACAGAATGAATGACGTTGGAGCTGGGTTTGACATCCTGCTACAATCCTACAGTTCAGTGTTTCAATTGTGTTTTACACATTGTCACACCACAGTCTATGACTGTCACTACAAATATCCTCAATCCTATTTCAGGGGGAGGCGCGAACTGGTTGGCCTTCATCGGTCTAGCCTAGCTTATTTCCTTGTGTGGTACCTCGTAACACAGGGATTTAATAATCCCTACTTCGAGACCATTACAAGAAGTGTGTTGTCTGGCGCATATTTATTTATTTTATATTTATATTTAATGATTCTAAATATCAGCTTTTCACTCTAATATCAAATTCTGCACTATATTTAAAATCATAATCAATATTTGTTGGGTACATGCATAGAATAATATACTTGGTTCCGAATTCAGCAATCCATTTTAAACTCGTTATTCTTATTTACTTAGGTATTTCTGAAGAGTTACCAATTTCACTGTCTTTGATTTCATGTTAGTCTTCGATTAGGAGAGTTAGTTAGTCATGTAATAAATAGAATATCTGAAACAGTTTTACATACAATAGTAGGTTCTGAATTGTACAATCAAACTCATAATTAGCACTCACATACCTCATAAAAGAATATTGAGTTACTACAGTAATAAATACTATTTACACAACACAACGTAGACGGCTCTACCAATATGAGACGATCACAACCCTTTGGCCATTTTATCTTCAAGTTACATGTTCGATCATATATCTATTATAATAATTGAAAATGTATATCGATTTGTTTATTCATATTGATTTGGGTGATAGACATCTTTGAAAGATGTTTATTTTGGTGAGAGATGAGAGAGTGAGAGGGGGGTTGTTACATTGTTCATTCCATTAAGTAAAGTAAAGTAAAAAAATCATTTATTCATTTAAGCTTGTACAAAGCACTTATGACATGTCAAAAAAAACTGTAGAAATAATAATAATAAACGTAAATAAAATAGTACAATATTAGTACATATCGTGAATATACATAATGTGAATCTACCACCGGTTCGGACGTTGCTTCTTATCGAGAAGACATACTTTGCCTAGGCAATTTATACAATGCCTAGACACTGTATAGAATGCCCATTGGTCATCTGGTAATGTGTGAAATAAATAGATATTGCTTTTAATTATCAAGTTTTATTGAGATACTCAAAGTCAAACGACGTAAAGCATAAATAACTTTTGGCAAAATGCATAGCTTGGTGGTACACGCTTTTACCAAGATAATGCCTATTCACTCTGGCCTTGAAGATGACCTTGAAAAAGGCGGACCCTGGGACCCCACACACCAGTGTGGGTTCACAACCGGGATAGACCGCACGGATGATGATGATGACTCTGGCCTTGAAGATACCAAGGTTATAAGTATCCGGAAACACAGACGCGCGAGAGCGTACCACTCCCTAGCGGTGCGGACCAGAAAAGACGCAGCAAACCGTTGAGTGCTGATAGCTGGAAAGTCAACCACATGTGGGTGGAAGCCCTCCTGGTGTCTAGTGGTCCGGTGGTAGAGAGTAAAGGGTGGTATTTAAAGAGAGGTAGGGCACTGTGAATTTTCCGCCCATAATTGGGCTGCTCGTCTTGATCTAAAAAAGTACCTATACGAAACCGTTGTCAGACAACATTGCTTTAGCAGTATTGTGTTCTTACTGGTAAGGCATCCAGAGTTCATCGGGGAGCTGAGTCAGCTACAACTGTGAGTGAACTTATGTTGCTGGCTATACACAAGTTGCCCTTAGCCGTCTAGGGCAACGCACGAGGGATGTATCTGAGCTGCATGTCTTCATAGGCTGCTTCATTGTGGCTGAAAACATACATACCAACAGACAGAAGACCTTATAAAGAAAATATGCACATAGATTAAACTAGTAGTGTAACTACCTACTTGCTTGTTAGTGGTGAGAAATAAATGTTTTTTTTCATATATCAAATATATATTGTCTTCACTTAACATGATATCAGGTTGGGCCGGGAAATAAGATAATAAACAGATCGGTCCAGTAGTTTTGGAGGCTATCCATTACAAACAAACAATTAAATATTTTCTCTTTATAATTTTAGTATAGAAGTAGGTTGTTTATCTTCGTGCAAAATAAAAATAGCTCTGTACTGCGTTAGGTGTCGCAAAAGTTTACTTACTTATTGCGAATTATTAGTAATCTGCAGCACACAAATTGAAGGCATCATTCAAGCATTGTATCGGCCGGAGAGGATATTAACTGAAATACGTATTTCAATTTGCAACAATAGCACCTCCTGAATGAAAGCCAATTATAAAGAACGTGCGCTCCGAGGCAGACAAAGAGTGGGACATCCATGTAATAAACTGCCATAGAAGTCGCGACACAACTTCACGATATACGGACCTCTTTCTTCGCTCTTGCAGGGATCCACGCGTGTTTATTCGATAACAGAAAACCACATCGTAGCTAAAAATAACTAGAAGATCGTAAACCAAGATTATTAGCCCTAATTTAAGGAGATTATACTATGAATGTTAAAACAGATGGTACTAAAATACGTGGATATTGTTCAATGCATAAATGAAATTGTAGATATCAATCAATATATTGAACTAACAACATTGTCTTGTACTGATCACGACTATTACCTGGACTATTATGCTATTGGCTTAGCAAAAGGTGAATGGAAAACGCTGCAGGGTGTTGTGAAGTCCCTCTCAGGGAACCCACTAAACCGAAAAGCCGACATCGAGCACCATGAGTTTTTAACTGTAAAAGTCCGGCATAACTCCATCATTACCTACCCCGGGTGCCAAGCTATTGCATGTTAATTTAAATGCAGAAAACTGGACAAAATCTCAAAAAATGTACACGCTTTGATGAGCGTATGACAGGGAAATGGGCATTAGGTACTAACCTACGTCCGTGAGAAACTGCCAATATATTGATTACGAAATGTGGTTGAGTTTTTATGTAAGTGTGACAAAAAAAAGTTCGATATGGAGTTACCGTTAGACCCGCCGCGACGACAGTGTCTGCGCTTAAAATCATTATCATGTACAGATTCATATTAACCAGTGCTGTCGTTTCAATCGGTGACAATGTTTTGGGAACAATCATTTCGCAAAATAAGACCTTTCCTTACGAAAATACTGTACAGAACCCAATATGCTACCCTGGCGAACGCTTGGCCGTAGTTTCGAGAGCGGCACAAAGCGCGCCCATCGGATCGCGCATGTGCGCTATTGTGCCGCGCTGAATGGTCCCCTTTTATGCGCCGTGCGCTACGAATTTGCTTGCAGTTTTTACCGCTACGTTTTCATGTAAGCAAATTTTTTGGGTCACAAAAGACGCACAATGTATTCAATGCAGAATCTGTACAATTTTTTACATGTCAACTTCAAACTTTGTCTTCTGCTTCTTGGTCGTTCTGCTTAGAAATACTGGTTATGAAACGTTGTTTTTTTTTCCTATTCAAATATTGTTTTACCGATAATAATGAATAGGAAATGCTAATGGAGCTAGCATTAAAATTTACAAGTTGTATTGAATACACACACACAGAAACAATCGCTAAGGTGCCGGTTGCCACATAGACATTTGACATTGTTTCGTATGAGGTGTGTGTGTGTCGCATCTTTGTCCTCGGTCTTTAATAATTCTCGGTGCTCATTAAACAAATCCACTGTGCCAAGTACAGCGCCGTGTCTTGGTCTCCTATCACGGTCGCCACACCAACCGGCACCTAAGTAAATGTCATGACTGTTTTTTTCCTAGAACAACCTTTAAGAGGAGTTGTACAGCAAACCATTTGCATTCATGGATGAGAACCACCTAATCGCCAAAAAGTTTGCTTCTTATTATTTAATTTTACTAATGAAACACAGGAATTATATTTTTATATGGATCGCGCAATTGCATGTCAATGTTAACTATATTTGTGGGATAAGTAATATTCGTCTATTGGGGAGTTCAGAGAGGGGTTTTTGTTTTACACTTTTATACTCAGACATGTTTTTTCTATCATATTAGGGTTAATTGAAACACCAATTTTTCATTTCGACACTTTAATGAGGCATTAATCCATGAACTATTTCCAGTATCCTTTTAAAAATAGTGCCTTTTACACATAGATCTTAATATTTTCTCTATGAATTACTTCTTGGAGTAACCACATTATTCCTACTAGTAACATAGAATAATATATTGAATTTTAATTCATTAACAGTTATAAGTTACACCTATTTTTGGTAAGGTGCTGATTAGCTAATTGTTTGGAATGTGTAATACTGGCCTGTGAGATCCGCTTACAACATATTGTTCGTATCACAATGTTGGAAATATACTTATACCTTATTACAACGCAAAAATAAATCTTAAACGCGAAATATGGCACTAAACTAGCAAAACAAAGGATAATATGCTTAATACCTACTGAAAGGAAATTCGCAGATCGAACTAAATACTTATAAACTAATATACAGTAGGTACTACGAGTATTAAACAATTTGAGATTTTTGCAAATAAATTACCTACTTACTTTAACATACTTTAAGTTATAGTTATTAGTAAACAAATTGAAATAACTTAATATAATAGTCAAGAGACATTCAATATCCACTACATTTAATATGAATACACTGAGCTAATGACAAAACTATATTACTACTATAACGGAGGTACACAATAATTATGACACTTGCCACAATCTACCACCCCCCCTTAACTCGTAAAGGTTGCCTTCAAGCTCTAAAGATACAAAAAAAAAGAATGAAACAGTTTTGAAAGAATTCACGGATCAACCTGTTAAACAAAAATACCACATTGAAGAGCCTATAATAATTGGGAAATGTGGTCATAGAAAACTCTCCATTAATAACGGTTTCATCTTTCCCTCAAAGTAAAATACAGAAATATTTCTAAATTAATTAAAAAGTAAAGTGATGAGCCTAAATACTGTCCCACTGCTGGGCAAAGGCCTCCATCATAGAAATCAAGTCATCGCCACAATTGATGAGTATTGGCTTAATCACTACGCTTGCCAAATGCGGGTTGGTGATCACAAACCCGGGCTATGTTACGAAAAATCCGACAACACACTTTGCCCGACCTGGAATTGAACCCGGTACCTCCGGGTTTCGGGGTTTTTTTTTTAAAACAAATTAAATAAATTGTGCTATTTTTTGATATTACTCATTGCCGCTTACCCAAACTGCCTAACATTATATCAACTACCAAAAAGCCGTTTCTTTCATACGACTCTGACTTTGAAAATTTAAAAAAATATATCAATAAGTAAAAGACCGGATGCATAATTATGTGTTACCATACTACCGCACCAGTGGTGGTAAATAATAAAATATGAAAAATCTATGGGAGCACCTTTTTAATTTCGTCTACTAAGAAAAGTCTGTGATAAAATTTCAACATTCTCTCATATCTAAAGCCTCTTTTCTTTTGGTAAGTATGATTTTAATAAACAAGATTTAAGAAATAAGTACATATTGGTCGAAAACTCTTACAGCTTGTTTTGGCACTTTTTTCGCCAGATGTTTTAACAACTCGAGACAGAAGTTGTACTTAATACTCGTAGTTCAAATTGTTTGAGATCCAAAGACATAGTGCAATAACTTTGTACAAAACTAACTGTTCCATTCCAGATAGTACAACTTATCTTACTGCCACGCCAGCTTTCTATGACCTAAAAAGTGATGCATAAAGAAGACAGTCGACAATAAGTATTGCTGACGGCATGGACGCAGACGTTGGTGATGGTTTAATACTATCCGTGCCTATGCCCGCGGGTGCAAAGCACACCTACTCCGTCGTCCTAGATCCTGGACGCTTAACCTGGGAGTTTCTTCTCGTACTTCAGCAGTTCCTGAAGGTTGGCGATGGATATCTCCTGGATATTCTTTCCGGCGAAGAACTCGAAGTCGTGGTCTGACTTTTTGTCGGCTGATCGTTTGCGAACTGAAAGTAAACAGACATGAAATTATCTAAAGTTAAAAAATTAAAAAATATATTTATATATGTAGACTTATAAAAAGTAATTAGGACAAGTAAAAAAATTTAAAAAAAATACAGCAAAAAATATACTAAATAAAAAATAAACTTACAAAAATAATACTATGATAGTAAATATCATAATTAAACATAACGTGACTCAACCACCGGTTCGGAGGTTGTTTCCGATCGAGAAGACTCCGGCAAGAAACTCGATGGTTACTCTTTTCAATCTTAAGTCATAACAAAAAATGTGCAGAGGAGCAGATTATACCTAAGATGACCACAAATTCTCATAATTTAAGAAATCCTCTACACTATAATAACCTCGCTTCATTAACTTAGCTTTAATTTGTGACTTAAACTTGTGAAGAGGCAGCTCAACAAGAGTTTGTGGAATATTATTATAATATTTAACACATTGACCAACAAATGATTTCCCTACCATATGCAGACTTAGACTGCGAGTTACGAGCTTATTTTTATTTCTATCTTTCGGCATTGGGACCTGTGCGTGATGATAGGTTACGTCACATATACTACGAAATTAACAACAGCAACCAGTACGTCTAACATGAGTTGCCACTTTCAATTTACCTTATCGTTCACGTAAAAATATTGTATTGGTTGGTACAGCGCCTCTGTTAAGTCGAAATGGAACTAAAAAACGGTACCATAACGTAACAAAAATAGCATCATAAGGTACCGCATTTTAGTTTCAATTCGACTCAACAGGCCAAAAATTGACAGATAGTGTTACCAGTTGCAAAGTACTGAATAACCACAACCAATGAGGGTTGCAGTTATCGTCACAACATCCATTCAAAAAATATCCTTACAACTCAGAATAATGACACGTAGAAGGATAGTTCCATACAAAAAGACGCGCTAAACTTGAAGCCAAAACCGACCGTCAAAAATGTGTCATGGCAGAAGTAACCAAATAATGTTGCAAGTCGACAGCATTTTACCCAAAAAGTAGGGAGATTAAAGTCATTTCTGAACTTATATGTACATTTTTTGATGGTCATTATCTAGCGTGTTTAGTTAAAAGTTGTTAATTATATTAATAATAATATAACTATTTTTCACAATAAACTGATTTATTCTAAAGGTGAATTTAACGTTATTCCTTTTGATTTTTATAATCACATAAAAAATATTCATGCTCAAAAATATATAATATATTATTACTTCAATTTAATAAAATCATTTTGTTTTTTTTTTGTTATAGTGCCTGTCAAGATGACCTGATTGGTGACCTCACTCCACCTGATGGAAAGCGGTCGTGAGGTCCAGACATGAGGCTGACAAACACTGTAATGCAATGCAATCACTGAGCTGGTCATACTCATCTTGAAGGCCTGCAAAAATGCCTTTTGACGCCCTGCTAAAGGCCGCGGGACTATAACAGGAAGGAAACACATGCGCTGAGATAGCGTTCCACGTCTCGATGGTTCGACAAAGAAAGGAGTCAGCGAATCTTTTCGTGCGTGGGTACAAATGCTGGATTGTGTGTGGATGACGCCGCAATCCAGCTCGCGTGGTACGGGAGTGAAAGGGTGAGGATAGGACAACTTGGAATATCTCTTCAGAGCGTTCCCCGTTGTAGAAGCGATAGAGAACACTCAACCTGACAATGTCTCTACGCAATTGGAGACGCTCAAGGGTCATAGATACCTCTGGGTTTCCGATAATACGGATAGCACGCCGCTGCAACCTGTCAAGCGCTTCGAGCAAGTACTTGGCGGAACCGTTCCCGAGATGTGAGCAGATTTCCACACACGCGCGAACTTGAGTCTAGTACAAAAGACAGAGTTGCTCAGGCGTAAAGAATCGTCTCACTCTGTTCAGGATTCCGAGTTTACGGGATGCAGTTTTGATGACGCTCTAATGTAGTCCCGTTGGCTTAGGTTGCTACGAACATCCATGCCGAGGATGTTTAGGCTATCCTTTACTGGTAGTGAGGTGCCCTAAATGGGATGGGGAACGAATAGCGCCTTGGCCGTAAAAGCACACACCTGTCATCTTGGGGTTGAACTCGACGAGGTTGCATGCACCCCATTCTGAAATGTGGTCTAAGACTCCGTCGAGCTCAACTCCCAAGTAGCATTCGGGGTTCTATATAAGATGTCTTGTCATTCACATGTACTCCACAAGCTGTGTAAGTCAGCCGTATAAGAGCAGTATAGCTTGCTATAATGCTCTTATAGAACCAGTTTGGGCACAAATTAGACAGCCTTAAGTTCACTATGGCTGTACATTAGCAGTATAATAGCATCATAATAGCAGTTTAAGTAGTAACATCGGACTTAAGGCTGACTTACGGCACTATATGGGGATGCAGTGTGAACCATACAACGTACATGAGTCTAATAAAGAGTAACAAGTGGCTAAATACACAGCCTTCACAGTTATGAAATTCGACAAAAGTACTCCAGTGCTACCTAAAATCAGAATTATTTCTTTATTTTACTATTCCTCGTTTGGTTTTATACGTGTGTGCCATCAGAAACAAAATTAACTCCGCAATTGGATAAAAATTTATAACACCGAATACGCGGTAGTAACGTACCTGATTTACATACTTATTAATGGTAATGCCATGGGAATGCAACTTTATCGTGAAATGTATACACATTTACAGCTAAAATATTCACGCGCCTTTGTAAAAACGCGATATTCATTTTAAAATATATTAAGCTGGCCGATAGGAAATCTACAATTTACAGTTTTTGATAATATATTGGCATTATAATTATACTACGCTATTTAATTATAACATGAAACCAAAACTCGAATCGCTTTATCGGCGTATTTTGTGATAAATCTGCATGATAATTTTGGAAATTTATTTGGTAAATATTTTAGGTTACGTAGAACAAAATGGTGGAAATGAAATACGGCTATGTGAACTGTTATAACTCCAATTTAATGCGGTGATCGTATATAGGTTCACATGTGTTCTGTTAGAATGCTGTTATCTATATGAAGTCCCACATTTGTACCACTACAGCGCCAATGTCTATAAATTTATTCTAATGTGAACTTATGTACAGCTTTAAGATGTAGTTCAGGTCAATTGTGTATCATCATTTAATTCTTTCAATACTAAATTTTAGAGATCCGCAATAATAATTATTGTCCGTTAAATCGGCTAGCCCAGGTACTAAGTCAAGTATGAATACCTAAAATACAAATTTTGTAACAAACTAACAAAAATCACTTTTTGTTTTCGTGTGAGACACACAGTTTGGTGTTAGAGTATTTACACTTACAAAAAACACTACTCTGTTCAAGGAAGTATTGAAAAGAATGTAAACAAATAAAACAAAAAGGGACAACATTATGCCCTGTGACAGAAAAGGACAGAGTCAGCAAGTGTAATATTGTAACCATATTTTGCAGAATTTATCAGATAAGTAACTGTTATTCCTGTTATTTATGTGATAAATAACTGGTATTTCTGATAGTTATCTGTTAAAATTCTGTAAAATATGGTTACACTAGCAGATTTGGCGCGTACGGCGCTGACGGGTGTACGATCACCTTAAATATCTACTTAGACAAAGTTTATGCTATTTCTTTCTGACCTTTCAATACGATTTTCAATAGCCCATGTTCTTATTTTTTGGCGAAAGGTTAAACGTCGATTGTCCAAATCAAAATTGTATTCACTATCACTAGAACTGCAATCACTACACTCTGATATCTGTATATTTTGAAGGGAACTTTCAGGTTCAGGCACATTTTCCTCTGCATCATGTACAGAACCACCATGAACAACGGTTGAAGTCGCACTTGTTGAAACATTGTCGGGCTCATTTTCGGGCGTCGTTGTCAATCGACTGTTTATTTTTACAATTTGCGAATATTCTTTGGCAATTTTTCTCCTCATTCCACCGGTTCTCGCTCTTATTTTCCAAGATTTTTTATTCATATTCACAAATTTTTGCACGCGACGTAATAAACACACACCTAGCTTGTGGGATAAGTGTAATAGAATATCACATTCACATTCATGTTCAGCTTACAGCAAATTAAAGTAGTACTTGTGGACAAATAAACTGCTATTGATGTTAATGGACAACACATATAGTCCTTTTAACAGCCTACAGTGCACATGCGACCCATTTAAACACTTCTGTACAGTAGTAAAAAAAGGTTATTTTAATGATCACAAACAAGTTTTACTACAGCTACTACCTGTATAACAGTCTAAAACAAGTAAACATAACAGCCTTTAGCTTTATAAATGACCACATGTGTTCTATTAAAATGATAGCTCTATAACATCGTACAAGTAGGCCGTTAAACAGCGTTTGCCGTATCTCTACCCTCCTCTAATTCTCTTAGTGAGACGGCTGACTAAAGGATAGTTGTTAGAGTATGATAACACCAACAATCGTATAAAAGTATAACTCTACACTCCTATAAGTCCCTTATACAGGTATAGGTGTTATTAATCGCAATAATGCAGCTTATACATCACGAGTGAACTATAATAATGCTTCAAGTTCACCTGTGAACTAACTGTGTACTCTTAAATGGAGTAAAATGTTACTTGGGCTATTTCATTTTCATTTCATTTATTCATAAACAATAATACAATTGTGTCTGAAATCATTTGCATAACATTACACTATCAATTGTAATAGGGATACGCTGTAATTGGTCAAACACCATATTAGAATCAGCTTCCTTCGTGTGTAGTTTAAGAAGGTTTACAGCCTCAATAACAGATGTATGCACTGTATCACTTGATTTTCCAAACTGAATCACAAATGCGCTTGCAATTTTGGATCCGTCAGCTACAATTTTATCATTTACTTTCAATTTCAAGTTGCTATCATTTGTTATCGAGGAGTTTCTGTGCCTATTTACTATCTTCCAAATATCCTTGGAGATGTTTTTCGAGCTTTCTACTTCTATTTGCACAGCTAATCTCTTGGCATCACGTATGACTTCTTTGTAGATGGTTGTGTAATTTTTCTTATATTTAATTACAGATTGATCACACATATTTCCATTAGTTGAGCACAAAGCACGCTTCATTTTGCTCGATACTCTTTGTCACCCATCGTTATGGTTGTGTTCTAGCTACCTTTATCTCAGTTTTCTTCTTCTTAAAGCTGTTTTGGTACAAACTGACCAATTTACTTATAAATGTATTCATACCCATATTACCCCAATCTTGTTCTTGAACTAATTTTCTAAAGATGTTCTTATTTCTTTTACTAAATATTCTTTTCTTTATATCTTTCACTGGCACCCTCTTCTCAGTTCCACTTAGTGAAATGTTTGCCACTGACATAG
The DNA here is from genome assembly GCA_947369235.1 of Udea olivalis. Taxonomy (NCBI): domain Eukaryota; kingdom Metazoa; phylum Arthropoda; class Insecta; order Lepidoptera; family Crambidae; genus Udea; species Udea olivalis. Next base: position 23,775,981 of record OX376343.1, on the reverse strand, counting down.
TGCATTTTAGGCCTGCATGTCCGTCGCCTATTCCATTGTGATCTACTTCGATGTTCTCAATACTTTCATCAGGTAAATTCGTAAAAAAAGTTGTTTATACACGACTGAGAGTTGTTGCGATTAAAAGTGGTTGTGTCTTTTATGAGCGGTCTGAAATTATAACATTTCAATAAGTTTAACAGGTCATTACGTTTTGTATTATCAGTTTGTAGGTCTATGTTAAAATCTCCACATATAACACACTTTCTGCTGAAAAAGTGCTCCAACAGTGTTTCAAGTCTTGTCATAAAGTCATTGAGATTTTTGTCATATGGGCTTCTGTAACAACAACAAATACATACACCTGTCTCTACATCTTTGATGCAACAAATTTCAAAACATTCAGTTTTATATATTTTTTTCTTGAATAAATTTAACTCTTCATAATTACATTCATTTTGAGCAAGTATTAATGTACCACCTCTTTTTTTATTTAATCTAGTATTGTATGATGCTAGCTTATAGTTTGTCATTTTAAATAATTCCGCCAGTTCGTCATTAAGAAAATGTTCAATCATACATACATACATATTTAATAGGGGCAGACATGCTTTCAAGGTACAGTTCTAATTCATCTTTTTCATTATTCAATCCACATACGTTTTGATGGAATACTGACAGCTTTACAATATTGTCGGTACGATTACTAACGAAAAAACTTGTCAGGTGATTTATCAGCCTGATTGCAATCAGTATAGTAAGATTCGTGGATTGTTACAATTGCTATGGCTAGAACTAAATCACAAATGTCATTTATAAGAACCTTTATGCCTTGCTTATTTATTTTTCCATTCCTTAGGAACATCTTTGATGAATATTCAAGATGTTTATTTGTATCTATTATATAGCAATATTCGTAATCATTATTGTCTTGGCGGAGTAAAGTATTAAAAAAATTATATTCTACTATTGTAAATATTTGCATTATTACAACATTTAAAAGTCGGTAGGCAAATGATAATGTTTGTGTGTTGCAAAGTTAAAAGCTTTTCCCTAATTTCCTTTACAAGGCATACATAGTTTCTTGAAATAATGAAATCTGTTTCATCCAACACGATTACACAGAAATCACTTACAGTAAAGTTCTTTAGTTTATTCTCTAGTCCATCGAGTAGCACGTCCAGTCCACCTCCAGACACACGATAATGGCACATGTCCGGATCCCCAAAGCAGTTTCTTAGCATTTTCGAAGTATAGTTGTTTTGGACGTTGCTGACCAAGCACATCTTGATATTTCTCTCAGCAAGTTCCTTCAGGCTAAGGAACATCACACAACGAGATTGTCGTTGTGTGATGTCATTTTCCTCATGCGGAATTAAAGGGGGGGCAGGCTCAGAAACCAAGCGGAGTGCAACCGACAAGTCTTCAGTGTCCGAGTCCCTCTCCGCTTCAATGTTTGAAAGGCATTGTATGATTATTTCTTTGACGGTTTTTCGTTCTCTTTACTATCGTCATACTGGGAATGTTTGTATTGAGGCATAGCTTTGTGACCTGCTCCAACTTTTTTGCATATTTATTTACCTCCAATTTGAGGTTGCAGTTTTCTGAGAGCATTGTCTCAATTTCATCTGCTGATTGGAGTTTAGTCTGCAAGCTCGCCACCTGCGACCTCAGTGACTCTAGTTCATCCTTTCGTGCAATTTCATCTAAATCGAAGCAACTCTTGCTACGTGGAAGGGCTACAGGGGTTTCTGCAGTAGGATAAAACTCATCCTCATCATCCAGTGCGTCAGAGTTCGACAACGAGTCGAAGGAATTTTTGGTAGGGACATTTATTACGTAATCCATCCTGCGGTTGGTGACGTTATCATTGTTATACTGATAGCTTTCAGATAGTTTCAGAGTATCATCCACGCTATTTTGGGATTCTATGAGCATCTCTGTCTCTCCCTCAAGGTACTCAACCGGCTCCTGTCCAAGGTATGAAGGCCTAAGCGACGTGGATTGGTTGTTCAAGGCATTCGAGCTTTCTCTGCGTATGGTATGGTTGTTACTATTTTGGATTATTGCAAGTTGGAAAATGTCATCCTCGTTGAATTGAGAGTCCGAGGGTTTCTCTACTTCTTGTTCTCCACTTGGAGGATCCAGGGTTTCGTTCTTTGACGTCCTTGGCGTCACTGTTTGTGAGCTATCCACTGTGTGAGGATTCCGCCGCGTGTCAGAGTCTTCTACGGACCCGGCAGGGGTTTTATGATCTGAAGACTTTCCAATATTTTCCCGTCCTACCTGTTTAATTTTACCTGGCCTCAGAATTTGTCTGGATTTTGTGGAGCTGGCTGCCCGTGGTGTACTAGACTTCGTGATACACTTATTACATTTCCAAGTCAGCCTTTTCTCCGGTGCCATTAGATCGTATCTTTGCCAAGAGACATTCGAACAACCGTCAATGCACAATATTTGTTGGCAGAAGCCGCATTTGATGTAATCGTTCCTCTTGAATTTCTTCTTGCAACCATTGCAATTTTCGGACATGGTGATTGTGTGAGCCGCAATATTAGATAGAAAGATAAAGCAAAAAGTTCCCGTGGTTGTCGAGGGTTTCTCAAACACAAAAATAAAAAGAAGAAAAAGTTGAAAAAGTTCGACTGTCCTCGTGGACTTGAACACCGAACCTCTGGATTACACAGTAGAGTCCGTTACCATTGCACCAGCGGGCCGTTGACTTGTGTTGCCAAATTGCCGCTTAGTATGTCGCAGCGATGTTGTCGTCTCACCGTGCGTGAGTCAGGCTTGGCTTGTGTGTGGTGTGCGGGACACAAACCGTTTGTCATCGTGAGTCATGCTGCCTCGTCACTCGACGCGCTGTGTTGGTTTGAATTTTGTTGGCCGTAATAACGATTCACTACCAAAGCTTTGCACTCTTTATTTTTATTTCTCTGTACATTTTGCAACTTGTTCTTGACTGTTCGACGAGTTATCACTTCATCTCCAGTTTCATAATGGAATTATTTCTCCAGACGCAGTTTTAACTATTGAAATGAATTAAATTTGTACAGAGCTACGTTAAGCACAACCGAACATAGCGCGGGGCGCGCGGCATGCAAGACTTCGCCTCTTCTCCTCGATGTCGGTCTGCTTTGCGCTCAAAATAACGCGCATGAACCGTGCTATCATCTGCATAGCAATAAATATTACCAAGTGATAACATATCATTGATATGCAGAAGAAACAACGTCGACGACAAGACGGAGCCCTGCGGCACTCCGGCGTTTATCTGGAAGAAGCGCGATTCATGCCCATCGCAAAGTACACGAATTCTGGGTCGCTTCAAAGATCCGGCGATCCAGTCGCATAAGCGAGGTGGCAGGCCATATGCCGGAAGCTTTGAAAGAAGCGAACGATGCCAGACACGGTCGAAAGCTTTGGCAATGTCGAGGTTGACGGCCAAAGATTCGCCATGCTTGTCTATAGCCTCCCCCCAGATGTGTGTTACGTACGCTAGAAGATCACCCGTGGACCATTTTGGGCAGAAGCCATACTGACGGTCGTGAATCAGAGTGATCCTCTAGCTATCGGATGAGCTGTTCGTTTACGATCCGTTCAAACACTACCTAACACTGAGGTTACGGCTATAGGACGGTAATTGGCAGGGTCAGACCGGTCCCCTGTTTTGGGCACTGGTTGAACGTTCGCCTCCTTCCAAGACAGCGACACAAGACCCGAATTGTAGGAGAGGCGATACAGGCGAGTGAACACTGGAGACAACTTCGCTGCGGATATCAGGCATTGTGGAGCCGCAATCCGGGATTTCAGGCGGTTCTGCTTCACAGTCATCGATGCAAGACTTTGCGGCAAAGAGGTTTGCCAGTAAATCGGTTTTCTCTTGTGGATGATGAGCCAAAGATCCATCAGGGTATCTCAGCGGGGGCAGCGAAGGCACGCAGAAGTTAGATTGGACGTGTTTTTTAGCCAGTCGCCAGTAGGAGCGGCTACCCGTAGGGTGCGTAATAAACACTTGGGCAACACGTGCAATTCGCTGGGCGTCTGCTCTAATGTATGCCCTCTTGGTGGACTTGGTAGCTTTATTGTTGGCTGTTTTAAGGGAGGCCACGTTGGAACTGTCACTGAGAGCTTGGGCCCAAGCACGGTATGCCGCCTGTTTGTGTTCAACAGCCGCGAAACACTCGCGATTGTACCAGGGACCAGTTTTACTAGCGCTGACGACATCATTAAAAGGAATATAGTATTCCATTCCGGTACTGATCTCGCCAGCGATAGCAGTTGCACTCGCTGAAGCATCCCGTTCACCAAAACAGCACTGCCGCTAAGGGATGGAAGCGAAGTATTCTCGCAAGCCGTCCCGATTCGCCGACGAGTGGTGCCATAAACGCCGCGTCACCTTCACAGGATGTGGAGGAGCTGCACAAGGCACTGTTGCGCCAACCAGACAGTGATCGGAGGAGCCCAATGGAGTGTCAACCGACACTTGGTACCCGGATGGGTGACTCGTCAGCAGAAGGTCCAATAAAGAGGGCGCATGACCGGCAATATCTGGTACCCGGGTGGGCTGGTGTACCAGTTGCTTCAGGTCTTGCGTGAGAGCAAACGCATAGGCAATTCGGCCAGCATGGTTTGTTTTTGATGAGCCTAACCAGGACTCATGGTGGGCATTGAAGTTTAACAAAAACACCATTTCGGCATTTAGTAACTGCGCCTGAGCGTTGTCTGCAGCCTTACCCAGATGTTCGAAGAGTCGAGTTGTCTCAGCGTCTCTTTTGTCGGAGCGGTAGAGACACGCCTAAACCCGGCATGTGGAACCAAGGTCTACGTGCAAGCAGAGGGTGGGGAGGGAAGTCTCTTTTAGGCAGCGTAGACGGCTACAGCAGACGTCCGCCCTGACGAATAGGCATACACCGGCTTTCGATTGGAAGGACTCTTCCACCACATAGCCAGGGTAGTGCAGGTATGACGTATCGGTAGGGCGGCCCATCTGTGTTTCCGCCAGAAACAGCATCGCAGGCCTCACCGTCTCGTGGGGTTGATGGACGGCGTTGCGGTTTGCAAGGAGTCCGCGGGTATTAGCAAACTCCACCTCAAATAGCGTGATGGTGGGGAATCGAGATGCCGCTGTTGGCCTGCTTCGTTTGCTTTTAGCTGCCATAAAAGTGGGAGGATGGGAGGGGCGTGGAAGGATGACTATGATCGAGGCAATGAAAGACAAAGTTTGGTTTGTCTTGCTTTGGTATTAAGTTGTGTAGAATAGCAGTGTAGGCCGGTGCGCCGGACGGAAAGGACTCCGTCCCCCCCCGGGTAGGGTCCACCGGAACCTGGCACCACCCGACACGACGAGCCAACCCGAGATTATGCGTGGCCTGGTGGGGCAGCCTCCAGAGGTGGTTAGCCTCGTTTCTACGTGTCTCCCTGGCCGGCGGGCCAATACACACTACACACACAATACCGCCGCTGAGGCTCCCACTGGTCCAACAATTGCCACGATCACAGTCACCCTGGCACTGGTAAGTGCAGTGCTAATCCCGGAACGCGACCTGACCTAGATAGGTCAGAATCACTTAGCGGGTTTCACAGAACTAAATGGTGGTAACAACAACCGGCCGACATAAGTCTCCCACCTGGATAGCAGATGGTCTGCTGCAAAATCCCTTAGTCGCCTCTTACGACACCCATCGGGAGATATGGCTGTGGAAAGTATTATTTTAAAGTGCCGCCACCAGCACGGCACAATTTCGTCCAATTTACTAAAAGTTGGAAAAATATTTTCTCATTACTGGCAACATTTTCAAATTTAAAAACAAACTTTTTTCTACATTAATGACAATATTTATTTTGAGTTTTTAAGTGCTAATATAGTCTTAATATAAGTTAAAACATATTGTCTGCTGGTGGAAAGTAATTTTTATATTTTTATCTTTTTTGTGTTTTCCCGAATCATTGTGAAACCCATTTACACAGTAAACTGTCATTTTGTTGGAGCTCCTACCAATAGACCATGACCTTGATCACTGGCGGGACGTCGCGACGCGTCGATCGGGTCCGGCCATAGTGTCCATCCCCGATCAGTAAGCATGCGTCGACTCTCCTTCTAGGCGTAATTATTCTTAGCCTTACAATATAACTCACTAGTTTCAGTTCCTTTCTTCAGCTCATAAGTGGGCTTATCATTGCACTTCTCGGCGAAGACCGAGCTGATATCCGGCAAGTAGTTAGTGGGCGGGATGAGCGCTCGCAGCTCGCTGCGCACGCGCGTGACGTCGAACTCGTCTCCGCGCTCGATGCTGAACACGAACGCGCCGGGGCGCAGCGCCACGCTCGGGTCCAGCTCCATGATAAAGCACCGCTTCATGTCTACGATACCTGCAAACATATTTATTCATATTAGATATTTTAATCATAAGTGAATTTTTATTTTTAGCATTAAACAATGCAATCGCGGGTTCGAATCCCGCTTGAGTCCCTAGGATCAGGTCGAATTTTTCTAGTTTCTATCTTTGTATTTTAATCATGTCATTATTCTGTGCATCGAGGAATTTAGTCTCGCGCCGCAGCCGGAATAATTTTCCTAAATATTTCCGTGGCATTGTCGATGTGGAATGGGCAACGGCATGACGAGTAACCCGTTTATACAGAGTGGTCCAAACATACACGTCAATAAATTTTTTTTTAGGTTCCTTACACTCAGGGGTATCCGAAAATACTCCATGTATGTTTCCCCTTTTATTTGTAGTTTTCGAGTTATTAATCGTGATCGTGCCACAGTGACCGAAAAAGTGACTCAACCCAGAAATTTCCAAAAATTCGTAAAAAATTTAATAACTCACAAACTACGAAAAATTAGGTATTTTTGGATACAACCTGAGTGTGAGAAAGCTAGAAAAAAAAATTGACGTGTATGTTCGGACCACACTGTATACTCGCACTGATCAAATACGATAGGGAGCTTAATTTGCAGTGACAAGGGCTTTGAAGACTACAGGATGCTGATTTAAACGCTTTCACTCACTTAAATGGTTTATTTTGGCAAACACGTGTTTTTACAATTGTGCAAAGCGGCATGCGTTCGCGCCCGGTGATGCTAACAGACTGCCCGAGGGCTCGCGGTTTACCGCGCTCTTTAACATTTTAAACATTGGAGGTAACAACAAGTAAAATAACTATCCATAACTTATATTAACATACCGCTGAATTTGTACATGAAATATTAAAGGGTGAGCCATCGTCAACACCCCCTACCCCAGTGCTGGATCAGCACTCTAAACTTAAAGGAACGGGGGCGACGCGCGCCGCGGACCTACGCAGCACTACACGTGAAGTTCGCACTTCCACGACGCGTACTCGCCCATCCTTACCTGGAAATACCTGTTGTATTATGCCCCGAGGCCAAAAGTTCCTGGGACAATCAGGGTCTGAAATAAAAACTAAATCGCCTATTTTCAAATTATTTTGTTCCTGGTGTCACTTAGGTCTGGGGATCAGAGTTGGCAAGTACTCTTTAAGCCAGCGGTCCCAGTACATGTCGGCAAGCCTCTGTGCCTGCCGCCACTGTTTTCTAAGATACAGGTCCGAGTCATCAAATTTACCTGCAGTTGGTAGGTTGGTAGATGAACTAATAAGAAAATGATTTGGAGTCAATGACTCGGTAGTACCCGGTTCAACCGAGACATGGGCAACTGAGGGCCTCGAAACCAATCATTACCAAGCAAACATAATAAAAACCTCTCGCGTTGCTATATCTGCTATGTTTAATTTCGTGGGCACATATCTCCACTCTGAGACACAAGTCAGATCATCAATTTCTCCAAGCCGGTTAGCTTCGAACGTTTTATAAGTGCGCGTGTTATTACGTAATACGGTGGTAGAATCGCACCAAAAAAATCTTTGTTCGAGCTTCAACTTGTGTTCCGTTACAACCGTATGAGCAAGCCTAGCCGCCAGTAATGCAGCCTGAAGCTCAAGACGAGGCATTATTACGGGTTTGACCAGTGCAACTCGGCATTTACTCGCAACTAAAGCAACGCATACATTATTATCGCTAGAAACCCATCGCCAATATGCGGCCGCGCACAGCGCCTTTTGTCCAGCGTCACTAATTAGATGTAATTGTAGGTTGCTATAGCTTTCTGTGCGCGGCGGCGGCACAGGTGGCGACGAGTTTTTCGTAGCAGCGGACCTCGCGTCATAGGATTTAGTTTCGTAGTCGTTCGCTTGCGTAGGCGTACCCGTAGTCGCATTCGTAGCACTGTTTAGTGCAGCGGCACCGGAGACCGGTTCATCGTTCGTCTCGCGCGCACCTACCTTGACGCTCTGATAACACCGCGGAACGCGTATCTTATGAATTAGCTGAAGCAATTCAATCCATTTGAGCCATTTTAAATATAAATCTTGAGAAATGGGATCGTCCCAGCCAATTTTCGACCGCCAAGTGTCCTGCAACATTATTTTACCCTAGATTGTAAAGGGAGAAAAAAAACCGTACACGTCAAAAATTTACATGCACATGCATTACAAGCATAATTCTTTTTGTTGGCTTTTCTTTTTGTTGCATAATAACTTCGGGAATGCGCCTAAACGAAACATCGAATCCTAACTCATCCGTACTCTGATACCAAATAAGACCTAACGTACGCTCGCCGTCACATTACTGATCGACTTTGAACTTTACAGCCTCGGTCCCTAGCGTCGCTTTTGGTAGGGAGTCCAACACAGCTACACTGTTACTCGTCCAGTTTCTCATATGAAAACCTCTTTATGAATGTAAGAAATATCACGTACCATATCAATAGCTGTCTTTTCATCTGGCAAACTTTGTATATAGTCATCCATATAATGAGAGTTAATAATGGCGTCAACTGCTGCTGGCATTACGGTCTCGTATCGTTGCGCGTTTTTATTTTTTACAAACTGTGCTACGTAAGGAGAACACTTCGCGCCAAATATAAGTGACGTCATCGCGTAGTACGCGCAGGATCAGTGGGGCTGTCCCCCCACAGAAACCTGAGGGCGACCTGATCAGGTAATAAAATCTTAATTCTGAGGAACATATCCTGTATCACCTGTCACGGCTACACGATTTTCACTAAACCAAAGCATTATTCCGAATAATGAATTGAGTAGGTCCGGTCCCTTTAGCAAGTAATCGTTTAAACAAAACCCTTCAACTACATTAGCGGCGTCAAACACTAGACGCAATTTTCTTTTGTTTGGGTTATCCACGCCAAAATGTGGCAGGTGCCACGTCCTTTCTGTGCGTTGTGTGGCCTTGAGTTCCCTAGCAAAACAATTACTTAATAAATGATCTATTCTTTCGGCATACCTTTTAGCGTACCCTGTATCCCTTTTCATCTTGCGTTCCACCCCTTCTAACCTTTTAATAGCACTAGGAAAGGTATCGGGCATTGAAAACAAAGATTCTTTCCATGGCAGGCCAACTTGCCACCTGCCATCAATGAGTTGAGCGGTGCGTTCCAGCGGCTCGACTGCGCGAGCATCATCTACGCTTACCCTGGGCTTGCACGCTACTCCCATGGCCTCAAACGAAAATGCACGACTTACTTACGTGGAGGACAGCGTTGATGCCGCCCGGGGCTGATGCGCTGGCGCATGTCGCGCTGCGCGCCCGTCCTTTTATGTTTACACATCCGTGAATGCTCCAGCCTAAGGGCGTGAGTGTTGCCGAGGGCTCATTTGAGTTACCTAACACTACACTTAGAGGCAAAAGCAGATAGCAATTATCTTGTCCTATCAAGATTTCAGGCTTAGTATCAGTAATACACAGCTTTTCTTTGATATTTTTTAAATGACCGAACAAATCGCAATTTACTTCAGACAATTTTTGTATCGGCATGTTTAATTCCTTAACATTACGAGCTTCAACACTATGCACCTTATTGTCTATACCAGAGAGCTGCAAGTCCACCACAGTCGTAACGTAAACTAACTCATTATCATTCCACGGCCCGCACACACGCATAGTCTCGCGGCGCCCGTAAAACCCGGCCCGTTCCGCAAGCTCGGCACTTATCATTGTCACTGTCGAACCGTCATCGAGTAACGCACTTGTATTGATAAAATCGCACGTGTTTTTAGTACACACGCGTATCGGTACCACTTTTAATAACACTTGTCGAACACTCGCGTTGACTGCGTAACTGCCTCGATCGTGGACCCTCCAGCTGACTGTTCGTTTTCCTCGGTGTTATGTTTATTTGGATAATGAAGCAAGTTATGATGCACGCGGCCTCAGCTATCCTTATCGCAGACTGGCGCAGGGCAGGTGTCCCGTCGGTGTTTCGCTTCCAAACATTTGAAACAAATACCTTGGCGTTTGACATATTGCCATCTCACTTTGCATAGCGACTTCTTGAACTTTTTGCAATCCGCTATTTTATGTTTAGATGCACGACAAAACTGACACTGCGTATCTTCGTTTTGTGTTTCCGATTGTAATAGAACAGTATGTGATCGAGTGTTACTGTTATCACTGTGCCTTTGTTTAAAGGAATCTGTGCGTGCATTTAACGTGTAAATATTGGCAGTTGCGGATACTTTTATGGCTTCATCGTTCAAAAAACGACAGTATCTCCAACTGTGACTTAGTAGGTTTAGACTTAATAATGGGAAAGCTGTAATCTGACCATTTTGAAAGAAGTACCGTCGGCAATTTGGACAGTATTGTGGACACTGTATTCATACCTTGAATATATTCTTCTCTGCCGACGGCACGTACAGCCTCCACGAAATTCTGTACCTTAACAGAAAATATCACAATGTCTCTCTGGTAATCTTGCGATACTAGTTGTATTTTCTTGAGGTCTAAGGTCAAGCGGGACAAAATATGATCAGGGTCGCCGAAACGGAGCTCGAAGGTTGACATTATGCGTTCAGGCGAAGTTGCCCTGATAAGCAGAGCTGAAACGGTTTCTTTTGCTTGACCACGTAAACATTTTCGCAATCTCCATAGATTTTCCTTCGACGTGAAATTGCACAGTGTCGTGGACTCCTCGTATGCTTGTTTGAATTGAGCCAATCTAACGGGTCACCTGCAAAATCTGGTAACTCTTTTGGTGTACATATGCGGCTTAATAACTTGGAGTCCGACTTAACATGAGTGGGTGCGGAACTGAGGTTTTTCACTGCAGCAGCCAGCATTTGAATTGTGCCATCATTAGTGCCGGTTGCGACCGCCGGCGAGTGCAGAAAGCCTATTTTAGGTTCATTGTCGCGGGCTTCCTGCTTATCTAATTCAAGCTGACTTTTGTCTAACCAGTTCTCGACTTCCCTGTGCGCATCAGATTCACTACCATCTAGTGGACTGTTCATTCCTTATTCTAGGTTAGCTAGGTCTGCTTCTAGCTGCTTATCCATCAGTTGCATCTCTATTTCAGTTTTTTTCTTTTCAGCTTCCAGCAACAAATTCTTCCGCCGCACTTCGAAAGAAGTACATGATCGCTTGGAACAGCTTGACATGGCTTTTGACGGTACTTTAGGAGGCGGACAGGACTCCGCCTTGATGCTGCTGGGTGAGCCCGCCATGCATCCACTCGTAGCTATCGGAGGCCGGTATGGTTCCGTCTTTATGCTGCTTGGTGGACCCGCTTTGCCTTCACACGTAGCATTTTCTCCTTCTAGGTTATCTTTTTCACGACGGGTGGTGCTACGCGTGTTAACCATTTTCACTGGCGTGTGGTGAAACATCTGGATCCTGCTCGGAGGACCAGACTACAGGATGCTGATTTAAACGCTTTCACTCACTTAAATGGTTTATTTTGGCAAACACGTGTTTTTACAATTGTGCAAAGCGGCATGCGCTCGCGCCCGGTGATGCTAACAGACTGCCCGAGGGCTCGCGGTTTACCGCGCTCTTTAACATTTTAAACATTGGAGGTAGCAAGTAAAATAACTAGCCATAACTTATATTAACATACCGCTAAATTTGTACATAAAATATTAAAGGGTGAGCCATCGTTAACAGGCTTAGTAACATCCAGACTCACCGGTAGCGTTGACATTGAAGTCGTGAATAAACTCAATCAGATGCCCGTTGTTGAATACCGAGATCTTCTCAACATTCTCTTCAATGTCAAAGCGTTCAATCAGATTGTATACCGGGTCACGGGAGTTCTGCTCGTCTACGGTGGTGAGCGCGATCACTTCAGGCTCTGTAGTCCACTCCAGTGGCATGTGCGACAGAGAAACTGCCTGCTGGTGAGCATCCTGGAAGAAAATGATGTAGACTCTTCAATACTTCATGTCAGTTACACTACAACTACGCAATGCTATATTTTCTGATTGCTTTTGCAGTAAATTGGTGTGGGACTACTGTTGCCCCATTTTGCCAGTTTTAGTACTTTTCTCGCACTACGTGGCTCAGGTTTACCACCCAGAAGAAGGGTTAAAAAGTGCGACCATTTCGGTGCGTAAGATGGCCATGACGTAATTGACGTTTCTTACATTCGTAAATGGGTTCAACATAGTCCATCACCACCAGCACATCACCTATGCGCAGGACTGTACTAGTAAAATCTGCAGTGGGAAACCGTGTGTCAGACTGCGCCAGACAGTCTGCAAATAGAGAGAAATGGCAGGAGATTGTGAAGAAAGCTGTGGCCGCCTCTAACACTAATGTGGACGCCTCGACGTGACCACGACCGCTCTGCCAAGAGCGAAACGACAGAGAAGAAGAAGAAGAATCAATAAAATAATAAATAGGTAGACACTACTAATTTTATCGTAAATTGCGTAAATAGTATTAAGTCTAAACCCAACTTACCTTGGTCCCATCGATCGGAATAGCGCAGTAGCCCTTGTATCGGGGCTGGTTCTCGTGCGTTGCACTGAAGATGATGAATCCCACAGTTATAGCGAGCACACACATCACCAGAAGGGAAAACGCCACGCACGCCAAGAAGGGGAAACAGCAGGACTGGTCCACGGAGAGGTCATGAGTGGGGCGCGGGGGCGGGCTCGTCACTGGCTCCTGGAACAAGGCCAAGTTGAAGAGAAATAATTTACATATCTCTGCGACATCCCACATGGATATTAGATCCTAAATTATGCTAAGCTTATACTACGGGTATCAGAGACTAGTCTAGTACACAATACGAGTATGAAATAGATACCAACACCCGGACACAGATCAAACACAGGTGATGATCCTGTTGAACCAGTATACGGATAAAGTAAGTAACCGGACCGCCACCAAAGAAAACAAGTCATGGCTCTGCCATTTGATTCATTAAATCTGCCAGTACATAGCAGCTGAGTGGTAATCATTTTTGAATGGTCCTTGGCAGAGTCATGATAGAGTTTGCCACAAATACTTTAAGAGGAACTATACAGAACAGTACATTTAATTTACGTTATCGTTCGCGTAAAAAAATTGTATTGGCATTTGATATGACATGACTTGACAATGTCAAATCCCAATACATTTCTTTTACGCGAACGATGACGTAAATTTAAAGTGGCATCTCGTGGTAGACTGACGTAGTCCTGTCGGAGGAACGGCACATGACTGTTTCAAATCATATCTCAACCACCGATTTCAATACGTTGAAATCCAAAACACAAACTTTGAAACAGGAGAAATGATATTCTATATGTACTCCAGAAAAATATCCTGTTACTGGCTCCATCTCCCTCAAGGCCGCGTGTTGGGATTTCTTTGTTCCTAATTAACATTAATAATCTACCCAACATATTGGCCCTTATCCTAATTTACATCACCTAATAATCTACCCAATATATTGGTGGAAAGTTTTCTAGCAAAAAGACGTCAATGTACAGAAATAATAAAAATAGATGAATAACAAAACATTCCATCCATGGAACAAACTTTCCGTTCTGAACTCAAAATAAATACTAGTGGATTTCTTACAATTCGGTGCCAATACCGCTTCAAGTTAACCATGGCCGTGATAGTGTTGAAGCGGTAGAAACTTACAAATCTGGCGCACATCGATCAAGTCTGCAATCGGCTGAATAGATTTGTTTATGCCTTAAAAAAACTGAGACACACCATTTTTATTGAAGCAGCCTTGACAGCTTATCATGGTTATGTCTCATCAGTCCTCCTACGTTATGGGTTGATACTCTGGGGAAACTCTGTTGATATGGAGAGAGTATTTAAATTCAAAAACAGTGTTTCCGTGCTATTTGCAATGCCATGTTTGACGATAGCAGTAGGCCTTTGTTTGAAAAACTCCAGATACGTCCTCTGCCTTCTATGTACATCTGGGACGTGTGAGTGTTTGTGATCTCTCATCCAGAATACTGGAAAAAGCGAGCGGGCGTCAATCCGAGGCCAACTCGAGCTAAGATTATGAATCAGTTATACGAGTATCATCCTCCTTGTCGCATGCAAATATAAGAAAACCATCTTTAATATAATTTGTATTGTGCTGTTTAATAACCTACCAGAAGAAATGAAACTTGTTACCGATAAGATCATTTTTAAATATAAATTGAAGAAATGGCTCTGGAAACATTGCTTTTATAGTGTCAAAGAATTCTTAGAGTACAAAAATGAAATAATGTAAAGTTATTGTTAATGACATGCCAATTAATGTAGTGTAACCAGTAAAATTATGTACAGTTTCTATTTCCTAATGAAATTACTTCTTTTTGCTTTTTATTAAAGATTTGCATGCCATTGTTTGGCTGAATGCACTGGACAATATTAACCAGTTAACACCTCAATGTACTGTATTCGTGCAAGTAAACGTTTTATTATTATTCTTTTTATTACAAATTATGGTCAGTTCTAGCCAGGCCTACCTACCGTAAGCGGGCGTGCAAGGCGTGCACCGCACGCGGGCGGCACGTCCAAGGGGGTGGCAAATCGAGCGACTCATCACGTAATATTATTCAATCAAACTCATTGTCTTTAAATAGCCACCCCAACCGCAGTTAAGAAATGTCATCGTTAGGAAAGAACCCACCACAACAATAACTTTTTAAAAGTGAAGATTCAAGGAGTTAAAAACTTAATTAATTTAACATACATAGTTGTTCCAATGATGAGTTAATGAAACATTGTAAAGATTCAAATCTGAAGCTTTTAGATGATTCATGTAGTGAATCAGACATTCACGGTATTATTACTTTGATTATTCTAGCATTTAACTGAGGTTTCGGTAGCTCAGTGGTTTAGAGCAGTCACCCGGATTGTGAAACACGCGGGTTCGATTCCCGCTCGACATTATCAAGGTCTGAAATCGATTTTTTCCAGTTTTTCTATCTTTAGATATGAAAAACAAGCATTATTAAATTAAACATTATAAAAAAATATTAAATGTGAATATTTTCAAAAATCCTTGTTTAGGGTTAGAAATCAGGTTATTATGAAACATTTGAAGCATATTATAATTCAGCCGTTTATCTGGAGGAGCCCAAACTTAGTGTGTTTTGAAAATGTTATTTAATTTAATACAAGTGACCAAAATGTAATGATGTGACTTGACCGTACACGAGCCACACGCGACAACCACTAACGCCGCCACCTGAAGCTAGCTGCATGTGGTGACAGGCGTTGACCGTGTACGGAGAGTTCTTTATAAAATGTATGAAAACTACAGAAAATAGATCTAAGGTAGCAAAGAAAAGAAAATGAATATAAGAATTAATATTAAGATTGTCAACAATATAGTAATAATAATAGCATGCATAGAAACAATAAAAAAATGTCAAGGTTAAAAAATAAACAATTAAGTACAAATTCAAAATCATACAATCAAATACCATTGAAATAAATACAAATGTCAACTAAAATTGAAATACACAATTTAAATATAGAAAGAATAGAAAGACTTTTTCCAACAAAAAGTTTCTCAGTTTGCGACGGAATGCTTCGTCGGATGGTGCATTTTTCAGCGCAGTGGGTAGGTGGTTGTAGTAGCTTGTACCGATTATACGTGGGTTCTTTTCTGCAAGCGCCATGCGACGAGGGTCCGCATTGAGGCGGCCCACTAAATGAGATCGCTTACGCACTCATGCACTGATAATCCGAAATGGTGATCTTAAGAACGTCAACAGTTCATAAAGATAGACTGAGTAGTGCGTCAGTATACGCTGCTTCACAAACAAATCCCTGCACGAGTGTCTACCTTTCACCCCGACAAGTGTACGTAACGCGCGCTTTTGCAAAAGAAAGAAAGAAAGAAAAAACATTTATTAACCCATACAGTGACAGAATTACAGTACAAATGGTACAAAAACATTAAAACAAAACACAGAACCTTAATGAGTAACAAAAAATAGTGGGCCAACCAGGATCCTGCCTCAGCACGTGCCCCTGCCGTGCAGGCACGGCAGAGACGCTGGTATTCTGGCAGGGCCTGCAGAGGTGGTCGTCAATCCTTTATAGGTAATAATTAACATTATAACGGGAAAAAAGGTAATTCGTATATGCAAAAGGGCAGTGTAGTGTGTTGGGAAAAGTATAATCGTAATGGGTGTTGGGAAAAGTATAATCGTAAGTATAAGCGTAATTTTGTTTTATTTGGATATTTCATGTACACTACGTACATGAAATATCCAAATAAAACAAAAACAGTAAATAAACTAAAGTGTGAGTGTAGTGTGTCTTTATGGCGATATTTGTGCAATGTACAATCTGTGGTGTGTCCGGTGTCTGTATCACTGACAGAGTGACAGATATCGATGTATCGATGACGTGACGTTTACTGCCACGTTGAATGTTGTAACCGCGTGATGAAAATAAAATTAAAAATTAAGATTAAGTACCCAACTACTCAGCAACAGTCTCTCCAAAATAATGATAATAATAATAGGAGCGAGATGATAAACAAGATGCATGATTAGGTACTACAAATACCAGCAACCTCGACTAGAGCCCCCCAGCGTATCGCGTCGTGGACAACTCTGAGGTAAGACAATGGCTATACTGAGGGTCTGAGATTTGTTTAGAAGTGAGGTACAGTTTCAATGTTTTCCTAAATGTATGGCAAAACGAACACCCTGCTGACATCCGTTGAGTTACCCCAGATAAGAGTGCCGTACGACATCAGGGAATGAAAATGGGCTTAATAGACTTGCCTCAGAGCATCCGCAGAGATAAGTGGTCTCAGTTTTCGTAAAGCAAAGACTGCACCACTCAGTCTGTCACAAAGCTTGTCGACATGGCACTTTCAGTTCCGGTTTGCATACTATTGTGAAGCCCAGGAACCTACTCTCACTACACACATCGGCATTGTGCAATCTTTCAAACATGCAGGCAACGAGATTGGACGGCCAGAAAAAATCATAATGTTTGACTTGCTCACATTTAACAACAAACCGTTTGCTGTAAACCATTTCTGCAACTGTTTGCAAGTTTCGTGGATTTTCACGCGTAGTTGCTCGTATGTGCACGCACCGACTACCACAGTGTGTCATCGGCAAACAACACAGTGAGGCCGGTAGCTATTGAAGCGGGCAAGTCATTAATAAACAATAGAAAAAGAAGTATTCCCCAGCGAAGATCCCTGAGGAATGCCTAAGCTAACGTAGCCCGGGTCAGACGCCACTCTCCTACCGCCTATAGTTACATGTACGACTTGTCTGCGGTCAAATAGAAAGGAAGCAAATAGTTGATGGGCGCTATCTTTGATTTCATCAAAGTCTCAGTAATTTGTCCAATTTGATAAGTGAATTTTAATTTTTAGCATTAAACAATGCTCTATCCCGCTTGAGTCCCAGGAACAGGTCGATTTTTTCTAGTTTCTATCTTTGTCCAATAGCATCTGGTGGTCAACCACATCAAAAGCCTTAGACAAGTCGCACAGTATACCAGCCATTTGGAGCTTATCGTCTAGACCCGTAATAATGCAATCAAAGATTCTATGAGCTGCAGTATTGGTCGATGATTTCTTCCTGTAAGCAAATTGTCTGTCAGTCAGTAGGTCATTGTCTTTGAGGTGACGCATAACATAAGATGACAGCAAAGACTCAACCATTTTAGAAATAGTCGGAGCAATCGTTGTAGGGCGGTAATAAATTAACATCACCCTTATCACCCTTGCCGCCCGCGCCCCGCACCGTACCCTGACGTTGCTCTTTAACACGCCAGGGTACGCACCTACTTGGGAAATATTGAAGCTACCAAAATCATTGAAATGAATGGCCAAATTATAATAATTAGTTTAAGTGATACGTCATATAAGTACATTCAATGTTGTACGCGTTTTCAATATGTGCTGGAGCTCTTTGTCCAAGCAATCGCGGGTGACTTAGGGCAGTGTGAATACAGGTACATCGGCATGGCTGAGGTAATTATTTAAATATTGTGCCCTCCCTAATTGATCACTCGGTAAAGCATATTTAGAGGCGACGTATAAGAAATAAGAATTGAAAGTGTTGGGAATTTCACTCCACAGTATATCCCTTCGGAGTTTCCAAATGGATGGGACTTGGGTTTTGTACCTATTTCGTCATTTACAATTTTTCATATTTCTTTCGCCGGGTTTTTTGCCTCTGAGTGTCTAGTACAGTATTTTAAAGTAGAGTTCAAGGTCGCATTGCATATTTTTTGATGAATCAAATGATAGGCTGGTACCCATTTGTTTGTTGCACCGATGTTTTACAACAAATAAACCAAACAAAGTTTATTTTTAGAGGTCTTTAAATGATTTTGGCACTTTATTTCTTCGAAACATCATCTAATGCAACAGGAACAGCCTTGCACATGCGCTGCTCGCTCTAGGAATCACAAAAGCAAACACCTAGCCCCATAAAAATTAAAATCACCTATAACAAGCCTCTAAGTTAGGTATCTAAAAAAACAGTCCTAGCGTGTACCGTAACGAATCGCTAGTTTTTTTTATATTGCACACAAGCAAGTTATTTATTTTTATAAAATTCGTTGGAATACTATTCAAAAAAGTAGACAAGAATAATTTTTTATTGAAACATAAATAATTAAGTAGTTTAAACACATTGCCATAAGCTCAATAAAGACCAATAAGCAAAAGTACCCGACTTAGCCAAACAGAATGCAACGACCAAGGGTACTGCAAAGAAATTAAATGATTATACTTACATCATAGCCACACTCTATGATGGTAGGATTTCTGAAACGTTTGGCTTTCCGCCCTAACAATTCGCAAAGAACCCCTCTTCCTAGCACAGTCATTTTGCACGACGGTGGTCACCCAAGTACTGTTACTGCGTCGTTTTGATGCACCCGGGCGCACTATTTATAGTTCAAACAAATAAATCAATACTCAGCGAAATACGCACTTGTATGTTTGTTTTTTCTGCGCCTGTACCGAACCCTACAGAGATAAGGAGAAATAATATCGATAGTAAACAAATGAATGACTTAAGTTTTATTTTTTATGTTTTGTTTTTATTATAAATCAGAACAGTAAAATTCAGCTAATGCATATCACTAAAATTAGTTTCACTGAGGAAAGATTAGTTATCGATTTTCAGTGTAACATTCAATGATTGAAAATCATTCGTTTAAGGTGGTGCAGTGCAGCACTAGTAGCGCTTGTCAAAAATAGTCTATGGTTGACTGACGGACCAAAAAAAAATTATTTTGAGGAAAGGAAACGGACGATTAGTTTCGTGTTGTAGATTATACTGTGTTGCAAAAGAGGTTAAATGAATCAGCATCGCATTAGAGTGCTGTAAAAATATGTTTGATTAGTTTTCCACGCCATTATTTTATGTTAATCCTTTGTTTCATTGTGTAATTATCAAGATAGTTACCAAACTGAGATCACAATAAAATGGCGACTGACCCAGCAAAAAACCGCATGCATGTATTCAAGAACACTGGAAAAGATGTAGATGTAAGTGATCTAAGTAAATATTTCAAGTTCTAACAGTGCGTTATGGATTATTATTTCAAGTTCAGGCATCACTGCATCTCTCACATGTTATTTTTCAGGAAATGCGCAGGCGGAGGAACGAAGTGACAGTTGAACTCAGAAAGAATAAAAGAGATGAAACTTTACAAAAACGTCGTAATGTGCCTATCAATGACTCGACAGACGAGGATGAGATCGAGAGAACGCTGGCGGCGACCAACCTTAAGGAGCTGGTGATGAACGCGGCAAACGCCGAGAACCCCGACTTCCAGCTGGCAGCCGTACAGCAATGCAGAAAACTGCTATCCTCTGACAAAAGCCCGCCCATAGACGAGCTCATCATGAACGGCATCTTGCCCGTGCTAGTGCAGTGCCTCTCCAGAGCAGACAACCCCACACTTCAGTTCGAAGCGTCCTGGGCGCTAACCAATATTGCATCAGGCACATCCGCACAGACAAACAAAGTAGTCCACGCTGGCGCTGTGCCTTTATTCCTTCAACTCCTTATGTCTCCCCATGAGAATGTTTGTGAACAAGCAGTATGGGCTCTCGGAAACATAATCGGTGATGGGCCAGTACTCAGAGACTTTGTTATAGAAATGGGAGTGGTTAAACCTTTATTGAGCTTCATCAAACCAGAGATTCCTATTTCGTTCCTACGTAATGTGACGTGGGTGATTGTAAACTTGTGCAGGAGTAAGGATCCCCCGCCACCAGCCAAGACTATCCAAGAAATTCTTCCAGCTCTCAATGTACTCATAGTACACAATGACACTAGTGTAAGTATAAACAAGATCTGATTTTTATAATTTGACTGCAGAATATTTTGAATATAAATCGCTAGTAATAGCTAGAATAAAAAAATATTCCTACTTGAAGGCATGATGTCTCTCGCAGTGCTGCCCAAATGTTTTAGTTGCATTCAGCAAGTGTAAATCACTTTGATGATTGATAACATTATTCTGTCTCTAATAAGGTAGCATAATATGCTGGTTAGTCACTATTGTGTAATATGGCCTAGATAGTGTAAATATTGTGCAAATCTTATTAGCGAATTATTGGCATGATAAGAAAAAGGTAATTTTAACCCAATTTAAGTATAACCAAGTTCCTTACTTTCTGCTAGTTATTCCGCATGTAGTCATGTGCAATGATAAGTATACTGTGATAGTTTTTCAAATATATGTCAACGCTATAAATTTCCAAAGACAGTAGATGCACTTCATTTCAAAATTATGTAATTTGCCATTGCCTCAAAATTAGGTACCATCTTATGACTGATTAAGTAGCTAAACATTAAATACCGTTTGAAACTACATGAAATTGTCTTTTCATTGCAAATAGTAAAATTGAGTTTGTGAACTTACATGTGCCAAAAATAATTGATTTTCTTGTTTACCCTGACAGGTTTTTTGGTTTCATCACTAACGTCCTAAGGTTCTAAGCACTAATTGACGCTTAGTCTTACCACAATTTCACTGCACCATTCTTATTATTTGTGAGACCTTCCATATAGCTGGGTAGGAGCCAGTTCTTAGAATACCATGAAGAGACTGGTAAGAAATACAATTGCTTTCCGTGGAAGCTCCTTGTGTACCTTTTTATCAATTAGATCAAATCCGGGTGCCTTTTTATCTTTCATGTGCTCGATTGTACTGATGACTTCTCTCAGATTGGTTGGTGTAATTATTGGCCAATCCAACTGCAGGTCTTGTTGGAGGATTTCATTTATTTCGGTCTCTCCAGCAGCAGACTCGGCTGCCTTTGGCGTGAACACCTTAGCTAAGTGCGTCCCGAACAGTTCTGCCTTTTCCTGCTTGGATCGCGCCCATTTGTTACAGCTTAATCTTTGGTGGTTTTGGTTCGATCGGCTGATTTAGATCTTTGCAGGCTCTCCATAGCCAGTAGTTGGTAGCATTTGTGGCAGAAAGTGATTCCAAGTAGGCTGTAATCTTTGGTGGGTTTGGTTCGATCAGCTGATTTAGATCTTTGCAGGCTCTCCATAGCCAGTAGTTGGTAGCATTTGTGGCAGAAAGTGATTCCAAGTAGGCTGTAGCTCTGTCTTTGTTCGCTTCTATCAAGGCGCCTCTAAGATCTTTTATGGCTTTGTTCCAGGCTGCCCTATCTCTAGGATGCCTACTGGTATGCCATGCTCTACGGAGTCTTCTTTTTTCCAGTATTAACATTATTATTTCGTAGGAAACCGAATTTTTTCTTTGTTCTCTGTTAATTAGGTCTGGTGTGCATTTCCAACAAGCTGTCTGGATTGCTTGCGTTAACATAATCGCGGCATCGCCGATGTCATCTTCAGTCTTAAGTGGAACTTTTAACTGGAGTTCTTCATCAACTATCTCCCGAAACGCCTCCCAATCTGTGCGTCTGTTGTGCAGCAGCATCTTTTTCTCACAGTTGAGAATAATTAATGAAAAATACTGAATGATTTTAAAAAAAAAAGGCTCTCAATTTTTTACCATTTATATTAACAAACAGAAGTAAATAATTTTAGTTTTTACTATCTATGATTTTTATGCATTTATGCTCAATGTGCAATAAAGTGAAATATCCTCTGGGACCATAGCGTACACATAAAAAAATATAAAAATAACTGGTTGCGTTTTTGATGCAAAAAAGAAGGTCCCGTTTTTTGGTTACATCTCGGAAACGGTGTGCACCGAAATTATGTGGTATTACATAATGAAAGCTAATGAAATTCTTTACAACTTTGGCATTCACACTTTATATCTATCTCCAATCTTTGCCAAGCTATGAGCTTCGAAAAATGGTCGATTTTCAAAAATGTTAAATTCTCTGTAGATGTGTAGTAGCATCTGTAGTTTGTTTGTTACTTCAGAATTTTTGACTGTGATTACGATGATTCTTTTTTATTTGAAAGCTGGTGCTTCCCGTGTGGTCCCATTTAAATTTGGTCAAGTTTTGACAGTGGCATCTATGAGAAACCCATATAAGTATTAAATTTGCATTAAGTATGTATGAAGTTTTTAAACACAAATAAGCAAAGTACACATTATTGTGTACATGTTTTTGAAATTCATGCATTTATGTTAAAATTTAAGAAATTACACCCAAAAACGATTGTTAACATATTAGTGAGATGGACTGTGTATACAAATTCTCAGAAATATGCTTGGTTACATAGGTATGTAACTAAGCTTATTTCTGATTTTGTCCTGATAACAATAAATATAAGTAGATATGTATATGATGTTACATACCTAATGTTGAGGCCATGGCAAATCCATAATTTTGAAATGAAGTGCATTTACTTCGCCTGTGGTAATTTATAGTGTTGACATAATTTTGAAAATCTATCACAGTTTACTTATCATTGCATGTGACTTTGTGTGTAATAATATGTAGAGTTAGAGACAAACTTAATTTTTTATTCTTCATGAATTTTGATCATTCTGACAACATTGCCATTTTAGGTCTTTTCTTGGTACACTGTCATAAACCTATAGACCTATTCGGTCGCTTATCATCTTAGACTAAGAAAATTGTGGGTAGGGTACATCATTGATTATACCTAATTGGCATTGTCCTAATTTCCTTTGATGATTGTTATCGAAAAAAAAACACTTTCAAAGTAGCGGTTTTTCTAAAAATAATCTCTTCTTCTTCTTCGTGTCGATAATCTTCGTTTTGGATCATTGTTGTGAAAGGATCAGCCAATCTGCGTTACCGGTTTGCTGTCTTCGCAGATTGCCCAGGGTGCGCCGGACGCATAAAACAATTCGATGCGCCACTCGGGGAGGCTCCTTTCTTGCACCCCTCTAAAAATAATATTACTTGAAAAAGAAAAAACTTACAGATTTCTTAGAAATTTGTTTTCTGGCAGAGATGTTTAGAATTTAGCATGTCCCATTTGTCAAATATAGAGTAATTAGGCTGAGTTAATGAATGACCTCTTGATACATTGACTGATAAGGAATGCATACAATCTGGAATAGTAATCTGCTATGATAAAACAGTGATACAAAACATTTTGAAAAGATTAGGATGCCGTGATTGGTAACAGTGCTTTTGTGTTTCACAGCATCATTTTTTGGTCTTATTTAGGACTGCAAATTAAATAGCAGAATGTGCAAATTAATCAAAGGTTGGTGTGTAAAGATGTATGCACCAATCATTAAACCAATGATATTTATTTGTAATTATTTTCGTGTTTTTCTATAACAACAGGTGATAAACAAAGTTTGTTAATAGACGCAAGTTATTGTCAGATCTTTTATGTAGGTGTTTTGACAATTATCACATCACCTGATGTAACACACTCACAAAGGGCAAGATTCTATTAAAATATGCATATGGAGGTATGCAGGTTGGAGTCTTTATCATGATAAATATTAAGTTAAGACAGACTGCTAGTTGTAGGGAGATGCTATCACGACAGGATTATGTAGATGACAGATTTCATTTGTTACTATCACACATCTAAATATCTTGTGTGTAGTAAAGTGCTTTCTGTGTTTTATTTTCAATGTTTCATGATTTTTGGAATTGAAAGCAATAAACGCATTTTTATTTGTTTATAGGCTAAGAAAAGAGAAACCAGTAACCTCTACACAGATAAATCATTTAAATTCAATATTCTGTCTTAATTTATTTCCAGATCTTAGTAGACACAGTTTGGGCGATCAGCTACTTAACAGACGGTGGAAACGAGCTCATCCAGATGGTCATCGAGTCCGGCATCGTGCCCAAGCTCATTCCCTTGTTGTCGCACAAGGAGATGAAGGTGCAGACGGCGGCGCTGCGCGCGGTGGGCAACATCGTGACCGGCACCGACGAGCAGACGCAGGTCGTGCTCAACTGCGACGCGCTCTCGCACTTCCCCGCGCTGCTGACGCATCAGGTTAGTTGAGAGGGGACATTCTTTATTGGAATAGCATACGAAGTTTAAAATAAGAGCACTGGTTTTAAGGTGCTGAAGCTAGTGACGCTTGTCATAAATGTGTTCAGTTTGAGTTCCCGTTTGTATACTGGTTTGTGAAAAATACATTGCCAATTACTGATCCTCAAACACCAGCGGACACCTCAGTGGATGAGACAAAGGATTGCTTGGCTTAGTCTAGAAGTCCTGTGTGGAAATCCCAGGTTAGGAAAAAGAGTGATTTTTCAGAACATAGTACTCAAACTCAAATAACTTTATTCAAATAGACTTTAACAGTAAGTGCTTTCAAGTCGTCAAATTTAAAGCAAGATATACTAAATAATAGACATAATTACTATGAATATATAAATACACAGTATACAGACATAATGCGACTCTACCACCGCGACGGAGTTGTTTCTTGCTGAGAAGACCTAGCGAGAAACTCACCAGTTACTCTTTCAAACTTTTTTTGGGTTTACAACAGGCGTTAGTAAAGTACAATGTGTACTTTTGATACAAATAAACCTACTGAGTGTCTAATCTAAAGAATATAAAACAATGGAAAAAAAACAAACATAAAAGAATATAAACTTAAGGCCATTTAAACAATTAAGAAAGAAAAATTGTTAGTCAGTACAAACTAAATATTAACTAGGTATTACAATAAAATATCTGTTACAATAGAGTTGCCCAATCCCGCATCGAGCAGAGAGCTCACACCCAGGCATTTTTATCTATAAGGTAGTATTTTGTAGTATAATTGCCCCATAAAGGATCCTACAACTTTTTGTGGCACTTGTGGTAGCGCAATTTTATCCTTATTCCTAGTATTTTTGCAATGTATATCACTGTTCAGTATAGAGACCAATTTTTTTTCTTACCAAAACAATGCAGTAAATATATTGTGAAGCTACAGTAAGGATACCAATTTCCTTAAAAAGCTCTCTAAGTGAAGCCCGTGCACGAAGCTTATAGATGGATCTGACGTACAGTTTTTTAACACCTGCCCACATTTGGCATGTGTGGTGGCGAGTGTGGTGATTGAGCCAATATTAATCAATTACAGCGATTATTTGATTGCCGTGATCAAGGCCTTGGCCTAACAGTGGGACTGTAACCTATATCATACTATTTGTTGGAATTAGAAAATGTAAATAAACTCATCATCATCCATGCGGTCTATCTCGGTTGTGAACCCACACCAGTGTGTGGGGTCCCAGGGCCCGCCTTTCCTATTTTCTTGGCCCACTTCGCGCGGTCTTGTGCATCCTCAGTGGTGAGTCTGTTGGCACGCATGTCACCCTTGACGACGTCGAGTCATCGCTTCTTGGGTCGACCTTTTCTACTGGTACCTGGCGGGGGCGGCATAGCCAGACATTTGTTGCCCACGTAGTTTGCCGATCTCCGTGAGACAGACAGACTATACCAACGAAGGCGGCACTCCTGCAGCTTGTCTGCGAAGTCACGAACACGAAGGCTGCCGCGGATGTGGGTGTTCCACACGCGATCCTTAAAAAAAATGAAATTAAACTCCTCTAGTGAATATCAAACTGACGTTTGGTGGGTTGCCACTTTATCGTAACTTTTAATAGTGTTGAATCCTACGTAATGGAGTTGGAAGATTGTGATTCAATTATTTTTGAAATAAATTCTCATATAAATTAGCGTTTGTGATATTTGAATATGTTAAATCCAAATCAAATTAGAATAAGAAGTGTCATTAAAGTTGGAAAGTCGTATGAAGACAAATTCAAACTACTCTTACTACGGTTAACATGCTAAATTACCAATTTCCATCAGTTTTTAATTGCAAAGAAGAATAAATGGAAAATAAAAATGAACACCAATCTTTCTTCTCAATTCTTCGGAGTTTTTTTTTTCACAAAAAAAATTACAAGAATGTATTTGAATAGATAGATATTTTATTTCTCATATAAAATTACATTACCAAATTACATGTCAGGCATTCATATTGAGATTGTCGAATAAATATAAAACTAATGGTCGGAAATAAAAAAAAACACAATCCAATAGGTAATTTTAAGTACCTAAAATGTCACAAAAAAGAATAAATATAACAAAAGTCTTGATCACGATGTCAAAATAATTAAAATAAAACAATGTCAAAACCATTAGAATAAAACAATGTCAAAATAATAATAAAATAAAATAGGAATTCTGTATAAAAAATTATAGAAAAATAAAATGTCACTGTAAAAAATAAGCAATAAAAGGAATAGAATGTCGTCTTTTAATAGATTATAAAATGATTTTTCAATAAACTCTTTCATAGAGTAAAATTTTTTAATTAAAATTATCTAGTAAAAGGTTCCTCAGTCGACGCCCAAATGCTTCGTCAGACGGTTCATTTTTAAGCTCGGTGGGGAGACGCTCATAATAAGTAGGGCCTATCCTATGACACGTGGATCCTTCTCAGAGAGTGCCATACGACGAGGTACTGATCTTAGGCGGCCTGCTAGGTGTGGACGTTTATCGTCATCCATGCTTGGAATAGTCGCCAAGTTCTGCCTTTTGAATACTAGGACCTCAAATAAATAGACAGAGTAATGCGGCATAATAATATGATGCGTTTTGTATAGATCTCTGCATTTAATTTTGTTCCATTGCTTGGGTAGCAAACTACAACTTATAACTTATCTACTCAGAAAAATGTAACCTTTTGGCCGTCTTCACACTTTAGCCGGCCGGCTAGGGCTAATCACTAACAACAACCGCAAGAAAATCACGATTTTGACAGCGATTATTGCCATTTGACTTAAAATACTGGACCATCATTGGCTGAATAGCTATGAAAATGCGAGTGACTTGCAATTGATTCGAGTTGCTAGTTAGAGAAATAGCGCACCAAACACGCTCGGGCACATCTGTCAGGCAAAAACTTGCGTGGGTAGAGAAAAAATATCTGAGATCTGTCTCAGAGGCACTCACGTTTTTGCCTGGCAGCTAAATCTGACAGATATGCCCGTACGTGAATGGTTGCCTAGTTAGAGGGCCCCCGCCCGGGCTTCCTAGTGCTACTATAAAAAAAATACATTTTAATGTGCTCGCCAAAGAAAAACAACTAACATTCTATTGGTCACATTTAATTTTATTGTTGATTTCTTACTACATAACAGTTTAAATGTTGTTATATTTAATGTACTTCGTATTTTTTTTCAATCATTTCCCATGAGTAAAATAGAGTAGTTATGTCATAAAACCTCGATTATTACTAATGAATCTACCATACTACGACACTAATGATCCACGCTAGCAACATTTAAAAATCCCGGCGCTCTTAATCCTAATTATATTTTGGACCTAAGAGAATCATTGATTAAAGTTTTCCCTCCACCTCGCCATATCACTGACATAAACATTTCGCTGTTCCAGAAAGAAAAGATCTGCAAAGAGGCAGTCTGGTTCCTCTCGAACATCACCGCCGGCAACAAGCACCAAGTGCAAGCGGTGATCGACGCGGGGCTGCTGCCGATGATCATCGACAACCTGGGCAAGGGCGAGTTCCAGACGCAGAAGGAGGCGGCGTGGGCCGTCAGCAACCTCAGCATCAGCGGCACCAAGGAGCAGGTGGCCGCGCTCATCAGCTGCGGCGTCATCCCGCCCTTCTGCAATCTGCTGAGCTGCAAGGACACGCAAGTTATCAATGTGAGTCTTTACTTTTTTTGTTGATCAGCTAAGATTTTGCATCTTATCACTGCTGTAATTTTTGCTTTTTTTTTGTACAAAACAAACTTCTGCCTCGATAGCCGAGTGGTAACCCAGGACCAGCTTAATATCCAAGGGTCTCGGGTTCAATTACCAGGTTTCAGAATTTTCACGACACGGCCTGGCTCACTATTGATCACCAACCCACAATTTGCTAATAAGTTTTTTAATGATGATGGCATTTGCCCAGCTGTGGGCATTGGGTTAAAGGCTAGTTAGGTTTTACGCAGCTGTCTGTTATGGTTATGTTTTTTTCTCTGTTTTATATCCTGCTATCATGGTCAAAAGAAATATTTTTAAAGATAAGCTAACCTGTGCTTCTGCTACTAAATGTTGTCCACTTTGATATATTGTTATATGTATGACGAAATCACGTCAAGCTTCACATGGTGACACCTTATACTGCTGACAAAAATCCATTTTGCAATTGTTTGTTATGGTTGACCTGTCGTCTTCTGTACGAACTAATAAATAAATACACAGACAGACTGACTTAATGGCATAATCATCTGTAATATAAAAAAATAGTACAGACCATTTAGTCTTGTTTATTTAAGGCTTACTTAATGTGAGCCAAAATACTTGGTAGATGGAGATTCGGGCGCCTGGCTCACCCCTGGGATAGCTGGTCAGTAGACATTGGCACTTTTAATCATCAAGGCGGGCATGGCAAATCAGTAATACAACTTTCTCTCTCTAAACATTTATTGGACTACTTTCTAAATTTTACATTTAATTTAGAACTGTTAAATCTAATTTAGAATACGATAGACTAGCAGTTACACAAAATACTAGATTGTACAAATTAAGTTAAGTTATTGCATCATACTGGTGTTCACATGGGAAATTTTTAAAACTTATTGTGAGTGAGATGCGGCTTCCCTTAGGTGGAACAGGAAGAACGACTCGGAGACTGCATCTCGGACGTAATAGAAAGGTTGGGTACCTGATGTTGTGGTCTTACGCTTCACCTTCCTATGATCCGGCCTGGTTGGGTTAGTTTCCAATTACATCATCCTCTCATATTTCGGTCATTGAACTGAACGAAATTAAAGCCTCCAGATTTTAGATGAAAAATAGGCGCCGCCGCCGTAGGCGTTTTTTCATCAAAATTATTTATTATGGCCGCATTACGGAAAGCAAATAATGCTGCCTTAGGACGCCATAGGCGTTTAATTATCAATCACGCTTCTGGTGATGGTTTTACGATGTGATCCCTATGGCAAAATAAGGAACTTCCTGGATTACGACACGATTGGCGTAGTGCGCTGTAGCACGGTTTCTCGCCTCGATTACCGCAGTGTTCCGGGTTCGATTCCCGGTCGGGTCAATTCAGAAAACGATCTTTTCTGAATTGATTCTGGACTGGGTGTGCTGGGAGACGCCCCTAGCTTATTTCCTTGTCTGGTACCTCGTAACACAGGGATATTTATCCCTACTTCGAGACCATGACAAGAGGTGTGTTGTCTGGCGCATATTTATTTATTATTTATTTATTTATTCCTCTAAAATAATTCGAGTTGCTCCATCTCGGAAGCGCTTTGAGGGGCGAATCGTGGAAAAAAATATGGCGTTTTGGGCCGAGCTGTGATTGGAGCTTGATGACATATGCACCACAGATCAGCGTTTAATTAGAGACAGATTCTACATTTGACAGATTCTACATTTGACAGATTCTACTTAAGACAGATTTTGAAAAAAGTAAGACAAGTAAAGGACATTGTGGAATCAAAAATAACACACATAGAAAACACCTATTTGTTGATTAGGATATTTTTTTTAGAATATCTTAAATGTAGACAAAAAAGTAAAGAATATTTTTCTAAGCAGTCACTTTTACTAAATAAACAATTACCAAATTTTCATTTTTTTTTGATAGATAACGTATAAAAAATAATCACAGTGGAACAGCTGCTAATTAACAGGAATTTTCAAGCTCATTAATTTTTATTAGATATATTTTTGTAACATAGTTACATAGGTATTTAAACAATCACATTGAAAAAATAATGATAAATACTAATTCGTAAATAATAATATATGATAAAAATGACAGAAGCAGTTGTACGTATATAACTTTCTTTAAAAATTCTTCGACCGATATTTCATTGCTTTGAAGTTTCCTTAAAAGTTTCTTGTATTTTTTGTCAAAATTAATGTTGCGGTATCGGCGGTGATTTTTACGCACGGATTGGAAAAGGCTGTTCCGGAGCCTAATATTGCAGTGGTGGGCTTCTTTACGCACCTTTTGAATAAAATTGAACAGGCTTGGTCCCTTTGGGATTAGGACATTAAGTCTGTGATGCCATCCTTCCAATGCATTGTTTGTTCGATGACGTTGGTTAGCACAACTTAAAATTGAAGGACTCAAACGAGAGCACTGCCTTTTGTAATAATTACTGAACTCTTGCATTTTATCAGTATGAACAGATTCCATTTTGTCCAAAATCAATTGACGCCCTTCTGTAATGTACTGGGCTGGTAGCAAAGGTAATATGGCAGCCATTCTTACAATCCGTCTTTCTTCACGAGTCCTAACTTTTATTTCCTTGACTTTTTTTCACACAGCTCTTTGAGGGTGGTAGTAGCATCCACTTACAATGGATTCCGGAAAAACTGATCTTACAGCATTCATAATGCCTACTTCGTAGTCGCATTTGAAATGATAGATGGTAAAACCCAAATTTTGTATTATTTCAAAAAGTATTAAGTCGAATGTATGTAGCTTAGGATTTATTTGGCAGTAAAGCGTATAATACGGGGACTATGTTTGTTGTTTTTATCAGAACTTAGGTCTATATGGAGGGTAAAAAGTTGATAGAATGGCTTGGGAACACCATCCATCCATGAATGTACCATCACCAAAGCAAAACTTTGCCTTACACAAATTTTTTTAGATAATTTTGTCATAAATACTAATATTTTTTCTTCTGTGCCTTCTTCCGCCACTAGAAAATTTTCACCTAGGGCTTTGGGAATAAACACATCTTCAGTTTTATTAAATGACAGTCGTTCTAAAAGCTATCTTTTTTGTCGTGAAAGGAGGGGACTCTGCTTAGTCCGGCCAACGCCGCGTCGGTACTGTCAAAAATATCTTCATAAATCATTTGAATCGGACCCAAGTTTTTACACACTTCCCTCTTCACCATATTAGTCTTTATAAATAACTCATTTCCAAGATGATCAGCCTGACATGTATGTGGAGATTTACGAAGAATTGTCATTAAATTAACATCCACTGTTATAGTTGCACTGCACTCATTTTTCTTCACACAGCGCCAACACGTACTTTGATCTTTATTCACTCGTTTGATTATGTTAAAACGGTATCCCTCGTACAAGATTGTGTCAAAACCTTTTTTGTTTTTTTCGACAACAAATTCTCTTCCTTCCATAATGGCCAAATTATCTTCCTTCAATAAGCCATATTTGGTAATAACACGTATACAATTTCGAGAATTAGCACAAGAACATCAAAACTAAACTAGATCAGCAGTCACAAAAAGGGGTCGAATAAAGTTACGAAAAGTTTTAAAAGTACCCACCATATATTTAATAATCTTTTTTCTCTGTTTGTTCTACAAAGCAAAGAAAACTTCACTAAACAGCCCACATTGGGACTTTAAAAAATGTATTGTAACGTAAAATATGTTAGGGACTGTAATATAAATTCTAATGGACGTAAATTATAATTTTGTATTTTATGTGAACATGGACAATTTAACGGATGTTATTGATTAGCTTAGTTAGGAGTGTTATAGGTTGATAACGCCGATTATGTAGATTCCTTTTTTTATATGTCTAGTGATTTACCAAAAAAAACTACGTTTTTTGGCAATTGCGACGGTTTCTAAAAAATATTCCTTACTTTTTTGTAAACATTTAATATATTCTAAAATAAAAAAATCCTAATCAATAAATAGGTGTTTTCTATGTGTTATTTTTGATTCCACAATGTCCTTTACTTGTCTTACTTTTTTCAAAATCTGTCTTAAGTAGAATCTGTCAAATGTAGAATCTGTCCTAAGTGGACTATGATGTCCAAAGTAGGATCTGTCAAATGTAGACTAAACGCAATTATCGTGGCATTAAGGTGATGTCCCACACCATGAAGCTCCTCGAGCGCATTGTAGACTCTCGAATCAGAGAGGAGTGTACACTCTTGGAGTGTCAGTATGGGTTTCGACCGGGTGGCGGGACCATGGACCCCGTATTTGCCTTGAGAACGCTCATTGAGGGATACAGACTGAAGAATACACCTCTGCATCTCCTTTTCTTAGACATGCAGAAGGCCTTCGACTGTGTCCCTCGTGAGATGATCGGCTGGGCGCTGTGGTCCAGGGCCGTTCCCGAAGTCTTTATTGACATTATCCGGGACATGTACCACGATTCCAGTTCCATAGTTAGGACTGCGGTTGGTGACACGCTTCTCTTCCCTATCACCGTTGGAGTACACCAAGGCTAAGCGTAATATTAGACTTTCGGTCAAACAGCATCCTAGATCACCATGAGCAACCAGCCTGGTTGCTTATGTATGCTGATGATATAGCGCCAGCAGATTCGGACAGGGGACGGCTGGTACAACGGGTGAATAAGTGGAAAAAATCACTTGAAAATGTCGGTCTGAAACTTAATGTGGCGAAGACGGAGTACATGGCCTGCAACACCACAGATACCCAGTCCGTCCGCATAGGCGTTGACGTGGTCCAGCGCACGGACCGTGTCAAATACCTGGGATCTGTGTTAAGCGCGTCCGGGGACATCGACCGCGACGTCAGAGCCCGAATTTCCGCGGCTTGGGCCAAATGGCGTGAGGTGACAGGTGTCATTTGTGAACCCAAAATACCGATCAAGCTGAAGGGGCAGGTCTATAAAACCATCATTAGGCCTGTCCTTTTATATGGTAGTGAAACGTGGCCGTTACTAGAGCGACACAAGCAGGAGCTGCGCGTCACGGAAATGAAGATGCTGCGGTGGATGTGTGGAGTCTAACGCAAAGATCGCGTGCGTAACACCCACATCCGCGGCAGCCTTCGTGTTCGTGACATCGCAGACAAGCTGCAGAAGTGCCGCCTTCGTTGGTATGGTCATGTCTCACGGATGTTTGTCATCGGCAAACTACGTGAGCAACAAATGTCTGGCCATGCCGCCCCGCCAGGTACCGGTAGAAGAGGTCGACCCAAGAAGCGGTGGCTCGACGTCGTTAAGGGTGACATGCGTGCCAACAGACTCACCACTGAGGATGCATAAGACCGCGCAAAGTGAGCTAAGAAAATAAGAAAGGTGAACCTTGGGACGGATGATGATGATGATGAATGATGGAAAACATGGACAAAAAATCAAATCAACCTGGTTAACGGCAGAAGGCTGACCACCTACCACGTTGGGTTCTAATTCCATTGGTGAAAAGTGGGTTTCTGAGTGTTCTGTTCACTTGCACTTGCACGGCAACAGTCACTTGCTTCTGACTACCCCGTGTGGAATAAAGTCGTGATGTATCAAATTTTCTTTGCCTGGTCCATAATGATTATCATCTATTTAGGATTTAAACGTCTCTCACTTTGAGGAGTGCTTGGCCTGGAATTCGGAGGTCATGGTTTCAAATCACAGGTCCCAGGTTTTCGGGACATAACCCGGATTCGTGATCACCCACATTTAGTTTAATTCATTTTATTTTAGCAATGACTTGATTTTAATGATGCAGGCCTTTTTCCAGCTGTGAGAATGTCTATAAGGATAGGACGGGCTATGGACTTACAAGTCTCACATAGCCTGAAAAAGTGACATGTGTGTTGAAAGGAGTTACTCCATTCTTTATACACTCATGTGTGTGTTCATTAAAGTAAAAGTTGTTAGAGTGTAATTACTAAATAGTGGTAGTCTAAAACTAATTCAAATTGTAATCGCATTGTACCAACGACGGCACTTCAAGCTTTACTGTGGGCATCTGATATTATCAATGTAAGACTCATTTCGCAATGGTGTTATAACGGTTGTCCTGATGTCCTACCTACAGAGGCGTTCACATCAACCTTTATGTAGGGGCAACTTATATTGCTGACATAAGTCCTACTTTTGTTTGGGTGATGTCTTGTTTCACAGACAGAACTTTCATAAATTTCATTTCCCAGAAAATGTTTCATAGAATATTCAGTCCATATATTTTTATGTCGAATCTTATTGTTTCAAGTACTATTTACTTCATAGAAACATATTTCACAGAAAAATCTATTGGTTAGGTTAGAACTGCGACCACATTGCACGAGCCGAGTGAGCATAGAATTAACATAATTGGCAAAAAAAATGAATTTTTATGTTAACATAACATGAGCAAAAATATTATTTGATTGGTATTCTATGATATGAATATTTTATGATATAAATATTATTTATAACTAAATCTTGTGATTAAGTGAAATGATGATATGTGAAACAATTTCTGTGAAACGAAATTCTATGTTACCATTTTCTATAAAACAATGTACAACCCCCATTTGGCAATGGTTTTGTAAAGTTTAGTGTGAACGCCTCTGTCTAACTTCTTTAGGTTCATAGTTACCGTATTATTGATGTGCTATCTTCTAACTCCCAGGTGGTTCTCGACGGCCTCAGCAACATGCTGAAGATGGCGGGCGAGAACGCGGAGCAGGTGGCCAACCTGATCGAGGAGTGCGGCGGCATCGACAAGATCGAGGCTCTGCAGAGTCACGAGAAGATCGAGATCTACAAGATGGCCTACGAGATCATTGAGCAATACTTCGCAGGAGAGGTGCGTACAGATTCAAATTATTTTATGGTCTTGAATAGGGTCTCAGTGAAACCAGAAAACCAGACATTCGTCCAGTGTGAGTACGTCTAACAAGAGCCACTTTAAATTCACGTTATCGTTGCGTAAAGTATTCGGTATGGGACATCGTACAGCGCCTCTGTTGAGTCGAAACGGAACTAAACAAAGGTACTTTTTAATACTATAGTTACATTACGTTATTGTTATGGTACCGTTGTTTAGTAGCATTTCGACTTAATAGAGGCGCTGTGCGGAGTTGTCTCCAGTGTTCACTAGCCTGTATCGCCTCTCCTACAATTCGGGTCTTGTTCCGCTGTCTTGGAGGGAGGTTAACGTTCAACCAGTTCCCAAAAAAGGGGACCGGTCTGACCCTGCCAATTACCGTCCAATAGCCGTAACCTCAGTTTTAGCTAAAGTGTTTGAGCGGATCATAAACACGCAGCTCATCCGCTACTTAGACGATCACTCTCTCATTCACGACCGTCAGTACGGCTTCCGACCGAAACGGTCTACGGGTGATCTTCTAGCGTACGTAACACACATCTGGGGGGAGGCTATGGACAAGCATGGGGAATCTTTGGCCGTCAGCCTTGACATTGCCAAAGCTTTCGACCGTGTATGGCATCGTTCGCTTCTCTCCAAGCTTCCGGCATATGGTCTGCCACCTCGCCTATGCGACTGGGTCGCCGGATTTCTGTAGGGACGTAGAATACGTGTCCTTTGCGATGGTCGAAAATCACGCTTTCTCCAGATTAATGCCGGAGTGCCGCAGGGCTCCGTCTTGTCGCCGACGTTGTTTCTCCTGCATATCAATGATCTCTTGGTAATATTCTTTGCTATGCGGATGATAGCACGGTCCACACGCGTTATTTCGAGCGCCCTGGGGCAAAGCAGACCGACATCGAGGAGAAGAGGCTAAGTCTTGTTGTTCAGCTTGACGGAGTGTTGGACCGCATTTCAGAATGGGGTGCATGCAATCTTGTCGAGTTCAATGCCAAGAAAACGCAGGTGTGTGCATTCACAGCAAAGGCGTCGCCTTTCCTTTCCCATCCCACTTTTCAGAGCACCTCGCTACTGATTAAGGATAGCCTAAATATCCTTCGCATGGATGTTCGTAGCAACCTAAACCAGCGGGACTACATTGAGAGCGTCATTAAAACTGCATCCCGTAAACTCGGAATCCTGAACAGAGTTGAGACGATTCTTCACGCCTGGGCAGCTGTCTTTTATATAAGACACAAGTTCGCTCGTGTGTAGAATACTGCTCTCATCTCTGGGACGGTTCCGCCAAGTACCTACTCGAAGCTCTTGACAGGTTGCAGCGGCGTGCTATCCATATTATTGGAAACCCAGAGGCAACTTTGACTCTTGAGCCTCTCCAATTGCGTAGAGTCATTGCCAGGCTAAGTGTTCTCTATCGCTTCTACAATGGGGAATGCTCTGACGAGTTATTCCAGCTTTTTCCCCCCTCACCTTTCCACTCCCGTACCACGCGTGCTGGACTACGGCGTCACCCACACACAATTCAACATTTGTCGGCCCGAACTTAAAGGTTCGGTGACTCGTTTCTTTGTCGTACCATCCAGACGTGGAGAACGCTCTTCCAGCACATGTGTTTCCTTCCTCGTATAGTCCCGGGTTCTTCAAGTCCTTCAAGGTGAGGATGGCCAGCCCAGTGATTCGTTTGAATGACTGGGCTTGTCAACCTCATATCTGGACCTCACGACCGCTTTCCATCAGGTGGAGTGAGGTCATCTTGACGGGCAATATAAAAAAAACACCAAATTATCAAAAGTAATCATGAAAGTGATAATTTAATGAACTAATTGATTAACTATTTTTTTTTTAAGAATGTTTTAACTATCTTGATGTTATGTTCCCCCACACACTTGCTATACTGGTGATTATCAAAAGAGCCACAGAAATGATACGGCATACGCAGCAAGTGTTAAAGTGAGTGTAAGGGACATAGTTACCTAAGGGGCATTCCATAGTGACTGGTGGGACAGTTTACTCCAGAATCCCTGATGTTTAGACCTGTAACTTTGTATTTTGATCTAATAAAGTGCTCAATTCAATATTTTCCAAAAGATTATAAACCAATTTATAAAACCTTTATAGAAAAAAATAGCTCATATAAATATTTTGGTGACATTTCAGTGGTTAAAAAAGTGTGAATGGTGGGGCTTTCAAAAATACCTCACCTCCGCCTCCTCAACTGTCAATCGAGTTTTTAGCTCATACACTAGACCTAGCCAGATGTCTTTTACCATGCTATGAAATGATTAAATAGACTTTAACAGGAACTATGATTAAGAATTTAATTCAGTTTCTACGAGAAAATATAAAAAGTAAAAATTGTTACTGGTGGGACATTGTGTTGTGACTGGTGGGACAAGTACGAAATTGGCCGAAAAATTCACTCGTTTTTTGTGTCATATTTAGAATTGTTCATTTGTTTATTATGTAAAAACCCAATATTATGGCGAATTAACAATTATTATTATTAAAATCGTTGAGAAAATCAACATAGTACTTTCTTGTACTATGTTTGATTTTATCATGAAGTTTTTTTTTCTCACACTTTCACGTAAAGTATTATCTCGTCGTTTTTGATCAATATTTTTGGGTTTCTAGAGCAGTCTTCCACTTATTTTAATCACTTTTCACCTTTTCTCTAGGTCCAGACCAGTCACTGTGACTGGTGGGACAAAAATGAAAACCACTTCTTTTCTACTGTCGAACACATTGCACCAGGAAATTATGCTGAACAGATTAACAATCAGCCAATTCTTGCTTTTCGAAAAACTCCTTTTTAATACATCGCATTTCGAAGTTAGAAATACAACTTTTGAATGTTTTCGTGCGACTGGTGGGACATGCTACATGCTCTTTGTATTTATGGGTTTTAGAGTAAAATTCTTACCTTTTTGGCTAAAACTTTAGTCCACAATAAATTTAAAAAACTTTTATCACTCTCCAATGCAGTTTGGTTGAAATTGTTAGTAAAAACGGCCGAAAACGGTGTTGTCAATTTGGTGGAAAAAAATCGTATGACCCGTTCACATAAAACAGCAACTTGTCATAGCGGAAAAAATACCTAATCTTGTTTTTTTCTAAATATTTTTCACGGATTATGTAAATTTAGCTAAAATACATTGCGTACTGAATAAATTGGTTATAATCAGATCAATTTCAAAAAAAACTCATTTTCCTATTTCCCGTGGAATGCCACCTATGTAAGTGAAAATGTATGTTTTGAATTGTCTTTGTTTTATGGTTTTCTTACAAAAAAAATGTGTGGTGTCTGTATGGTGTCATTGAAAATAAAAGTTAGTTAAATCAATTTTATTTTCACCTAAATAGTCTCTACATCAGTGTTTACCAATCATTGTTCTGTCATGGCCCGGTAATTTTCACACTGCCCCTTCGTGACCCACTACTTTTAATCCCAAGCTGGTTCCCGTAGGTAAAATAATACACATTTATTAATTGTCAAAATGTTTTATTAATACTACAAATTTTAGGCTTGGCTATTTAGTCACTAAATGTTAGTGCTAAGTATGGGGCTGCTGCTTATTTTTCACTAAAGAATCCAAGTTCGCGGAAAATTACGAAAGTTTTATTCTGATGTCTGGTTTTACTTCAAGTCGGTTGCTATATTTATTTTTCAGGTAAACTAGTTTTGAAAACCCTGCTTTAAGATATACATTTTAAAGAAGGCATTAAAAAGTTATTGCTTTGCTACAAGATAACCAAAAATCTATCATTGGTCTTGTGTCAAATGTATCCTTGAGTGCTGTTTCAGTAGACAGTTCAATTAACGAGTCGACATCTGAATCTGGCAAATTAGGGCGGGATTGTTGTGGCCCGGTATTTTATTTTGATGGCTCGGTACCGGGTCGCTACCCGGCAGATGGGAAACGCTGCTCTACATCACTTGCTGAGTTTTTGCAAGTCTTTTGATAATCACCCGGTATAGGGGCTGCCTTCAGCATTGCAGCATTGATCGTGTGATACTTCTTCAAGGCTGATGCAATGCAAATTATACTATTTTCACTGTAAGATGATATGCCTGACAGCTCTTATTGTTCCGTGTCACGCATACTATTTCAAACTAAATAAAAAGAAACTGGCAAAACAAAATGTTATAAACTGTTAAAAAAGTATTGTTCTTTCGAATCTTATCAAGTAAATTATTGTTATTATTATTAACCTTTAATAAATGAAGTATTTAAAATTAAATTATTATATCTTTACAGCGCTTAATGCTTGAACAGGAACGCCATTCAATAGTGTATTGACACTACTGAATCGACAAAAAATCGATTAATAGGAGCGACCATTTTGTAATTTGTAATGACGTCATTCGCATCGGTACCAGTGCGTCTGCCTTGTGTGCTATTTTTAACTATTATTTTTGAGATACTGCGTTTTATTCTATTACTTATTAGCCAACCCCCGTTTATTAAGAATTTATTTAAAAATTATAAATCGATAAATCTGATTCCATTTTCTTTGCCAACTCGATTAAATTACATTCGTTACAGCACTATAATTGTCAATTAAGAACTGTCAGGGATATCATCATACGGCGAGAGTAGTATAGTCAAGATGAGGCTCCGTAACCGTGTTGTGTCCGCAGGAGGAGGACGCGTCGCTGGCGCCGGCGGCGGCGGACGGCGGCTTCCAGTTCGACGCGGCGGCGCCGGGCGGCGCGGGCGGCGCGGGCGGCGCGCACGACGCGCTGCGCTTCTAGGCGCCGGCGCGGGCGCGGCGCGCGCCGAGATCACAATAACCACGAACTCGAGAGGGTATTTGACTAAAAGTTTAAAATATTACACTTTGTTATTCGGCATTGACGATGCCATATTTTTATCTAGAGATAAATACTAGAAAAAATGAACTCAGTCCGCTCGACTGTTATGAAATATTAAAATATTCTAAAAGTAAGTTTTTTATTTTATACTTTAAGATAAACATTAGTTAGTAGTTTAGAGTACCGTCAAATACCCTGTTCCGTTCTCTCGTATGCGGCGCGCGCGGCTCCGTTGTCGTTGTGATGCAACTCTATTGTGATGTTTGAAATATTTTCAATTTTGTTTTTCGATTTCGTAAACGCGAGGACGATGGACGCGAGTGAGAGCTTTGACGACGGGAGCGTACGAGTGTATGCGCGATGTTGTTCGCCCCCTATCGATGCTTTTGATAAAAAATAACATAGTATTTATGTTTCGATTTTAACTCCAATTGTAATATCATCGCAGGACCTCAGGACTAGAGTGAACACCATATTTTGAGGTTATCAAAATATGCTCTGACATTAAGCCCATTTGTATCTATATACCAATAAATTCTGTCCATATAAAATGTTTTTTATTTTTAAAAGTAAAAATATCAAATTAACGGCAGCGAATCTTCACGGGGTTCCGATTCCAGCATCTTGAATTCGTAATTTCTCTGGAAAATAAAATATCAAATTTAAGCACATTATATTATGATAGAAATTAATCATTGCCTTAAGTTCTAAGTTTTCTTCTTAACAATGTAAAAACATATTAACATTTACACTGTAAACCTTACTAATTTAAATTACAAAGTATGCAAATACTATATCGTGAAAACGCACACTGAAAAAAAATGTTTATTTATGTATAGACTTATGAAAAGTACTTACTACTAGGAAAAAACAACCTGTCCTGTTTTTTTAAAATAAAGTGTTTGAAGCGTCAATATTTATTGTGTTCATAATAATCCGATCAATTTCGACATCCGTGGTTACAATAATTCGTACCTGGCTCAAATTTGGTAACCTGGAAAAAAGTTTCTGGGTCGAGGGATCTTATTCGTTTACAAGGCACTTCACTAAGTGGACGGTACCCGTCAATAAAGTACGATATTATCTGTAGTACACTTTACTGAAAAATAATGCATAGGCGTGAACTCTCAAAATTATCATCCTAAATTGGACAAGGTATAATCTCACCTTATGTGATTTTTTTAAAAAGCTTAGCTTCAGTTAAATAACGTATTAATTCGAGATGAGCTAATATAAAGAAAACTCATTTGTAATATGTATTTAAATAGTTTGCTCGCTTTTCCGACTATTTCACGCTGAAAAACGTGATACAGAAAGATTTTACTATAATTTTATTCGTACTGTCCTCCGCCAAAGCTTGTAGCTGGCGGCATACCTTTTTGAGCTCGCAAGCGTAACACTTGACGTTGGAGTAAGAGTAGTCGGAGGAGTCGTCGGGCAGCGAGCGCGCCGTCACGCGGGAGGCCAGCGAGCCCGCGTCGTAGAACAGGCCCACCTTCTGCTGGAAGCTGGCAAATGTACGGAAACCCAATCAAGTGTATGTCGGATGGATCATTTGTCTTTATTCGTAACACACATACCTAAATAGGCTAATTATACTATTTTCACTTTAAGATGATATGCCAGACAGATCTCATTGTTCCGTGTCAAGCATACTATTTCAAACTAAATAAAAAGAAACTGGCAAAAGAAAATGTTATAAACTATAGTAATAACTGTTAATAAATGAAGTAAATGGAATGAAATTAATATATCTTTACAGCGCCTGATGCGTGAAAAGGAACGCCATTCAATAGTGTAACACTACTGAATCGACAAAAATCGATGAATAGGAACGACCATTTTGTTAACACGTCATTCGCATCGGTAAGAGTGCGTCTGCCTTGTGTACTATTTTTTAACTATTATTTCCGAGATACCGCGTTTTATTCTTTAACTTATTAGCCATAACCCGTTTATTAAGAATTTAGTTAAAAATCGCTAAAGATTCCATTTCCTTTGCCAACTCAATTAAATTACATTCGTTACATCACTATAATTGACAATTATGAACTGTCTGGGATATCATCATACGGCAAAAGTAGTATAACACAACTGGTTCACATGATGGAAACTGTACATCTTAAGAACATCATTAAGTTTTAATGTTTCTGTTGCTGGCATGCTATACTTATTTTTATGATGTGGATAAAATAGGTACTTATTCGGAAAAAAAATCTTTACTGTCGGAAATTGATAAAATACCTACTGTAATAGAAAACCCTCTTCGTTTATAATTCGTATCCTATAAATAAATACTGAGTTTCTGAACAATAAAACAGCGTGCCAACATCAGATTTAATAATAAAAAATCAAGTCTCACAGTATGTACTGTCCTACTACTTTCATACACAATCACACCTATTATGGCCTGCGCAGACGACGTACGCGAAGAAAAACGTGCGCTCCACGAATACAAAATCCCTCGCAGACTCGACGCACGCTGAGTGCGATCATTTGTTGTCCGAGAGTATTTAAATATTCTGAGATTATGT
Source organism: Udea olivalis (assembly GCA_947369235.1). NCBI lineage: Eukaryota > Metazoa > Arthropoda > Insecta > Lepidoptera > Crambidae > Udea > Udea olivalis. The sequence goes on along the minus strand of OX376343.1, from coordinate 23,733,413 downwards.
TGTGCTGTAACTTACATGAAGTTTAAGCAAAAGAGAATACGTTTTAAAAGAGAATACTGGGCCCGCGCACTTTAATCCGCGGGCGTCCGCGCCGTCCGCGGTGTTTCGGTGGGTTTTTGGTTCGGCGTACTTTTAGTCAGTCGTGTGCGTTGCTCGATAGTTTGTAAGGGATCTATTTTAACGGAGAAAAAAGTACGCCGCGGATAATACTTCGCCTGCGCAGAAAAACAACTAAATTGGAACGTGGAGTTGCCCTACCAAAAAAAAAAATATTTTTTTTGAAAATATTTCCTTTATAAAACTACTCACTTCGGCAAAGGCTTGGCCCAGTGATTATCCAGGCGGTTGACCTTCATGATGGCGCTGAGGCGCTGCAGCAGGCTGAAGTTGTCGCTCTGGATCTTGTTCTTCCGGTCCAGCTCGCGCTGGCACTTCTTCAGCTTGACGGCCACGTGCGGCCGGGCGGCCGGCGTGCGGTCGTCGATGGCCGGCAAGGCTGACCTCACCTTGCCCATCAAATAGATATACAGAAAATAATTATTTTCAACAGTGCGGCTAGCAAATATAAAGAGAGAACAACAAATAAAATTGTCCCTACGAGAGCCAACGCTTATCTATCAGGAAGTGCAAAAAAATAAATCGTGCGCCATGTAGGTACTATGGCACATAATTTATTTTTCTAATTTTAAAATATTGTTAAAAAGAAGTACCTAGGCCAATTTTGACCTTTCGATAGTTCACAGTACAGCAGTGTCTACCACAAGTTGCCACTTTAAATTTACATTGTCGTTCGCGTAAAAAAATGTATTGGGATTTGACATTGTCATGTCATGTAATGTGTCATCCCAATACAATTTTTTTACGCGAACGATAACGTACATTTAAAGTGAGAACTCATGGTAGACATTGAATATTCAGAGTTATAAAACTTGCTAGGATTTCGTAGTTACAATCTTGACTCAAAATAACCCCAAGGTAAGAACAGACTGTCCAGAGCAGTGTTATTTACCTGTTGTTTTCCTAAGTCCTAAGGTAGAGAGATTTTTATCCGACGAGCAGCTTAATTATGAATTCTAGTAGCACACCACTCAAAATAATAAAACCAGACATACCTTGGAACGGTGGTCCTTGAACCTGCGATCTTCCCAAGGCTGGATAAGCAGCTTGTCTCGACGTGAAAGCATCTCACCTATCTCGACGAAGTGGAACAATAAGCGTATCACCTGGTTTTGTGTCTGCTGCTTGATCAATGGTTGTCGCTTAGTCACACTCACGACGCGTCTCCCGACATTTTAATAGCAAGCGCGATGCACGCGAGTAGAGGGTGGGAAATATCGATTTTGATAACATTTCACTTCTGAACTTGATGAAACGTTGGTTCGGGGAAAATTGTTACCATGTGTACCGCATAAAACAATAAAAGATTGATTATTTACCCAGGAGCCAAAACATAAAATAGCCACGAAGAGGGTCGTTTTAGATACCTTTTACAAGGATAACTTCCGCCAACTGTATACGCTCGATTTGTAACACATTGAAGGTGAGATATAAAAAATAAATAAAAATCTGGGACAAATAACACCAAGATCATCTGACCCCAAACCAGGCCTGTGTCACTTCAAAGTTTAGATACGCTCGGCCGCGTGACCCCGAAACTGTTAAAAATCATTGAGATTTTTAGCAATGCCATCAAGATGGAGTTCGGTGTAGACAAGTGTGCGGTCATGCATGTACAAGGGAGGGTTGTAGATTCACCGAATTTACAGCTCTCTGAGACGATGACACTCAGATCCCTCTCTGAAGCCGAAACCCACAAATATCTTGGTATGTCAGAGCCATTGGGTATAGATATCAGTAGGAGACGTCAAGTAATCGGTGAAGGAGCGCTTCTTTAGTCGCCTTACAAAGGTACTCAAGAGTTCTTTGTCAGATGGCAATAAGGTGCGCGCCTTCAACGGTTGGGTGATGCCTTTATTGAAATACTCCTTTGGCATACTAATATGGACTCAAACCGAGCTGGACGCCCTGGATGTTGTACGGCTTCGAAGCTCACAACATTTCGCATGTTACACCCACGCTCGTCTGTCATGAGACTGTATATCCCGCGGAAGGTAGGGGGTCGTGGATTTTCAAATGCCAAGAGCCTTCATAACCGCGAGGTGTGCAGTCTTAGGAGGTTTTTTCTCAGCAACGAGTGTGGGATACACCGCGATGTTGTGGCAGTTGATAAGGGCCTCACGCCGCTATCCTTGGCGAATGAGAACTGGCGTCAACCACCGGTGCTCACCACCGACGACCGCAAGGAAATATGGAGGAGCAAGGAGCTGCATGGGAGGTTCTATCGGGCCTTAACAGGGCCCGATGTGGACCTCTCCGCATCGGTGAACTATCTACGCTTTCGGGAAACCGACGGTTTTGTCTGTGCAATTGCTGATGAAGTTATCAAGGTGAATAACAACCGAAAATACATCATGAAGGACGGTACGGTTGACATTTGTCGGGCATGCCGCCGTCCTGGCGAGTCCATTCGCCACGTTATTTACGGTTGTTCTCACCTTGCTAACGGAGAGTACTTGCACAGGCACAACCTAGTAGCCAGGATCATCCACCAGCAACTTGCTCTTCGATATGACCTTGTCGAGTTGGAGGTACCGTACTGTAAGTACGCACCGGTACCAATTCTCGAAAAAAGTCGTGCATTGCTCTATTGGGATCGCTCTATCATCACGGACAGGACTATTGTAGCCAATAAGCCTGATATCGTGCTGGTAGACAAATCCCAACGCCAGGCAGTGCTCGTCGACATCACCATTCCACATGACGATAACCTCGTAAAAGCTGAGAAGGACAAATTCAGCACGTACCTTGACTTGGCTCACGAGGTGACCACCATGTGGAATGTTGATTCGACGATCATTGTCCCGATAGTCGTATCGGCAACCGGCCTCATAGCGAAGAGCCTCGACCAACACCTCGAGAGGCTCTCGGTCAGCGGTTGGTCAAGGGTCAGATGCAGAAGGCGGTGCTCCTGGACACGGCTCGCATTGTCAGGAGGTTCCTCTCTCTGCAGCCCTATTATTGGTAGTCTGGGCCTTGCCTACACTGCTGACGGTGGCACCCTAGGTTAAGGTTTTTATAGTATTTTTATAAATCATTGTTTTTATAACTTTAATTTAAGCTTAGGTTTTATAATTGTAATTATTTAGTTTTTATAATTATATTTCATAAGTTGTTTTTATTGTTGTAAATCTTTGTTTTTGTGAGAATACTGTAAAAATTGTATACCTAAGTTTTATGCTAATTATAGAGCTACCCACGTTTCACAACTTATGTGACGTTCTTCTTTCTGATCTGTGTGTGACGTTATATTTTTTTTTACGGCTCTGGGTTCCCCTTTGGAGCCCGGCTTGATTATGTAACAGTTCCAAAGTTGGGCAACTCATACTTTAGTAATGTATCTTATACTAACACCCAGACACAGTATCAACTGAAAATGTTTGTCACATGAACCTTTGTCCTGGATGGCGATCGAACCGACGGCTTTTGGCGCTAAAGACCTCAACCTCAACCTATTGTTCGAGTCTGTAAAGTTACTTCCATGTTTGTGATTTAAGAGATGGACAAGGACAACTCTACAAGTGTGTTCCACCGCTATAGAAATATCGACTATTGTCTTTACGTATAAACAGTATGGGAATGAATGAAAACATATTTGCAAATGAATAAATAAATTATAATGTTAAATATTATACACTGCACTTACAATGGTATCATATTATCATGCTCGTTACATCAGAGAATATACATGAAAACATTCAAACACATGTTACAATATAAATTCAAATCAATAAAAATATACTTTGAGCAATATAAAAATAAAAAACCGAATCACTCGCTATAACTATAAACTATTATTAAAACATATTATTAATACAGTTGTTTCATCGGCTGAGGACTGGTATCGGTACTTTGGTACCGGAAAGTCGTTTTAAATGCTATCCACTTCCATTTTTTTAATTTAAATGTTATTAAGCGTAGGAATGTAAGTCTGCATTAATTCCATTCATTTGGCAATGTTCATTACTCGTAAAGCTTTCATACTTGAAACGTTAATAAATTAGTGTATTTGCAATTTCTATACATTATCCTACTCGTCCATTCAAATGACACTCCCACAAAGAATTATCAATTTTAAAAACGATCTTTTCCTATTAGGTTTTCAAAGTAAAGCCTTTCGCTGACCACATAGCTCCCGTAGTAGAAAAAAACCAAATCGGTGTTAGTCACGAATTATGTACTTTATTTCTCTGTTTTGAAAAGGGTGTTGATTATGATTTTGTCCCTAATAACCTATAAGTACTTTTTAAAAGCATCAAAATGTCAACCAATAAGTACTTCAAACTTATTTACGAATTACTTATCAAACTCGTTGTAAAATCTAATTATTTGTACATTAAAACTTACTTAGAACAACAGATTTTTTGCACGAATCGGAGCATATTACGTTACTTTCAAAGCAGTTATTGACAGGGCGTATGGTGCAGTGTCCGCGAGGCTTTACCTTCCACTTACACATTTAACCCTACACTTTTGTGCTGGAACTGGAGTTTGAATGTTCCTCGGATGCTTCCCTTAACAGATCGGAAGACACTAATGCACCAAACCAATTGGTGTCTTGACTGTGTTTGACAACACAACTAATTACTTCCACTAATCATTCTGATCAAGCCGCTCTATGGCGAAAAGCGGCCTGAATATTCCAGTATTTTACCTATTTTTTCACTCTATTTAAATCTCTACGTTGAGTTTGCCTCGCATTTTAACTCTAATTACAATATTGAGTATAAAACGTATTAAATACATCAAAAAGATCTAGTAACTTACGATCTCTGCGATTTGAGATATGACTTTAATTTACAGATTGTTGGTTTACTTATTTGTTTTATGTCCGTGAAGATCCTATTATGTTCATTCAATTTGATGAAATCATGTCAAATAAGATCTCGCGGTTATTATTATGATATTGTGTTTTAAGTCACTGTAAAAACAAGTCATATTTCAAAATTATCACATTCAACTAATGTAAAGTGCAATAACAGTCGTAAGGACATGACATAATGAAGGATGTTTCCCTAAAATATAATCGACTACAAATTACAATCTCAATAAATCCATTGACACAAATGTACGTATAATACAAATTGATTAAAAATGCAAACATATTGCATAACGGAACGTTGTTCGACAAAGTTTCTGTTGGGAAAACATCCTAACAACCAAACTATAAAACAGTGTGTACCCTACCTTAAGTCTAAGTTTCGCGTACAAAATGTCTACACTCGGTGCTTTACAAAAGTGATCGCTCTCTGCGTAACTAAATGTTCATACAAAAATAAATGATCCTATTTAGAAGCTATGTAATACTTTCCGTATGGAGTGTCGCAGTTGCTGTGCTGGACGCCTATGCCCGGTGGGCCGTGGGACTGCATCTAGCGTCACTAGTTCTCAGTTCTGTCGGCTCTAAGAGCTTAAAAGTTGCAGGAGTGTACTTTTTTCATCACAGACTGTTTAATCGTTGTTTAAGAGAGTTAGCTGGGGGTGGATCGAAAACGTTGCATTTTTGTAAGATTTTCGTGATTATTTCATTGAATTGAATCAAACTTCAATTTTTGATCTATTATTGTGTGCATAATACTATTTAAAAACATATTGAATTGTCTAAAATGAGGTAGTCGCCAATTATTTGCTAAATTAAATAAAATACCGTTTTTTTTTGATTGAAGATAAGACACTTTAAAATTTACTGTACACAGTTAAAGTTGTAATTATGAAATTAAAAGATGCATTCAATAATAGGGAGATAATTTCCATTTAATTTGAATTCAGCAAAATAATCACGAAAACCTTTAAAAAAATGCGACGTTTACGATCTATGAGCACTGCAGTCTTGTATGCAGCAGTAAACTGGTCGTTTCAATTCTTACTTGACGTACTGCAAATCCAGATAATTAATTTAAGTAGTTTACTTTTTGAACACCGGCTTATATAAAATTGTTTACTAATTCCATATCTTAAATATTTTATTTGTTGTAATGAATTTTACTGTTTTTAAATTCGTTAGAAAAGGCAATAATGTAGATTCAGCTCAAAAAAAAGTACGGATACAGTCCCATGTTAACCCACCGGACGTTTTGTGGAAACATTAAAAGGCATAGCAGACGGTTTGGTGTGTGCTTTGAAAAGCGTTATTGGAATACATAATAATTACATGTTATCATTAATAATTGCACTGGAAAACTGCTACAGACACGGATATGCATATACTCGTAAAATAAACAGAAAAATATATTATTGCATTAAATAAATCAATAACGTGATTCGTATTTCAATTTACATATTGTTATTAAAAATAAAATAAAAAACAACGCAACAGCTGCCGCAGTCAATTCTCACAACTAAATTAATCTTATAAAAATATTCGACGCAAAGCTGTATTCACACTGGTATTTTTGTCTTTTTCGGTAGAAATGCTTTTTTAATTAATATAGTTTCATGTATATTGCAAGACACGTGGGATTTGAGCTACTTCTACTGTCGCCCAGTCTCAGGAAGAGCGACCAGTGTGAATACGCCTCGTTAACGCCTGGTTGCGAACGGAACAAGGAGAGCCGTGAAGCGAGCGATATGTGATGTCGGCGTATATTGACTAGCAACAGTCACATCAGTGAAACCAACTAGAGATTCCAAACCCGCACTGAAGTTTAAATAACATTGCAACTATGACAACCAATCCACATAGTTTTTTGAATAAAATCTCGCTAACAGAGTCTAACCGAATACGGCACAGTCGTACCAGAGATACCAACAGATTAAACAGATGAAATGTTTACCCTGTTGTGTGTTTACAAATATTTATCACCCGATGAGATAATATTTTTCACTGAGCAACTTGATAATGCTGTCTTGTAAGGCCTGTATTCACTTTGCTTAGTGCGAGTGCAGGTGATTAGTAGGAGCGATTGATTAGTGCAGGTGTGTTGCGCAACTAGTGTCCAATTCTGTTTAGTGGATGTATTCAGTTTATCTCGGACAACTTTAATTTTGTACCTAAGGTCTTTACAATTTAAAAGACATTCATATTTACATACTCCTGCACACATTTTTATGGTACATCTTCCGTCAACTTCGCCATTTTTTGCAAGTTTTGCAGAACGCTTAACACTAACAACTGCTGTCCAGACGTGTTTAGTGGCAGGCAAACGGCGAGTGAGGGGGAAAGGAGGCGCGCGGGGCGAGGCTCGAGGCAGTCAACTCGCAAAAAAATAGAACCCGCTTCTATCACTTTACGACGCAGGTTACTAATCACATGCACTAATCAATCGGTGTCCACACGTGTTTTCTCCTAATCACTAAGCACCTGCAATAATCACGTGCACTAACTACTAATCAAAGTGAATACAATGCATGTCAAGGATCAAATTAGTAGATTATCATAGACATTAAAATATTGAACAAACCAGTATTTTTCATCATTCGTTTTTTTAGCGTGAGTCCTTGGTGTTCTAGATTAGTATTGGAATTAAACATCATTATGGAAGTTAAATATTAACTGCAACATATTTATGTAATAAATTGTCTCTATTAAATAAATTAAGAATTTCTATTCTTAGTATTCTATTTATCATAGTAAATAAGTAGACCATTTTAATATACGTTTATGAAAGAAACTTCTTAGAAAAGAAGTCACTTCAAAACAACAACTGCAAGTTTATTTACAAGATAATTAAAATTAGAAAATGTGAGGATTATTACAAAATGTAGGTTTAAAATATAATTAGACAACATAGCTCATTCGAAATTTCAGTTATTTGAACCTCGTCATGCCAACATAACATGTGTTTTAAATCTTAAAATTTTAGAGTGAACTGTCTCGGTGTCAATGTATATTTAAACTTCACCTGCCCATTCCAAAGGGACACCTAATTCGTTGTAATGAGACTAAGAAGGAGACAGAATATTAAGACTACGATCTCGTACTAGTCAGACTTTAATGTTAGGGACATCCGCCGGCAGCGGCGCCCAACCACCCGTCAAAGAATACTTTAAATTCCTGTATGTGAAATAAAAACATCAAAATTTAGGCGTTTGTAGTCGGGCGCCGCCGTCGGCTCAATCACAATGACCACGCAGGAGATACCAACAAGAGAATTATGCAGGCATGTCAGCACGTCGAGCTTAACAATGCTGCCAACATAAGATCTATTTTGCATTGGTAAATCTGGTGTCCTACGCGTACGTAGGGCATCAGTAACCAATGCTAAATGGATTTCCACACCGTACTTGGTACAGTTCCCACCACCCAAGCGTATCACTGGAGACTTCATAACGTAGTACGTGAGTTCATTAAGTAAGAGCTCAACTTATGCCAGCAATGGTCACATGTACCTGTTGGTTGCTCCTTCATGACATTGTCATAGACAGCAAGGACGGAGTCAGGGCAAAGGGATTTACCTCGCATAACAGCCGGTTAACTAAATGACACAATACTGCATTTACTCTAAATATTAATTCCATCAATCAAAATAGCAGCACGAAATAAAGGTAAAATTAAAAGTTATAATAATTTATGAAGAAATAAGTTTTCCGTATAAGAGTGTTTGTTTTTACTAAGGTGGCGCGGGTCCCCGCGCGGCTTTCATCTCATTCGTGGGATTTTCATTACCAACCGCCCGCGCCCCGACCGCGCTCACGCTAGATTCGCGGGGTTATGGCCGCGTGCTTGATAAATCCAGTACCTTGTTAGACACACTCGTTGGCAATTTTTTTTAAAATATACTTTAACCGTCAGACATGGCGTATCATAGAAGAGTTTGTTGAATATACCTATCACTGACGTAGCATTTAACATGATTCATTTCGCCCTGACTCCGCCCCTGCGCGACCGGCGCTCGGCCGAGCGCAACACACTAAAAAAGTACAAAAATCCCGTCATAGCCGCCCCAGACCCGCGATTCCCTGACGATGACTTATTTTATAACTTACGTGGCCAAACATCACAAAATAATAGGCATTTGTGTGGATGGTGTAAATGTTAAGGCGGGTGTTCCAAACACCAACGTCAAACATTGACCTAGCTCTGGATCAACGCGTTTATTATTTTAATGTATAGCCAGATTGTTTATAATGTTTTTACACACAAATATCTGAAAATCATTTATTGTTGTTGGTTATAAAGAAATATCGCATTGATTAAGTACTAATACCTTATTTCTCAATGCTGACGTTGTATTTGTGTACACCTGACGATAACATAGTTTATCAGAAGCATTCCAACTATGAAGTAGGCTGCGCACCGCGACGCTAGACTCCGACGCTCTATAGAACGCCGCGTTCTGTCCTCGCGACGACGCGCAATAGGATAGTTTTCTTATCGCGATATAAAACGCAGTCAACGTAGGTAAACAGGCTTAAGAAGTTATCTATAAGTATTAACATGAATTTATTGAATACATCAATTCCAATGTAATTATTTCATTTTTATAGTAATCCTGTCTTCTGCGCCACTGTGGCACCAATCAATGGCAAATACTCTGTTTTATTAAATGTGAGCTGGATTTACCGTTAATTTGCTATCCAAAAAATATAATTGTCAAAAAGTGACAATTATAATTAGCAAAGATTTAAAATAAGGACACTTTGTTTCCTATTATTTTACGCTCGACTACGTTAATTACCTCGATGAGAAAACTATCCCTGTATAATATAATATCATTATCTATAAAACGCCGTTTACTATAAAAATCATTTAAAAATTACACTACCACTTACTGGGAACTTATCTAAACAATACATGATATAGAAAACGCTCTTATTATTAATAGAGATGCGGTAAGAAGCCAATTTTTGGTTTATTATCGTGATAATAATTACTAAACCGCGGGATGGTGAATGATAAGGAATAAACCCCATTATTCATAAAAACAAAATCAGTCTTACGGTGCGTTTACACCAAGCAAGCGAATGCTTATTCTATCCCCTCTCTCTCAAATGCTATTTGTGTTAAGAGAGACTGACAAAGAAAATTTAATAGAGTTGGGATAGAATGAGCATTCGCTCGCTTGGTGTAAACGCACCGTTGTAACACTGTTTTCATTTTCGTCTTAAAGCACTGTTTTAATTTTTGTGAATAAGGGGGTAAATGTCGCAGAAAATCTCGCAGAACTGCACGACAACTTACTGTTGTATTTAATAGCTTTATCGTTTATGGCTTTATGTTATAAATTATGCCAAAACACCATTCACACGATAGACTTTTATCCCTTGATGAGTTAAGATGTTTCATTGTAGTTTCATTTCTGGAGATGGTCCCTCAACATTTGTCCTCTAACATTGCACGCGCGGTTGGTTAGAGCGTTGTTGCAACGTTCATTATTCTAGAGTATAGGCAACCGGACCCGGGAGATTGTACTCAACGTGAGCTTCATCTAAGTATCTGTGCGAACCCACACAAAACCAGCCTTGGGACCGCGAGGACCTTTTATATTGTGTTTTTCAAAACATTCCAAGTTTCGTTATACATTGACAGACAATAAAAACGAGTATAATAATAGCTTTAATGTATTTTGTTTATGTTTATGATGCGCTGAATACCAAAAAATATATTATTTTCGAACTGTAAGTATGTTATAACGCCAAACGATACACGAAACTTCGTGTGCGGATGAACGGGAGTAGGCCTCCTGTACTTTTCACCCGAGTTCAAATAGTCTAAAAAATTGACAGAAGGGGTCAAAAGGTGATTTTGGCAACCCCAGTGTTTGATAAGAAAGGTTTTCAATAGGTCCCGCGTTCCCACGATGCCGTCTATCAAACAGCAAACTGGCTGGCTGGTATACACCACTATTTTTTTATTAGAATAATAACTTTAAGGGGTGTTCTACTCATAAAAAAGAGCATTTTTCCCAAAGGAACTCACCAAATCTCTCACTTTACTAATTATGATTATTTAATAGTTTTAGTATAGACCAAATGTCATAAGCCAGCCGTTCTAATACAATTATAGTATAGTATATAGTAGTCGAATCTTGGACTTGCTCATTCTGGTACGAGAATGTATTTTTAAGATTTCAGCGGTTTTCCACAAGGAAACTTATTCACAATTACGAGTACAAACATCCCTTGAAGTTATTCTGCTAACGACTAACTAATTGTTGTCGGGTCCATTGCGCGGGTCGTTCAGCAGGGCTGGTTGGCGCGCGGCAGCGGGCGCACGAGGTACAGCTTCTCGCCCTGCTTGTTGGTGTAGATGGGCGCGCGCTGGTAGTGCGCCACCAGCTGGTCCAGGGTGGGAAACTTACGCTGGAATGACAAAAAGTTATTAGTATACATCATAAATAAAATATTTTATTTGTTTAAATTAGCATTTACCAATGCTTGTTTTCATATCGAAAGATAGAAAACTAGAATAAATCTAATTTAGGACCTTGATGAAATCAGGCAGGATGCGAACCCACCTCTTCCACAATCCCGGTGGCTTGGCTAAGAAACGAATTATAGCTAAGCAAATAATATGCTTGCCTCAGGAGATACCACTCTTCAATAACCGTTATATGCCTTGTCAAAGTTGAAGATACAGGTAAATAATATTAAAATTTTGAAATTTCTAACGAGGGAATATAAGCTACCAGGGGCCTTATTACAATCTTTTATAGCTAGTCAATTTTGCTCCCTAAACAGAGCGCAGCAAGCAACTTACCTACATACATACATACCATCACGCCTTTTTCCCAACGGGGTAGGCAGAGACCACATCTTTCCACTTGCTACGGTCCTGACACACCTCTTGCGCTTCTTCCACTCTCATTAATCCTTTCATACATGCTCGTCGATTATGGATACTCCTGACCTGACCTTTTCTGAGCACGTCTTGGACTTGTCCTAAGTACGTCCGTCTAGGCCTTCCCCTTTAACAGCTCCATCCACCCTCGCCTTGTAAATATGTTTCGTTAATCGCCTTTCATCCATCCTTTCTATATGCCCAAACCATCTTAGCATTCCCATCTCAATTTTTGTGACAACATCCTCTTTCACACCACATCGCTCTCTTATTATGCTATTCCTTACTTTATCACTCCATGTCACTCCTGCCAAACTTCGCAATGTTCTCATTTCCACTGCATTTATCCTACTTTCATCCTTCTTTTGCCATACCAACTCTCACTTCCGTACATAAGCGTCGGCACTAACACCCCGGCATGAACAGCCAGTCGCGCCTTCTCTGACACCTTCTGGCTGTTCATGAAGGCATGCAGCGCTCCATTTAACTCATTCCTGCATTCACTCTACTATCAATATCACCCTCATGCCTTCCATCCCTCGTGAACCTAGTCCCCAGATATACAAATTCTTTCACTTGTTCTACCTTTTCACCTCCAATTAAAACATCACATTCTGTCATTTCCTCATCTCTTTCAAAAACCATGGTTTTTGTGTTACTTACGTTCACTTTCATACCTCTCGCTTCTAACGACGCATTCATTAATGTTACCATTACCTGCAACTCTTCGGCCGACGACGCCAGTATGACTTGGTCATCAGCGTAGAGAAAGCATTTAACAAGCAACCCATCCATTCTCAGTCCATAATCACTGTCTTTCAGATCTGTCAAACATTCATCCATGAATAGGTTGAACAGCCATGGGACGCTACACAACCCTGTCTAACCCCTTTATGGATGTCAAACCAGTCAGTGTACGTCCCGTTTATTCTGACGCAAGCACTGGGACACTCATAGAGAGATTTCAGCGCTCGTATCAGACAGCTGCTCACCCCATGCGCGGATAAAGACAACAACAACTCATTCCTTTTCACCCGATCATAGGCTTTTTCCAGGTCCAAGAAAATGCAATAGTGTTTTTGGTTTTTGGCCAAAAAAAATTCCGCTACGCAACGCAAGGAAAAAACCTGATCCATACATCCCATTCCCTTTCTGAATCTTTTCTTCCGTCTCTTTCACAACCCTATTAATCAACACCTTAGCATACAGTTTGCCGACAACACTGAGAAGGCTGATTCCGCGAGAATTTTTGCAGTCCTTTTGTGAACCTTTCCCTTTGAAAAGCGGCACGATCACAGCCTTGCACATTGGTGCCGGGTACCAGAAGATTGCTTCTGGTACCCGGCCGGCCCTCCAACACAAATTAAAAAGGCGATACAACTGACTAGCAGCTATGCCTCGCCCGGCCCTCAGCATCTCAACAGACACTCTTATCATACCCTGCAGCCTTACCAGCTTTCATACTTTTTAACGCTGTCACTATCTCATCTATACGAATCTCACCCTCAGCTCCATTTTCTTCCATGTATGGCTCAGCTATTTCTGCCAAAGCATCATCTCTTTCAAACAAACTTTCAAAGTACTCTTTCCATCTCCCTAAGATACACTCTTCCTCCTTTAAAATCCTTCCATCATCGCCTCTGATTTTCGTAAGCTCTGCTTCGGTCGATGCTCCCCTAGCAGAACGTACTGACTTCCAGAAAAAAAAGACATTTGTCCGAAAGTCTTCAGTAAGCCTCTTATCAAACTCATCCTTTTGTTCTTCCTTACGTTTGTTCACTACATCCTTCACAATTCCTTTCAATCTTTTATACTCCTTTTTCGCTTCAACCACATCTCCATCTGTCGCCTTTTGCATCCTTTAATTAGCTCTTATAGCTAACCAATCCAACCACGCTTTCTTCTTTTCATATACTGCCACCTGCACACTCTTGTCCATCCACCTACTCTTTATCTTACCACCTTTCCTTCTTCTCGTAGTTCCACAAATACTCACAGCCGTACTCACTAATCCAACTTTAACACAATCCCACAGATCTTCAATCTCTTGCAGCTTTTCCGAACCTTCAAATCGCTCTAGTAACCCATTCACATACTCGTCTTCCACACCTTTCTCTTGCAGCTTCTCCACCTTTACGCGTTCCAGAACCCCCGCACTCACTGGAGCTCTATGACGCCACTTATCAAAGAGACCACTCATTCGTGCAAGCAATTTAGTCAGTAAATATTTGGCCTAGAGGATGCATTATTGACAGGTAACCGCTGACTGGCTGAAAATGAAAGATCATTTACGAAATTGCTCGCTACGCTCAGATTAAGGAATGAACTTGACAATTTAATATGGCCCCCTGAACATAAAAATAAAGACTAATGAAGTCATAATTTAGTAAAACAAACAGTGTATGTGACGTACCTGTCCGATGCAGTAGAGGCTGCCCTCGACGTGCACGCGGAAGTGCTTGTTGCGGCCCGGCGCCTTCAGCGACACCGAGTAGTCGCCCACCTGGAGCAATAACATATCTTTGTCATTTCCTCAATCATATTTCAAAACTGGATAATGCACGTTATGCAATTGAAAGGTTGGGTTGGGATTTAGTCGTGATGGTATTTATGGTTTTCTGTTTTGTCTTTCAATTTTGTATCCATGATTTAAAGTCTTATAACGTTGAAATAAAACAAGTCACGGAATTTATATTTTTACATTTTCTAACTTGACGTTCCGACTCCTTCACAGTAGTCATGATCACGGGATGACTCAGATGTAACCTCAGATGTTCTCACAACGTTTTTCACCAAAATCATCATTTGTCCGAATGATAACTTGCCCTAACTTAATATCGTCTCCGAATTTATTTATTTTTTGTATGTAGTTATACTCACGTTGGTCTCGGAGTCCCGGATGAGGAAGTCCCCGTCGTGCCCGTGCTGGTTGAGCAGCGCGTCGCAGTGCGTGCGCGTCACGGCGCCGTAGTACCACGCGCGGCCCGCCGGCTGCGCGCCCGGGCCCGCGCCGCCCGCGCCGCCGCCCGCGCCGCCGCCCGCGCCGCCGCCCGCCTCGCTAGGGACACCACAATACGGTCAAGCAGACAGAACAATATAATGTGGTCCTCAAACAAAATCGTTGTTTCCATAGGAAAAGAGGGTAAGATTTATCATAGATAGACTACTGATTTGAGGGGGGGAGTGACTGACCGCTAATCTAGGGAGGGCAACTGCCCTCCTCCCTGCCCGTACCTCGTCACGCCCATGCTCAGGGGCAACGCTGAAACTCGCGAGGGTAGTATCACGTATCGAATAAACAGATCTTTTCACTGAATGGTTTTGCTCAACGCATAAAAAGCATGTTGAATTTGAATTTTGCTTGTGTATATTTGCCAAAAACTTAATATTTTAGATTGAGGGCCGATTTTTCAATTCTCAGATAATGAAATTTATCTGTACAATAAAGTTTATTCGAAGGTTAACAAGATTTTTAATTTTTCAATGGTCATATAGCTGTTATCTGTTGAATGAAGCGGCTAACTGAGGATTAAAGTTATCTGCTTCTTGAGGGGCTCGATAAGATTTATCTAAGTATGCGTTTTCTTTGACATTTTGAGGTTATGTGGTATGTCATTTGAGATTATTTTCATTTTGTTAGGGAGTTTTGGAGTGTTATTATAATCACAAACATTTTACTACAACATTAGACAACAAAAAAAGCTGAGGTTGTTTTTCTTATACATCAGTGTCATCCTGAACCGCACGCGCAGCAAGCAGCCGCTGCCGTGGTACAAGACGCTGAAGCAGTAGGACAACCAACAAAACAAACACCAATAACAGAAAAGTTGTATAACACAGAAAGACTAAATGCTAAATGTCGTCTAAATGCTAAATGTCGTCTAAATAAAGGCCGCCACGATTTGTCAAACATCAACTTTTGTCTAAGTGTCATTCTAACATTGCAATGATTGTTTATGTGCATCTCGCTTGTGAATAATCAGTGTGAATTTAGCGATATAAGTATGTACTTATATCGCTAAATTGTCTATGTAGACAAACGATAGATAGCTATTCTTTGGATAAAAGACGATTAAAAAATTTAAAATATCTATTCACTTGATAAACAGCCAGTTAACTCTATCTAGGGAATAAACTAAGAATTGAAAAATCGGGCCTCAGTTAAATAATACCTTTCTAATATCTCACAGTCTCGTGGTGAATAAGTTTTTTGTGAGTAACAAATATACGCGTAGTCATCGACGCAACCGGCTCTCGGTGCCTTGAATCAGAGCTCGGTGCCACTGGGCCGGTGTGGTGGGACGCTCACCTGTAGCCCTGCGTGAGGTAGTCGGCGAGCTCCTGCAGGTAGTTGCGCGGCACGAGGCCCACCTGCCCGCGGGAGTCGCGCGCGCGGTACCACTCCGGGTCGGAGGGCGGTCGCTCGACTATCTCCAAACGGTCGCCTTTTTCGAAGGACAGCTCCTGTTCGTTGTTCGACGTGAACGAGTACAACGCCACCTGTCGGCGGAAATCAAACAGCTTTTAGGTCAGAAAAAATAAAAGCAAACCTGGCTATAATAATATATATATATATTTGACAATAAATGGTATTTTTATCACATGCAAATTGTAAGGCTAGAGGAATCTTTCAGTCAGTAAGAGAAACTACCTAAAAAGATTTTGAAGAAGTATAAGTAAGTTTTGAAGGACGTATTTGCCTATTTAGATAACTATGTCTACTCACAACAATGTCCAGGACGTTTTCTGCCATCGCGTAGGTATGGACTGGGTCCTCAGCGTCGCCTTCTTCGCTCGTGTAGTTCGACGGAAACCTGCACGCAACACATTTAGGTCTGAAAACTGCTAACAAGCCTGCTGTGGGGTGTAAGAGGGGTATTCAATGAAAAGTAATAATGGCATATAAAATCCTTGAAAAACAAAATAAGTAAATACTGGCAGGTAAAGCCCAGACATTCGATAAAATTTTCTTTTCTTATTTTAAAAATATAATTAATTTGTTTTCGTCGTGTCCCAGCGCGGTACGCAAAATGGATAAAATTCAAATTCACGCCGTAATAAAATATCTCTGCCTGAAAAAAAATATAACTGAGCAAGTAAAACTAGACTTGAAAGGAACATTAGGGGTTAACGCTCCTCCGTATTCTAAGGTTGCGCGGTTGTGCCGAGTTTAAGAGAGGATGAAGAACTGTAACTGAAGACGACCCGCGCTCGGGACGTCCTACGACGGCAGTTAACGAACAAATGAAAAAAAAGTTGAAAAATGGTTTTGGCAGATCGTATAGGAAATATCCATAGTATTACATATGAACATTTGGGCATGAATAAAGTATCAGCGCGCTGGAAGCCTAGAATGCTTACAGACGAGCATAAACAAAAAAGACTGCGGATTTCTCAAATCAATTTGGAATTGTTACAACAGGAATTTGGAATTGTTACAACAGGAATTTGGAATTGTTACAACAAGATCCTGACCGATTTTTGGCTCGCCTCGTTACTATGGATAAAACATGGCTCCACCATTATGATCCTGAAACGAAACAACAGTCCATGACTTGGAAGAGGCCGTCATCTCGAACGCCTAAAAAGTTTAAGGCAGGTGATTTCTATCTGTTCCTGCGGTTAAAGGTCACAAATATGGCAATGATGAGGAAGTGATCGCCGCCGTACAAGATTTTTTTAGCGATCAAGATGAAGATTTTTTTAAGAAGGGAATCTTAGTATTAGAAAAACGATATACCTACCAAGTGTATAAACCTCAAAGGTGATTATGTCGAAAAATAAAATAACAATAAAAAATATATAACTGTTTCATACTCATTATCACTTTTTATTGAACACCCCTAGAATGTTCTATGTGGTTACCTATTTTAAGATCGATTTTTTTATGAACGAATTTCATTTAAAGACTCAGTTTGCTGAATTTCATGTAGGTAATTTAATATTTAAATAGTAAGAAAACTGGGTTATAAAAACACGCCTTCTTGTTATGTAAATAAAACTATACAATTTAAAAAATATATATTATTCTGTTTATTCAATAAAATATTTTGCAGCCTTTACCTATACCCTCGTTTTTAAAGGTAGCATGCTGCCGTTACCACAACTACATAGAGTTAGTGGTCACCTGCTACTGATTTATCTTCTGTGATTTATATTTTGAGAATGTTTACTAAATGTTTCAAATAAGGTTCGAAATACATATAAAGCCGCGTACGCACGAATGAACAAATTTGTTGCGTTTCATGATACGCAACAACATGGTTCGCAGGTGTCTACCACTAATGTACAATAAACACTCTGTTCGTCAAACGTGTTTGCGGCGATCTTAGTTTGTAAGATCTGTATGGACGGTGTTCTATAGCATTAACAAATGTTACGTAACAACCACCACCACCTGCGCCGCCATGGCTATTAACCCCTTGAGTGTCAGCGGAACACACGGGTGTTCCTAAGAAAACCCTAAGAAAAAAATGGCAAACAATGGCAAAACCAGAACAATAGAAATACGAAACGGGGTAAGATAGAGTTCACGACTGTTGTGCGCGACCTTGATCCGAACCATGTTTGCGTTCGTGTTTGAATCGGCATATTCATACGTACAAACCAAATGTTCATGATTGATGTTTAGTTCGCCATGTTACGTGCGTACACGGCTTACCGATGCACATGCCATTAGAGTTAGGGCTCTTTCTTAATTCTGCAGCCATTTTTAACAGACGCAAATCACGGCTCAATCTCTTCTTAGAGCACTTCACAAAATAACGCCCGTGGTCATCCATTTCAAACTCCATTATTTTCTGCCAGCTGCTCTCCTAATGCAATTAGCTATTATCAATGTGAGCTGCAGCTGTTATTTGGTTAGTCTATTGCACCAGTGATCTCCCGTACGCTCTGGTGCCTTCAATCTTCCCCTGTGCCACTAAAAAATTGATGGTCTACTTAAGCCACTGAAGAAAGTTAGGAAAAGCGTAGCAGACTATGAACTGCAGACGATAAAAGCTGTGTGTTATGTTTGTATGAACAAATTTGTGCAAAATTCCGTCCATGGCACATAAAGCATCTCTTCAAACCCCACATCTCCATAGAGTCCTCAATCTTCTTTTTGCTATCATGCTGAATTATGGGAAAACATTATTGTTCTGTCTAGTCAGAAGTTAGTGTTTTTCTGCTGTCGTCACATTTTTCTTTGCTAAAGTGTAATTATCTAAAGCTTCCTTTATTTATAAATAAAGGAAGCTTATAAAGATTCATAAAGCAGCCAAGACTGAAATCAACTAAATAAATAAACAAATAACAACAATCAGACTGACATGGTCTGCTGCTTGACGTTTCATTTTTTAATCTTTGTTATGGCTTGGTGGCAGTATGCACATAATTAAGAAATATTTGAGAAAATAATCATTCATTCTTTCCCCTCCCTTAGGAGGAATACAATTTGACAATCAAGTGGAGGTCATAATACCAAATAAACATAACATTAGATTCGCGCGCCTGTCATATGAGGTCGTCATTGTCACTAGGAAAGAGGTTTGGCCACACTGGGAATTTTTTTGCTGATATAAATAAGTTAAATCCATTTTTTTTAAACGTAAAAGCAAGCTAGCTTGCGATTCTATTCGTGAGTAAAAGTTCTTGCGCTTATTTTATGTTTTAAACATTAAAACATAGGCAAAATCAAATATTTATTCATTTACTTGATAAAATCAACACATTTTCAAACGAACATAAGTGTGCATGGTTTGTTACGTATTTACCTACTTCACTATTAGATGCAACAACAAATAAATGCGTTGAACTTTATAATACAAATAAATTGTAATAAAAGTAAACCATGTGTATGCGCCGCTATGGAGGTTGTCAAAACAAAACCGTTATTGCCATGGCAACTATAAGCTTGATTAGACATAATATCAACAAAGAAATCGATTTTTCATAGATGACGTCACGAAATAATACTGTTTTAACGGTTCATAGGACCAAAATCATCTGTTTTGTATGGGCGATGTCAACAAAATTGCCAAAGTAAAACAGTGTGAAACTAAGGTTATTTTAATGTAAAACAGTAATGATTCAGGACTGTTCTAACGGCTCGTAATCAGGCCCCAGGCCATAAAAGGTCAACAATACTGTAAAGAATGTGGTTAAACCACCTAAGTTTATGTGGTTTGATCTAGATATCAAAAAGTAAACATTCAAGTTTAAAATTTGACTAACAAATGAAGTAATTTGCCTTTCAAACATGCCACGAATTAAACTAAATTTAACAACTTCAAATTGAGTTTTTGACACCACTGCATGAATTAAAAGGGTAGTATTTAACTGCAAATGAAAAAATCTTCCTTTTGTATGACATAAAAATCCCAATACCCATCAAATATACTGATTGCACAGCAAAATAGCTACCTCAAAATATTAATATTTCAGTATCAATTTATGTTCGTGACTATTTATTTAAATGTAAAGCATTTTAATTAACGAATACCTAATAATTACTAACGTACAGTAAACTATTTACATCTTTTTTATTAAACAGAGGGTCTATTTTGTTATCGTATACGTAGGTATACGATAACAAAATAGAATACACATACAGTTTATATGAATAAAACATTTTTTAATTTAAAAAAATAAGCTAATTATTTATTAATTAGGACATAATGAGATCAACAATAAAATTCTAAAATCACATAAAAATCTACTTTCTGTAGATTTGTTGAATAATGAGAGCAGACCTTGCCTTGGCTGGACCTCCGCGCCCCCTTTACTGGCCAATAGGTATATTTTTGAGGTTAACTACACTACACTACATAATTCCGAAAAACATAACTCCCAAAGTCAAAATGCCGAATTCCAAAATTCCGAATTTCATAATTCCGAATGATTTAGAATCCTGAAAGTCAAAATTTCGAATTATCATAAATCCGAATATTAAAAATCCGCAATTTCAATACTCCAAATGTTCATAAGTCCGAAAGTCAGAATTTCACAATCCCGAATCACTAAAATTACGAATCAACAATAATGAATCTGATCTTTCATGAATACGAATTCCGAATAATCAAAACTCAAAAAACCCCAAATCCGAAATTTATTATATTTTTATAAACATTTTACATGTTACTTTGCCGACAATTCGGTTCTGGCTCGGGCTCTTGAAATACACTCTAGTTTGTAGAGCAGACTAGTATCACGGCGGGATGACCACGGAGAGTCAGGTTTTGAGCTTAAATGTAAATAGTATTTTTAATGTAAACTATTAAGAATTGAAATGAATTTTCGGAATTTCGAAGTTCCGAATATCGTTTTTCGGACACAATTCGGATTTTTAATTCTTCGTCCTAATGAAATTCGGAAATTTGAAATATCGGATTTGTGACTTTCGGAAAAATAACTAGTAATTGTCGGTAGACTAAACATAAACAAACAACTATTCCGTGGTCTGCATGAAGCATAAACGCAAGAGTGGTAAATATATCCTTCTCACTCGCTCTTAGATCCGCGCGCAATTTGCCGACCGCGAAGTGATAGTAAGCGCGTGAAATCAGTTTTCAATAAATTTGATCGATTTTAAAAATAAAGCTATTTGAAACTCATTACTTTGTTATAATGAATTATAAACTTGCTGTGCGTGTCTTTTGAAATTCTAAGACATTTATGTCAAGCAGGGTTTGAGATGCAATATGAAACTAGTCGTAAGAATAGTTATTTTGTTATGGCTGTAAATATTATGTATGTGCTTAATTTTCTGTGCAATCAGCATATTTGATATGAAAATCGCTTTTTTGTACAGCAAAAAAGTTTATTGTCGCGCGTCTGAGGAAAAAATATGATATACATACTTACTATTGATGTATTTTATTCGAAATATTTGTATAGCTCATTTTGCTATACAATTGGTTTCCTTGCAGTCAAATGATATATTTGATGAGAAAATAATTAAATTGATGAATATAAATAGATGGATGATAACTTGTTTGCTGTGCATTTAAAAATAAGCCGAATTAAAATAGGCTTCCGATTGAAACTTATCAACTTCACATCCACGGCGTACATTTTATGAAATAAATATCAGTTCCCACCATCTGATGCGGTAGTATGTAGTGTTACGTAAATGATGCTACTTGAAGTGTCAGGCCCTTATTATGTATGAGTTACAGCCTATATCAGGGATGGGCAAACTAGGGCAAATTGCGACCCATGAATGGTTGAAATCCGGGCCACAACTAGAAGATCAGACTTCATATGTGCGTGCTTTGGTATGGGACCATAAAACTCTCAAAGCTACTCTCTGGGATTTGAGCTTAAAGCTTCTTTCTGAGTGCGAGTTACAGTGGGCAATGCGAATCACTTCGAAGGGCTTGGTGAAAACAGGGGAAGAAGAGATAAAATTAAGCTATATTTGCCACTCACTAAGCTAAAAATATGTTCTGATAATGTGTACTACAAGGCCATAAAGATATATAACAAACTCCCTTCTACTATTAGGAGTATGACATTTAATGATTATCATTACACTTTAAAAAAGTGGCTGATGAAAGAATGTTTTTATACTATTAACGACTTTTTGAATTTGAATAATAATCTTATAAAATTAATGGACGCCTAAATAGAAAATAAGTATTATATTGTAATTGTATTGTATTGTAGTGTCCTTGAATTATATTTAAATAAAATAATGATTGTGAATCAATGTTAATATGGCAAACAACGAATGTATGTAAACAACGAATTTTAATGTAATAACCTGTAAGTAGTTAGGTGATATGAATATTTCTACGCCACTAGTGGCAGATTGTGCTGGACATCTTCTAATGTAAAACCTTTAACTACCACTCTCTGAGAAATAAATATTTTCATTTTCATTTTCATTTCACCATCGCGTTTGGCGAGAAAAAAAACGCGAATTTATATGGAATCGAGTCAGCGCGTCTAGCAGCCTCACTGTTCTCCGAATTAGCCGCTAGATGGCGCTGACTCGATTCCATACTAATTGACATTACGTACTAGTAAAACGCGGTGAAGTCATTCACTTCCCTCACAGCAACTTACTCTCGGCACTCTGGTGTTCAAGCTTAAAAGTTATTTTCTAGTATATGACCCTGAAGCTACTTCCTGGTAAGCTTAACTCACCAGCCCGTGTGCGCCTGGTACTGCCCCCGCCACCAGCCATCATTGCTCTTCTCCAGAATGAGGATCCTTGTGCCCTTAGTCAGCGCCAGCTCGTCGGGCTGCTGCGCCTGGTAGTTGTACTTGACGACGGCGGTGCCCAGCGCCTCGGCCGCGTCCACGCGCCGCGCGCCCGGGGACTCCGCGCCGCCGCCGCCCCGCACCGGGGAACTGTTCGATGGGAGGGTCTTCGAGCCGGAGCCTTTCTTCACTTTCTTCTTAATACTGGAATGGTTTTTGCTGTATTATGTATGGGAAGCAACAAGTTCCGTATTTAGAAATTCAAATCAACAAAATCGCATGTTAAAGATTTACTTTAGAAAAAAACATAATTTGGTATTAAGTATCGAGCAGGACTGCAACTTTGTAGCTGTCCCCACTAGCCCTAGTGTATTTTACGCTGTAAGCCAATGCTGCATCAATGTTTAATCAATTATTTTTTTATCATGTTGATAATAAAAAAATAATCTGCTCAGCATAGGACCAAATTAGCATTTTTCAAGTTTTAAAATTTAAACATCACATGCTAATTGCTATTTAAGCTAAATAACCCTTACATTCCATAATTCATTATTACTGTGAACAAATAAACAGATTTATAGTTTGGCTTCAAAGTACTTTATCAATATGGTATGGAACAGTCTGTTGTAATATTTTTTGTTTTTAGGGGACTATCATACAATTCATATTTCCATAGTTATAATAAAAAAAATAAACACATATTGTGACCTAAACGCGAATACTGCACCCGAATTAACAAACATAAGTGAGTTGATTGCTAGCCTATTTCAAATTGCAACAGAATATTTAATAAGTGAATTGCTAATACAGTTTATAAACTATGACTAGACTCGCAATTCGTGTTTCTAGGACAGACCAGACTTGAGCAAGGTTGCATTGGTAGATAGTGCCAACTTTACTTGCAATATCTGACCAAAATAATAACATGGCCAATACTCTGATAACTTTTGTATCTCGAGAAAATAGATACCTAATATAAACACAATAAACTTATGCAAAAATACTTGAGTTATAAATTAACTGTAAGGTTAAAATATATAGATCCAATGGTTTAGTTAGAGTTCCATTTTAATATTATCCTTTACATTAAAAGTTTACTAATTCACTGTGGTGTATTATACTGACTTCTTTCCTCTAATTTACATTAATTAGTCCTGATTAAACAGCATAGTGACAAAACAAGTCACATAAATAATAAATGAATAACAAAATAGAATATTTGTTGAAGACATTTCTACCTCTCACTAAACACATCAATATTCGATTAATTAAAGCAATGATAAATAGTTGACCTCTTAACACTAAACCTGACTAATGGCGCATCACTAACTTAGATATTGGTAAGTGTGTTATAGGAAACCGCAACATAAAATGAAACTAGGTCACCAGTTAATATGAGATAAAAATTACCAACAAAATGTAAGAACTTGAAAACATACATGTTTATGGTTAAAGATGGTTGGAGATTGGTATGGTTTATTCATGCATAATGCAAATGTTAATTATTGCAAACTTCTTATCAGCATGTATTTGATTTTCATATAGGTAGAAAATATCTTGACTTCCTCAAATAAGATGAGATAAGACTAAGATACATGCAATGGCTCACAGATCTACAACTATAAAATAAAATAAATAAATAAATAAATATGCGCCAGACAACACACCTCTTGTAATGGTCTCGAAGTAGGGATTAATATCCCTGTGTTACGAGGTACCACACAAGGAAATAAGCTAGGGGCGTCTCCCAGCACACCCAGACCCGAGTCAATTCAGAAAAGATTGTTTCCTAAATTGAACCGACCGGGAATCGAACCCGGGACACTACGGAAATCGAGGTGAGAAACCGTGCTACAGCGCACTACGCCAACCGTGTCCTACTATGGCATATTATTCAACTTAGCTTTCTTGAACAAACGTGATTATTTTTAAAAATAATTTATTTGATGACCCTACTTTCTCATTTAAGTAAGCCAGCATAACAATAGTACTTAAAGTAAGTTTGGTTTGTATTTTTACTACTAAGCTTTTTTCAAGGTGTGAGTTAAATCTAAAATAATACTAAATGGAACCAGAATCAATTTTTTGTTGTAGAAATATGATTTTATTGTTTTGCCTTTCCTTCATTGTATGTACACTCTCACAGATGTAGGCATGTTACATATTCACATGACATGTTGAAATATTTTTTACCTGTCAAACAATGAAGGCTTCTCCTTCTTCACATAATTACTAGGGACATATCCAGACTGGCTGCGGGCATTCTGCACCCGCCACCAGTGCTTGGAGTCATCCAGCAGGAGGTACCGCTCATTCTTACGCAGGTCCAGCTCCTGAGCCCCTTGCGCAGCATAGTCATATTTTGCCACCACATAGCAAACATCATCCTGTAAACAAGTAATTTTCACACTTAATTCAACATATTACATAGGGACTTAGTAAACATTTTCCAATGAGACTGCTGGAAACATACTATGATAATAAAACACAAAGCAAACAATGAGTGACATAAGGTAAAATATAGGTCCAATGGTAAGCATATTAATCAATCTATTATGAGTAACAGTAAATAAAGGTTTAACAACACCAATAGGGTACCTACCAATAAGATTCTAATGTCTTTTTCAGTACTATTGTCCAGCTAATTAGAATGGTGTAAGTCTGGAGCATTCTTTAAAAATTTAGGAAGAAGGTAATTGTTACTATGATAAGAGGGTTTTTTTTAAGTTGAGATACTTCACAGATACAAATAGGGTAAGGTCATCTCAGATAATCTACCAGGTTGAAGGTAACTTCACCTGACAAGGCAGGATTTGCATTGTTTTGTTTGTACCTGAGCATTCTTCCCATGCCTGGTATTAGCCATAGCGTGCGGCGCCGGCAGCGGCTTGTTCGCCCACACCGAGTCAGCGGCACGCACGGACCGCGTCTCCAACATGACCACCCGAGCGAGTCCTCGGTGCGAGCCCTGGGCGCCTCACTGATACATCACCGCACTACCGCAGCACCCGCACCACTTGCACTGCACTGCACCACTAGTACCACTACACCACCACGGCCGATCGATCGCCCACCACACGTCTAACCCAGGCCGCACGATTGTTTATTATAGGACGTGCGAAAATCTGATCGAAAGTTAAGCTATCAGCGAAAGGAGAGCTGCATTAGAACGGCGAGAACCTACTGTTCACCTGAGAATTAGTACGACGTAAAAACTTGGTATAAGAAATTTTTTGAGTCGGGTAATCAGTTTTTAGTTGAAAACTCTCACAAATTAATGTAATTTGGTCGGTTTTTACTAAAAAAATCACATAAATCGGTGGGGCGACGAAGAATCAATAGACAATTTTTTTTCTTCTATTATAGCCAGCAAAAATTGTCAATGGACACAATGCCAAACCACTTGTCATTCGGTCACTGCTCCTGACTAAGAATTAAAAATACTCGCGAGTCGCGATACGATTTTAGTACTTTCATTTATTTCATCACTAGTGATTAAAATTTAGTTTTATTAAACAGTTACTTGTGGGCAGGATTAATTTGAAGAAATAGCTGAAATAATAATAACATGGTAAAATATCGTAAAAATTAATGATGGATTAATAATGCCGAGGGTTGTCGAGTTAGTGCCGAAGATGACTCATATTCATATTCATATTCTTTATTGCACTCCATAAGTTACAAAGTTGGTAAAAAAAACATAATACAGGACATTATGGACCCTGTCGGGCACGGAAAAGATAAGAGAGGGGAGGAGTCACCCTACGCTCGTATTTACAACAACTATTATTTAATATGAAGTTAGTTTTTAAATATACATTATTTTATTGTACTTGTATAAGTATGTTATTTAAAATATCAATAAATCCTATGTTTGTAAGTAGGTACTTACAGAAAAAGTTATGAATGTTATGATACTTATTAATTCTCAAATATTTAGGTATTATATTATTATATGTTTTGAATATTGTACATGTATATTTTATTTAATGTCGTCACCGTAGTTACATATTATTTAATGATTGCAGATTCACTTTATTTGTTTATGTTCAACCATGAGAATAAAACATAATTGTGTTGACATAGTAATTTCACACACTCAGACAATACAGATAAGTAAAAATATTTTTGGTGCAAGTTTTGTGTGAATGTCAAGAAGGCTAGAGACTAAGGCGAGATAACTCCCTGGAAAGGGTTGGACTAAATCCGTATCCCACAGTGACGCATGCGCATTACGCTTCTTTGCCGCGATCCTCGCGAAGTGTCAAAATTGGTCAACACAACCTCGAAAAACAACAACTGTCGCACGTGACACCGTTCAAAACAAAACCATGTGACCATGAAATGACAAATAGCTGCCGCTGCACATGCGCAATACAGCGTTTTGCCCGGCACAGAGTATACGACTTTCGGCCCTCGAAAGCTTACCCCCACTTCGGGAGTTATCTCTCCTTAGTTTCTAGCCTTCTTGGTGAATGTAATGCAACACTATCCTCGTTATACATTTTTTTTATTGGATTTGCTGTGTGATTCAATACAATTGGTTTGTTCAATTTGTATATGTAGCAGAGAAAAAATTTGACAAACAACACTACCAATAGTACCAATATTCATTTAATCTGTATACAACAGTAAACAGTTTAAAAAAAAACTAGTGACGTATTGACACTTCTGACGTTTCATCGGTCGGTCTTGTTTGCGTTGCTTGTGTCTGGTTTAGGCAAAGAATTTGGTTTTTATTCTTGCAAAAGTATAAATGGCTCGACATCGTTGATCGCTTTTCAGTTTAATAAGCAACGATGTCCGACTCGGAGGGCAGTAATTTCTCGGGGAACGCGTCGGACGCTGGAAGCGTGGCATCGAATCGCTCCCGCAGAAGTGCAGCGTCTAATCGTTCGGCGCGGTCGCGGTCCAGTTCTCGGTCCCCGTCGCAAGGCAGTCGTGCGAGCCGTGCCAGCCGCAGTCGCAGTCCGACCCGGAGCCGCAGCCCCTCGCGCTCCAAGTCCCGCTCACGCTCGAAGTCCCGCTCGCGTTCCCGCTCTCGGTCCAGGTGAGTGGCACTTAACCTTGTGCTGGTGTAGTGTGTGCAAACATTCGACTAACCAGCCACATTGTCGGTAGGAGCCGCTCAGCCAGCTCTAAAGGCAGCCACAACAAGGATGACGAGGCCAAAGAAGCTTCTGGCGATGAAGAGGTGGAAGTAAGTAATTTTTACCCTAGTGAGAAGTGCACCTATTGAAGTGCAGTTCAAGTACGGCCACTTAAAATTGTGAATGTAGTTTGAAAAAATATGATATTGTTATTTTGTAATTTTAGGACGAGCAAGAACCTGAAGGTGAAGATTTAGTAGATTCAGAAGAATATGATGAGGATGAGGAAGAAGAAAGACGTAGAAAAAAAAGGAAGAAGGATGCCCGCTATGGAGGATTCATTATTGACGAAGCGGAGGTATGACTTTGGTTTTATTTATTTAACCTTCAAGTGAATCCACAGCACTTAATACATTTTCGTTGATAATGTGTTTATTACTTGTCACATGTTTTTCTTATTCCTAGTAGCCTGTCACATTGTCATTGTGAGTGAAATAAATAGTTTACATCCGCTCGCCGCGCTTTCCCCACCACACGGATCGCTTTTGTTTAGGTTGTGGCGCAGGCGTCGCAAGCGAACCACGGGCCTGTCATCTAAAAGGGTACACGCGACGCTCAACTTTTCTTTAACATAATTTTAACTACTTGTTTTTTATTAATTAGACCTTAAATACAATGATTCTATATCTGCATACAAAATAATAAATGAATATTGGATAATTAGTAGATACTTTATTTCGCAAATCTATCCCATAGGTCTTTTAGGCTGCCGTTACAAATGACTGCGTGCCCGCTTGGAGGTTAAGCATTCAGATGTTTTTTAATAGTCTGATTCTTTGGTTTAAGAATCAAGCTATGAAAAAAACCCACCATTGTTTATCAATGTTTATGATTGATCTAATGAAGAAATTGAAAACAAAGTAAAATCCTTAATTATTTCAGGTGGATGATGAAGTTGACGAAGATGATGAGTGGGAAGAAGGGGCTCAGGAAATGGGCATTGTTGGCAATGAGGTTGATGAAATCGGTCCCACTGCCCGGGAAATTGAAGGTAGACGAAGAGGCACCAACCTTTGGGATTCACAGAAGGAAGAAGAGATTGAGGAATACCTAAGAAATAAATATGCAGATGAATCTGCAGCACTTAGGCACTTTGGTGAAGGTGGCGAAGAAATGTCAGATGAGATCACTCAACAGACGCTCCTGCCTGGCATTAAAGACCCCAATCTGTGGATGGTCAAATGCCGTATTGGTGAAGAGAAAGCAACAGTGTTGTTGCTGATGAGAAAATTCATTGCTTATCAGTTTACTGAAGAACCTTTCCAAATAAAATCTGTTGTTGCACCAGAGGGTGTAAAAGGGTACATTTACATAGAGGCATACAAGCAGACTCATGTTAAAGCTCTCATTACCAATGTTGGGACTCTGAGAATGGGCATTTGGAAGCAGGACATGGTTCCTATTAAGGAGATGACAGATGTCCTCAGAGTTGTAAAAGAGCAATCGGGTTTGAAACCAAAGCAATGGGTTAGGTTAAAGAGAGGTTTGTACAAAGATGACATAGCCCAGGTAGATTATGTCGATCTGGCCCAAAATCAGGTCCACCTAAAGTTACTTCCAAGGATAGACTACACAAGACTGAGAGGTGCATTGCGGACTGTTCAGAGTGAGAGTGAAGCAGCTAAAAGGAAGAAAAAGAGACGTCCTGCTGCAAAACCATTTGATCCAGAAGCTATAAGAGCTATAGGCGGAGAAGTAACTTCTGATGGTGACTTCCTTATATTTGAGGGTAATAGGTACTCAAGGAAAGGCTTCCTGTATAAAAACTTTACAATGTCGGCTATTCTTGCTGAAGGAGTGAAGCCAACACTTACAGAGTTGGAGAGATTTGAGGAGCAGCCGGAGGGTATAGATATAGAGTTGGCTGCACCAGCTAAAGATGATCCGACGAGTCTGCACTCGTTTTCTATGGGCGACAATGTGGAAGTGTGTTCGGGGGACCTGGCCAACCTGCAGGCGCGCATCATCGCCATCGACGGAACCATGATCACGGTCATGCCGAAGCACGACGCCCTCAAGGATCCCTTAGTCTTCAAGCCTAATGAATTGAGGAAATACTTCAAACAAGGTGACCATGTAAAGGTAAAGTATCTATCAATATATACTTATGCATGGTAAAGTGAGTAAAAAAATCATTTATTCATTTGAACTTGTACAAAAAGCACTTAAGACATGTCAAAAAAGAAAGTATATAGAAATAATAATAATAAACGTAAATAAACTAGTACAATAATAGTACATATCGTGAATATACATAATGTAAATCTACCAATGATTCAGACGTTGCTTCTTATGAGGAGACGCAAGAAACTCACAAGTTACTCTTTTGAACTTTGTTTTACAACAAATAAATTCAGAGTACAGTCAATGAGAGTAGAAAAAAGACTACAATATACGGTACATGGCACTTGTTGTGTATCCGAACCGATGTGGTGTATCCTAGAATGATTTTGTTTTCCTCCCGCTTACACATATTACTCTCTCGCTCTCACCTGGACATTCCCTCTAACTAACGTAACCGTGTGATCAATGTGATATTCAAATAAATGTGCATTAATTAATTGCCTGCCTTTAACTATCAAAAGATATACCAGTGCTATTACTTACTCTGTAATCTGATGTTCTTATACATCATAAATCTTTTGATAATAAATATTGTTATCTATTTCTATATATCTATTTCTATCAATACTAATATTATAAAGAGGAAAGGATTGTTTGTTTGTATTGAAAAGTCATAAATCATAAACATTTATTTGATCTTCTTGTTGTACAAAGATCTTAAAGACGAATATGTAGTTTCAAACAAGAACCCTGTAAGGGCACTACAAATATAATTATACATTATATTTTTACACTTCAATTTTATTCTATTACTTAGCATTAAATTAAAATATACCTTAATAAATTAACATGAAATTAATAACAATATTATTTTTAATCCTGCCACTGCCATACAAATTAGAACAATAAAATATTGCCTTATTTTTAACTAATTTTCCCTATCAAAGAACTCCTGCAGTGAGTAAAAACAAGTAAAAAAAAAGGCTCCAAAACTACTGGACCGATATAAAAAATATTTTATTTAGGCTATATTTTGACGGAAAAGACAGTCTACGAGGGCGAAGCCGCTGATAGACAGTTAGTAAAGTATAAAAATAAATGAGTATTGACTCTTTCACGTTCATTGCAGGTGCTAGCGGGCCGCTACGAAGGCGACACCGGCCTCATAGTCCGCGTGGAGCCCCACCGCGTGGTGCTCGTGTCGGACCTCACGATGCACGAGCTGGAGGTGCTGCCGCGCGACCTGCAGCTGTGCTCCGACATGGCCACCGGCGTGGACTCGCTGGGGCAGTTCCAGTGGGGCGACATGGTGCAGCTGGACCCGCAGACTGTGGGCGTCATCGTGCGGCTGGAGAAGGAGAACTTCCATGTGCTGGGCATGCAGGTAACCAGGGATGAGTTGCAAGTGCAGTAGGTAGCCAGAACTGACACAGGTCAACATTTATTTTATTATATATATCTTATTTTTTAATCCATTGTTATATTATCTAGGACAAGTTACACCAAGATCAGATTTTAAACTAAGCAGACCTTGCACTATCTGAGTCTGACTGAATCTGATATACATAAAATTAATACTTTTATATAAATATTAGCGCACAGACAAAAACAACAAATGAATCAAACTCATGACCCTTGGCGAGAAGGCAGCATCCACTAGCTTTTGATCCAACAGACTAGTCAAAACATTTTGTGCTTATCAATTTTTTTTTCTATAGAAATTAAAAAATAAAAATATATGCGCCAGACAACACACCACTTGTCATGGTCTCGAAGTAAGGATAAATATCCTTGTGTTACGAGGTACCAGACAGGGAAATAAGCCAGGGGCGTCTCCCAGCACACCCAGACCCGAGCCAATTTAGAAAAAGTCATTTTTCTGAATTGACCCGACCGGGAATCGAACCCGGGACACCACGGAAGTCAAGGCGAGAAACCGTGCTCTGTTTTTAACATTTTGTTTGAAGTTACAAATATAATAAATATGCGCCAGACAACACACCTCTTGTGGTCTCGAAGTAGGGATTAATATCCCTGTGCTACGAGGTACCACACAAGGAAATAAGCCAGGGGCGTCTTCTAGCACACTCAGACCCGCCAAATTCATAAAAGATCGTTTCCTGAATTGACCCAACCGGAAATCGAACCCGGGACACGAGGCGAGAAACCGTGCTACAGCGCACTACGCCACTCGTGTCGTTGTCCATTTATGCCTCTGTTTACTCTTTTTAAAATGGCTGAAAAAAGTTATTAAAATAAACCAGCACAGATACACTCCTAAAACTATCTACCTCCAGGGCAAAGTCATCGAATGCAAGCCGCAAGCGCTTCAAAAGCGTCGCGAGAACCGCTTCACCATGGCGTTGGACTCCGAAGAGAACACGATCCAGAAGCGCGACGTGGTGAAGGTCATCGACGGGCCTCACGCCGGCCGGAACGGAGAAATCAAGCATCTGTACAGGAACTTCGCGTTTCTGCAGTCAAGGATGTACCTGGACAATGGCGGAGTCTTCGTGTGTAAGACCAGGCATCTGCAGCTGGCCGGCGGCAACCGTGGAGTGGCTAATGCCAATCCGACTATGGGATTCATGTCACCGAGGATACAGGTATTACTCTCTTTGCTTCCTTCAAGAAAAAAATCACTGACTGATGATATTTTGGTACATTTTAATAATTTGTCTAAATAGCGAATCTAACATCCTCCTGTTTTTTGAGTTGGGGACAATGTATGTGAAGGATACAGGGAATGTCGCGAAAAAAACGTCAGACAAATGGATATATTTATAGAGATCAAAACAAAAAATTAGTGACATGCATATCCTCTGCCTTTGATGTGAATAGTTCATTTATTGTTTCCCCCTTCCAGTCCCCGATGCACCCGTCCGGGCGCGGCGGGGGCACCCCCCGCGAGCGCGGGCGCGGGGGCGGGCGGGGCCCCACGCGCGACCGCGAGCTCATCGGCCAGACCATCAAGATCACCGGCGGGCCCTACAAGGGCAACGTCGGCATCGTCAAGGACGCCACGGGAAGTACCGCGAGGGTGGAGCTGCACTCTACTTGCCAGACTATCTCGGTGGACAGGTGAGTGGCTGGATGATGTTTTGAACATTAAGGGACAGGTTAGAGATGTCATTTGAAAAGATTATGCTAGTTCCACAGAATTCAACCGCAAGTAAACTGCTATTTTTAAATTATTATATTCTTTTGTGATGTAGTATACTGCATCGTCTTTGGTTGATAAGCGGCCAAAATCGAGGTTGAACGGAGTGATTTGAGCACCGGTTGAAACGCAAAGGGTCGCGGGTTTGATTCTTGCACCAGCACAAATGTCTGTTTATGAAACAGATTTGTTTTTTGGGTCTAGGTTTTTATGATATATTCGTCATTTCTTGTTTTCGTGCCTTTACTTTCCTTTGGGGTTTAGGCGCACACGAAGAGGCTTTTTTGAATGATTTGATTTAACTTTTTACTAGTACATCTACGGGTTTTGTTTTATTTTATTTGCCTATTAATTGTACATTATGAAAAAGTAAAAAAAACGAGTAAACGTTTCATAAAATTGAACTATCACCTGACACAACGACCATCTGCCATGCCAAAGTTCTGGCTAACGGTGTCTTATTCATAGAGGTCACATCGCAGCCGCGGGCGGCGGAGTGGGGCTCGGCGCGGCGGGCGGCATGACGTCGTACCGCACGCCCGGCGGCCGCACGCCCGCGCCCGGCGGCGCCGCCACGCCCACGTACCGCGACACGGGCGCCAAGACGCCCATGCACGGCTCGCAGACGCCCATCTACGACGCGGGGGGGCGCACGCCGCACTACGGCGCCGCCACGCCCAGCCACGAGGGGGGCCGCACGCCGGCGCACGGCGCCTGGGACCCCACCGCGGCTAATACGCCCGCTAGGACTGATTTCGATTATGGCCTGGACGAGTCGCCGGGACCGGCTTATGAACCGCCTACCAGTTACTCACAGGTAAGCTCTCGTTAAGATTCTAAGGCAGGGATTGGGATTGCAGACTTCCCAAAAGTCGACATGAAAAATTTAAAATCTTTATTGACAACACATTAAAAATAAATACAATGAAATAATAACACAGTGAAAAACTACTCTCTACATTAGTAGAGGTTCCCAAACTAGTCTAGGCCTGTATCTTGGGAAACCGATTTACATTTAAATTTCACAGTTAAGGTTTAAATAAAAAATAAAAACAGTAACATATTATTCATAAACAAGTTTATGTGTTTTTGTGTGTGTGGCAGAATGTATGTGTTTATTTATTTGAAATAAGTGATTCTGTTTCGTCGTTGTTAAAATATAGAAGCAGTCTTTCGATCGTTAAGGCCAGATGGTTCTACACAACATTTCCCAAAGGAAACTGGTGAGCGTCACGTGGACCGGAAATCACTAAAATAATTGATTAAAAATTAATAGATGGAATAAAAAAAACCATCGGATGAAATCCCTCCTGTTATCTTTAAGCTTTGTTTTGGTAAAGGACCCATATTATCAGATCAATGATTATAGGAATAAAACCAAAAATAGATGACAAAATGTCACGAAAAGAGTTAACTTTGTGAATTTATTATATCGAGCAAACTTTATCAAATCATGGTTCCACCGGATAAGTTCCCTGTATTATCCTCTCAACAATATCAGTAAATTTTATTCGATTTTAATTTCAGTGTTTACTACTTCAAAAATGAATTCTAAAAACGTGTTTTGTGAACCACCTCCACTTAACTTTACCTCCTTGAGGGATTTATGGATCAAGTTAGATCGTGCAGAGACGGCATTATATGCAGAAAGGTGACAGCCAGGCACCTAGCCTGTAGCCCAGGTGTAGGCGCTAGGGTTGCGTCTGACTGAGTAATTTTTAGAACACCACTTTTGAATGAAACTTCATATTAATAAGTATATATGTTTTTAAATGTTACGTTATTTAATTTTTACAATGTACTTACAGTTTTAAATATAAAGTAATAATAATAATAAATCGTTTATTTCGGACATCAAAGATCCATAAAATATTTAGGACAGAAAACCTACTGAAAATAAGTAGAACAATCTAGCTAGTGCAATAATAATAATAATTATGAAACGTTTATTCCGGACAAAGATCCATACAATATTGTTAGTAACTGCCTAAAAATAACATTTATAAAACAATATGAAGTGCACTAGCAAGAAATACAGGGTGAAACAAGAAAGTGAAATGATTTTAAAGGGAATGAAAAAGGTAAACGACCTAGTTAGTAAGGACGAGTGATTTTTTTTTTAAATAAAAATAAATGTTCGGATTTTAACTATAGTTTAGGCTGATTGCCTCTAAAATATTATTTAAATTTTTTGTTAACTCCTGTAGATACGAGTAGGTGCAGTAAAACATTTATCCAGTTACTTCATAATTAATTGGTTTTATTTGTTACAAATGAGAAGGAAAAGAATAAAAAATAAATTTTGGATAGGTTGACTTTTCGTTTAATGTACCTAAAAAATTAAAAAATTTGAATTCTGTCAAAAGCAAATCAACAACCAACACCTGTTTTATGTTGCAACATGAACAAGCAAACAAAAAAGAAAACGTGAAATTAGCCGCCAATGTGCCAACCCTGCGCATTAAACATACCTTTTTTCTGGAAACGATTGCTGCCAGAGCAATATTTTGTAACAATGTACTTACGTATCATCAATATTCACGTAATCCAGCACATCTATAACATATTTATGTTACTATTTTGCGTTTTATGATGAAAATGATATCTAAACTTTGTTATTGGGCACATGGTTACCGCCAGTTTTAAGTAAAAACGATAAATTACCACTTGAAAACAAAATTAACAAACAACGTCAACAAAGACGCTTCAGAATCTTACAATTTTAGCACATTTCACCGTAGGTATCTTTAATAAAATATTGAAATATCATTGAGCAGGTTCTCTATTTTAATTTAGTACCTTAACTTTAGTAAAAACCATTGAAATAGACTACTCACGGCATTTTTTCTTCCAGTACAGTATGTCACTGAGTACACGTAATCACAACATGGCGTCTTCAAACTTTTCGTCTCAATTAAAAATAAAAATTGGTTGTTTAATGTTGCAAACTTGCGTTCAGGTGGCAGAAAATATGTTTGTCTATGGTTAATAACGTTTTGGAAGGACTTTATTTACTATATAATAGAGTTTAAAGTCCCTTAATAGAAATTGAATTTTGGCAACGATTGTTGTCAAAAGCAAGCGAGCAAGATACGTTGCCAAAAGCAAGTGAGTGGATAGTTTTTTCATTAAAATCTAAAAATCAAAGAAGTTGAAATGAATATTCCTAAAATCTAAATTTAGTTTGTGCAGAGGTGTTCATATCAACCTTTACATAGGGGCCCCTTATGCTGCTGAAGACCCATATTGCAATGGTTTTGTTAAGGTTGATGTGAACGTCTCTGTACTTATATTTTATGGTTCTAATTTCATTTTTAGATAAATAAATGTAATATTTTTGTGTGAAGTAAATAAAATGTTGAATGTTCAGCATAATCTATTTTCGTTTTTGGATTGTAACGTTAAAATAAATTAGACAAATTATTCGCCAGGTCCGTTAATGGTCTCGGTAGCTTAGTGGTTACAGCAGCCGTTTCCGTTTACCGCCCTATATTTATGTTTCATTAAACAGTATTAATGTATGATTGTTTGTCGTTCCCCAGGCGGGTCCGTTCACGCCGCAGACGCCGGGCACCATGTACGGCTCGGACCACACGTACAGCCCCTACCAGCCCTCGCCCGCCGGCTACCTCGGCACGCCCAGCCCCGTGGGCTACTCCCCGCGCTCGCCCTTCGAGCCGGCGCAGGGGGCCGACGCGCACCCGGAGTGGCACACTACTGAGGTGGAGGTATGTGTTAAAAAAAATGATGTTAGGCACACTCTTTTCAGTTTCTTTGGCAGAGCGCTGATGCTCAGTCCTTATAATCCGAATACCGTTGACTGTATTGTTCTGCCGCAGGTGCGCGTGCGCGCGCACGAGGACGCGGCGCTGGCGGGGCAGACGGGGCTGGTGCGCGGGCTGTCGGCCGGCATGTGCGCCGTGTACCTGCCGCGCGAGGACCGCGTGGTCAACGTGCTGGCCGAGCTGCTGGAGCCCGTGCTGCCGCAGAGCGGGGACCGCGTCAAGGTCACTACTCATCTCTTTTTTTTTAATTGGGTTTGTAGTAGGCGATGACGAGGCCGATGATGGTACATGCTTACCACCCATAAAATGCCTATTCACTCTAGCCTTGGAGATACCAAAGTTGTAAGTATCCGAAAACAGACGCTCAGACACAGATCTCGTCTATACAAACTACTAATTCTGGGAAAGAAAACATTGAATATTTTTGAAAGTAAATAATGGGATGTTTAAACTCAAACTCAAATATTAGACTCAAATTTTATTTAAATAGACGTAATCAGTACTTTTAAATACTCAAAAATATATAATTAAACAGTATACAAACATAATATGACGACACCGCGTAGGAGGAGTTAATTGTAGAACGCCATAACTTCATTAAAGAAAAAGTACGAGTAAATCCCATTACCTGGTTGTAGTTGACGCATTTTCGTGTAACTATTTCGATTGCATTGATGAAAGCTTACACAAAAAAAACCTGATAATTTTAGCCGATTTTAATTCAGTTTTATAAAAAAATACTCTTTTTTTTCTAATTCATTATCAGTGTGGATTATTACAAACCAGAATGTAGTTCGCGTCATACTTCTAGTGCAATCTGAAGTTGTTTTACGCATGCGCAAAACCTATTTGTCATAAGCAAAAATAGGAATGCGAAACTTGTGACAATTTCAGAGTGGACTAGAAGTATGATGCGGAGTATACTAGTTTTGAGGTGTTATAATCTTAAAGATATTTTGACTCAATTAAAAATAAATAATTTTTGTCACTTACACTTATAATTTGAAAATTTACAGCAACTAAATAAATAAGACCCACTCAATAACTAAAAGAAAAATGTATTATTATGAGTTTTCTGTATTAGGTGATAGCCGGCGAAGACCGCGAGGCGGTGGGTCAGCTGATCTCCATCGAGAACCAGGAAGGCGTCGTCAAGTTCGGCACCGACGACATCAAGATCATGCAGCTGCGCCATCTCTGCAAGATGAGCTCCGGCTAGCCGGGCCAATCACAGATGAGCGCTGGGTGACCAATCAGAGACACGTTGCTGCTGTTATGATAGGCTTCTGTCAGACGTTACTTAAATGCCGGTATCAAAAATACGGTGTTCTTATTGACTGTGCCGATGTTTTCTAATTTAATCTTCGTTTACCGGTCCCTTCAACCGGTATTCTACTTTAAACGTACAGGAAACCCAAACGATTGTTTTATTTTCAAAATGCGAAACCATCTCTTGGTTATTTTCGGGAATTAGTACCGGTATTGGAAATTGTTTGTATACAACGATAGCGACAGGTACCGATTCGAATTGATGGAAGTGTATTCTAATTTGTATGCTCGCAGAATCCTGTTCAAAGTGCCAAGTGCGAGTTTTGTCAGATCCCCTGGCGTCGAAGGCGGAAACGTGACTTTGTATAGATAAAGCCTTTACTTAATTTATAATCCGCAATCTTGGTGATCGAATCAAATTCGTATGGAGGCGTTCACATCAACCTTTACAAAACCATTGCAAAATGGGTCTTATGCCAGCAGCATTAGGTGCCCCTAGGTCAAGGTTGATGTGAACGCCTCTGTACTAGGCTTTCAGGAGCGTTGGGTTTTCACATAATTGACATTCGACACAACGTTCGAGCTGTCCTTTATTTTATTAACTTACAAGAGCATCCATTCAAACTATGTACAGAGTGGCGCCGACCATACATAAATGGCTATGCGAATTAGTTTTTATTTTTAAACATACGAGTACGGGACTAGTATTGTCCTTTTTTTGATTTACTGTCGTACGGTCGTCGCCACTCTGTATATAATACCTCTTCCTTGAAATTGTTCCCAAAGGCCTGCACAGACGACGGACTTTTCTAAGCGGCGGAGAAAAAAGTACGCTCAGCAAATAATTACTGCGGACTCAACGCACACGCTATGCGATCATTTGTTGTCAGAGTTTTTAAATATTTTTGAGATTACGTTGTTCTGTAATTTACATGAAGTTTAGGAAAAAGAGAAGACGTTTTAACAAATACTGGGTTCATCCCTTTATTTCGAATCGATTATTAACGCGGACTAAAGTCTGCCGTGTGCGCTGACTGCTCATAGTTCGTTCCCTTTATTTCGAATCGATTATTAACGCGGACTAAAGTCTGCCGTGTGCACTGACTGCTCATAGTTCGTTTGTTCTATTTTTTCGCGGACTTTAATTCGCTACGCTCCGTGGGCCGGTATTTCGGCGGACTTTCCGTTCGGCGTACCTTTAGTCGTCCGTGTGCGTTGCTCGATACAGTTTGTAAGGGATCTATTTTGAGAGACTAAAAAGTCGCCACGAAAAATCCCTCGTCTGCACAGGCCTTAAATTAAAATGTATTTATATCTCTTGTAACTTTTGAAAGTTGAAAGTATAAAGTTGTGAAAACACGGCAGTAACGCAATGAATAGGAATAGTAAACTGGAGTTCGACTGTACCGTAGAATCGGTATTAGTGTAATTATATATTGCTAAGTTATGTCCTATGTAACGGTAGAATTTATCCACATAAAATGACAAAGTTTAAGAAACCTATCAATATTTTCTTACGTATTTATGTTAAGTAATGTTCAACCAAAAACAACATAGAAATACTGACTGTGTGATTATATTCATCTATAAAGATATGCACTTATTATAAGTTGTTATTCCGAAATAAACGAGAAATATTGATTTTTTTTTTATTTATCTCATGTAACTAATTTCTTGGTAGCCAATTGTTTCACAGGTTAGAAATTGTAATTGGATGGACGGTCTCTTGTTGGCTCCCGACGCGTAACAAAGGTAGCTATGTAAGATTGCTATAAATAAATAAATAAAAACTTTATTTCGGACAACTGAATCCATAGTTAGTACATAAAACAAAGTATAAATGAAAAACAGCACTAACAACATAATAAAAATAATAACAATAAAAGCAATTAATGGTGTGCTAAGAGTTACCAAAGAAATTTGTTTCCGTGGTGACTCTCCGGACCATGCACTTCCACAGCGGTGAGGTGTACCTACCTTCCTATCCGCTGTGGTCATCAGGACGCTGTTGTGACTGTCCCGCATCCTGCGGATCAGGGATGCGGTTTTTTTGCAAATGATGGCCATAAAACCCTCAGTTTGATATTCCGCAAACATCCCCGATGCGCTGCAGAAACGAGGCAGCCCTAACCTCATCCTAAAGATGTTATTATATTGGACACGTAGGGTATCCAATGATCTTTTGGAATATGCGGCCCACAGATTTCCCGTTTACATGCTCTGACATATTTCCCTTTGGTATGCTATAGAACATGTAACAAGTTACTTTATTGTGAAGGAATCTCGTCATGGAAAGGAAACGAATAAAACTATGAACAATGATTTTATTAACATTTATTGAATAAATAATACAAAATTGTTTCTCAGTTGCAATATTTTCGAATTTCAAACATAAAATACAGTCACATTAACTGAGCAAATAACTCCTACTTATCAACAATGATGATTTACATTCAGTTAATTAATAACTCGAATTAATTTCAAAATTTCCTATATAGAAAAATATTATGATGCTACCTATGACAGTAACATACAATGTTATATTAATATTATGACATTTATATAAAGTGAAATTCATGATAGTAATCAGGTAACAGACAGTACTACTGATTACAGAATTATTATATTAAGTTCTATTGTAGATACACATGCAAGGATTGTGTACAGGGTCGTACATGCTCAGCGTAATGCGGCCAGGACAAACAAATGCTAAATGCGACGATCAGCGGACGTGACTAGTCTCTCCGTGTCAGCCGGTTACACGCTATCGTAGGCATTGTAAGCCGGTTACACGCTATCGTAAGCATTGTAAGCCGGTTACACGCTATCGTAAGCATTGTAAGCCGGTTACACGCTATCGTAAGCACATGGTTCACATAAAACTAATCAACAAATTTCTCTACCCGCCTGTACAAGCGGACCAATAAAGATAACTAACCATTTTTGGCTCATATTATGCAGCTCAGTTCGAATCACGCGCCCCGCAACACTCGCAATCGTATACAACGTGTTAATGAAAACGCGCAAACCTTAGATACCCCCACTTATTTTTATTATAAAAGAATTATGTAAATTGATAAATTTAATTTTCGTGTAATTATTACGAAGATATTAGCTTTTTTTGTTTCTTGTGTTTGTAGCAAATTAAAAAGTCTATGGTAATTACGCGCGATCTAGTGCGACGTTGCCGCTTCGCGTGCTGCCGCAATAATAGAGTTAAGTAATGATTCAAAGCGGCGTACTTTATTAAAATATTTCTATTGGTTAAAATTTGACCCCTATTTTTTATTGGTAGAATCGATTCTATTCTCGATTCTGAACAAACTTGCGCTTTTTCATTAACACGTATAAACATAAATGACGTCGTGTCATTGCGAAATTATAATAATGTGGTAAACGTAACCCCATACCTCTAAGTACTAATCGATTAGTTTGACAATAAGAGCGTCAGCGCCCGGAAACGGGACAAGACTACCTTTTCTAGGAACCATCCCGTTTCCTCAGAGCGGACTCATACACTGCGCGCGGCCAATATCTACAAAAGTTGAATGTCTCCAAACTCACGCACGCAGCCGCAGACACACAGACGTACACTCGATCAGATCTAGTATAATAATAAAAGTACTCTTAACGAATCTCCTCAAAAGTTTGCTATGTACTTTATACAGTACGTCTACCACGAGTTGCCAATTTGAATTTACGTTATCGTTCGCGTATAAAAAATGTATTGGGATGACACATGACAAATCCCAATACATTTTTTTACGCGAACGATAATGTGAATTTAAAGTGGCAACTCGTGGTAGACGTACGGAGCTCCTGTCATTCGTCCGCACTTGCGCTAGTAATTTCACATCCGAAAATCATTATGTACTAAGATATTTAGAAAGAAACGAATATGTACAAGTCTTATTGGAACTAAACACAGAAACGTAAGGTCCACGCGCTCGCCTAGATGCTGTGTATTGGGTACAGCTTTTTATCATTTCATCCCAGCGTCACGATCTCACGTAATCAATAAAGGCCTTAACACGAACAGCAGTTTGCTATCGACGCATGTAACTGCAGTTGACGTCAGAAGGCGACGGCTAGCTGTCGACATGCCGCCGCCGTGCTGTTGACGCGTTGGCGGCTGCCGCCGGCAGGTGGCGAGAGCTAGCCGCGCCGACACGGTCGTCGCAGCAAGCTGTCGACACCTCGACGGTAGACGCCGACGTGTCGACCGCTTGCTGCGGGCACGTCGACGGCTAGCTGCCGACAAGTGACGGCGACTGCGGTCGCTTTTGCTGTTGTCAATGTGCTGCTCGTGTGCAAGAGCCCTTATCATGAAGTAGTATTCTATTCAAACATGTTAATTGGTATAATAA
The DNA here is from genome assembly GCA_947369235.1 of Udea olivalis. Classification (NCBI taxonomy): domain Eukaryota; kingdom Metazoa; phylum Arthropoda; class Insecta; order Lepidoptera; family Crambidae; genus Udea; species Udea olivalis. The sequence continues at coordinate 23,690,592 of OX376343.1, read as the reverse complement.
TGGGTGTCTGTGTTATTTTTAGCAGTGATATGACGCCAGGATTGAAAGCAACGGATAATCCGTGTATAATTTGTTCAGGCTATGCGAGGTCCCTACGCTACTTGACGCTACTCTACACCCACAATAAATACATCATTTACACATTTTATCATCTATAAGGGGCCCAAGCACCGACCGCCCGGAACGTTACTTTTATAAACAGCAAACCGACGATTTACTCAATGGATTCACATCGTCACAACACGTGCATAACAATAGATACCCAATTGTAGGTACAGTTAATATTGTACGCAATATATTGCGTAGGTTTCTCGGCAAAGAACGTTTTCAGTTTGAACTGGAATTATTCTGGTATCGAACGATACTGACAAACTTACAAAAACTTACATAAAAATAAAATGGATTTTGACACCAGAGAAGTAAACCAAAATATAAAAAAATATCGATTGACGCTGAATATACTTAATACATTAAAAATAAATGCGCCAGAGAATGCAAAATAGACATACACATATATTTTAAATATTGCAAATATAATTATCTGTAGTAATTTAATAAAGCTAGTATTCTTAACTAAATCGACCCGGAAACTTGGAATTTCTGGCAGAACCTGTGCCTTGGAGATCGCCTTAATCAAAGTTAAGTATACATTTTTATAGTAAGCAAGAAATAAATACGGTATTTAAATGTACAATTTACGTTTTCGTTTCCTAAACGACCATAAGTAGCATACAACTATTCAATTGATTTCAAATAATTACTTACAGTAATAGTTGAAACAAAAAAAAACACAATGTTTTCAAATTGGCCGAGTTTCGACACAGTTACCGAAAGTGGAAACTTTAATAGAACATAACAGTTGAAGCGGTAAAATTCACAGGTGGGTTTCCTTAGCGAACCGCAAACATTTCCAGTCTTACTAACAATTAATTTAAGCTACTGACCGATTCAGAATAATGTTTTTGTTAACGCCTAGTTCAGCGGAGCGTCCGGTAGCTAGTTCGTCCGGGGGTTGCTGGGGGCTGCTGTTCAGGACGCGTACATCCGCTTGATGTCCTCCTTGTAGCGCTCCTGGATGTCCTTGCGCTTGATCTTGAAGGCGGCCGTCACCAGCCCCATGTCGGGGGACCACACTTCTGTGCATAATTTGATCGCTTGCGGCACTTCAAACTTTTCTAGCCCACCTGTAATGATAAATGAATAAAATTATAGCTCTGGGATATGTTCTTACCGTCTGAAGACGAAATCATAATCTGTGTAACCAGTGAAATTGTGGCACCAATTCGTGATTTAAAAAAAAGGGAATTATAAATCAAGCCGAACATTATCCGGCCCGAAGGACCAACCCGTACGGGCACGTGTGCACAATATATTTAAACCTGCGAGGTTTGAATTAAAAAATAGACCCTAATTTGCTTTTTGTGGTCATTACCACAAGATTGAAAGTGCCGTAGCCTAGGGGTTCACACCAACACCAACTCGGATCATGTATCGTGTGGTCCTGAGTTCAGATCTGGCCAGAACCAAACTAATTGTGTTCATTGTTAAATTTCCGACTAACTCTCCGGTGATGGAAAACATCGATAAACTAAATCAACCTGGATAACGGCAGACCACGTTAGGTTCTAATACCATTGGTGAAAAGTGGGCTTCTGAGTGTTTCGTTCACAGTCACTTGTCTCTGACTACCCCGTTTGGGATGTATAGTATGTGTATTTAGTTAGTAAGTAAATAGGGTACTGGCACAGATTACCTAATAGTTACTAATGTAACAGAAAAATTATTACTACATAGAAAATTACCAATATTGTCAATTTAAAATGCGCACTGTTACGTGACAGCCCTTGCCGGCTACCTCTTTCGATATAGATGTCAGTAGTCAGTACCTACAGTACCTCATCGCGTCAGTTCAACCGCAAGATTCGCGTACAAATGCTCCACGCAGCTGTTGACAATCAACTGTCAAATGAGTTTCGGAAGTCCCGGCGGCTGGTAGGTAATTACCGCGCGCAAGTACATGGAGTGAGAGGCCTGACACTGGTGAATGAGTGTGGTACTAACACTTGTGCGAGTGGTCGGCGAGCTCGCGCAGCACGGCCGCCTCCAGCGCGGCGCTGCGGCACAGCTGCTCGAACTCCATCGGCGGCAGCCCCACGCGCGCCGCCAGCTCCTGCGGAGACACGGGGAAGCAAGGCATCAGGTGCGATGTTCCTTGGGGGTTAGCCAGAGCAACACGCTTCTTTCATTTCGACATTTCAAAACTAATGAAACTATTATCAAATTTCATTTAGATTGAACAAGTGTTATTAGGACTGTCTATTTCTTTATTTGAGACCCTGGGCACATGATGAAACCCATTTTTAAGTTTTAGTATCAGATATTTTATTAAAATGGCAACTAAATAAAATGTAATATTTACTTTTCTTTTTGGAGCACTATTGACAATAATAGGCTAGACACTGAAAAGAACTATTTAGTCCGTCAGTTAGATTATCTAAAAATTCTGGACACGTATTTTTTCTTTTTTCTCGTAAACAAAAAATGACGACGATACAGTGCGTTTAAGTTTCGCGTGACGTCACGCCTAGGTACAATTATTACTTAGAAGTAACGTTACAAGCCCCCACCCCAAAAATCTGAAAAAATACATAATCCCGCCCTCAAGATTGCGGGCAACCGGCAAAGAGGCTTGAAAAGAGTCATACCTGTACATTTTATAATTTGACGATGGAACGAAGGTAAGATGAAGTTTTTGGCTAGGGCCCGAGTTTGCGGTCGACACCAGTCCACTTTTATCTCTTATGGTGATTAAGTTTGTATGAGATACGAGAGTTCGTTAGGACTTTTTGTGGCTAATATTCTCGCTCTCTTAGATGTTTTTGAGGTCTGGAAACACAGATATTTATGATTTCGCCTGTACCTGCAGTCGCTGCGGCTGCGGCACTACCAGCGCGACGGTGTAGTTCTTGCTGCTGTCGCCGTACACGCAGATGTTCTCCACGAGCGGACACGTCTTCAGCTCGGCCTCCACCTTGCCCAGGGACACGTACTCGCCCGCTTGCAGCTTCACTAGGTCCTTCTTGCGGTCTGCGGATGACACCAAAATTATAATTAGAAATCGTTTATTGGTAATTTTTGAACAAGAGCTAAAATTATTTTAAAAAGCACGAGGTAAGAGGGACTGAAAACTTTTCAGGCAAATGCAGCTTCAAATTTAAGTAGATTTTCACATAAAACAAAAGACAATTTATAACAATATAGTTAGCATTAAAATTGTAAATAATTTGTGATCGTCTAAAACAAAACGTCCTAATAAAGTAACAAACCAAAGATTTTGCTGCCAGACAACTGACATAGCTGGAGCAGCTGCAGTCCGAATTGAGCCAAATGTGATTTGAGTGAGCTTTAATTGATGTAAGCTCACTAACGGCAGACGGCGAATTGACAATTCAGATGGCATACTGAAAACGACATTTTGGAATCACATACCCAAAGGAGCCCTTGTTTATTATCAGTGCCAACTTAATACTTATAATATCGTTTACAGCAACTATTCTAAGACATACCTTTTGACGTTTCATGGTTGTCACAGTGCAATCACAGCGTCCTCTAACGTACCCATAAATTTTCAAACATTAATCTACGTGATACACACGAATTATGAGGTTTTACTCAATTTACTACAACTTGTTCACAATATAATCACAAAAAACATTTCTTTAACTTAGGAATGTAGAAAATCATGAACAATTAACCGAAAACATGTTATTTCTTCGTTATGGCGTCAGACACTTTATCATAGTGTTGTGACATTTCAAATTCATATTCATTATAATCTGTGTAAATTCACGAATAATCGAACATTTCATTTTATAAATCTACAATTTAGTAGCTTTCTTGGTAGTTAGATATAATGGTGTTGCAAACTGTCAATTAGTGCAACTTAGAAGGCGCTAACTGTTTATTTAAAAATAAACTATCACTAACCATATTAAAAGTGTAGTATTTAACGTTTTACGATTTCTGTTTAAAATGTGACACTGTGTAGCTTTTAGGAGTAAATAAATAGGTCCATATAAATTGTCAAGTAAGCCAAAGCAAGGGCCATGATGTGACAGATCCTTTTTTTGCAATCGTCGTTTTGTGGAATCCTTCCTTTTAGATTGCTATTTAACGAAAAAAAATTGGATATGTCACATTATCTACGCAGTGTTTTCCGTAGGGAATTATTCGTCTCATCCTATGTTTGCGTGATTAACTTTTTTCCAATATTCTACTTTATTGGTTGATCGTAAAAAGTATACAGGACTCTGAATAAGCAAATGATTAATTATATGAGTAGTCAGAACTCAGAATATCCAGATCAATAGGACTAAGGACCAAAAAAACAGCCATTAGATTAATTAAGGACGTGCAGACCTTTTCGGTAGGCCATTTTCTGGCTGTCATAAAAAATTGTGACTTCCACCGGTGGAGTTTTTTCTTTGTTTTAGCCTACCTAAACAGTTAGTTTGAATAAGATTATTTCCTTTTTTTGGGGGGGTAAAGACCTAATATTTCTTGAAAATAGTACACCATGCCTACACTTTAAAAAACATTTACAGAGACCTAGAGATCTGATCTAAACAATACAATTACTTTTAAGAAATAAAAACCTATAAACTTGTACAATGCGTGTTCGGTTTCAATTTATTGTTATTTATTCAGAAAATCTGTGATCGATTTCAATACCTTAGGAATTTAAATCGATTTCTCATAAGAATCGCAAATTTTTGGTACCGATTATTTTGACCACATGCTTAGTCCAATCGGTTTGACATCTGTCGAAATGTATATCTTAGAATACTTGGACGTAGGTATTTTTTTTTACAAATCAAAAATATGCAAAACTCCTTCTAAATTAATTCACTGTTGAAATATCTCGATGTTAGGTTGTTGTCGCGGACTAAAGCTACAATAGTTGTGATCTCACCGATGATCTTGATGCAGCCGTCGTGGTGCAGCTCGGCTATGTCGCCGGACTTGAACCAGCGGCGGCCGTCCGCCGACACGAACTCCTCGCGCGTCTTCTCCGGGTTCTTGTAGTAGCCCTCCGCCACCGAGTCGCCGCCGATCACCACCTCGCCCTGGGGAACCGATGAGCGTCAACATGGGGGGCAGGGATGGGGAAATGACGGCCCGCGGGCCAACTCCGGCCCGCGATTAGAAGCCTGATTGATGGACGCTTTATTTAATCAGCATGCAAAAACAATAAATAAATAAAATAAATATCTGAGACAATTTACACCAAGATCATCAATATTCGAATATCGTTTTGTTTTCAACACAGATATTGCAAAGAAATCTCCTTCACATTCCTAAGCTACAGATAGTCGCCGAAATTCCCAAAGAAAAGATTATTTTTTACGTTAGCTAACTAAATCGCGGGGAAAATTAATTTAACAGGAGTTTCGGAGATTTAATGAAGAGTTCACAGGAATAGTAAGAGGTTTTAAAATATTTTCGTCCTCATTTGCTATTAATTGGGGTCGGGTCCAGTGAAATGATTTAAATGACATTAGAAACATGTATTCAGTTTGCAGAAATATTATACAAGAAGTTGTTTTATGTGATCCATTTAAGTATGTATTCAAGTATTTTACAGCCAATGTATCATTATTTGCCACTCCAAATAGCAAAAAACTCTGCTTAGTTAGAGGTCAGATGATCTTGGTGTAAGGTGTCCTAAATATTCGTTTATTAAGATTGTCATATAAATGTCGAAATGAAAATTCCGATGCGCAAATTACAAAGGGGATTGTTTCTTCACTTGGCTTCTTTCATGAGCAAAAAATTACAGTTAGGTTTACTATTGAATTAAATACCAAATCTTAAGCAGACAGTTGTCAAGGAGAGATAAAATTGTAATAAAACTGGATGTTTATTGGGTTACCTGCGGGAACGGTTTGTTGGTGACGCGGTAGTTGCCCTCCTCCCAGTTGATGAGCTTGATGTCTGTGCCCGTGGTCGGCGCGCCCACGCGGCCCGTCGATCTGACCACATAAATACATCAATTAAGCACCTAATATTTATAGATATAAGGCCTTCCCTAGCCAAGAGCAACACGTCACTTAAGTGTCGACATGTCAGATATATAAATGTATGAAACTGACATCAAATGTCATTTCGATTGGACGAGTGCTAATGTCATTCCCTTTCATTTTGCAGTTCAACATGTCGAAACGAAAGTAGCGTGTTGCTTTTGGCTAGCCCCAAAGGTCTCTTTTCTATACTAATATTACATATAAAGAGGAAATATTTATTTGTTTGTATTGAATAGGCTCCGAAACTACTGGACCGATTTTAAAAATTCTTTCACCAATATAAAGCTACATTATCAGGGAATGACAGTCGATTTTTATTTTATTTTAGGCTGTATTCTGACGGGCTAGACAGTCCACGCGGGCAAAGCGGCTGACGGACAGCTAGTATTATATGATTTTAACAATGACATTTGTCGTTTGTAGAAAAAAAAAAAACGTTTATCGGCCTTCTGGCCAAATAAAAAAAAATCCAGACGACCTTCAGGTAGACAAACAAAATCAGTAAAAACAGATATCAAAGTGCAAGATGAGCAGTAAATCATACTAAAACTGAGAATAAAGTTATGAAGTATTAAATCAATAATTTTACCTCGTTGGTCTTTCGATTAATTGTGTTTATTGAAACCCTTTTACCCTAATACAAAATTTTAATTTTTAAAGCTAGATTCTAAGTAACCTTCTGAGTGTATCATATCATTTTTCTCATGGTAAAAATAGCCACAGGATATACAAGAGCGTGTGGCGCAGGAGGTGGTCTCGGTGAGCCCGTAGCCAGTGACCACGTCGCAGCACAGGCAGATCCGCAGCTGCGCGTGCGTGTAGTGTAGTACCTGTCCCAGTGGTCCATGACGGTGGCGCAGGAGGTGGTCTCGGTGAGCCCGTAGCCTGTGACCACGTCGCAGCACAGGCAGATCCGCAGCTGCGCGTGCGTGTAGTGTAGTACCTGTCCCAGTGGTCCATGACGGTGGCGCAGGAGGTGGTCTCGGTGAGCCCGTAGCCTCTGACCACGTCGCAGCACAGGCAGATCCGCAGCTGCGCGTGCGTGTAGTGTAGTACCTGTCCCAGTGGTCCATGACGGTGGCGCAGGAGGTGGTCTCGGTGAGCCCGTAGCCTGTGACCACGTCGCAGCACAGGCAGATCCGCAGCTGCGCGTGCGTGTAGTGTAGTACCTGTCCCAGTGGTCCATGACGGTGGCGCAGGAGGTGGTCTCGGTGAGCCCGTAGCCTGTGACCACGTCGCAGCACAGGCAGATCCGCAGCTGCGCGTGCGTGTAGTGTAGTACCTGTCCCAGTGGTCCATGACGGTGGCGCAGGAGGTGGTCTCGGTGAGCCCGTAGCCTGTGACCACGTCGCAGCACAGGCAGATCCGCAGCTGCGCGTGCGTGTAGTGTAGTACCTGTCCCAGTGGTCCATGACGGTGGCGCAGGAGGTGGTCTCGGTGAGCCCGTAGCCTGTGACCACGTCGCAGCACAGGCAGATCCGCAGCTGCGCGTGCGTGTAGTGTAGTACCTGTCCCAGTGGTCCATGACGGTGGCGCAGGAGGTGGTCTCGGTGAGCCCGTAGCCTGTGACCACGTCGCAGCACAGGCAGATCCGCAGCTGCGCGTGCGTGTAGTGTAGTACCTGTCCCAGTGGTCCATGACGGTGGCGCAGGAGGTGGTCTCGGTGAGCCCGTAGCCTGTGACCACGTCGCAGCACAGGCAGATCCGCAGCTGCGCGTGCGTGTAGTGTAGTACCTGTCCCAGTGGTCCATGACGGTGGCGCAGGAGGTGGTCTCGGTGAGCCCGTAGCCTGTGACCACGTCGCAGCACAGGCAGATCCGCAGCTGCGCGTGCGTGTAGTGTAGTACCTGTCCCAGTGGTCCATGACGGTGGCGCAGGAGGTGGTCTCGGTGAGCCCGTAGCCAGTGACCACGTCGCAGCACAGGCAGATCCGCAGCTGCGCGTGCGTGTCGGGCGAGAGGGGCGCGCCGCCGCTCAGCATCAGCCGCAAGCGGCCGCCGAGAAGGCCGCGGATCTTGTTGAACATCTATAAGAATGGAAACACGGTCTAAAGATAGAAATTGGAATAATTTAACTCAGTCCTAAATATCAGGCGGCACTTGATCACGACTCAATTCAGACTTTTGCACACTCATAAAGTCTATCACAATCGAGTTTCTTCAAAGGAGATGTCCCATTTCTGGCAAAGTCTATGTATACCTGTTTAAATAATGAAGAAAAATCTACTTATTCCGGTAAAAATACAAACAAAAAATTTACTGGTTCTTTAATAAAACTTATCCAGTATTCAAGTCCATTTTTCAGTATGGCAATTCACTTGTGCATACATTCAGAGCGAACTATCACTGCCACTAGTGTTGTGTTAGTCCATATATTCGCACTGATATTTGTCTCAACTCAGCTTTTGTTTTGAGAACTTAGTACTTCTAATGCTATGCAGGGCAACAATAACCAAAAAAGTTGATTGTAACAAATGGGCATGTGAAAATAACCTCGATGTTTTTGTTTAGTCTTGTCAAATTGACACCGCGTAATCTGTGTTGATACATTTCCGCCATGTTTTTTGTTATAGTGTGCAATTCTCCATTTGACTGTGATGTGATGAAAATAGAAGATAAAAAGTGTAGCTCATAGGTAAACAATAACTATGTTGGATATATTTTGAAGTAAAAAACGTTCATTTCATTTTATTTTTACAAAACAAATCTCAATTTTCAAACGCGCGGGCATTGACACACGAATCAAGGACGGCCATGCCGTGACGTCAGAGCTCTGACATACGTCGCGAGTTTGATGATTTTGTTTGGTTTACGAGATATACCCGAGTTTACAGGCATTCTCTTTGTTTTACAAGTTTAAATATTAAAAAATTATAAAAAAACAACTAACGAAAATTTGTACAAGACTAGTAAAATCATTTTTTTTTATTTATAATTAAATTCAATGAAAGTAAAACATTTTTACACGTGGAAAGGAACGTTCTTTCACGTCAAAAGTCAGTTTTCGTGGCAAATTCAATTCACGCCGAAAAAAATGAAATTTTATCCTAAACTACACATTTTTCGAAAAAATTATAATCTTTTACGAACGTAAAACCACTTTTCGAGAAACAGTCCAACAGCAAATTCCATTATGTATTGGAAATCTTGTTTGAACCAAGTAATTATATTTTTTAAGGAAATTGAAAATTATCTTGTCACAATGGTGCAGTAATATTATTTCCTTAAACATGCTCGGAAATATTGTCATTACTTTTGAATAAAGAACACGCGAAGTATCATATTTACGTAGACTGAAAACCCAAAATCACTTCCCGGCGCGTTCTTTGAATTTCGAACGAAGAGCGCGCCGGCAATGTTGTATGAAACGGTGTGCTGTTTGAATTTAGAACTCTTTCATCTATCGTACACATTGCGTTCTCGTGGCTGTATAGCCACAGATGCGTTTACCTTTCGGCACAAATTGTAAAATAAAAAAAAAACAAATTGGCGGTAAAGCGGAGTTGTTATTTTGTTAATAATATTAATTAAATTTATTATGTAAAAGGCCCTTTTTATTTCCTTGCATTTTTTTAAGAAAAGCACTCTATATATGCCTCGGCCGAAATGGCAATTGCCTGTCTCGTATCATTGAAGTCCTCGCCTGCGGCTCGGCCTTCAAACTCATACTCGACCTGCAATTGCCTATTTCGCTGCCTTTGCAATAATGTACTATTATTAGAAAGTCTTTTCGCATATAGTATGTATGACTTATAATAAAATCTTTTGACTACTATTTGTATCTGGCTGGTTTTGGTATCATTAAAAGTTAAAATTTCAAAGAAGATAATTCCAAATTCAAATAAGGAAAACGTGTGATTTTCATTTCTTTTCTTTACTGTCGAGATGAGTGAATCTATTGAAGAAATTCGATATATTTTAAAATTTTACTAGAAAAAAGGTAAAAATTTGCGACGTTTATGGACATAGTGCAGTGTATGTAAGAGTAGCACAAATTTGTTTAGCGTTTTCAATCCGGAAATTTTGATGTCAAAGATTCACACGTTGCTCTGGTCGCCCTATTACGGATTAAATGGTTGCCGTTCATAAAAAAGTGGAGCCAGATCGGCATATCAGTAGTTACGACGTAGCTGAAGAACTGGGAATTGACCACAAAACAGTATTGGCGCATTTGAAAAAAACTGGGTACACAAAAAAGTGGGTACCTCACGAGCTCACTGAAAGAAACCTAATGAACCGTGTACTCATTTGTGATTCTTTATTACGACGTAATGAAACCGAACCATTTTTGAAGAAGCTGATAACTGGTGATGAAAAGTGGACAAGAACGTACGAAAAAGGTCGTGGTCAAAGGCCGGTCAGGCTTCACAGACTGTGGCGAAACCCGGGTTAACTCACAACAAGGTGGTGCTGAGTGTGTGGTGGGATTGGAACTACAAAATAAAGAGTTTACAGAAGGACCGCTCTCGCCTTTTTCTATTAACTTGCCTGATCGCCTAGGGTTTCTACTCGCTACTACGACAGATAAGCGCGATTTGACAGATACCGCCTAAAATGAAATACATCAAGTAAAAATTTGCATTGTCGAACTGACAAAAACAAAAATATACAGAAGGGGTCCAGCTAGAATAAAATGAGTTAAGATGGGTGAAAACGTATAAAAGTATTATATTATAAGAAGTCATTCACCGGGTCCTGGAGCAACCTGCTAGGCCTTGATCATACAGTTCTACCTACCTACCTAGTAGGCTGTAGATGACACCATGAAGCCAACGCTTCGGCGGTCACCTGGCGGCGGCGCGGCGCGGATGCAGCAGCCGCGCGTGCCAGTAAAAGAACCAATGCATGATAAGATAAGTTACGGAAAAAGTAAAAGCCCATTTGTACTGGATTTGAATGTGTTACGAAATATAATGGTTTAACTACCTATATACTTATAATACTCGTACATAGTACTACTAACTTGCAAACGCTATCTGAGTTTTACTTACCTTAAAACATTATTTGGTAACTTAAAAAACGTATGATCACAATTTCGTGTGGTGTTCATACAGCCAAATACACTGCAACAGAAATATCTGCGCGAAATCATTTTTGACCATTGAACTATAAGTATCAAGTAAGTATCAAGACGTACAAATAATATATCAATGTTTTTGACAGTGCGACTGACCGCGACGCTGAAACTCCCTGACTTCGCCTGTAAACTCACGTCTCTGTGTGCGTGTGTCAAAAATGGCGTGTTGTTCTAAGCGGGCTATCTCTCAGAGCGCCGCGCGCATGCCTAATTTGTGTTGGAAGGGTATTATTCATTATGAGCTGTTACCACCAGGCAGGACAATCGACTCTGAACTCTACTGCGAACAACTGATGAGATTAAAGCAAGAAGTTGAGAGAAAGCGGCCGGAATTAATCAACAGAAAGGGTGTGGTTTTTCATCATAATAACGCTAGACCTCACGCATCTTTAACCACTCAGCAGAAATTAGGAAAGTTTGGCTGGGAGGTATTGTTATTGCATCCGCCGTATAGTCCTGACATTGCACCTTCAGATTTCCACCTGTTTCGGTCTTTTCAGAATTCTTTAGGCAGTGTCAGGTTAACATCACGAGAAGACTGCCAAAACCACTTGTCGCGGTATTTTGATGAGAAGCCTCAAAATTCTTGTAGCAATGGGATCATTCTCTACCCACAAGATGGCAAAAAGTAATCGAACAAAATGGCACCTTCATACTTTAATTAAATGTAAATAAACTATATTAAAAAATGATTTAAATTTCCTTAAAAAATGCGAAGAAACTTTTCCCCAATATATTATTTAAAAACTGATCCACGTATACCTATTTTGGTATGGTGTACATACATAGAACAAAGGCGTTCGCTTCAACATTCACGACACCATTGCAAAAGGCCCCGCCAGAATACCAGCGTCTCTGCAGTTTTGTGCTGCAGACACAATGACATGCTGAGGCAGTGGCCTGATAAGCCCATTAAACATTTCGTAAAAACTGTTGGATCTTGTACTTGTTTACTGTATGATTGTATTTAATTGTTTTTATTATTGTTGACGTTGGGTTAGTAAATTGTCTTTCTTTCTTTCTTTTAAAATGGGTGGTTATGTGAAGGTTGATGTTAACGTCTTTGTACTGGCCAAGACTCCATACATTTAGGGACTTCTCCTTTCACCAAACCCAGGTGACATTTGAAAGCTCCATTTCGTGCACGTTGTATTCAAAACAGTGAAAAACAGGGCTTTCCTCATATCGACCGATTCGGTTATTTTCTTTTATTTTAGGGTGCGCCTATATTGTTAGGTTTACAAAAACTAAAGGACGGGCAATTTACTATAGTTAAAACAATCCTGGGCAGCATTATTTTCAGATGCAGTAGTCTATAGTAAGTACTCACGAGTTTGTTGAGGATGGGCGTGTCGTACCCGCGGCGCATCCAGCCCTGCTTGTACGTGTACGCCCACTTGAAGAACGCGCTCGCAAACTCGCCGCTCTTCGACACGCGGTCCGTGATGCCTTTGCTCACGCGGTCCATTATTAGCTGCAAATTCAATATATGTTCACTATGGGACTTTGTTCTTTTCATGTTTTTAGGATAATGATTTATCCTTAAACATGAAAAGTACAAGGTTTCATAGAGATGTATAAGCAATAGTAATATCAGCAATAGTGAATACGATTGCAGTTAACTGCTTCATTTTGAGTTGAATATTTCTTTGTGTTAGCAATTCATCTATTAAAATTCGATGTGTGTATAGTTTTTGATGTACTTTTTACAAGGCAGAACATCTTTTAGTTTTTTTATTATTATTGGATTTGGACCTTTTGCCAAGGGAATAAAATAGATAGCCATATTCCGACTGGATATCCATTGACGTTAGGTCTAAAGTGTTTTAAATTTCTCTCAGATATTGAATATTTTACTGAATTTATATGGATCTATTCGTGTCCGAAATAAATATTTTCACTTATTCAATAATATGATGTTCAACAAGGTCCAAGCAAATGTAGGTTCAATAAATTTATTTATTTATTGCATGCCACATGGTACATTAAAGATCTAACATTAATTTACCAGGACATTACATATGGCACCCTGTAAGGGCACTGCAATTATACGCACATGACGACACTATGTTAAAACTAAAAAAAGAGGCACACAAAATAAGCTATTTGTCTGCGAAAAATTCGTCCAGCCCGTAATATGCCTTTTGCAGAAGATATGCCTTTAGTCTATTGATGAAAGTTTTAGGCTTATCTATATTCTCGATGAAGTTCGGGATATGGTTATATACAGGGTGGCCCAAAAAGAAGTGTCAAGCGGAAGCCCACAGAAAGAGCACCCCTTGGGGTACCCGAATCACCCCCATGTATGTTCCGCAATTGTTCGTAGTTTTCGAGTTATGATTTTTTTTTCTGAATTTCTGAGAATTTCAGACCTAAAAGTTTAAATTTTTTATTTCTTAAAAAGTAGAAGACTTTTCAAATTTTTGATTTTTCAAATCCTTAATTGTACTTTGATGCATAAAATAATCAGTTTCATAACTTTTACAAAAATGTACGGTTGATGAATGAAGACTTACATTTTCAACTTTAAATTAAGAATCTAAGCGGGTGACTGTATGGTTTCTAAGTAAAGCTCAAAAATGCTCCAGAATCTCAGCTTTCTTAATCATTACAAAAAAGAAGTACTTAATGGGCTACTTTGGCTAAAATCAGCCTTCAAAGACAGCGAGGTGGAAAATTCTTGAAATTAGCCATCAGATTAATAACTGTTTTTTGGCCATTTTATCATTCCTGAAGTTCATGAATTTGTTATCTAACCAAAAATTACTGCAGGAAGGCGAAGGAAATAATAGAAAGAATAAACATTTGAAAGTTTAATTAATAGAACAAAAAGAAATAGTTATTAATTATTTATTATTTATTTACAAGATATGTTCAAAATGTCTACCTTCGTCGTTCTCGATACAAATTCTACATCGTCTAAAAAGTTGTCTTTTAGTTTTATAAAGGCAATTCTGTTGTTTTTTATCGTCTCTTCTGCTTGCCTCAATTTTATTCGTAATTCGGCTTCGTTGCTGATGTCCTTGGCGTAAACCAATTCCTTGTATTATCCCCAGACGAAGAAATCAATTGGGTTCAAGTCGGGGGACCGTGGCGGCCACGCAATGGGCCCTCCACGGCCGATCCACCTGTCTGGAAATCTTTCAGACAAATATTGTCTGTCGATTCTCGCAAAATGGCATGGGGCGCCGTCGTTTTGAAAAATCATATTCCTATAAAGCGTTAACACGTCAACATCTCCTAACAAGTCGGTGAGATTATGTTGTAGAAAATGCCGCTAGGCCTCGCCGTTTAGTCGGTCAGGTAGTTCGAACGGACCAATCAGCTGTCAGTTTAAGATGCCTGAGCATAGACTGACACTGAATTGTTCTTGGAAATTAGATTCCCGGGTCAAGTGTGGATTTTCAATGATCCAAGAATGATAGTTGTGTATGTTGAAAATTCCACATCTCTTCACAGTCACATTGACTCATCGGTCCATAAAATATTAAAAAAAAAATTCGTTTTCAGCTTGACGCCGCAACATTTCCTGACAAAACGCTACTCTTCTCGGATAGTCTGCGGGCTTAAGCTGCTGAACCTTTAGAATATGATATGGGTGAAAACCCTCTTGTTGGAGTATGCGATGTGCCAGTGATTTTGGAATTCCGGTTCGATGTTGTATTGTTTTCACACTTATTTCCTTAGCCTTCCTGCAGTATTTTTTGGTTGGATAACAAATTCATGAACTTCCGGAATGATAAAATCGCCAAAAAACAGTTATTAATCTGATGACTAATTTCAAGAATTTTCCACCTCGCTGTCTTTGAAGGCTGATTTTAGCCAAAGTAGCCCATTAAGTACTTCTTTTTTGTAATGATTAAGAAAGCTGAGATTCTGGAGCATTTTTGAGCTTTACTTAGAAACCATACAGTCACCCGCTTAGATTTTTAATTTAAAGTTGAAAATTTAAGTCTTTATTCATCAACCGTACATTTTTGGTTTTATACCAACAGTTTCATCATTTTGGTCAAAGTTATGAAACTGATTATTTTATGCATCAAAGTACAATTAAGGATGATTCAGTTGGGCAAAGAAAAAATTTGAAAAGTCTTCTACTATTTAAAAAAATAACAATTTTAAACTTTTAGGTCCGAAATTCTCAGAAATTTAGAAAAATAATCATAACTCTAAAACTATGAACAATCGCGGAACATACATGGGGGTGATTCGGGTACCCCAAGGGGTGCTCTTTCTGTGGGCTTCCGCTTGACACTTCTTTTTGGGACACCCTGTGTACGTATGGACATCTAGTGGGGGTTTGATCTTACTAATTGTAGAGTTTTACCTGAGGGAAGATGTAGTTGGTTTTTATACCTGTCATTGCGTTTTATAGAAGTGTTTGGTGAGTATAAATACATGTGAGTTTTGACAAATTTACACGATTCTAATATATATAAACATGTTATTGTTAAAATTTTCAGTTCTCTCTCAGTTCTTTTCAGCTCAAATAAATAAGTAGAGTATATTACCGGCACCGTGGTGATGCAGGTGGGCTGCAGCGTGGTGGCGTCGCCGCGCGTGCCCTTCATGATCTTGTTGGACGAGTCCAGCATCGTCAGCGGCGTGGAGTAGCCGATCGGCACGCCTGCGACAGCGACCGAGTTCAATGTCATTATCAGAATACGGTATTTGACTATTTATTTTGTTGAGGTGTTATCGAAAGACCTCTCTTAAAGAGGAAACATTGGTAAACAAAATATTTCGAAAGCACCAAAACTCCCCGAAATATAGCAATTTTAAACAAACTTGCGCTAGCAAGTGACGTCATTTGCTATCTATTTCTTTGCGTTCTGCAGAAAATTAGTTTGACAACTATATTACATTGTGCGTTCATGAACATGGTTTCTTAACAAAAGTTGCTATAAATTGTATAGATTATCGAAAGGAATAATCTTTTATATTAACTTTACATTTTCGAAAATGGATTTGCCCACCTAAGTTTAAAGGGCTATAAAATTTATTGTTGTAGGGCCCTTTTTTGGTTTATTTTAAATTATTTTTTGAATCAAAAGTTGTGAATTTTAGCGTTTTCAGCTCCTATGCATGGCGCCCCTGGTGCGATTTTTAGTTGGCCGTATAAGACTCACCAGCGATGATGCAGAGACTCTCCGCCAGCAGTTCGAACACATGCGCGAGCGGCAGGAAGCCCATGAGCAGGTCGTCGTCGCGGATGGGCACGGCGTCCGCGAAGGCCTTCAGCGTGGCGATCATGTTGCGGTGCGAGAGCACGACGCCCTTGGGCACGCCCGTCGAGCCCGACGTGTACATCACTATGGCCGTGTCGGAGGGCGCGGGGGACACGCCCTCTGCGAACAAAAACATCATTTTGATTATGTACGCTTAAGACTGTACCTCAAAATGGCAACCCAGGCTGATAACCCAGGATAAGTGTTCACGAGATGAACATTTGTTTTTTTCTGTGACCGCGTGTTATTATCTATTTGAGTACGTGTTTAGAGATATTTAACTGTGTTTATCAATCTTTGGTATCAGTACAAGCGCTGCTTAGGTTGGAATCAGATGATTTTAGTGAAAGATGTAATAACACTCTCAATATTTTTTTATTTTTCTGGGCGTGAATGAGAAACTTGCTAAAATCCACGTTTAAAAAGGCTCTAAAAATATCTGAGCAAAACATTCGCCACAAATATCCACATAAGTCAACAAAGAGTCTAGAGTTCTGAGTGACTGAACGAACGCTCATATAAATATTTTTGTACATGGTCTGTGATTTTCATAGAAATATAACAATAATCATAAACGCTGTTGATCCGCTTTATTGTAACGGTTTTCCAGTAAAAGAAAATAGTGTGATTCCGCAACTAAACTGCACTGAAGACGGGCGTCTTTCATCATCCGTCTTTCGCAGCTGATAAGCCACTTGGAACGGGCTACATCGTTACTAGAATATATCCATGTTTACATTCCAAACTTGTTTTTTTATCGTCATTGCAGTTGCAATAAAAAAGATACCGGCAGTCATACGGTTAGAATGAACACAATGTGATGAAGACAAGTTATTCAAGGTTAGAACACAGCGTGTAGACAAACAAGTTTTCGAAATGATCTCAAACTTATGTTTTATGAATGTAAATAAAGAGACGCGCGCCACGCCGGTTCCGGAAACAACTTATTTGCATATTCGTTTTTCCTATTCAAATGTATAAATAAACATGACTAGTCATTTGTTTATCAAAATGTGAAAAGGAAATTGACGAATTAAAACTAACATTGAACTTGAACTTCATTTTAAGAAGTAATAGGTCATGTGTACTTTCCCAAAGCTGGGTTTTAACCCTTGATCGAAGACTATTCGCCTTTTTTTTAAATAAGAAGTCGTCGCCACAATTGTTGGGTAATGGCTGAATCACCAATAATAATAAATGAATATGAATAATTGATAATTGAAGCTTTTATTAAGAAACTCGGAACACTTTACAAACATGAATTTGAACCCAAGACCACTACAACTCGACTTCCGAACCTAATTTACTGTTTTGGATAGATCTATGCTTTTCAAGTAGAATGGAAAGAAACTCTGAGATAGTTAATACAGTTGAAGTAAAGTCACATTAACTATCTTCTACCATTCTCGCCTGTAGAATGTATTATGTTCTATCGCATACACAATGCAAAATAATTAAACCTTTCAAATGACTTAAGAGATAAATGATGGAACAACAACAGAAAATCTAAGTATTCTAAGTCACCGGTGTCTAAAACTATTTCCTAAGAAGAAAATGATCAAGAGGCGTAACGTTCGCCACACGAAGGTCTCATGTATATTATTTACCTCACACACAAGACAAAGTTCTAGGAAAAAATAGGTGCCTTCCTTGTGGACTTTGTAACGTAAACAAGGTCGCGGTTATTATATATCTATATTGTTCTTGCCGACAGTTCCTAAGCACCTGTTGGATTTTATGAAATGATTATACTTAATCGGAGTGTGAAGTGTGAGTCGAAAAATACTCGCAATGGGTTTTAGACACCCGACATATTTTTTATGCCATTGGTTTAGATATTAACCGCCACACACAGCTCAAACACAAATGTTGACGGGAATGGAATCCAAGACCTGCGGCGCAGTAGGAAGGCTTAACGATATTTATAATGCACTTTTTTTTTATAATTAGGAAGGTGCAAAAGCAAAATGAAGTCATACTGTGATTTTACGCATTTTAAAGTGGTCTATTATTTTTCATATTTTATCAAAAGACAAAACGCACCGGCCCTAGCAGGTATTGAAATCGCGCTTTCCGCAAACTAAGCTAAGATAGACTAAGCTGCGATTAACAGAGCTGGCGAATTTCTCCAGTTACGTGGTTAGTTTTTTAATAGGTTGAATTACACAATTACAATTTTTTCATATTTAAAGATCGAGGTCGAGAGGTCGAGTAGGCTTCTAACCGGCATCTTCCGCTAAGCAAGCGCGTGTTCTGGCCACTAAGCTACCGAAATTCTAAAAGACCGAATGAATTTTACTAGTGTATGTTTGTTTACGTTGCAAGTCAACGTTTTTCTATCAATGTTTTAAGGCAAGGTTCAAAGATCCGAATGAAATATTTTTTTCAAATAGAAAACTAGAAGAATTCCAATTTAGCTCAAGATGTCCCCTAGCTGGTTAGTTTACCTAGCACTGGTCAAGTTTTTCTACCTTTCAATATGAAGTCACTAGCAACTCACCGATCTTGGAGCTGGCGCCTTTTTCGAGAACCTCCTTGTAGGCGACAATCCTGATGCCCTCCTTGAACCCATCCCGAGGGGTCTTCTTCAGCTGGTCCTCCATAAAGATGATGGTGTCCACTTTAGGCGTCTTGGCGAGGATCTTCTTGAACTTGGGCAGCAGGTCGTGGGTCGTGATCACAGTGGAAACCTCGGTCTCGTTGATGCCGTGGGCGATGGCTTCGTCACCGAGGGTGGCGTATATTGTAACAACTGGAAATAAGTTGGTTTCATTTAGTTGAAAGAGTAAAACGAATAGGTAGGTAGAAAGTCAAGCTTCCTCTTAAAACATGGAGAATGGTGAAGACACCAAGATGGTGAAGATATTTTTATGAGTAAGCAATAATAAGCAGCAACAGATCTTGTGGATGGTAGCGTTAGCGCCTTAACGGCTGACTTGTGTCTTTGCCCACTTACTAAGCCAACTGAAATCGGCGTCTGGGCCTGTCAGACACAGGAATTAGCTGAGCGGGGCTCAACTTATTTTTTGGACACCATGACACCTATGTCAGTTCCTTCTAAGCATTCGCGCACTTAAAGTTGTCTAGATTATTAATGCGTGTATATTAGCTATTCATAAGAAGTTGTGTTCATTTAGATATAGAGCTAGTATATTATGTTAATTTATTAGTTACTTAGACAAGATTAGTTCTGTAGTGTGGTAGGGACGGTGTTTTGCTTTGGAATAAGGATATGGATTATTTTTGGTTAATTTACAGATTGCTTATACTTTATATTCTTAAAACGTGGTTTGCAATTATCTCTCTGCTCAGTGTGCCTCAAAATTGGGAGTTGGACTGGTGAGCATCTCCTTATCACTGGAAAGTGCTACGATATGGTTGTTGACTTTGTTCTGCCTTGGTAGCTTGCATACAAACGTTGCAGTACTCCCGTACATCCGATCACATAGTAGCGTTAAAGAAAGATACTACAAATTCCATTAAACCTGTTCATACCAGTGTTTTTGACTGTTCCAAACTTCGTTTAATGTACCGGATTAGGCCTGTGCCGCGACGTAGCAGTACCGACCTGGAATGCTCTGTTTGAAGCAGCCGTGCGCGGCGACCATCCACTCGGCGCGCGTCTCCGCGAACATGACGAGGTTCTGGCGCGGCTTGCAGCCGAGCTCGCGCAGGCCGGCGCCGAACTGCCGAGCCTCTTTATCCACGTCGGCGTACGTGCGCCACACGTAGTCGCCCATGTTGAACTGGGGAAGTGAAGAGACTATTGAAATCTCAAATATACGAGGTGCATTCAATAAGTACCTAGCCTCATCGCTAGAGGGCGCTGTAGTTTCAAAAGAGTTTTACCACAGTGTAGCACATTCTTTTTTAATTCTTTTTTCAAATTTTCATTCCAATCCCTTCATTTGTTTTAATTTGACAACTTATGGAAGCGAACGTGTCGATTGGTTTTACAAAAATGGAAAAAGAGCAATATCGTTCGGTGATTCGATTCCTATTTTTGGAAGCGAAAACGCGCATCGAAATCAAAGAGCGCTTGGATGCTGTGTACGGTGACTCTTCTCCATCGATGGCCACCGTCAAGAATTGGTTCAACGAGTTTGCACGTGGCCGTACGTCGGTTTTTGATGAACCGCGTCCAGGTGCACCAAAAACAGCTGCTACGGAGGAAAACATTTAAAAAATCCATGATCTCGTATTGGCAGATCGCCGATTGAAGGTTCGGGAGCTAGCTGAGACTGTAGCCATTTCAGAAGGAACAGTGCATCATATTCTTCACGAGGAACTCGGCATGAGAAAGCTGTCGGCGCGATGGGTGCCGCGTTTACTCACACCGGAAAACAAGCGCAACCGTGAGACCACATCGGAGACGTGTTTGGCGCTGTTTAAGCGGAATCCAGCGGAGTTTTTCCACGCGGATCCAGACCGGGGAACGTGCTCCAAAGAAGGCGAAAACTGTAAAATCGGCCGGAAAAGTTATGGCCACCGTTTTCTGGGATTCACAAGGTGTGATCTACATCGATTACCTCGAGAAGAATAAAACAATTACACGGCTTTACTATGCCGATTTATTGGGCCGATTCGACGCCGAATTAAGGAAAAAACGACCCCACCTGGCGAAGAAAAAAGTGCTGTTTCACCACGACAATGCACCGGTTCACACGTCTGCCGTTGCCATGGCCAAATTGGTCGAATTACGCTACGAATTGCTGCCCCATCCACCGTATTCTCCAGATTTGGCCCCTTGTGACTTCTTTCTGTTTCCTAATCTGAAAAAATCACTTGCCGGGAATAGATATGGATCAAATGAGGAGGTCATCGCCGCCACGGAGGCCTATTTTGCAGAGTTTGACAAAAACTATTTTTCGGACGGGTTAAAAAAGTTGGAACTAAAAGGAGACTATGTTGAAAAATAAATTGCCACTATTCCAAAATTTTCGTTTACTTTTTGTAGGCTAAGTATTTATTGAATGACCCTCGTATTATTCCTGTACATCATAATGTTTTGGTCGAGCTTTTCTGAGCATTTTAAGAAGTTTTGCGACAAAACATCGCTCAAAACATGTAAACCGCCAAAATTATAGTTATTCTTTAGTGTGTGAACAATCACACGACGATTAGTTGCGAGGATTGGAATAGCGATTTCGTTCACGTATTCAAAAAAGTTTAAAGCTGTTCTTGTTTTTGCGATAGAATACTATGTGCGCTCCTTAGCGGGTGTAAAAGCAGAGGGTGTAACAGTGACGGGGCACAACTTCTGCCACTTAGCTACTACTGAGAATATTCACATCAAAAATTAAGTAGCACTTTGCTCCTCCCGGGATTTGAACACACATCTACACTAAATCCCGTCGCAGAATTTTCGTTACTTTGCAAAAAATCGGACTTTCATTGTGACTTCTAATTGAAAAAAATTACATATTACTATCACGACTTTATCCCAAACGGGGTAGTCAAAGGCAAGTGACTGTGTCGTCATGGTGAACGAAACACTCAGAAGCCCAGTTCTCACCAATGGTATTAGAACCAACGTGGTAGGTGGTGAGCCTTCCGCCGTTATCCGGGTTGATTTGGTTTCTCATCGATGTTTTCCATCACCGGAGAGTAAGTCGGATATTTAACAATGAACACAAAGATACTAATTGACAACTACACTAATTAAAAATACTTTCAATAACCCATAAAATTATTTCGTCCACTGCATTACCTGATTCCGATCTCTGATAGTGCCATCAGAACACAGTACGAAGACAAATGGTTGTCCTAAAGGCAAGGATCTATAAGATAGCGTTACCGGGTCATGTGGATGCGAATATTCCTCACGTTCCCTACGTACCTTCTTGAAGACTCGTCCGTTGGGCTGCGGCTCGTCCTCCTCGCCGCGCACGGTGCGCGTGCCCAGGCAGGGCTTGAGCGCGTAGCGCGCGGCGGCGGCGCGCAGCATCGCCTCCATGGTCCCGACGCCGTCGCGCACCATGCGCGTGTGCAGTTCGCACGGCTCGCATACCGAGCGCACGGTCAATGTTTCGTCCGAGCTTTGGATTATGCGCGCCTGGGGAAAATAAGGTAATAACATAATTAAGATGGGTTATTTCTATCTAACTAGGAGCCTTTTGCTAAGAAACTTTGCTTTAACGATTTTAGTGCGGAATGATGAACCTCAATAGTCACAACTTCAAGGAAGTCTGGACCGGCGAGCGCCGTAAACTCTGTTTTGGCCGAAAACTAGAAAAAACAATTCGGTCAAGGAATCAGGGCTTAACCCTGCAATTATTGGTTGTCCGGGCAGTAGCCTACATCGTTTGAGCTACCCTGATTCAATTGATACTTATATTCTAGTAGTGATTCTCTGATGCAAAAGTAAAGGTAACGGTTCGAGCGCCCAAGCGCGACCGGAGAACAAGATCGTAACCGACACCTTAAGAAGCCTTTTTTTAATGATACAACTTCCTCATCAAGGTTGAATGTAAAAATCTAGGTAATCATGCAGTCTCCTAAAATCGAGATGTTTGTAATTCCATGCCCACTCGGCAAGTCCAATGTTACCTTAATTCGTCTCGAGAGGGCGCGCTTCCTCCACGGCCACTGCAGCAGCAGGTGCACGGGGAAGGTGATGATGTCGCACACCAGCGCGAGCGCGCGGATCGTCTTCAGCACCGCCGACACCCACCATGACTCCGGTCTGGGGACAAGCCAATTTGATCATGTAGTATAGCTTCTCGAAAAACAAGTCACCTCCCGAGTTCCTAGTGTCAAACTCATCGAGCACGTAAACGCGAATATGGCAATGGAGGTCGCGTGGCGCCTTATTTTTTTTTATGCAAATCTGCGCTCGGTGCGTATGATTGCATGAACTTGCACATGGGATTCAGAGCTACGGTGCACCGCGCCGGCCTGATTCTCGCGTAAACGTACGAACTAGTAATGTATCAGATACTGATGTTCATACGAGTACGATACAGTCTTACCCCCGTATCCACAAACGCTAATCAAAAGTTGAGCACACCTCAAGTTGATGCTGCCCCGCCCCGTCGCATGTCAATAGAAATGAAAGGGACGTCTATACATGTAAGGACTACTTAGCTTTGATTGACGTTTCTGGATTCGGGCGTTACAGACTGAACCAACACAAAATTGTAGCACATGAAATAGGTGTTCTGCCGTGAGAGTAAATAACAATCCGCAACCGAGATAAACGAGATTATTAGTGAAGATAAGCCCGACTCGATTGTTTCTTTTATCTTCTAATACAATCTAAAACTATACAATCTACATGTTAAAATCCTGTAATTTGACATCAGGGGATATTTTTTGCAGTTAGAAACAAATAATCTAATCTGTTAAAATTTTGTCAATTATCTAAATTGACTTTATTAAAAATGACCTTGTAACCACCACGATGCGCAACGATTTTATAACTTACAAATACAACTAGCTCTGAACGAAAAAAATATTGTGGACCAAAAACAGAGGTTTAATTCCATATTAATTTAAATTCAGTAGCTACAATATCATGAACATTGAAATTTACAAATGCTACAAAAATGTAAAAAGCATCATAACAACAACAGTTTACGGTCGGATTTTGTTGGAAGAGCTTTGAACCTTGTGTTTATTGCGACGTATAACTAAACTGACGTGTCCCAACGTCAGCTATCGTGAGATTCGTGAGTCACGGCGGCTGCGCACAACATCAGCTGATGTGGCCTGATGTTAATATGGCCTGATGCTACTAATCAACGACAGTAGATAGTTAGTTATTAAAGCTTCATAACGGCGAGTTAGCCGCATATTTTCTATTATAGAAGAACGTTGTGTTGTATATTGTTTTAAGAGTTAAAATTGAGATGAATACTTGGATGGTCTGATTGAAATTGAATTATGAAACAGAAGTGATGGTTTGTGAAGGCTGAGACGAACGTAGTTTGAACTAGTTCAAGACGTTCTTAGGAGAAGTCAAGAGTGCCTTTAACCGAAGTATGTATGAAAACCTCGTTAGGAAATAAGCTGTGAAAGCTGCTGTGTATGAGATTACACAATCTTTCTTAAAATATATGAACCGAAGCATGTATGAAAACCTCGTTAGGAAATAAGCTGTGAAAGCTGCTGTGTATGAGATTACACAATCTTTCTTAAAATATATGATACCCCAAGATACAGGCTAAGCCTAGTTTGGGGTCCTCTGTTTAATGCTCATTTGCCTCTTGCAACATGTATTCAATTAAAAATTAGGTTTATGATTAACTGTTATTTTGCGCAATTAAGGAATGAAAACAAATGTGTAGGTATGTACAAGTGTCGCAAAAACTGAACGAAATAACACGAGCGATGTGAATAATTGCTTCCTAGATTATTTTTATCATAATTACTATAACGACAAACAAGCTAACGATAAGCCGTTCACTCATTTATTATGTTTCGTAAAATGCCTGTCTAAGTGACCCGGTTGCACGAGGAGTCACGAATTGCGAGAGATGTATGAAGTTGATGCAAGAGGATAGGTAACAGCCGAATATGCTAAATTAAGCAAATTGGAAAAAAAGTTAATCTTAGTCAACTTACTTTTTTTTGTGACAACCTTTTGTATGTTCGATATCAGTTTTTATTCATATTACATTTGAGTACGATTTCCAGTATTGGCACCCATACTACTCGTACAAGCTCTACTTGTTGTGAGCTGTGACGAGCAAATAAATGAATGTGTATGTGAACATGCTGTCCTAAATTATTATTAATTTTAGGAATAAATTATCTGGTGATAATTGAAGCTCCTCTCTTGAAAAGTCGGTCAAAAACCGAATAGTATTTTATTCATTGAAAAAATTTAAGTTATACAAACAAATTAGCTCAACGTAATCTTTAGGTCTTTAACAGGAAATAAAACTCACCAAGTGAAGTGACTTAGGTGTAGGAATTTAATTAGTCTTGGAGGAATTTAATCAAGCCACCTTATTCGTGTAGATCGACTTTGAAGAGAACGGCTATGGCCGCCAAGTTTGCTCTTCGCACGATGTCACATTTACCTGTACATTTAGTAGGTATTGGAATTCGTTACATTTGAAACTCTTTTATCTTTGAATCATTTAACTCTTGCTCCTTGTATACCAACATGTTGAAAATTATCAATCGCGTTAAAAATCGTCAACGCACCAAGAAAGAGGGGAGATTGATTTAGGGAAAAAAAAATTCTGTATTCCGTAATGTCTTCTGAGAGATTAGTAAAATTAAGCAACCTTACAACTTACAAGTATAGTTGGCACGTGGATTGTATGGTAACTGTCATGATGATATGATATCAGTCGCTAAGTTGAGAGATGAGAAACCACCTATTTTCAGATACCCCAAGATAAGATACTATCAGATATTAATGCGGTGTATAGGAACGTGTCTTGCAATCACAGCGTACATTCATCAAGCTTTTTATTTTTATTTACACAGTGACGAATTTTGCAGGGTCAAGTAGTGAAGCTCGACCGAAAACCGCGCGTTGTAATGTACAACACGGTCGGTTAAGTACTTTTGTTTAAAAGTAAGATTTTCAGAGTGTTATTCTATACTTGCAAACGGATTGCATTTACTGCAATTAGCGCAGCACACACCAATAATAATGCTATTACCGTTTAATTAGTAATTACAGCGGGTTGCTAACTCGTATCCTACTTTAAAGACCTAGATAATCTATGTCATATTCGTGCCTAACTGCCTAGGTCACACGTAGAGAGCGTGAAAGCGAGCGTGAAGTATATCGGATAAATACTTTATGCAATCGCTTTGTTGAAAAACTAAATAAAAGAAGTTACGCGGTAAGTAAAATGCGCGCCTTATTCGCAATCGTAGATAATAAATAACAAGCAAACTACAAAATAGGCCCAACGGAGGCAGCAGCCATTACACTTCAGTGGAGGATGTGCAATGAATAATACAATCTTTCCATCAGGAATCATGAAAAACCTTTCAGAAAACTTTTATAATACAACCGAATAAATCTTACTGGCTTTAAAATCAGAACTATTCAAAATAAAAAAGACCAGTTAGTTACGGCACAAAGATTAAGCAATTTTGGCGACTGTGTATACTTTAGGCCATAAACTATACACAGTCGCCAAAATTGCTACTGACAGAGGACGGTGGAGACAATTTGTCCGCGCTAAACTCACACCCCACCATAATCACGATCTCCGCTTGGAGATCGTGATTATGGTGGGGTGTGGTGTGGTTTATGCCTTCTCTCTCCCTCTCTCTCTCTGGCCAGTCCTTCATAGGCATGAAGGACCGGCCATAGAGAGAGAGAGGGAGAGAGAAGGCATAAACACAGAATTTAACCAGCCGTTAACCAGCCGCTAAAGTGCTATCCTTATGATACCCGAATTTCGACAGCCAATAATCTGCTCTCTGAGATCAATATCGCATAATTGCTGTCCAAACATCGATGTCATTGCTGCCAATAACGTCAATGGTCGTCGTTGCTCACGAGTCTCGACCGCTCCGGCAGGGATCTCAGACCTGCTCGCTTCGCGCGCTCAATGACAAGTGCAAATAAACAAGTTAGGTCAGTGTCGCAGCGGGCGGACGCACGATAAGGAACGGGCAGCAGCCGCCCCGCGCCCGGTGCGACCGTGACCTTTGCGCATGCGCTGACGTGCCGCGAGCGCCGACGGAGTACAGCTGCTCACAAAAGCCTATCATAAAATATAATATTGAAGAGCCCGTGAATAGGAGCGATAACTGCATAAGTATATTAAACAAGTTGGGGTCCGCCTACTAACTGTAGCGTAGCCAAATCGTGGCAGATACTGAATTTCTCAAAGCCGGTGTATTCCAAGAGTTCAGTCCAGGCCACAACTTTAAGTAGTTTTAGTTCAAATACGCTCGGCAAAGCGGCTTCTGTTTATTATTGTTCCGCTCCACTGACTACCTACCTGGATCTACCTTATTTAGGATACGAAATCGATTGATTTTACAAAATGTATAATAGGCATTTTCTGGGTAAACTTGTACCACCATCGGCCTCGTCATCGCTTACCACCAGGCGAGACTGAGGCCAGACGAAAGCCCATTTTAAATTAAAAAATATATATATATTTCTTTGGATGACGTGAGGATGTCTCTGGTTTTAGCATAAGCAATGAACAAAACCTTAAAGAACGAATACACATTCTTTATACATATTATTGAAAATATAAATTTAGTGTTTTTCTACGCGGTTGTATGTAATGCTCTCGTTTTATTATCTGTCTGGGGGGGGGGGGGGGGAGGAAGGATGGATGCATCTGTATTTATTCAGTTACGTGGTACTTCAGTGGGGGATGGTTTCTATTCATTTTGTGCCCACGGTAGCAATCAAACGTCATATTGGAAAAGCAGGGGAAGGCTCATTAATTTATACAAGTTGAGACATGCTTGTTCTAAGTAAAGCACAATTACTTGTCATCGTATACAAATAGATAAAATAACATGAAATTCGCAAATCATGAAAAATCTGAGATCAACACTGAAAAAAAACTCGTCATTGTAACATTTTTTAAACGTTCCTACTTGTTATCTTATCAAGCTTGATCTTCGATCAAGATGCGCGAAATGTCAACCGATAACTGTATCAGCAAGTTTCTTCTTATTTTTTTAGCGTTTTTGACATTAACGCAAAAATTTGAATTAGCTTTTATAAGGTTCAAGTCAGATTATTTCAAGTTGATTCTTCAAAATCCCCTTCAGACTGATTTCAGTTTAGAATGTCGCGTGCTATTTTTGTATCCGTACAGTCGACCATAGCAGCACCCGTGTAACTGAGGACATTGTCACGTCAGGCGTTATACGACGAGCTCATAGTGTGAGAGCTCAGCGTATACTGGGCGTTTCGTTCCAGCTGTGGGGGGACTATACCAAAACAGTGCTTTGCAATATGAGGCATTGGCCTTAACGAGGCCGGCCAAGGACACCATTCAGTCGCCTTCGCAGCATGGCGGATGCATTCGGAGTTTCATTTTATTACAAAGACATAACTCGAAATAGGTGACGCGACTGTATGTAATTCCCGTGTCAAAATGGGAGAGAATTACTACTCTTTCGACGCTGCTGCATTTCAACAGCCTTACCTTCCTTAAGCCCTTAGAGTAAGTATATTAAATCAAAATCACTCATACGTCAACGATTTATTTGTATTTGTTTAGGGTTAAGGTCGTAGGCAGTCCTTGACTAATAAGGCAACGGAAACCAAAATCTAATTTATGTACAGAGGCGTTCACATCAACCTTTACATAGAGACAACAACAATGGTTTTGTAAAGGTTGATGTGAACGCCTCTGTACATTAATCATTTTAATCCCTGCGTATATGACCCTGCATTGAGGAATGGAGAATAATTATTACCCTCACTAAAGCGTTATCGTAATGTCAAAAAAGTGGCAAGATTGGTTTATTGGTTTTTACAAACATGGAAGGGACTTGTGTTAACTATTTCTATTTATGTCTGTGTATGCATAAGTGCAACCGTTATTACTTTAAGCTTGTTATTTATGCGCAAAAAGACATCGTGCTCAGAGACAAAGAGCCCATAATTTCTAAAAGGATAAACATTGAAAATGGTTTTTACATGATACCCTTGCCCTTGGGCTGGCTAGCATTCATTTATACGAATATTGTGCTTGAACGACATCTTAGGTCATTTATTATCTATTTAGTAGGTATATCAGACACAAAATTGCTTGCACTGTCCAAATTGATGATGGCTTAGATTCTGCTAATAAAATTTTAGTTCAATAGTGTGATGTTGACAGTTGTAATATGGACAAAATATCAATACTATGTATTCAACTACGATTCTATTGTAATTTAAAAAGCAGATTCTAGGCCCAGAACTCAGGCATCACGTTCTTACTAACCCTACTCTTCCCACACCATAATCAAAAAATGGCTAGATATCATCAAACAGTGAATTAATTTCTGACCATAATCGAATGGGCTGACCTGAAATAGAAATAAAATTAGTCACTTTGAACAATATTTTTTATATGGGCAAGACAACACACTTCTTGTCCTGGTCTCGAAGTAGGGATAAATATTTTAAGTTCAATTTGAAAAATATCGTTTTCTGAATTGGCCCGACCGGGAATCGAACCCGGGCTACAGCGCACTACGCCAACCGTGTCGTGTATCAACACTTTGAAAAAAGAAAATGTAAAAGCTCATATGAAGGTGAGGTAATGAGGAGAGTCTAAGTGACTCTTAGTAATCCAAGCCTCACATTTGTATGTACAAACATCGTACCTACTGTATATTTTCGTCTGACTAACAGCTTTATAGCAATTTACAACAGGTAGGTACGAGATCGGCGATAAAGGAGTAATAATAAATTAAATTAGTTTATTCCACTTGACTGCACAATTTAAACGACAAAGGAGCCTTCAAGTTCTATGGAGAATACTTCAAGTCAGGCATGTCGGTAAGTTGTACGTAATTAAATTAGCCTATAAACCAACCAATTGCTTAACAAAAAAAGCCTCCATCATTGAAATCAAGTCATCGCCATAATAGATGATCACCACGCGCAGTCTTCCGGGCTATGTTCCGAAAAGTCCAAAAACCCTTCACTCGCGGCATCTTCAGGGTTTTCATTGATGAAAGTAAAGGATATGGAATGAAGAAATATGTGTGACAGTATGCTTAAATTAAACCATAATATTCAAGAAAAGCAGACCTAAGGGGCCCTGGCTTCACTTCAGGGCCTTCGAACCGCAGTAACCTAATAAACTAAGAATGATTTTTGATTGGTAAAGCCTGCCTGAAGTTGTGCCTGAAGTAAAGACTAGAGACAACAACACACAAGAACTTTAGTAAATGCACATACTTTAAGTTAGCGAACACCAATGATTAGAGGAAAATTGACGTGTTCTACCAGCTTCGGCCTTAAACGATTGGTTTTCCTTGTCCATACACGCGAATATTTTCTCATTCATCTTGTTGCATGCTAAACCAAGATGTAGTGGCAAGGTGAACTCCGTATTTGGTATAATGGAACTAGGTTAGGCGGAAGACTGATATTGCTGATATGCTGTTTATATTCAAACATGCATAGTAGACATTGTTGTTAACATTAATTGTAAGTATTAGATGCATTCAATGTTATTAATTTGTACGGTGTCTTGTACTTGTTAGGAGGAAGGTAGGGTCTACACCTATGTTACATAATATGTTTCTAAACAACTGTTAAGAGAGTATGTGTATGAGTTTTAGACTCAATTACCATAATTGGTAAAGTTAAGTTGGTAAAAATAACGCTTCTAGTCTTCCCGACCCGAAAAGATTAAGGAGAAAGAATCATTGAAACCAGGTTTGTAATTATTGTTATTCTTTTAGCGATACTAGCAAATTGGCATCTGCAAGTAATGATGAGTTAAAGAAGGTTTAAGGCCAAAAAACCGATCGAATGCTAAGAACAGAAGTTTTGTTCGCTTACGACAACGTCATTACAAGATATTGGTATTGATATGCGAATAAGTCACGATCTTAGCTGCAAAATGTGTAGCGACCTTAGGTTAAAAGGGTTACCTATTGAAACGCATAACGTTTTTGCCATAAACTAACAGTGCATATTGTTAATGGCCATAATAGTCATTTGCCATAAGCCTATATAGCAAACCTTAATAACGCATAACATTAAATGGCCGAAATTTGTGAAGCATAATCATGGAAAGGCATAAGAATCAAAAGGCATAATTTTTACTTGCTATAATATTCAAAAGACATACTATTCAAAAAACATACATGAAATAAGCATACCTAACTCAAAAAATCTTAAGGAATGACACCTATTTACCACAATATGCAAGCAGATATGCTTGCATGCATGCATAATACTAAATAACGAGTTTTCTGGCGCTTCGCCGGCCGCTACCGCGGCACGCTCGCTTCGCTTGCTCGGCTTGCGCTTTGTTTGGTCGCAGTTCGAACCTAACCAATGAACGATATAACCAATTTGTTTCTCTTCCGGTTAGAGGCTTAAATAAAAATATCACGAACAGGCTTTTTGGGGTTAGAAATAATTTATCACTTATTCGACATATTATAAATTTAAAAAAAAAGCTGAAAAAACTATGCTTTTTAACGTTTATAAATTTTCATTTATACTTTATAAGACTATGACTTTAATGAGTTATGCTTTGTAAGAGTATGTCAAACAAAATTATAAATTATAAAATTATGCGTTTTAAGGTATGGTAATTAAAATTATGACAAACAATAATATGGATTTTGATGATTATGGTTTTTATAATTATGTCTTTTAACAATTCTGCGTTATTATATCTACATCCATTATGCTTTTTGATTTGTATGCCAAATGATGCGTGGCAATTAACGTTATGCGTTTCAAAGTGTCACCGTTAGAAGATTATAAGAGTCTGAGCCAGGGAGAGGGGGATTCAGAAGAAACGGTATGGTATTACCGTAAGGCGGATTTTGGAGATGAAAAATTTGCAAGATTTCAACATACCGTACCGTATTTTGAAAAAGTATGCATTCTAGACAATAACTAACACTAACACTAACAACTTATCAAAGGTAAAGTTTATGCTATTCATTCAACCTGTCCTCTTTAGACACAGTCAACGCAACTAGAGTGTAACACTACCATCTTAACCTGAGTTCTCAATGTTAGAAACTCGCACACTACGCTCGGGACGGCACGAAGTCAGCTGTGTTGTGGTTAACGGTACAAGCCATCCCCTAATCTATAGCAGGTTTCGGTCATTCACCTGAAGACGCCCCCCACCGATAAGCGGGTTCTGGCTGCCTGCCAAACAGTTGTTTATACGACTAATTCTTGACATAGTGAAGATCCCCCGTCAAAATGATAAGTTCTAACTTAATCATAGTAAGTTGCTGTAATAGTAGCCAACCATTAGGGTTACAATAATAAATGTCTCTTGAAAAACTGCTCAATTTGATAATTTACAATAAGACACCACGTGAATATGAGGGGTATCTATTTCAATTTTCAATCTGATATCAATAGCGAGGACTTCCTGAGATAAACCAAACCAGAGGAATAACTGCTGCATAACATTTACTTCGTTGATGATAACTATACACGGAAACGACTGCCGTATCTTGATTGAGTACAATCTGATATTCCGCAAATGGAGACTGAAGTTCAGCCATGAAGCTGTTCCGCGAAAATTTGTGGACTCACTGGTTTTTTATGTTTATCATTTTTTGAGTCAAGATGCTTTTCCATCAGAGATGTGCTATGCTACGTTGCTGTGGATGCGTTTGATATCCACCAATCATATTCATTGGTCTGCATAGCATCTTCCTCGCACAGCTACTTCGCGGCTACGCATCTTCTTAGCACATCTTAGGGTGCGTTTCCACAGGAGCGGGGCTGCGCGGAGTTAGGCTGAGGCTGACAAAAACTATTGACAAATGATATTGTTCTTTTTTTTTATAATGCCCGTCAAGATGACCTCACTCCATCTGATGGAAAGTGTTCGTGAGGTCTAGATATGAGGCTGACAAGACAAGCCCAGTCATGCGAACGAATCACTGGGCTAGCCATCCTCACCTTGAAGGCCTACAGAAATGCCTTTTCACGCCCCGCTTGAAGATCCCTGGACTATAAGAGGAAGGAAACACATGCGCTGGAAGAGCATTCCACGTCTGGATGGTACGGCAAAGGAACGAGTTACAGAACCTTTTAGTGCGAGCCAACAAATGCTGGATTGTGTGAGGATGACTACGTAGTCCAGCACGCGTGGTGCGGGAGTGGGAGGGTGAAGTAGGTAGGGTGAGGAAGGGGTAAGCTGGAATAACTCTTCAGAGCATTCCCCATTGTAAAAGCGATAGAGAACACTTAACCTGGCAATGTCTCTACGGAATTGGAGAGGCTCAAGAGTCAAAGACGCATCTGGGTTTCCGATAATACGGATAGCACGCCGCTGCAACCTGTCGAGAGCTTCGAGTAAGATCTTTGCGTAACCGTCCCAGAGATGAGAGCAGTATTCGACACACGAGCGAACTTGTGAGCGAGCTACTCAGGCGTGAAAAATCGTCTAACTCTGTGCGCTCAGTAGCGAGGTGTTCTGAAGAGAGGGATGGGACAGGAACGGCGACGCTTTGACGCTTGCTGTAAATGCACATACCTGTGTTTTCTTGGCATTGAATTCGACAAGATTGCATGCACCCCATTCTGAAATGCGGTCCAACACTCTATCAAGCTCAACAACAAGACATTGTCTCTTCTCCTCGATGTCGGTCTGCTTTGCCCCCTTGCGGCCAAAATAGTGCGCATGGACTGTGCAATCTACAAAGCAATGAATATTACCAAGTGATAATATTTCATTGATATGGAGAAGAAACAACGTCGGCGACAAGACGGAGCCCTGGGGCACTCCGGCGTTTACCTAGAGAAAACGCGATTTTCGTCCATCGCAAAGCACACTGATTCTGCGTCCCTCCAGAAATCCGGCAATCTAGTCGCATAAGCGAGGTGGCAGACCATATGCCGGAATCTTGGAAAGAAGCGAACGATGCCAAACACGGTCGAAAGCTTTGGACCGATTCAGCCGCAAGCCGTACTACGCGGTCATGAATCAGAGAGTTATCCTCTAGGTGGCGAATGAGTTGTGCGTTTATGATCGGCTCAAACACTTTAGCTAAAACTGAGCTTCTGTGGAAACGCACCCTCACTTCGCACATACACACACATACGCGCGTACACATCCTCGCAGCATAGCTCCATAGCACATTTCTGGTGAAAAAGCAGCCTTAGGATTCTCGATGCGCCATTTGTCTATTCATGAAAAGTAATCAGGGTCTACTCTAAAGTAAACGCTTTGGTGTTTTGAAAATTATGCAAACATACTGCAAAGTTAACCTAGCCTAGGTCTTTATTAAAATCACGGCTTTATTTAGTATATGTGGCCTATCTCATGTGTAGTTAACGACGCTTGAATAACACAAAGTCATTCATCATCACCAAACAAAAAACTTGCATGATTTCGTAAGGAAACCTATCTACCTATTTTACCTAGCTTAAACACATTAAGATAAGATAGCCGACACAATTTAATTTCGAGCAATAGGATATTAATCGATTTTGCAATAATACTTAGATAAGTAAACTGGAGCAAAGACACTTAATGGAAGGGATATTGCTCAAGATACTTGTTAAAAACAACAAATTAGGTAAGTAAACAAAATAACACATATCCGACGAAACCAATTTTTCTTCAATAGTGTGTTATGACAAAAACAATGATGGATGGATCAACCCATTCCACAAGTCTGTTCTGCTCATTAAAAATATGGCAATATTTCTTTTTTGTACTACTTAAAGCTCACAAGGTCATGTTTGTCTAAGCTGATTAAGGTATAAATGCCTTAAAATAAATTTTGCACCATTTTCCGTTAAAAATACATAGTTGAAAACTTGAAACCCACCAAAATATAATAATATAGGGTTTAAGTCCACCAGTTACAAAAAACCAAGTAAACAACCAAATAATGATAGAGGAGCAAATAGAACTACATACTCGCATATTTAAAAAAAAATTGGCAATTATATCTCAAAAAACTTTTTAATTTTATACGGAGCTATCAAAAAGCCCAGTTCATTTTATAAAACTTCTCTTGTCTCGTCTAAACCACCTTTTGTTTGTAGAAATGCGAGCGCCATCATCATCATCTGTTCGTTTGTTTTTTTGGAACAAGTCCAAGTCTCCGCAACGGGTCATATGTCCCGAGGGAATTCGCTACTGCGTATACATCATTTTATATAATATTAACTTTTTTGAATTTACTAAATTAAACATTGAATTATGCGCCCATCATCAGTTCATCACATCGATGTGATGTGATGAACTGATGATGACCCAATATTTTTAATCCGTATAAGGTGCAATAAAGTGTCTAAGTAGACTTTTATTTAACCTATAAGTACAATATTGTTATAATAGCTCAAGGCCAGAATAGTGTTGTTGTAAGTGAAGTCTTAAAAAATCAATATATTTTTCAATTCATTTCTTTAGCTTGCAAATGGAAAATTACAGGAGTGCTTTGTTTCGAACAATAAAGATCACATAAGCCTAGTGCCACAAAGTCTACTACCCAGTAGTTGCATGTCATTATGACCCACGTTACGCACGCACGTGTCCCGCAAGCCAGGTACGGAGCGTAATGGTCAACAATTACGGCGTTCGCAGATAACGCGGGCCTTGGCTGCGCGTGCGCTCTCGCCTTGGCGCGCGGACTTTGCACTCTAGCGGACTATATCCGAGCCACTCGATACGGGCAGCGGTTTAACAAAAACTCACAATTGAAACGTCACGACCACTGGCTCCTTCATGAGTCAAATGCGCAGTTTTAGACAAACAAAACAACTATATTAACAAAAAAACAATTGTTATAAGTTCTTTAAAAATATTTTGAAGGGCAAGTGATTGTAAGCCCCGGATATACGAGCGCAGAGCAAGTCTTGGGCTTGGTTGCCTCTTTCTCTGGAAGGCCCGACTAAGACACTGGTCCGGCTGCTAATTGGTGGCGCCAGCCTTGAAAACCAAAAATAGAGACTCCAGGAACAAACGGCTTGGAGAACTTACAGACACCAGGCTTAAAAAAAGAGGGACAGAAAATACATTTCAGGAAGTTAGCCGGTATAATTATCCCATGTTCCAATATTCTCGTAACAATCGTATTTCAGCTGATTTAAACTTCGTTTTGTAACCATCCACACAGGAAGTCGAAAAGTGGTACTTATTTACATCTGAGGTGGATGTTCCGTTGCATTAGAGCAAATTATTTACTAAAAATGAGTCTCGCAATATTTTGAATGAGGAAATTGTGTAAAAATCGTATATAGGTAGGTATATTAGGTATATCCTACCAAGTTCTACACGTGTAATGGAGTTTCGTGGCTACTCGCGGGCAGCGTGCTAGCTAGCGTAGTACAATACCGTAAACATAAGCACGAGGTGAGCTCGCCTCGCTAGAGTTTTCGCGTTAGGGCGCTGAACTCGCTTCCATTTCACCTACCTTTTACTTTTAAACTTTCATTGCATAATGGCCCTCAGCGGAATCAAAGATGCCAGTCGCAGTGAAAGTGGTGTAACAACAATGCAGGTCGTTCTGCCTCTTTATGCACCGGCGCATTGCGACACGTCTGTTCCAGTTGACTATCGATATTGTATATAGACCGGTATAACCGGTAATGCAATCGGGTAATGCCTAAGAACCAGTATAGCAGAAAAGGTGCATTTCGAAAACTGACTCAGTAAGAAAAAAGCTCCAACTATTCGAATTAATTTAGTTCGAATACTTTTCAGAAGTTTTCAGCGTCTATTTGAATTAATTTAGTTCGAATAGGTACTAATAATAATAATAATAAATAAATATCTGGGCAATTCACACCAAGATCATCTGACCCCAAACTAAGCAGAGCTTGTATTATGGGTGTCAGAGACTGATAAACATACTTAAATATTTCTAAATACATACTTAAATAGATAATAACACCCAGACACACAACAAACACAAATGTTCATCACATAAATGTTTGTCATGGGTGGGGATCGAACCCACGACCTCCGGCGTCAAAGGCAGGATCGCTGCCATTGCGCCAACAGGCCAGTCAAATACTTTTCAGAAGTTTTCAGCGTAGGTGATCTGTAATTCCTAAAATAACCTAAATAAATAACTTATCCGGAATTCACGATCAATAAATATCGTATTCGCTGCCAAAATCGCTCAAAAATAACCATCCAATTTTCTAACGTAATTTTTCCTAGGTTTCTCGTACTGTTTTCGACTGTAAAATTGCCAACGCAAGCAGCAGGCCGGTATGGAACCGGTTCCAGTTTGGCGAAGAATGTCGAACGTCGTTAAGGCATGGCCTACTTGCGCCCCACTTTAGGTCACGATGAGACCAGGCTTAGAACGTGAGGGCTGGAACATTGACCTATGAAGTTACCGCACGGCTATAGAAAGATATACAAAACAATGGGCAGATTGAAAATCTCGTAAGTAGATCGTGAACAACAAGCTTAAAAGTATAACTGAAAAAGTTGGCTACATTTCAAAAGTTTATACTACAGGCTGAGCTTAAATTATAGAGCATGCCGAAATAAGTCAATGACATAACGATAGCAATATCAGGTCTTATGCTCATGTTTTTCTCATTTTAGAAGCAGATATAACCACTGAGTGACGTCACTGTATAGAACGCGTATTCTGGTCATTAACCATAATCAATATTATGGTTTTATTACTGTAACCCGATTTGAGCAAACATAAACAATAACCAATAGATATAAGGCCGAAAAAATTTAACCAACGTATTTGCATGACAAGTTACTAAAATTCGGTTCATCAAAGCAAATCGTTTTATTGTCTAAGCATTTATAAGTTTACTTGCAGTCTAACGGGTTTTATTTCCGACATAGTATACGTAAAATTACAACTCTCAGGCGACCTAAATTGTGTTTTTGTTCCTTGGAATAGGGCTGAGATTATGATGCCAACCAGAACCTGACAAGCGTGATCGTCAAGTTAGTCTACGGTGATGACTTTCTTTCAACAACGCATCCCTTTATAACTACATATATTGGTTTTGAAATGCAATGAGACGGGTGCTAATGCACTTGACCAAGACATTTCTGACACCCGATTACGTATTCTATTGGTATGGGACATGATATAAGACAACATATTGTTACTTTGTAAAATGCCGAAGAGTTCATTGACATTTTGCTCAATGAATTCATAGCACACATGTTTTATAATGTGACGCGATTACCACATTTGGCATTGATTTTATCTTACACCATTAAAATTTGCATAGTCAAGGTTCACATCTGTAACGTCTTTGGCAAAAACGTGGTTTGTTATTCAGGTAATGATTCCGTCTGAATTACATATTTTACCCTCTAACGAAGTTTCAAACGTTTTGCGTTGAAATTCCAGATTGTCCCAACCCCAACCTGGACCAACTTGGAGCTGGGCATTTATTAGTAAAGTTTGTGTAACTACTAAAATCTAGAGAACATTTGTTTAGATTTTTGAGTGTTTATGTGTTTAAAGTATGTTAATTTTTTTTTAGCTCAAAATACAGCAGTCATGCTAATTGAAAACAAGTTTTTGCTTCAAACTTAATGCGAGTTTTGTGAATTCATTTAAAGAACTACCCGAAAATAATTTACAGACGTAATTTTTAAGTCTTATCAGTTAAGCATCAAATTTGCAAAATAGATTAAAAAAACCGTTCATTGAAGTGAATGCTCAAATCTTTTAGCACCATATGGTATTGAAATGAAATTAGGTACTCGTACCTTACATACATTTGTATTTCCACATCTTAAGTATCTAATATCATCATAATCCTTATTTTATCAATCAACAAAGTCCATATCCTAACTGATAATAGCGTTAGGTCTCTCCAATCTAAAAATCTAACTTTGTATGTACCTACAATTAAAAATTTGTCTGAAAATTTCAAAACCAATACCTACATGTAGTAAGCTTTTGTTTATCAATCATTAACTCGGCTACTATCAGATTGTAATTGATATCTATATTGCAAAATAATCCAGTCACCTTGACAATGTCATTCATGATCATGAGCCTGTGGCCTGGTGGGTTATATACATATCACTGATATACAGAGTGGTATACCATACCATACCGGATATAGGTGTTTAAAGTGCCATTGCATGTCAGAATCTGATCAAGCCCAATTGAATTAGATCAATCAGAAGAAAATGTAGGCTTCCTAACTTGATCGCTGCATAACTGGTTCAATTTCTGCACTACCCATTGATTCCTTAGAGGTCCATCTCAATTTGAAGACTTGCTGAGACTCAAATTCACAAAAAAACCTTTAAACATTTCTCCATATTTTCAGAATGCACTTATTTTTGTTCCCATTGCAGTTTTTACGTCTGGGCTGTTTTTGATATTAATCAAATAAACGTAACATAGAGTTGCACTAAAATCCTTTCGTACCCATTATTTGAACTTTCAACCACTCACCGGTCGGGTAGAGAACGCATTATCTTCACTGAAAGCACCACACAAAGATCCACCAATGACACGGAAGATACGCGACGAGCAACTGAAACTCCTGAGCAATAGAC
Source organism: Udea olivalis (assembly GCA_947369235.1). NCBI lineage: Eukaryota > Metazoa > Arthropoda > Insecta > Lepidoptera > Crambidae > Udea > Udea olivalis. Next base: position 23,651,082 of record OX376343.1, on the reverse strand, counting down.
TTGGATGATATATCGCGTGATATCTGGTGTTGTGGTGGCCGATACGGCGCGGTATCTGATAAGCGCGGTCAGACGGACGTTAAGACGGAGACGGGTGATCGAATGACTAAGATGGATACAGGGTTAAACAAACAGCTCAGTATGACTGAAGGTAAATAAATAAATAGGACGGGGAGGTAAGTCTTCCAAAAATCAACTGCTAAAAGATGTGAATCCCGTTCAATTCGACAAATCCTTCTAGGCTGGGTTTGTATAATGTGCTTCAGGCTGAAATAGTGCAGAAGTAACTAAACAATAATTAGTGCGCCAACTGTCACATTGGGTCTAAATACGCTTGACCATGGTTTCCTCGTAAAAGTACACTATTCACTATGATAACAAGTCAAAATAGCTTTGAAAAATGTCAAAATATCTCGCACAAAGCCCGTTTTTCCTTCTGTGTCATAAAACTTTACACCCCTTTCGTTGGATTAGACGCCTAATATGTATTTTTATTCTAGTTTAGCAATACATGTACTGTCAGCCACACACTTTAACTCTAGCATGAGCTCATTCATGTATCTATGCATGGACAGTACGAAGTCCACTTGTCTGTACCAAACATCTCTATTTGTTCGGTTATTTGTTATATCAGGCCGAAACATATTTTTGCATGAACAGCTTGCTGATAACGCGCGAGTCAAGGTCACACGTTTTTTCTAGAAATACAAATAAATAACTTTGCACTTTCAAGTAGTTGACGCATTTTCAGTAATATACAAGAGATAAAGTAAATCTTATTGCTATGAGGACCAAAAGATTCCTTACATGATTGCTGTTGGCAGTAATGGATGTAGGCTTTTCTTTTGAATTGGCCTGTATTATAATATAATAGCTACTTTTTAAAATACGTATGCTAACACTTAGATACATTACTAACACAAATGTTGGTCACACGAATGTTTGCCTGGGTTCGAGTCTTAACTCGTAGCTTCAAATTGTTGGGTCTATACTCGTAAGCAGAACCATACGCTTTGCACGAACAGGCCAGACATGGTGACATGGTGACTGGCCTATCACATCTGTAGAGAAAGTTCAGGCATTGTAAATCAAGCTGAATTTGTAAGATAGCGATAAATATACGAGTACATATTTGCAAGCATATAAAAGTCCTCTGAATAACAATATGATAAGATCACGTGGTAACTATTATCGTTTATAGATAATATTGCGTTCTAGAGAGAATAATTAACACCCGTTAATACCTAATTGATAATGAATCTTCATGATACTGCTACTGCGTGATTGCATAGTGTTGCTACGGATTGCCATAAACGGATATCATATGAAATAGGTCATTTTATAAATAAATAATCGACAGCTTATCTCTTCAACTTCGAAATTGATTAATTAAGACTTAATTTTATACATCGAATTTACAACCTCAGTATTATAAGTTGATAATATGATAATAGTCTGGATTATAATTCAAGCAATGAAACATGACTGAAAAATGTACGGTGCTCATGATGCGTCAGCGCTAGGCAATCTTTAACAAATGGATAAAAATGGAATTAGTTACTCAAGAGCAAGACAAATACGCAAAACATGTTTTGAGCTTCTTCAGGTCGAAAGCTGTTCTAATTAATTATATCAAGTCCAAATCTGACGCTTCAGCAATGTATATATTGACATTCCAGCAATGGATAAATTGGCAAAGGCTACCAGACTGATGATTAGGCTCGATCACAAGACTAACAAAATACTGATCGGCTTTCAAAATTCGTATTCGGAAGAGGGGCATAGGGAAAAGTATTGTCGACCTCAGGGGCCGTATTACCATCTCTTACAGCCAGTCAAGTTAATTTCCTAAACTGAGTGTAGCGAGCAATTTCGTCAGTAAATATCTGGCCTAGCTAGAGGATGCATTATTGACAGGTAACCGCTGCCTGGCTCAAAATGAAAGATCATTATTACTTATGTTTATTTTAGCAATTTACAATCCTTGTTTTTCATATTTAAAGATCGAATTTCAGACCTTGAAGAAATAAGGCAGGATTCGAACCCGCGTCTTCCACAATTCAATTCGTTCGGGCCAAGTAGGATTTCGGTAGCTCAGCTAGCTAGAGGAGCCAAATTCGTTTTTTTTTAGTTTTTCTATCTTTAGATACGAAAGATCATATTATGAAATCGCTTGCTACGCTTAGTTTAGGATTTTAACTTGACTGGCTATAAGAGATGACAATACGGCCCCTGGGTCCGAGGGAATGAATGCAGCCTACGGAGGCAATGATTAAGGTACGGTTGAGTGGCAGCGCGTGACGAACGCTAGTTCCTCACGCGCCCACCTTTAAACTATTTCAATAAACTGCATAAGTCAGTAGCGAGGTGCGATCAGCTCGTTCAGCTACTGTGGTATACAAGGATAGTCGAGTTCAAAGGATGGATGAAAAGTATTAAAAAAAACAGAAAGCCAACAATGGTCTTATTAACGACACGATTGGCGTAGTGCGCTGTGCTGTGGCACTGTTTCTCACCTAGATTTCCGTAGTGTCCCGGGTTCGATTACCGAAACGCTCTTTTCTGAATTGACCCGACTCGATCTGGGTCCGGGTGTTCTGGGAGACGCCCCTGGCATAATTGCTTGTTTAGTACCTCGTAATATAGGAATATTTATCCCTACTTCAAGACCATGACGAGTGGTGTGTTGTCTGGCGCATTTATATTTTTATTATTTATTTATTGCGGAACCCTTGCCTTCATTATTGTATTATTTAGGCACATAGGTACTAAAAGATTTAAATATAAAATATAAATATGCGCCACACAACACAAGACTTGTAATGGTTTTGTTGAATTTACCTGACCGGGAACTGTACCTGGGACACTACGGAAATCGAGGTAAGAAACTGAGCTACAGAGCACTACGCCAATTGTATCTCAATATACAATTGAATAAGTATAAATATAATTAGACCATACATTACTACCCCATTTGAAATAAGCTATTGAAAGGGCACACGTCATATATCCCGATTAGCTTTACTGCTTGTTCGCTTCATCCCCCGAAATGCCCGATGCCCCCTCTTAATAACGCTCCAAGCCGAGGTCCCTGTTCCAGTCTGGGGCGTACAAAGGCAAGTCACAAAAAATGGGTCAGTAGCCTTCTGCGCCACTTTAAGACCCCTACCACTAAAAACCGTAGTCATTCAGAGAAAAACCACCATGTTTTTACCACAAAACTATTTCTAGCTCTAAAAATGATTCAGACATCCACAGATTGTTTGCAATTCTGCCAATCATACCCAAGCGTCGTAATAAGCGTTATAAAGAGCTGTGCGTTCGCCCATCGGATCGGAAATTATATATGCGTAGTAAGTCTTTACTTTCTTGGTGGTTAATAAGTGGCAATGCTAACAACGTAATTTTTATTTATGCAATATGCACGGTAGCAGAATACATAATATACCATTGACGCTAGGTCAGTGCCCCTTGTGAGCACCACTAAGCTCACCACTTCATCTATTTGTGGCTGATAACTAGGTCAACCTGATGTCAGTCTTCAATATGATTTTTGACGTTTCTTTTATTCTGACATAAGTTAACTTCCATTGTCTTGGAAGATAACTTATGTAGTAACGAATGCAGTTTTCAAGACGTTGAAGACCATCATCGTTGGGGGAAAAGAGAAACTAAAAGATAGATAGACAAACTTGACTTGGTTTACTCAAGAACAAAGAATATTAAAGTGCATCTGTATCAAATTCCACATACGAGTATTATGTTGATAACACATGTTATAAATGTTAAAGACATGTGGTAATAAGTCAGATGCATTTTTAAGCTTTTTGCATTTCTTTTAGCAAAACGGTTACTTTTATATTTCAACTGATGATATCACTGATTAAGTGATTAGATGTTGTGGTTTTAATTGTAACCGCTTTATCTTTAACGATTGTACATAATCTATACATGCCGTTTTGTGTTCCTAATAATAATTTATTGTATTGTGTATGCTTTAAATACTCACGTCTCATTTTCGTCTATAAACATTTCTGTATTCTTCAACCTGAAACAAAACATAATTTCTGATTATAAAATCTTATTTTGTTATAGGACGCTAAATCTCAAAAATGGGAAGGGCTTGATTGAGCTCGTCTGCGGGAGCGCTCGTGCGCCAACAACATCCAGAATGTGTTCAGCGACAAGCCGGACTGCCATCTTGTGCGGCACTGGGTACAAGCACTGCGTGTGCTCGGTGCCCCAGAGAGTGTGGCAGATACCTTAATACGTAGTTCATATCATAAGTCATTCATAAACTAACAATAATATAACGGGATCTTAAAGTGGAAAGTTTCAAGAGTTCAATTTGCTGGACCAGTCAACCGCAGCTCAAGTGTCACACTGCAGAATCATAACGTGTTTTTCCATACCGTAGAACGCAGATGCATAGCGATCAGGGCCTAGTGCCAGTTTTATTCGAGTAAGGATACTGCACTAGAATTTCCACCTAAGTGCGTACGCAGGATAGGCGTGTGCAAACTTCAACGCGTGTACATAAAAAACACACGCACACTTTGGCTCCATTGCTGTATTGTGGGATGAGCGGTGCAACACAAAACTTGAGAATAAGCAGTAACGAGACTGCTATTTTAGCTCTCTCTCAAGGTTAAATGCGTCAAATGCGTGTGATAATGTGTAATGGGGGCACACAGACGCATTTCGCAGGCTCAGGCCACCTACGACACTGAGAGTCTATGAAGAAGACCTATATCCAACAGTGGACTTCTTGTGGCTGCAAGCTGCAAGTGAACTGATAACAGAGGGTATCTTTAAATTCTATCGGGAGTATAGCTGTATCGCCAAAAATAGAAGTAATTTTTGCACAACACAATTAGAAAAGCCAAACTCCTAAAGCTAACACAGAATTGTATGCAGCAGAAAGTGGGATGGCAAGTAAACTAACCCTTTAAATCTACTCTATAGGTAAGTGGAGATTGGAATTGCCATGTAGCGGGTGCCTAAAGCTCAGGCATCCTTGTGCCACTTGGCAGCTCCTTTCGCAACACTCAGACAAGTACCTACGTACTATAGGACAGGTTTTAGTGCAAACAGACCAATTATACAAACTTTCCGGCCCGCCAAGGAGCAATTTATTTTACTTTAGTGGAAGTGGCCGTATACAAATAAGGGTATTTTTCCAATGCGGTTTTCTTTACACCGATAAGGATAACTAAAATAATTAGGTTAGCTAGGAAGCTAGGACCTTGGATCACGTGCCTTCCCATATCCTGGACATCTAATTACATCGCTGAATTGCTGCTATGGTCTAGCAGGAATTGAATTAGATGTCAAACCTTGTGAAGGTTAAGTAAATACCTAACACAAAACACATATTTTACATAAGTATATATAGGTTAGTCACTTATGTCGTGCATCTTTTAGCTATCCTGTGATGAAACAAAACTGTAATCAAGGATGCAACGAGATTAAAAATTTATAATATTAATAAAAAGTGATCGGGTTAATCTGTAGATAACTAAGCTACATTCAGTCATTTATCCAATTTAGTAAGGGAATCTTCCGAACTCTTGGGCCGGAAAACCCCTTGGGAATCAACTACTTTTGCTTTGCTCCTGATCAGAGAATCCTATAATAATATCAGAAAAGGGTTAACGACATTTCCAAACCATAACCATAAGTGAAAATGCATTTATTGGGCAGCAATCAGCATGCACACTCAGACCACATCGACCAGATATAGGTAATACCATAAGTAGGTCACTATTTAGTGTCCACGTGCATTCGATAATTGTTTATTTTGTTATAAAATGCTGATAAAGATGACCTATAGAAGCGTAGATTACCTGCTAATTAGTCAGCACATATTGATTAACCCAGACGCCTGAAGTGGGACCGTCCCTGATCTTTGGTTATTCAATTAAAACCACTTACTGGAAGCATTTAATAAATTATTACTTCCAGTGTCTCGAAGGTACGAATAAAACGACAGTTCCCGTTTGGTCTTGACTTATTATAGCATGTCAGGATGACGGGTTTAACGAATTAATGCATTAGATGGGTTTCTGATATGATGACTTGCGAAAGGTTGCTGGCAGGAACTGGATGCATCAAGCTGAGGATAGAGCGCGATGGCGCGCTTTGGGGGAGGGCTTTGTCCAGCAGTGGACTATGATAGGCTGATGAGAATGATGGGTTACACCGCTGCTTAAAATCAACAAACTAGTTCTCAGCAATCGATGTATAACAAAACGCGAGACGATTACGCGTAGTTCTGGTCAGGTTCTTAAAGGAACATAATGATGACCTACTCAATACAGCTGAGAATGCTATATGGTTGGCGTTTAAGGCCAGTAGAGATTATGCACAGTTCATAACGAATGTTTAGGCTGATTACTTCGCCTGTCCTCATTGACCCGTATGTGTCTAGGAAAACAAGTGCATTGCTTTATATAGAATGTTGCAACGTCGCAGCCATTCATGGCGATAAGCGGGGGTCAACGGGCAAAGAAACGAGGAAGTATCAAGAGCTCGCCTGACACGAGATTTCCTCGTCGCCGAACCGTAGGGCTGTCTCTTGGGACTACTGAATACAGCAACATTGGCATGTGTAATTAGAACTAGTAGCTGTAATGTAATTCTAAATCTCAATCATCAAAACAGGTAGCTTGCACTATTCAAGAGGTCTGATTTTAGAAGGAAGGCATGCCCCATTGGCAAGTGTTTCATGTGCTACAATGGGCTGAACAAAAAAGGGGTGCAGATTGACATTATTCACGACAAGAAAGCAAGACTTAAACAAGCTTGTTCCAGTGGTGATTGTCTTGTGGATGCTTGATTTGTTTTTTTCTATTGGATAAGACCAGTTTCAATTAATTGTAAAAAATATATTTAATAACTTGTGGTTTAAGAATGCTGTAACTATCTCAGAAAATGCCCTGTACGACTTTTATATGTACGAATACAACTAATACTTAATGTTGTAATTCTTAAGCAAATATGTATACTGTTGGTGTTTCACCTTAAATTGGTGTAACAAGTATGGAAACGAAAGAATAGGAAGTGAATATGTTACACGGAACAGATGTACGGACTCACAAATGATAGAATGAGGTGTTTTAACTATTATTGATTTTAAACCTATCTAGTTTTTTGTTTGAGAATATTCATCTAAGGAGATACGTAGTTTTCTTTATTTAAAAACCTAGTAATTTAATATCAGAAATTTTGTGATCCACTTATTATTTATTCATACTTAAATTATAAGGTAGGGTTAAATACCATAGGTGGTATCTTCTTCTAGCGGACCATAGCGACATAAGGATGATAAGCAAATAAAGCACACAGTCCGACATACAAAACACTTTAATGAGATACATAGACGAAACGGTGACCATTTGTGTCCATTATCCTTTCCACGAGTATGACAACGTTATAAATTAAAACTTTTAACCACAATTGTGATTTGTTGACCATTATATCAACCCTAGATGGAACAGCGGAATTCTTATTCCACTCTAAGGCCCGATGATACGTAACAAGCTATACATTAAGCAACTAATTTTAAGGCCCTTTATACACTGCAACTTTATGTGTAGCGATTCAGTCAGCATAGGCAAATACAGTCATAAATCCTTTGCTAAAAGTAGCGATTTAATCACGAGGCAGTCGCACCGCATTTGTATCGATGCAGAAATTCGCACTCTAAAGGACCTTAGGCGTACGCATAGCCCGGCGAGGCAGCCTATCTCTGCCACTGGCAATTTGAGGGAGTGCAACACAACCCTAAACATTGTAGATATACAATGCTGCCAGATTACTTAAACTGGGAATACAAACTTCCACTACTTAAGTCTAAGCATTGGAAAGCTACTTGTTTTAGAAGATGTGCACAAGGAAAAGTATGGTAGATAAGTAATTTTAATTTTAGGTAAATATATTAGGATTTAGATTCTAGTTGGTATAAGTACTTTTTTCATCATTTTATTGCGCACTTCAAGTTTACCTCACTTCTAAGGAAAAGCAGTAGATATGAGGTAAACAAGTACAGTTTATGCAGTAAATACTGAGCTTGTAACCTCATCTTGAAGGCCTGCTTATCATTCAAAACATTCTTGGATACTCACTGGCGGTAATCACCAAAACAATAACGCATTCCTTTGGTTTTTTCAACTATATTTAATTGCCATTAAAGTGATTTCGAGTAGTTTTTATATTAGAGGTTGAAATGTAAGTTAAGCATTATTTTTGTATTATATTTAAACTTACGCCATAGTCAAGGTACGTCTGAAGAAATATTAATTTATCGTATCATTAAAATTCGTCTATGGCGGAGCTGCTCCCACAACACAAGTGTGACAAAACGCGACGCGACGCGTGCGCATCGCGACGCGTGCGCATCGCGACGCGAATGAATAGACGCGCACGTGATCTTATTTAGTCCCTAAAGAGTAAGGGTGGGCACACAATGGGCTGTATAAAGTATTATTTTACGTAGCAAAATTGAAATTTAAATAGTGAACAAAAACTGGACGCGTTGGTGCGATGGACAACGTTCTGCCTGAATTGGATGACTATCCAGAACTAACATACATGTGACGATAATTCGTATTTTTTTCTGAGTATTGAGTGAGGGTTACCATCAATATAAGTTTTACTGTAGAACACTAAGCATGTATGTATGAGACTCCGAAAAGCAATGTGTAAATATGACATGTGTAGACTAGACATGTTCCAGATATTATAGTAATTTTATTTCTGTTTACAGAAACAAGGTCGAGCACATGTTTTACAATTTAACAAGAGTTTATGCCAACTATGAATATGCTTAGTACCTAGTACCTATAAACAAGTGGTTCTGCACCTGTTTTCTTCTTGAACACGAGAATTATTGCTATAATAACATCTGTCGATTACCACCAAATAAGTTAAGGTTAGGTTCAATATGTTTAACGAGTGGTAGTAATTTTAGACAAAAAGGGGTATCGGAGCCACTTTGCGTTTTGCTGGCGACAACCAGCACCGGGTGTAACACCCGTGTGGTAAACTAAAATAAGTATAATTTAGGAAAGTAAAGATGTACGAAGAATATCTTCAGTCAATAGCACTAGTCAGCCATGTTGCTCTCTTTTGAATTGAATTTTATATCGTTCAATCGCTAAAATATAATCGTTAAACAAAAAAGGTTGAACCCTATGTATCTGGGTATGTTTTAAATGTTCGTAAATGATCGAATGACACTTACAAAATAGCTCTGGCAAAAAACTACGTCAGTTATCCAAGTCAGGTCGCCCTATATGACATTATTTAGTTTTTTAAATTACTTTCATAAGAACATAGAGGTATTGCCTGTTCTGGACTGTTATAACTGTGCAGCATGAAAGCATGATGCAAAACAAATAAAGCTAATGCTACTGAATAGCTGAACCGAAAATGAAGCAGCCAAACCCGCTGACCTATATCACGAACTAAAACTGCACGCTTCTGTACGCGGCCTAAAAGGTACGCACAAAGTGGTGCGAAGTCCACCAAACCAATTGTGGGGTGTCGGCCCGTTCCGGAGATGACGACGCGCGGCCGTCCGCGCCTCCCAACCTCACATAATCCAGCGCAGACGTCACGTGCAGTTCGAACAAAGACATAATAACTTAGGTTAACTTTTTACCCACTTACTTATAAAAACTGGGTTATCATAGTGAAAACAGGGTTGTAAGACGGTTGTTTTTTAATGAATAAATAAGTAAGACCCTTAGTAAAACCGCTTAGGGAAAATAGTAGATGACAGAAGGCTTTGCGTATTGATTTCAGACCATGAGTTTACTTATACCAATGACAGCCGCTAGCTAGCGTTCGCGTAAATTGCGTTCACGCTTTTGTCTAGGATTTCGGTGCAGCGCCCTAGTGATTAAATGTGGGACCAAAAATGGCCTACCAACGCAACTATCGCCGTTTACGTGACTGAAACTCATGGTAGACATACCTCTTAAAGTTATAACTTTTAATAAATTCATGTGTGGCTTAAAATCAGCACTGTCTAGGATCCCAATTTTAGGCCTGCAGGGCTAAGATGCGTTGCGCAACAAAAAATGATACGAAGACGGAGATGAAGGGCATTGAACAAAAGCGACAACTGAGCTTATAATACACGTACTAGACGTAGTCACGTAAGCAATCGGTGTGAGCAAGTTGTCAACATCGGAAGTTGCCCAGCAACGTGGGTATGAAGTAGCATAATTAAGGCGCCCTGGTGCGTCCGCGTCTGTCGCGTTGGGGCAACACGACGAGCTAACAAGATTTAGCGCTGAGCTATCGAGGGCATCGTGTCGCTCAGATTTTTTTGCATTAACCCGTGACGCACTGTGAAACTTTGGAAGCGTAAGGAGGACACAAAGCGTAGTATGTAAAGAATACGTTTCATGTATTTTGTACAGTAAAATATGGCTATTAGAATACCAAAAATTCAACATACCGCCAATTATTTAAGTTTAACCTGAGAAGTATAATTAATAGCTTGTTTTACTTGTCTAACTAACTTAGACGTTACTATTATCGTATATTATAGGATCCTACTATGTTACCTAGTGTAGTTACTGTGTAAAATAGTAGTTCGTCAATTAAACATTTGTCTATATATTTAAGTAGAATAGCTACAATAAAAAAGTGTACAAAAATTCTTTGGAAAATAAAAATCTATTCTATTCTATTCTAACATCAACTCGTTCGTTTTTTTTAATACTTCAATCTTTTAAGTTACTACGTGTGTTCGATGAAAGGGGGTGCGGAACGTAGGCCCCCGGTTTCTCTCTTTAGTTTTTTGTATAAAATTGTTTTTTTTTGCTAACCGTGCCTGTCTGTGGTATGCCAATAAATAGTTTTTTTATCTGGTTTTTCACTGCTGTGCTGGAAATCTAGTTTACTTCAAAATCTAAAGCGTATAGCAGGCTTGTGAAAATTGCCACCGAAGCCTGCAATCTCCCAATATTATAAGGTTATTAACGAAAATAGTGATGATGATGAATAATTAGATGATATGTTTTTTTAAGTTATATTTACATATTACATCTAAATAACAAAAAGTTTTTTTTATGTTACTCTTTAGAACTCAATAGATCAAAAATAAACAAGATTCTAGATAAAATATGTTCGCCAAGCAAAATAATTTATTTGTGTTCCATTTTTGCTAGGCAGACGAAAATTAAGGAATACGTAGGTTGGAGGTTGGGTTGTTGGTACCCATTGAAAAAAACGGTGTTTGTACTATCAGAGGAAATCATTACACAGGATGTTCCAAGATTTAATAATCGGTAAGTATTTTATTTTCGGTGTAACGGTGGGAGGGTGGAATTACGCACATCATATAATTTGGTCTTAGTTTCGCATCCCAGGCTTTGGAGGCAATTTACACATGGCTATCTACCTAAACGTACTCTTTTTAATGGTAACTTAATTATCATTTATGGTAAGGTTTTCAAACAAAATCATGTTTTTTTCTAGCTTGTAAGTAGTAAGTTAAAAAAAGTTTTAAAAAAATCCACATAACCTACGTAGTATCTATGACAATAATATTTTTCATTCGGTATAAATTATCACCCGTTATACCTTGGAGTAAATTATGTCGTAGATTTGAAACAGACATATAACTTTAAATCTTTACATGGGTAATATTTCACAAACAATAACACAATGTTTTTGGATTCATAAACAATATGAAGATGACGCACGATGATCTGTGGTTAAGATGTATGCATTGTGTTATTTGTAACACTGATTTGAAGTGTGGTTAAAGTTGGCTATAACTAGTTGGTTCACTTTATTAAAAACGTACTCGTACCGTAAAAACAAGGTCTGCCAGTCGATGACCTCTTCGAACGCATGAGTCACATCCTTCACAATGTTTTGACCCCAGCAAGACATTTCTGATCTGAGGTAAAAGAATAAACATTACCTTGTGTCTGGTCTGAGTCTTAGCGTGTTTTTTTAATTACTTAATTTCTGATAAGATTTTAACGAGTGAATTATAAAATAAAAGACGCATGATAATCTTAGAAGTTGCATTTCAGGCATTGATTCAGATTCCCTACACCTGGATTAAGGTAAATACCCCCAATAAAATATGTGACTACAACTTTAGGTTAAATTGCTTGCAAGTAAGTAAACGGCAATTGTGCCAAATCTTCAATAGGTAAGTCAATGCTTAAAGTACCTTTTCAAGTAAGATTTTACGCAAGTACTCCATCAACGTGATATTACCCACGCAGCAACTATTGCTTCAATCGAGCAGGATTTGCGTTTTTTGTTGACAAGCGAATCGCTTCGACCTTGCCCTCAGCCGCATTGCCAAGGTCACACAAATCATTATTGAGCCATCCGCCACGCGTGACAGAGACTACGATACGAGCCCAAATCTTGATCAATCTAGCTCATTGGGACAAATGCCCTTTCGATTATCACAATACGCCCGCAGTTTTTTTATTCACGACTTCCTGTGTGATTATTGTCTTATTCCAAATGCCATGTTTCATTTAACCCTTTTTCTATTCGATATATTTTACTTTTCATATTAAAATTGACAGCATCATATCAAAAACTCAAACCATAGCTCAAACTACCTGCGAGCTCTATCAAATAATGTGGCATGTTATATGAAACCTATCCAGTTTATAAAATTGGATATAATTGTGTGTCAGTAACAAGGAGCATGCATGGCATGCAGGTAGGGTTGCCAGGTCGCCTAACCTAATAGCCGGACAGACCGGCTGGTCTGTCCGGCTATTAGGCGAAAAATTGCTACGTGTAAATTATGCGTTGGCGAAATCTGTCTGACAAGCCGCGTGAATGCTTAGGACAAATAAACTATGTCGTTGTATTGCAGAGCCAAAGATTAAAAGATATGTAAAAATAATCATAACAAGTTCATTTTATTACAGTTGCATCACGAACGAGTAAGCACGTAATATATGCCATTCGTTGCAAACAAAACGATGTACTACCAGCATAATTAAGCTGAACTCTTGTTGATATAAACCGCATACTTCGCGCGGACTGTACGAAATCGAACAGGGACCCTTGTGCTTTGGTTTACTGTACTATCAGATGACTAATAATAATATTAGGAATCAAATTATTGCAGTGTAGGTATGGTAACGAAAAATATTCTATTCCTATTGATTGTTGACTGGAACGTCAAAAAACTCTAAAGCGATGAGAATAAGTAATAACGAAAAATATTAATGAGGTTTATTGCTGCTGTTATATTTATTTATATATTTATTTATTTGGTACACAAAACAAATTGCCTCAGAACATGATGAATGTCTTATCTTATCTAAGCTTAAAACTAGAGTACAGTTCTTTAACATTATTGCGTATACGGCATGCCTGCAATATTGCAGTCTTACGAGTATAGCAGTTATAGTTTATTTGTGCAATGCATCTATTAGGTTGGGGAAGAAGTCTTTTCGCATATAGTATGTATGAACTTGTAATAAAATCTCTTCGGCTATACTATTTGTATCTGGCTGGTTTTGGTATCATTAAAAGTTTAAATTTTAAAGAAGCTAATTCCAGATGCAAATTAGGAAAATGTGTGATTTTCATTTGTTTTTCTTACTGTCAAGATGATTGAATCTAATGAAGAAATTCGATACATTAAAAATTTTACTACATAAAAGGTAAATAATATACAATTTTAAAAATGCAACGCAAGCCGCGTTTTCAATCCGGAAATTTTGATGTCAAAGATGCACGTAGCTCTGGTCGCCCTATTACGGATAAAATGGATGCCATTTTTGAAAAAGTGGAGCAAGATAGTCCTATCAGTAGTTACGACGTAGCTGAAGAACGGGAATTGACCACAAAACAGTTTTGGCGCATTTGAAAAAAACTGGGTACACAAAAAATCTCGATATTTGGGTACCTCACGAGCGCTAACTGAGAGAAACCTAATGAACCGTGTACTCATTTGTGATTCTTTATTACGAAGTAATGAAACCGAACCATTTTTGAAGAAGCTGATAACTGGTGATGAAAAGTGGATTACGTACGACAAGAACGTGCGAAAAAGGACGTGGTCAAAGGCTGGTCAGGCTTCACAGACTGTGGCAAAACCCGGGTTAACTCGCAACAAGGTGATGCTGTGTGTGTGGTGGCATTGGAAGGGCATTATTCAATATGAGCTGTTACCACCAGGCAGGACCATCGATTCAGAACTCTATTGCGAACAACTGATCAGATTAAAGCAAGAAGTTGAGAGAAAGCGACCGGAATTAATCAACAGGGAAGGTGTGGTTTTTCATCATGATAACGCTAGACCTAACACATCTGCAGCAAAAATTAAGAGTTTGGCTGGTAGGTGTTAATGCATCCGCCGTATAGTCCTGACCTTGCACCCTCAGATTTCTACTTGGTTCGGTATCTTTAGAATTTTTTAAGCAGTGTCAGGTTAACATCACGAGAGGACTGCCAAAACCACTTGTCGCGGTATTTTGATCAGAAACCTCAAAATTCCTATAGCAATGGGATCATGTCCCTACCGATAAGATGGCAAAAAGTAATCGAACAAAATGGCACCTACATACCTACTTTAGTTAAATGTAAATAAACTATATTAAAAAATGTTTTGAATTTTCTTAAAAAATGCGAAGAAACTTTTTCCCCAACCTATTATGTATGTTCAGGGGCAGCGGCGCCTAACAATAGGGTAGCAGGTAAGGTTGGCAGAAGGCCAGAGACCTCGGGCTTGAAAGGGCCCTCAAGTGCCCTAAGGCTTGGTTTGATATCTTTGAATGCAATTGTAGGATTAGTAGCTTATTTTTGGTTTTTATGTGCTTAATTATTCGAAATGCCATGCTATTACCCATTCCGTGGTTATGGGTGGCACCGAAAAACGAATTCATAAATACCCGTCAAAACCGAAAGGAAACTGATTAAGGCATACTCAGTAGGTGAAGTTACCACGGAGGTAGACAGCTCCATAACAAGTGAGTCTTAATTCTTCGAAAGCATGCTAAGTGTCCACTTTGGATTGACGCCTCTTATAATCACAAGCCGACATAAGAGTATTTTAATATGTGTTGCAATGAGGTAGAATGTAAAAAAAACAACATCATCTGACTTTGTCTAAGCTGCCTCGACAGACTTCGTTCTGTCAAAAGTAATTGCACGTCGCGGCGTCGGTAAAGCAGCACATCTCGCCCGCGTTTCTCCGACTTGATTTACACATACTATATTTTTCACTGAATGTTCTCATCAATCATAATAAAATTAGGCTATATTTTACTACCTAATAATGTAGATTCATATTGGTGAAGAACTTTTTAAATCGGTCCTGCAGTTTCGGAGCCTATTCAATACAATCAAAAACCGGCCAAGTGCGAGTCGGACTCGCGCCCCGAGGGTTCCGTACAAACCTGTACGTATATTTATTAAAAATATTTTTATTTTATGATGTAACTAAAAATTTACGGTTTTCGCATTATTTCTCTCTATCTGTGCTATAAGACGTTGCTACGTACTAAATTTCAAGATTCTGAGGTCACGGGAAGTACACTGTAGGTTTTGATTCCCTTGCGAGTGTCGAAAATTTGCGGCATAAACGGCTGTATCTTTTGATTGCGTTGGCTTAGAAGTTTGATTTTTTCACAGCTCCAAGGGACAGTAGACCTGAATATTTGATATAAATTCCAGCTTGACCTCCACGCGTTCATGAGAAAAAAGGTCTTGACAGACAGACAGAAGGACAACAAAGTGATCCTATAAGGGTTCCGTTCTTTCCTTTGTAGGTACGGAACCCTAAAAACAAACAAAAAATCAAATCTTTCCTCTTTATAATATTAGTTTAGATCAGGCTGGACGTTACATTCATACCGATAACAACAGGTATTTATAAGAATAGACGACAAAATGGTTCAAATCAAACCTGACATCATAACCGTATCTGATGCGTAGCGCACAGGCACCAAAAACGCAAAAAGGGCGGACTTATTTCCTTAATAGCCCTGGACAGGGCAAGAGAGGTAAGGGCTAAGAAACTACTACTAGGTTTAAGCTGCTCGTCCACTGGGCGCGAAAAAAAAAGGAGCAGCGCGGAACTGTTTCAATTTTAACCAATAGGATTGCTGAAAGGGAGGCCTGCTTTTTAGAGCCAAGCTATGCTTTGCTTGAAAGGACAACCAGCCTTAAGGCTATGCTTTCCCAAGATTGTTAATATTTGATCGACTTTGTTTGAAGATAGCTACTAAATTAAAAGATATTTTAGCAAATAAAAATTGTACGAGTAGGTCAGTGTCTTTAACTAAGGCGACAACTTTTCCAAAACACGATATAGCATAATTTCACAGATGAAAAAAAAAAACAAAGAAGTACGGTAACTGCTCATCTTGCACCACCTGAACTGTTTACTCTTTTTTGTTTCTCTACCCGAAGGTTGCCTAGAAGAGAGCGATAAGGCCGCCTAAATTGTACTAATAAGTTATGTAAACTTTATTTTTGTAATTGTTATATTTGTGCAATAAAGAATATCTTATCTTATCTTACGTCGACGTTTTTTTGTTTTACTCTCAAATATTGATCATTACCATTTTGCACTAGATAGGTCTTTATACATATATTCTAGGTCGACAACTTTTAAAACTTTTTAATTTGTCTAATGTTATTTCATAATGAATTCAGTACACGAAAACAGAAAGCAGCCGCGGCGATATTCCGTTCGAGCAGAACTAATCAGTGGCCCACCGAATGCTCTATCGAACGGCGCGCTAAATCCCAGCCTTATGCAAGTTTCGATATAGGTAGTAGGTGGTAGTAGTTCCGAGTTGCGCATCACGAGGCCTCCTCACGGTGAGGGCGCGAGGCTATCGAGGCGAACCCGGCGCTGGCCCGAGATACCGCCCGGCGCGATAACCTTGTTCTGCCTGTCTGCTCCAAAGGTCGCTTTGTTCCCGGCTGAACGAGACGTGCTAGGAAACTAATAAATGATCATTCGAGTCTTTACCAGGGCTGGCGACAGTAGTCAGAAGTTATATCAACTAAGGTTTAAAGGGAGGGCAAGATTTACCTTAGTGTAACATTTTTAATTACATGTACGTTACGTGTAGTGCGAACAATACAAGGGTAATTTCCAAAGACTATACTAACACGTCGTTCCTAATCCAACACTAAATCAAACGGCTAACTTGTTTGTAGGTGAAATCTATTTTATTGAGTGTCAGCTTAACACACGGGTGTTCCTAAGAAAACCCTAAGAAAAAAATGGCAAACAATGGCACACAATGCAAAAACCAGAACAATAGAAACACGAGACTAGTTAATTAACACCTACTAATAAGTACTAGTAGTAGTACTAGTTGGCAACCCTACTAAAGTAAGAATATCTTGCTTGCAGACTAGGCAACAGCCATTAGTAGAATGTAGACGTTGTGCAATAAATAATTTTACTTGAAGCATCCAAAGGAATACTTTAAATGATCATATCGACATATGAATCTTCCTAAAAGGAAATATCATAATAATCTTAGTAACAACGGGTGTGCATTTATAATAACTGTTCATCAACAGTTTTAAAAAAAAATCGGCAAAGTTAATTGCGATAAATTAAATACGATTATTCTATTTCAATTTGCGTATGTCTATTGATATCCACTTGTCCATTATTGATATTTTCTAGCATCACAAACTGGATTTTGATTTTAATAAAACTCCGTAATTACATGCAATAAAATTGTAGGGTATTTTAGATTTGTATTAGGGGGTAAAGTTTTAAAAGTTAGCTCCACGCGGACGAAATGCTCGCAAAAACTTGTTAATAAAACACGAACAACGTCGCCGCGTTATCCAACGTTGTTCATGACAATAAGGCACTATCCATACAATGACGGATCTGATTGTGGCGAGCGTGGTGTATAGCGACCTCTCCACCCGCACCCGTGACCCTCGCGCAGTAATTGCACACAAGATAATAATTATAATTAGCACCAATAGGTACCACGACTTATTCGTTTTGGTGATAGGGTTAAAATTGCTACGTTAAATCTATAATAATATTTTTAGGAGGAAAGATTTGATTGTTTGTTTGTTTGTTTGTGATGACTAAGCTCCGAAACTACTGGAATGATTTTAAAAATTCTTTCACCAATTTATAGCAACATTACCAGCGAGTGACATGGGAGCAGAGCCGCTGATGGACAGCCAGTTCCTTATAAACATGTTCATTATTTTCAGGAGGTTCAAAATGACGCTGTTTACACATTTATTGACTACACCTTCGTTTGCATTTAGGGGTTTTATTAATAAGAATACGTTGTTTCGGACAATTTGTAGTTCATAATCCATAAAATTAAAATATCCCCCTAAAATTCACAACTGTACGAAAAAAACTCCAGTCTTTTCGCAGCCGGCCTTTGATAAAATGGAGAATCTACATTTGTTTAGTTTAGAACGTATTCGATAAAGATATTTGACGACGTCTGGGTCATACTGATTTGATTTGTCAGATATAAATGAAGTTATCAAAAACATCTGGGACAACCTACACCAAGATTATCAAGACCAATATTAGGGGAAAGGCTTTTGCCCAGCAGTGGGATCCCAACGGCGTAATTAGATTAGATATACTATAGGGTCTCAGAGACTGATAATAATTAACAACCCAGCATGCTCATCACAAGAATTTAAGTTCTGGTTTGCATAAAATTCCCGATCTTTAGATTCTGTTAAAAACGGTAGGGACAGGTAACCATTCTAGGGATCGAAATAAATAATTTGCAAATAGCTTGTAAAATAAATGTGCATATAATTTAAATCAAAATATTATAACATGGTATGGTATTGAAGTAATCGACCACATATGAGCTATTCACCAAAATTACGCACGGACATAGCGTGCGTGTGTGCATAGGGATTTATTGCGATTTTGGGGTATCGTCATGCTTGATTTAAGAATAAATCTTCAAAATACAAAAAAAATATATATATGTAGTAATATAAATATCTGGGACAATTTAAACCAAGATCACCTGACCCCAAACTAAGCAAGGCTTGTACTATGGGTATCAGGGACTGATAAACATGATAACATATTTCTAAATACATACTTAAAACAAAACTACTCTAAAAAGCGTTCTCCTCTGTCCTATGTGCATTGCCCGATAGGGTCTGTAATGATCATAAGAACTTTTGTAACATCTTTTACTACACATTATGGAATGCAATAAAATGATTGAGTATTTAGTAAATAGATAATAACCCAACACCCAGACACAGAACAAACACTAATGTTAATCACGTATAATGTTTGTCATACGTGGGGAACCCACGACCTCCGGTGCTAAGGGAGGATGGCTGCCATTGCACCAACAGGCCAGTCGATGGCGAAATGGTTCATAAGTGTATTGAGGTTATGAAGATCAAAACTGTTAAAAGTTTAATTCCGAGAATAGTTACATTCGTCGCCTCTCGGATATATAGGTATCAATAAATTGAATGTTGCTTATAATAAGTTACCAAAGCTCCAATAATACTTATTCATAGGACCCAAGGGAAGGTAGACGCAGCTGCCTAAGCTGTTTACGAGCTCTATCATCTTTGGATGATACGGATTTAGAAACAGACCTCATCTCACATTCGTTTAAAGTGAATTTATAGGATTTGCTTCTATTGTTATAGCAATGCCGAGATTCATGGACTCGCATGGCTCAAAGCGTAAACAGAACATCGCAAATAATGAAATAGACAAATTTGTACATTTAATAAATACAATCTTAAAAGAGAGAGAGCGTTGCGGCCTAGTGGTTAAGCACTCCGACTCGGATCGCGGATCGTGTGGCCCCGAGTTCAAATCTGGCCAGAACCAAAATTCCTATCTGAGTAGTAATAGAAAAACATCGTTAAAAAACCAAATCAACCCGGATAGCGGCGGAAGGCTCACTACCTACCACGTTGTCTTCTAATACCATTGGTGAAAAGTGGGCTTTTGAGTGTTCCGTTCACCATGTCGGCAACTGACAGTCGCTTACCTCTGACTACCCCGTTTGGGATAAAAGTGTGTTAATTGTTAAAGCAGATTGAATATCAATGAATGGATTAGTATGTTGAGAAAAATGTATTTGTGTTGTGCACACCTATGTTATTATATTTTTTTCGTGGGTATTCGCAGCAAAAATTCGGTATACATACATGCACGCAAAATATCCGAGTTCGTGATGGATTTGTCTAGTCGTCGTAGCCGGAATCCGCAACAAAGATACATAAAGAAAAGAAAATAAGAATGCCCCAAAACCTCTCTTTTTTATAAGTTGTGCTCTAAATGTCAAAAATGATACAGCACCATCACGTAGGTACCTAGTGCATCAATAACAGATATAGCGTGATGTTTTTTCTACTCACGATAAGTAGGTACTTTACTCTGCCATTTAAAATTGCGTGTCAAAAAGACAAAACGCCACATCTTATTTAGAGAAACGCTTATTCGTAACAAATTACACTTAACTTTACGTCACTTTATAATTTACTGTCTTCTCAAACTTTACGTGATCATGCGAACGGTAAAAAGCAACTCACCGTGTATAACAGGTAAATGTATAAGAAGGAAGTTTGTATAA
The DNA here is from genome assembly GCA_947369235.1 of Udea olivalis. Taxonomy (NCBI): domain Eukaryota; kingdom Metazoa; phylum Arthropoda; class Insecta; order Lepidoptera; family Crambidae; genus Udea; species Udea olivalis. Next base: position 23,630,488 of record OX376343.1, on the reverse strand, counting down.
AATATCACTACAGACTATCACAGCCACTTGTTAGGTGTAATGTAGAAGATTAACTGGTAAATAAAGTGTTGGTGGTGTGGTGGAACGCACGTGGCGTCGGTACTGCGCGCGTTCCGAAACTGAGTGAGTTCGGAGTTCGGACTCTCGGTCTCGGACAGTCTCGGAGTGAATGACGCGTGGAGGTGGATAGCACGGCCGGCACGGGACGGGAAACACGTTCACTAGTCTCCGTCGCGTCTAGAGTTATTATAACACGTCATTCACCAGCCTATCGAAAATAAACACCGTCAGCAGCTTTTGTGACGAAACACACGGAACATAGCAAGTTCGGACAGCTGGCGCTCAGGTCAAACTAAAGAAAACCACTGCAAAATGCGTAGCAGCAAAACACACATTTTAGCTTACTTTATAGGCTTGATATGCTGTCGCGTGGATTAATAAAAATAATAATAATATAAGTACCAACACTAATTTTGACCTTTGTGATTTTACTCATTACGTGTTTTTTTGTCTTAGTCATCATTACAATGTAACCCTTTGTTATTTTTCACTTTGAAATATAACTTCAGAAAATTAGGTCGAATGAGTAGACTTGGAACTTTGATAGTCCATCTTTCTGTGAACTAGCTACACTTCCATATCGACTCTTCTATTAAAAACTAAATTAATTTAAAAAAAAGATGGAAAATGTATATTATCTTATCATCAATATTTCCTAGTCTATTATATAAAAATAAGTCGGGTTTTCCTTCCTGACGCTATAACTCCAGAACGCACGAACCGATTTCCACGGTTTTGCATTCGTTGGAAAGGTCTCGGGCTCCGTGAGGTTTATAGCAAAGAAAATTCAGGAAAAAATTCAACAGAAAAGTGGGAAAATCTTTTTTCACATACAGCGCCACATAAAACGAGGGCCATCTGGTGGCGAAACGGAGTTCGCCGGGTTTGCTAGTTAATTATAATTAATACACAAATAACAAGATATTTTTTCCTTTAATAAATACCTAAGTGACATCCTATAATAATAATTATTTCCCACACATTGTCTCATTAAAAGTGATGTTTCAGGAATGCATAACAAGAAAGAAAACAAATAAACCTCACTCGATGCAATGACATGTAAAGTGTCTTAGTCTTCAGCCGTATAATTCCGATTCAAAGGATTACGAGTATGTTAGGAAAAATATTTTACAATCAGAAAATTTAATGTTTTTTTTTGAACTTGAGTTCTGCACCCAAAAATGTTTTAGCGCTTTTTTGCCTGAACAAAAGCAGCAAAGGACTGTTAGCACCGGTTATACAGGATGTGTAGGCTGAGGTGAATGCGGTCAGAAAAGGATGATATCACTAATCAAAAATACTGATGTAGGTAAGGCACTCTTTCACTGCTTTATTAAATAAGTACTAGCTTTTCACCCGCGTGGACTATTTTTTCTTATACGTTGGGTTAATATCAAAGTATTCATACGGATTACTAACGTTTTTGAAAAAGTAATATGCCTATATCAATTAGGGGATGGATAACGTTAATGTAACTTTTTAACAGTTAAATAATTTTTAAAGTCGGTTCGGTAGTTTTGGAGATTACCTCCCTTGATTACCTTCACAAACGCTTACAGTGTAAGAATCAAGATATTTTTTAGTAATTTAAAGGAATATTCACAAATAATTATTAGTGAATCATTGAATTGGCAACATCGTATGATTGTTGACACCTGGCAAGTTTAGCCGTTCGGATATTGCAGTGCGGTGGAAATAATAAATAAATAAATAAATATCCCTGGATATTATTCCACACAGCGCCATCTAGCCCCAAAGTAAGCTAATTAAAGCTTGTGTTATGGGATACTAGACAACGGATAAACATACTTAAATACATTTTCTTTTGTAAATACATACTTATTATACATAGGAGACACCCAGACCAGTACAAACAGACATGTTCATGCACACAAATGTTTGTACTGTGCGGGGATCGAACCCGCGACCTCTGGTGTAGTAGCCAACTTCTTAACCATTACACCAAGTCGGTCGTCTAAATGAAAAAAATGCGTTTTTTTTTTTATATTGCGCGTCAAGATGGCCTCACTCCACCTGATGGAAAGCGGTCGTGAGGTCCAGATACGAGGTTGACAAGCCCAGTCATTCAAACGAATCACTGGGCTGGCCATCCTCACCTTGAAGGCCTGCAGAAATGCCTTTTCACGCCCCGCTTGAAGAACCCGGGACTATACGAGGAAGGAAACACATATGCGTATTTATTGTCGAAGAGAATCGATGTTTTATTTCAGTATACTACACTCTTTATAATATTATAGTGTAGATTTGTTCCTGCTACATACATATTTACATTCAGTGAAATATTTTTATCTACTTACATAATTAAATTGAGTTTTTGAAAGTTGTCTAAAGTAATTAGCCTATATACTCTCCCACTGCAGGGCAAAGGCCTCCATCGTTGAAATCAAGTGATCGCTACAACTGATGGCTTAATCACCACGCTTACCAAATGCGTGTTGGTGATTACAAATCCGGGCTGTGTTCCGAAAAATCAGATGTAAATTAATTATTGTACGAATTGTTTTAATGTTGCAGTGCCCTAACAGGGTCATGTGTGTACTTTTCAGATTTAAGAACCTGTTAAACCACATGAAGCAATAAATATTTATGACTATGACTAATCCGAAAACACACTTTGCCCGACCTGAATTGAACCCGGGACCTCCGGGTTTCGTAGTTTTTTGAAAAGAAACAATTTATTTATTGTCACCTTCCTATTAGACCTTCCTATTATTCCTAGATATTTATCCCCTAATCACAGAACGAGATCAGCATGATTATGATATTATGGTGGGTCAGGTGGGTGTGTGGTCAATCAAGGTGTTATATATGAAAGTGATCGCCGAAAAGACAAGAGTAAATTCTTGTCGGACGGAAAGCGTATTCTTACTCATTTTAATATTTTTGGGAAACTTAAAAACCGCAGCCTTAAACATTAATAATATTTAGATTACCTGTTTAACAAAAGATAATACTGCAATTAAAATCAAAATTATTTTAAAAATTCTACCTTAGTAGTTTGTACTGAATGTGTTACATTAGAACAGTTTACAAGAGACCCGAGACAAAATAATTCCTTGACGACAATCGCTGCATCCTCTCTGATATATTTTATGTTGAACTTAAATACTATCATAATAGGTGTGGTTTTGTGCTGGCTATTAGTCTAGAGAAGCTAACATCGCACGCGCACCAACAGCGATTATCACGACACCTACACACAAACCAGAGACAATCGCAAAACGTGCGTTGCGGCAAAATGATGTTAAGAAACTGTTGATACCTCAGTAAATAATGTTATGGGACTGCAGTCCCATAACACCTGTCTGGTATGTATTTTGTATATTAAGAGGGTTTGCTTTCTGAGTTTGGGGTGTATAAAAATTCTCCACACCGATTTCGGTTACGGCGACCATATGCGTTTGGGGCAGATTGTATTGTATTGTCCCATTTTTTTAAGGTTTTCGTGATTATTTAGCTGAATTCAAATCAAGAATAAATTATCTCTCTATTGTTGAATGCACCTTTTTATTTCATAATTATAACTCTAACTGTGTACAGTACATTTTTAAGTGTCTTATCAATTAAAAAAAATGGTATTTTATTTAATTTACCAAATAATTGGCGACTACCTAATTTAAGACAAATCAATATGTTTTTAAAAAGTATTATGCACACAATAATCGAGCAAAAATTTAAGTTTTTTTTTCAATTCAATGAAATAATCACGAAACTCTGAAAAAATGCAACGTTTTCGACCCACCCCCAGCTAACGCTCTTAAATACAGGGAACTAAGATTTCGATAGCGAGAAACGTCTCCACACAAACGCATCTATGGTCACCCTAGAGCGGATGTTACGAACCGGAAACGGGATTCACGGACTCGGCCAATGGGATAATAGACGCGAGTTCGAAGTCCAACGCCGGGAATAAATCCCGATCTGCGCGACAATCTCAATAAGATGCTATTATCTAATACGCACGCGACAACTAACTGGAGTGGGTGAAAGTGGTGATTTTTTTCATCATAAATTAACCACAAGAGTAATAATAAGTTGTTCCACGGCTGGACAGGAACCCCGGTCATTGAAATCATGTCATCGCTACAGTTGGTGGATATTAGCTTAAATTTCTCGTGTAAACTATCAAACACTCAAAGATCTGTATAACCAATTAATACGACTTGTACTTGTAAGTCTACTCGTTATAAAAGCTTAATCCAGTATCTCCGTCCCGTCCAAGTTCCCCATACACAATCGTGTATTCTAATTAAAGAAACTCTTACTCAGCTAATTACAAAGGTAATGCTAGAACCTAAACACAGGACGCTATTACTTTAATTTACTTAAACTAAACAAGGCGGCTGAATAAAGGTAGGGAGTAACACAATGCGTTATTGTCACTCATATCAGAACGTCTAAACGCTGATGCCCAGCTAAAGACAAGGTGGCCTTTGTTCCTTAGCTCGCCGTCGGTACATGAGGCTCCGATTGCTAACACTCGTTTGCGGGTTGGTGATCACAAACCCCAGGTATGGTCAGAAAAGTCCGAAACACGCTTTGTCAAATCTTGGATTTGTACCCAGTAGCGAAACGAAACCAAGGAAATTATTAATTATTTTACTATAGGACAATTTTACTGTTAACCAGTGCAGCTGAGAATTCATCTATAGGCCCTTGATATGAGAAAATTTACCAAGTAATTCAAGATTCGAATAATTCACAAAATCCGGTGGGAGCCAGGTTGTTATCCTAGATAAATTAATTTTATTCTAGTGCAGAACGAGAGTTTCGGGGCTAGATGATTCTGATATATTTTAAGTCGGTATTATTGTCTGTCCGTATTCATATCTCCCTCTTTAGTCAGTGCGAGTTCCGTAGTTCAACTGTCCAAGGTGAACTCAGGCTTGTCAGATAACTGCTCCACTAGGTTATCACAATTGACAAAGTCCACGCTGCGGATCGGTGACCGTTGCTGTACAGAATCCAGGTCAATAAACACGTACATTTTTTTTTAAATGGTGTCTGAACTAAGATCCCTTTTGCTCATTAGAAAAATAGTGAGACGGAATACCGAATTTAAAATACCAAACAACAATGGCGTCTCTGACAAGTGACGAGAGTGAATCGAAAATGCTTACCGATCTTAAGTTACACACGCTAGGTCCAGGATAGGTAACCACCTTAACCAAAAATTTTAAGGATTTCCGTGAACTGGATGGCACGTTTAGCAGTTGGTCTCGGCCCTTTGGCTGACGTCGCTTTATGGCAGTTCTTAGGCCCATGATAGATCAGCAAGTAAGGCATCTCCTGCCTTACCTACCTACATCGCCAGCTAAACGAACTAAACCCGCTTTATAGTTCAACTAAGGCCAGATATTTTTTCATTAGATTGGGTTACATCTTATCTTTAATAATAATAACACCCAGACACACAACAAACATAAATGTTCGCCACATAAATGTTTCTCATGGGTGGGGATCGAACCCACGACCTCCAGTGCTAAAGGCAGGATCGCTGATACGAGTATTACACCAACAGCTTAGGGCAGTCGTTCATGCATTAACAAATAACTTTATTGAAATGTTCTCGTCTCAGACAAGGCTAGTGAATAAATAAATAATAAATATCCCTGGACATTATTCCACACAGCGCCATCTAGCCCCAAAGTAAGCTAATAAAGCTTGTGTTATGGGATACTAGACAACGGATAAACATACTTAAATACATTTTCTTTTGTAAATACATACTTATTATACATAGGAGACACCCAGACCAGTACAAACAGACATGTTCATGCACACAAATGTTTGTACTGTGCGGGGATCGAACCCGCGACCTCTGGTGTAGTAGCCAACTTCTTAACCATTACACCAAGTCGGTCGTCAAATCAGTGAATGATAGTGATTAGCCTCAAATGGACGAAAAAATGCAGTGATTTAAGTGCTGATAGTACAAGTATTATTACTCGTAGCATCATTTGAATATAGTTCATTATTTACACTAAACCCAAATAAGTTTAATTTAACAGGAAAGGTGGCATCGATAGTGGGTTTATCAAAAGATATACGGAAAAAAGGGACACCGTATGGATTATATCAATGCCGATCATAATACAAGTTTACTTACTGCAAATTGTATCGTGAACAAACATTGTTAGTTTGACTGCGCAATAACTTGGCGATTCAGAAGTTGTTTGTCGACAAGCACTTCAATTACAGTGATAAAGCAGTGATACTCGTAGTGTTATCAGCAAACAGCAAACTCCGGGAGATCGACCGATTTTTAAATTAGATTAGTACTTACTGATTAATTTGAGAAAACTAATACGCAAGACCAGTTCGAAATATTAACCAAGAGATATAATCAATTTTATATCATACCGATTTAAGTTAGATGATAATTGATAATGTATTAGGGGTGGAATGGTAAAGTCTAATTTCGTATTCGTAATTATTTCTATCTTCTCTGGACGCCCAATTAGAGACAGTCAGAGCGTGTCAGACTTGGACTTCAGCCTCCAACCTACGTATTGATCCTTCAACTGGCGTTGTAATTAACGTAACTATGATTAGCGACGGGTGTGTTTGCAGCGCGACCGGCGCCATCAGTCAGGCAACTCACTACCAGATAAAAGAACGAGGCTGGATCAAAGTCCGACAATAAGTCAATTTAATTGTGTCCATTATCTCACTGCTAACCTAGATTTGAATTGAAATACCACATAGGGCCTGCGCAGACGCGGGATTATTCGCAGCGTACTTTTTTCTCCGTCGAAATAGATCCTATTTCTTACATCTCACGTTTGTATGTATGTTGGTAGTTACAAACCTAGATCGGCAGCATCAGCATTCAAATTAAAAAAAGAATGATCAAAATCGGTTCACCCAGTCGAAAGTTATGAGATAACAAACATAAAAAAAATACAGTCGAATTGAGAACCTCCTGCTTTTTTTGAAGTCGGTTAAAAATGCTCCTAGCCTATAAAACATTCAATCCAAATTATTACTCTAATTCTCTAATCCTGCTAAGTGCTAATATTATAAATGCGAAAGTTTATGAGGATGTTTGTCACTCTTTCACGCAATAACTACTGAACGGATTCGGATGAAACTTTACAGTAATACAGCTTATACATTGAAATAACACATAGGCTACAATTTAAAAAGATTGTATGTAATTTGGCTATAATATATAACGATAAGCGGGCGAAGCTGCGGGCGGAAAGCTAATTTTACAAATGTGATTTTTTTGAGGAAGTATGTATGCACGTTTGTTACTCTTTCACGCAAAAGCTACGCTAAGAGTGCCGAGTGCGAGTTGCAGTGAGATAAGTGAAAAACTTCACCATCGCGTTTTGTGAGAAAAAAAACGCGAATTTGTATGGTCTCCAGTCAGCGCCATCTAGCGGCCTGAATGTTGCCCGCTAGTTGGCGCTGTCTCGATTCCATACTAATTAAAATATACGTGCTCGCAAAACGCTATGGTGAAGTCATACGCCTCTCTCACTGCAACTCTCACTAGGCTCTCACGATGGATTTGGATGAAACTCTCTTTGGATCAGAATGACACATGGGCCACAACTTTTAAAAAAATCATTTTATTTGGCCATAATATATACGATAACACTGGCGAAGCCGCGGGCGGAAAACTTGTCTAATTTAATTTATAGCGAGGGCCTGACGGGTTATGGACTGACGATTCAGAAGAAAACAAATACTCCGTTCGGTTATTTACCACAAAACCTAACGTCATGTAATGAACAGGGCTTACAAAACAATAGTGAATCGTCAACAATTAAAAACAATTGCCTGCTATCTATACTTAATATTATAAACCTGACGAGGTTGTTTGTTTGCTTGTTTGCTTGAACGCGCTAATCTCAGGAACTACTGGTCTGATTTGAAAAATTCTTTCAGTATTAGATAGCCCATTTCTAGAGGAAGGCTATAGGCTATATATCGTCATTCCACGCGGACGCAGCCGCGGGCAGAAGCTAGTTTTATATAAAAATAGCTTGACGCGAGACTGACAAAGTCACTGGAAAAAGGCGTGCTCGCACATTTCACGCCGCGGTTGCACTGAATTACCAAATGCCCGACGCAAGACGAGCGGCATTGGCAGATAACTTCATGTCTATACTTTAAAATCAACTGATTCTCATTCCCTTATTCACGATAAATTCCTATGCGGCTAGGGTCTGATGGGTAAAGTCGCGGACACAAATTTAACTTACATAAATGTACTGTTTTTTCGAAGTTCTGTTATTTTATTGATGTTATCAAGCAAATAGTCATATTTTCTAACTGTCTTGAATAAAATGAAAGTTAATAAAAAATGTTGGTAGGCAGACCTAGCCATGTCCTGATATTTGTGGTAGTTAAACAAGTTTTCTAAAGTATAATTCTAAATTATTTCAAACCTTTTGAGGGCAATAAGTAAAACACACATTAAGCTGTATTAACTAAAAAGTAAAATTAGGTGGACATAGAGTTGCCGTTTTTTCATGGAAGCACCCATCAGTAAAAGTTGCAGTGTTAAACCACTGCCTTATCCTAACATCCCTTGAGTCAGATACATATGAATGTTGTCCTTGGTAAGTTGAACAGATAAAACACCTATGAAGCAGCACTACAAAATGCCAGTCTGTCATTACAATGGATAAATATAAAGATCACTTCAAGACAAATATGTATTTAATAAAAACACAAACACTATGAAAGTAATTGAGCTAATCTTCACAGAAACCATCATTGTTACCGGATAATAAAAATATAGTTAGCACCTTTTATAAAATCCTAAATATATGACCGAAAAGACCTGCCCAGCTAACCCCAGCTGTCTACAAACACAGGTCTTCATGTGATGAGTTCCAGCAAAAAGCTATACAACTTGCGGAATATTGGTCAAAAAACTATAAGAGATGGCTTAACTAATTGCGACACAAAAATTTACTTCAATCATTTTTCATTATTTGATATGGGCTTATGTTTAACTGTTCACCAAATTCGATTAAAATTGACATCCAAAAAAATATATTTGTCACCCAAAATTGGTAAATGTTCACCAAATTTCGTTACCCTATTTAATACTACAACATACTCATTTATTTAAGTCAACGTTGGTCAAATAAAGCAACTGACACCTAAACATATTGTATCTATAACACCCATTTAGTTAATTTTTATCTGACATTCACATGCCCTGCGCTTGAAAAAATAGACCCTCAAAAATAATTAATAATAATAAATAAATAAATATCTGGGACAATTCACACCAAGATCATCTGACCCCAAACTAAGCAGAGCTTGTATTATGGGCGTCAGAGACTGATAAACATTCTTAAATATTTCTAAATACATACTTGAATAGATAATAAAACCCAGACACACAACAAACACAAATGTTCATCCCATAAATGTTTGTCATGTGTGGGGATCGAACCCACGACCTCCGGCGTCAAAGGCAGGATCGCTGCCACCAACAGGCCAGTCGATAATCATCACCATCTGAACTGTACTCTATTTTATGTGAATAAATTTTATTTGATTTGAGTTGATTACTTAAAACACATAGTTTCAATAAAAAAAATACTCGCAATTGCTTCATTTAACCGCCACGCATATGGTTGAAAGACAATAAGTACGAGAGCCGCCAGGGCCTCTAAGCCACCCTAAAGAATTATGGAAACAAATACATATAATAAGCCACAACATTGTAAGTTAAAAGGATCAAATTTCATTCATACTACTTCGAACGAATCGAGGTAAATAATTCGTTTTACGAACGTGCGCATCTGGACTTTGGGACTCATTGGATTCTCTAACGATGATACTAAAGCTGGTTCAGAATCGCCAAATCGTTTTACGGAGAAACACTCATAGAATCTAATTTATAAATTAACTGGATTAAAACGTAAGTGGTATCCTTTGCTAGTTTTTTTTTGAGGTTAAAGAAAGTCCGATCTGTTTTTACCCCATAAGTTAGGATAAATAATGAAAATAAAACATTCTGTCAGTAAATATCACTTACCTTGTTTATAGGCTTCCACTGCGGTTAACACACTTGTAAATTAACACAAAATTTCAAATAATCCAGAGGTAAACACTACAATCGTAACGTCACACAAAATCCAACTACCATAGTGATGTACTAAAACCAATTTAAACTGACAGATGACAGTTCTCGGCATCGAATTAAATCGATAAAGTTCTATCAGTTCAATTAGCTATTTAAAAAAACCAACATGTACTAAATCGAAAACCATTTCGAGGTATTTGTATTTTATACCTTAATCAAATTTTTTTTTAGAAATATATATAATAATAAATATCTGGGACCAAAATTCAAATACACCAAGATCATCTGGCGCGTGGACCACTTAAATTAGGCGAAGGGGGCCTTCGCCTAATTTTTACTTAGTCACAATATACAATTGTCAGGACTTCACTCTGACGCACGCTGGTCTCGCTTACGCTACGTCAAAACAAACAGGTTTGTCTCTGTCCTTCACATTGCACAACGATAACGTAGCTGTGCATCATCCCCGTTTTCAGTTGATAGTTTTCAGGACGTGCTGTATCTTCTGCTATTTGATTTAATCTTAGTGGCTAGGTGATTCTAAGGCATGTGTATTAATGGTGTTTACAGAAAGCAGATATTAAATTCCCCCAAATGAAGAATATTTTTTCACAAGGTTTATTTATTTTTATTTATTTATTGCTGTGCAAAGTTATTTTTAATAATACGTACATTAATTTACGCCCTTGACCCAGACGGGTGGGTAGGACCTGAAATAGCCATTCGCTATAATCCCAACCATTTTCAGGTAGGACTTGGTTTCAGAACTTGGCAAAATAAATTGTATCTGAACTCTACTTCTCGCATTCTCTTGAGATGCTACATGATGAACGGCGAGCTCTCTTTCAGCCGTAAGTGCAGTGAATTAGTAATTTTCTCCTCATTATTTATTTGCCACGACTCGGGGAAAAAACACATGTGGGAACACTGAGCGAATTTATGACGTCATAAGTTCGCAATGTTTAAGAATTAATGAAAAATTAACTACCGGCTAGATTTAAAAAATATTCAAATTTGTTTCTTGAAATAGGAAAAGGTATTGAATAAAAATATTTAAAATATACCTAATAGTTTGTTCCAATACCCAATAAGATCCATTTTATCTTAAATGAATAGGCCACGATGGCTTAGATTGGTACTTTTTAGGCAACAAATCACTGTGGGAATGAGATAGAAAAATTAGAGGTTGTCGAAAATCTATTTTTCTCTTATACAACAAAACTACGAAAAATAGAAAAGTCGCAATAAAACTATTACTAAAAGTTGAAATATAACTTACTCGTAGTAGTAATAGTGGTCAGGGTTTTATTGAAAAGCTCTGGAACCTCCATGATCTCATAGAGTTTGCTTTGGTGATGTGACATCTATTTATAGGTTGAAAAACAGTCCTATCCTTTTCCTAATGAACTATATCAGGAAAGGAACCTCATTAACTCTTACCCAACTAAATGTTATTTCATTTCTGCATTTTAAAACGAGCAGTAAATGTGATTAATTGAGTGAGTGAAAGGCACAAAAACATCACTTGGAGGTGTAACATTGTAATGTACCGTTTTTATGAATGGTACAAAACAGGCGCTCAGTTCATTTCGATGTACTTAAAACGTTTTTGCTTAGTTTTTAAAATCAAGCTGTTACAATACAAACCTTCAAGCCTTAATTCATGTTCGCAATGTGGTTCGAGTAAATTTAACGACGGATGCTCGATGTTCTGGTCATGTGAATGATCAATCCTATCAGCACCTTAACACTCTGGAGGTATTGTGAGATTTAGGAGTTAATGTCTAAGAATTTATTCAAAGACCGAATAATATTTTGCCTGAAAATTAAAGTTCTGAGATAAAATAAAAATAAATTGTTACCAAAAAACATGACTAATTTAATAGAAACAACGGTGACTGCTGAATGCTCAGGGGCCTTATTACAATCGCTAATATCCAGTTTATTTAGTTTCCTGTACTGAGGGTAGCTAGCAATTTCTTCAGTAAATTTCCAGCATAAAAGATGCGTTAGTGCCAGGTTACCGCTGATTGACTGGAAATGAAACATTATATAATTTAATAATGAAACTTAGTTAGCTGCCAGCGTTGAAATAAAAACATTAAAACTGAGCTAGATACAATTTTCTATTAAAAAGATAACACAAACATCGATTTGAAGTTCGAGAAGAGTTCAATCGATTTAAAATCCTCTATAACGTGCATCACTAAACATGTTGAATGTATTCTCTGAGGTGGGGGAGCGGCTGTTTCATCCAATGGGATCACAGCAACCCGACTGAAAAGGTGGCGTGATCGCTTCGCTACGTCATCATTGTGAAATAGCTATCTATAGGACTATGTTGGTGCCCTTCTTCCATGCATTTTGATCAATACCTGAAAATATGAATGAAAACACATGATGCACTTCCTAGTTAGTTCGTAGTTGATTGTAAAAAGTACGTTAAGTGTTCGTTATTTATTTGTGATTATATTCTTACTAAATCACATCAGCTGATAAAAAATGTTAGTAGGCACTTACAAAATAGGTAGGTATCTGTGTTTCTTACTTGTAGAGTAGAGCCAGGCAGGCTGTTTTTAACATTGAACTAGTAACCTACGCTAGTACATAATACTTCGATAGTTTTTAATCGCATTTCGAGCAGACCACACTACTTTCACGGTAATGTTATAATTTGTATTATTTGACTAAGACTCAAGTCAATTCTAATCGTTCTAAACATTCCACGTTAATTACAATGTGAAGTACCTACCAAGTGGCATAAATTGGCAGTTGCACGTGATCTGGGTGGGTATTACTCAGGGAATTATGATCTTATCCAATGTTAAATACTTATAAACCTATTTTCTAACCGACTTCAAAAAAAGGCGGAGGTTCTCAATTCGACTGTATGTTTTTTTTTTTATGTTTGTTACCTCATAACTTTCGACTGGGTGAACCGCTTTTGATCATTCTTTTTTTATTTGAAAGCTGGTGCTTTCCGTGTGGTCCCATTTTAATTTGATCTAGTTCTGACAGTGGCATTCATGAGAAAACCTTAAAAGTCCTAAATCTAGATAGACAAAATGCGCGACAAATGGACGAATAACTCAATATCACGCCAACCGATTTTGATAATTTGTTTTTTCATTTGAAAGCTGATGCTGCCCGTGTCGTCCCATTTTAATTATTTGGTCTAGTTCTGACAGTGGCATCCATGGGAAATCCATATAAATCTTAAATCTAGATAAACCATATGCGCGACAAATGGACGAATAACTCAATTACATGCCAACCGCTTTCGATGTTTCTTTTTTTATTGGAATGGATATAGGTACTTCAATTGAGGAGAGTTTGGTTAGGTTCTGATGATGGGATCCATGATAAAGTAACGGAACTCTTCAATTCTTAGAAGCAATTGGACGATACTTTTTCGATGTATGAAATGAATAAGAACTATTCACTGAAAATCAAGAAATAAACAAAAATATTAACAAAAAAAAACCAACTTAAAAAAAAACTACTTATTCCAAAATAAAGCACTAAAAAATAAAGAAATAATTGCGTATTCTTCTAAAACTTATACAATAATAAAATATAAGTAGGTACTATTGTTCTTGTTGGAGTCGGTGTCAGCCAATGTAGGTTTGTAACTACCTACATACATAGGTACATAAACGTGATATGTAAGAAATAGGTATATTGCTAGGTATATTGTAGTGTTTCCTTGGCTGACACCGAGTCCAACAATAACAATAAACTTTCAAAATCTGTAGAATACATAGTAAAGAGAGATTACTATGCCCTATGGCTGCTTATACAGATAAGTAATCTCTAAGCACAGGCTTAGAGATTACTTATCTGTTTATTATTCTGGCATGTTAGTACGTATGGTAAATCAATGTAACGCTTTTTACTACGAGTATAGTATACTCATATGTCTACGGTCTGTTGTTTAACGAAGAGTTTCGTTGAAAAGTTTTTCGTTGGCTCGGACAGATGGCGCTGCATTAAAGATGCGTTAGATGCGTTTCAGGAAAATGTTTGCCACCAGAAAAATATTCTATGAAAAAGGTGGGTATATAGACTAGCTAGAGCATTTCATTGTAATGTAACGAACGAATGCTACAATACAGGTAAATGCTCAGTATTATAAAAAAAAACCATGTAAGTAACGGCATATTATGGTAACGGTCAAGTCTTGCGAATGGTCGGACGCTGTGTTTAACGTCATGGTCATGGCGACTATGGCGAGTGAGCTTAAACTTGTACGGGTTCGTGCATTTGCGCGATGAAATGTTACGCAAAACGCTCGTTGGTTTTAAAAATCAAGTTGTATCAAAACAACGAGCGTCATGTTCGCAATGTGGTTCGAGCAAATTTAAATACAACTAATGCTCGATGTTCCGTAACCACACCTTAAAAAGCAACCACATCTCCCGAAAAGAAAATAAATAATACTTACTTCAATACTATGAAGATGGCTATAGTGATTATTAACATGCACTTTGGCTGTGTTGGTCTTACACGACGGTGAAAAACTGCCCTTATTGAAAATTAAACTGTACCTGAATCAAGGCTCAATTCACTGGACAGTCGTGCATGGACACGGGAAGGTATAATGTGTAACTGTGCTCCGTGCTATGGCTATTATTAAATGGTAACCTATAATTCCCATTTCTCCCTCAGATATTTCTCCACAAATTCATAGAGAGAGAACAATCTTGCGTGATGTGCGTGACAGACAAGACATGTCAGATTCGAAGTTATCATCCAAATTGTGAGCAAAATTATAGAATTATTTAATATTTCAAGAAAATCATCCATCCTTGCATTATCCTGAATAAAAGAGTACACGAGAATAAATAAAAATGTTTAAGAACTACAAGGATATTTGCGACGTGGTCTCCCTGTTGGTGTACTGTCCCTCGGAGCGGGCCTTCCTGCTGACGAAGGAAGCTAGCGGCGAGTACTGGCTTCCTTGCAGCAAGGCAGAGAAGAATTGCTGGAAGATGACAGCGCATAAGATTAACTTTGAGGTACGCCCTCGAACATAAATATTTTTTAATGACTACCGTTGCTTAGTGGAGACTCTGGCCTAGACTTAGACCGATAAAGGAGCGGGTGACTGGACAGTATCATGAGTTGAGTCACTTCCCCGTCAATTTCCGGGCTATAGGCATAGGCTAATGGCTGCCTTGTAAGCGAGTCTTCGTGCTAAACTCAAAACTCAAATAACTTTATTCAAATAGACTGTATCAGTACTTTCAAATCGTCAAATTTACAGCAAAATATACTAAATAATAGACATAAATACCATAATAATATGGATATGTAAATAAACAGTATACAGACATAATGCGACTCTACCACCGCGTCGGAGTTGTTTCTTACTGAGAAGACCCGGCGAGAAACTCAGCAGTTACTCTTTTAAACTTGTATTGGGTTTACAACAGGCGTTAGTAAAGTACAAGCAGTGTGTCATTTTGATACGAATAAACCTAAAAGAATATAAAATAAAGAGAAAAAACCAACCATAAAAGAATATAATAACAAGAATTCATTTAAACAATTCAAAAACAAAAATTGGTAGTCAGTACATACATACTAGGTACCTATTAACTCTTACAATAAAACATCTGTTACAATAGAGCTATTTAATCCCGCATCGAGCAGAGCGCTTATACCCAGGCATTTTTATCTATAAGGTAGTCTTTTGTAATAGCCCTTTTTTAATAAAGCCGTTTTGATGTGATTTTTGAATCTATGTAAAGGTAACTCACAAATTGTTTTTGGAATTTTGTTGTAATAATGTATACCTTGCCCCATAAAGGATCCTAAAACTTTTTGTAACCTAAAGAGTGGAAGTGCAATTTTATCCTTATTCCTAGTATTTCTGCAATGTATGTCACTGTGTTTAGCATAGAGACCAATATTTTTTCTCACCAAAACAATGCAATTGTAAATGTATTGTGACGCTACAGTGAGGATACCAATTTCCTTAAAAATCTTAATCTAAGTGAAGCCCGTGCACGAAGCTTATAGATGGATCTGATAGCTCGCTTCTGGAGGATAAAGATGGTTTGTATATCCGCTGCTTGACCCCAAAGTACAATGCCGTAAGACATTACACTATGGAAATAACTAAAATAAACTGAACGAGCAGTATCAACATCTGTTAATAACCTAATTTTTCTCACTGCAAATGCAGCCGAACTAAGTCTGCCTGAGAGAGCTGTTATATGAGGGTTCCATTGCAGTTTTGAATCTAGTGTGATTCCAAGAAAAACAGTTGTATCTACAAGCTTCATAGCATTACCATCAATTTTTAGACTAATGGGGTTATCTTTAACATTGGGCAACTTAAAATTAATACATTTAGTCTTTTTTGCATTAAGCTGTAGATTATTTACTGTGAACCATTGTAAAACCTTTGAAAGTGCGTCATTAACATCATCAAAAAGGTTTTTATTTCTGTCAGTTTTAAAAACTAAAGATGTATCGTCTGCAAACAATACAACATCACAAATATCTTTTAAGTAAAAAGGTAAATCATTTATATATATCAGAAATAGTAATGGACCTAGAATGGATCCTTGAGGGACCCCCATTTTAACTTGTGATCCTGTAGAGAGTACACTGTTAACATCAACTTTTTGAGTTCTTAAACTAAGGTACGAAATTACCAAATCTAAAGCATTATCCCTAACCCCGTAAAAATCAAGCTTGCGTATAAGTGTATCGTGATCAACGCAATCAAAGGCCTTGGACAAGTCACAGAAGACGCCAAGAGCGTTCTGTGAATTCTCCCAAGCCCTAAAGATGTGTTTTAGAAGTGCGATGCCAGCATCAGTAGTAGAACGGCCTCTCGTGAATCCATATTGTTCACTGTGTAAGAGATTGTTCTCATAAAAATGGCTTAATAGTTGTTCTTGAATGATTTTTTCAAAGATCTTACTGAGAGCTGGTAGGATTGAAACAGGCCTAAAGTTACCTGGGTCTTGTTTGTTGCCTGATTTAAAAAGTGGTACAACCCTACTGTGTTTCATTAAGTTTGGAAAAACACCTTCATCAACACAATCATTGAATATTACGGCTAAATAAGGGGCAATCACGTCAATTATGTGGCTAACAATTTTGACTGATATACCCCAAAGATCAGCGGTATTTTTTGAATTAATTAATCTGAATGCTTTTATTATATCTAGTGACTCAACATGTTTAAATTTAAAGAATACACTGCAACAAGATACATTATCTTTCAACAAATGTTCCGCTCTAGTTGGTGAGGAATTTAATGAAGCTGTAGTGATTATAGGTATATTACTGAAATACTTATCAAATGCTTCAGCAACAGATGCTTCTGATTGTAAGATGTTATTGTTAATATTAAGAGTGTATGAGGTATCGCGCTGTTTAGCTTTACCTGTTTCGTGACTTATGACGTCCCAAGTGGTTTTTATTCTGTTAGTGGACTTTGATATTTTATCACGAATGTGCAATGCCTTAGCTGTAGTGCAGGCTTTTCTGAATATTTTGGAGTAGTTCTTGACATACTCAACAAAAAGTAGATCGAAATTGTATTTTTTCATGCCGTACAACTCATACATCGTACGTCTGCTCCTGTAAATTCCAGGCGTGGCCCATTCACAAAACTTAGATTGAACTCTGCAAGTAACTTGTTTGGTGGGAAAACAAGCATCAAATTCATTTTTAACACAATCAAACAGTCTTTTGTAGACTGCATCAGGGTCACCCAGCTTGTAAGGAATGGAAGATACTTTATGCTTTAAATTCGTTTTAAAACTATTAATGCGATTACCCGTCTTCGGTCTACATGTTATTTTCCTGTAATTATCGCTATTGTTAGTTAAATCTAAAAATGTTATCTTCTGCCCACAATGATCAGACTTTAATTCAGTTACTATTGCCTTTTCAATGGGTACACAGTTGCAAAATACACTATCCAGACAAGTAGATGTTGTGGCTGTTATCCTCGTGGGTTCATGGAATTGATAATCCAGACCAAAGGATTTAAATAGCGACAATAACCTATTGCTTTCAGATGAGTTTACTAGCAAATCTGTCTCAAATCTATCTAAGTTAGTTTTTGGGGGACGGTATACACTTATCACAACAAAGCCCTCTAGCTCAACACAAGACAATTCGACAATACGCTCTATGGACAGGCCTACAATGTCAGTGCGATCTTTACATTTCAAACTATTTGCAGTAAAAATTAATGAACCACCATGAATAGTGGTTTTTCTAAAGAACGCGCTTGATAATCTAAAATTATTAAGGACTAAAGACTGATAGTTTTCATCAGTCAGCCAATGTTCAGTAAAACATAAAATATCAATATTTTGGTTTTCCAGCAATAGTTCTATTTCTAAATCTTTGCCCGTCAAGCTTTGAATATTTTGGTGGAATAAATTCAAGTATTTGGGCTTGGCTGTTGTCCTAGGTCCTAGTTTAAACAAGACGCTGAAGGAGCATCACATGAAATAGATAAATTAGTACTAGTACTAATGTCAGAATAGAAGCTATTCTAGCTTAGCTGCTATGTTTGGTATGTAGAACCTACCTACCTATAACTATCTAATTGTCCACTTAGAATAACCTGGAGCGCCATCGGTCAAAATCATAGTGCAATGTCGATACATTAGAAGTTCAGAGTGTGAAAGGAAAATTAACGAGTAGGTACATAATGCATGATTTATTTTCCACTGACCCTTTGACCAACCCAAGAATCGAACCACGTAAGTCAAGGCAAGAAACCTGCAGCACACTACGCCAATGTTGTCACGTATTTTCAAATGGATAAAGAGTCAGTTATTTTAACGTTCCTTCCAGTTGTTTATGTATTTAGCACATTGCTGAATCGTTTCTTTTACGAGCCCTGGAACGACAGGATTTTTTGCAATTATATTGTATTTTGTTCACGTTTACGTGTGATTTCTTGAAAGATTTCATGATCTGCCTACAGTTGTTTGGTATGGAAGCGGGAGCGTGCTGCACGCCTCTGCGCGTCTACAAGGTGTGGATGCCCAGCCACCCGCAGCAGTGCGTGTACCACGCAGTCTTCAAGGCCTCCTTAAAACTGGACGTCAAGAAACGAACTAAATTAAAGGTAGGAAATATTATTATTAAGAATTCTTAATGAACAAATCGGGTCGTTCTTGCGCGTGTGGCTCAGATTCTTAAAGATATGATGTTTACCTATGTACGAGTATCTAGGGCTAGATTCGACTCGTTCCGGCTTACCCCTCCCTGGCTTTGAATGCTCTGTGCAAAGGGACATATGCTACACCTATGGGTGGATCTTAGAAAAATGCTGTTGGTATCAGAGTTCTTAATAAAAAAATTTCATCGCAGATAAATTCTAAAATAACGTGCTTAGTAACTTAATCAAGCTAGGGGCGCCTCCCAGCACACCCAAACCCTAGCCAAATTAGAAAAGATCATTTCCTGAATTGACCCGACCGGGAATCGAACCCGGGACACTACGTAAATCGAGGCGAGAAACCGTGCCACAGCGCACCACGCCAAACGTGTCGTCAAATAATCCTGTAAGGCATTTTCATATTTTTTCTGTGCCTTGGATCTGATAAAATAGCCAAGAATTTAATTGCGTTAATAACATCCACAAAAGGAAAAGAAAAGCTTTTACTAGGCCTTGCATTATCTATTTAAATTTATGTCTTACTGTATGTACTCGTACAAGGCTCGAGGCTTCAGCTTACGAGTCCTTTTGTCTGAAACTCGGTGTCGTCTACCTACAGGGTTCGCCTCGTTTGTATGAAGCTCGACGAAACGGCAGTCTTTTCCAGAACTCAAGCCTTCTTGAGAGCTCGGTCGATCTCGAGGCTTTTTGCAGGGCTCAAGTTTTTTTTAGCGCTCCTGGTGGGGCCAATTAAGTGGGGGTCGTGCTGTCCGAGGAATTCCAGAATAGTGTCTTGGAAGTAAATCGCGTTAGCGACCGCCTTGTGGTCGTGAGGTGCTTATCGAAGGGGTCACGTCACGTACGACCAATTTGATAAGTGCCTACGCACCGCAGGTCGGTTGTAGCGATTCGGATTTAAGACACTGTTTTGAGAGCAAATCGACCAGCTCCTATGCACTATTCCATTGTCCCAAGGCGTCGTTCTGGGTGGCGATCTGAACGGTCATGTGGGTGAACAGTGTGAGGAATACGGGCGTGTTAACGGTGGTTTTGGATTTGGCAGTCGTCGTAACGCTGAAGGCGAAGAGATTCTCCGGACGTGTATAAATATAAATATATAAATATGCGCCAGCCGCACACCTCTTGTAATGGTCTCGAAGTAGGGATTAATATCCCTGTGTTACGAGTTACCACACAAGGAAATAAGCCAGGGGCGTCTCCCAGCACACCCAGACCCGAGTCAATTCAGAAAAGATCGTTTCCTGAATTGGCCCGACCGGGAATCGAACCCGGGACACTACGGAAATCGAGGCGAGAAACCGTGCTACAGCGCACTACGCCAATCGTGTGTATGGCTGCCAGCTTGGCCGTCGTGAACACGTTCTTCAAAAAGAGTCCCGGGCATCTGATCACCTACAAGAGCGGTATGAGCGCAACCCCTGATCGACTACTTCCTCACCAGGAGAGCCCAGATCGGCAAGGTAGCTATTATTTATTATTATTATTTCGACTGGGGACGCTGGCAGTGGGCCGGGTGATCGGTCCGCTAGTTATGGGCCATTTCACCCATTTCCCCGGGCCCCCTAGCAGGGGGTCTTTAGGTTGTCCCATTTTCACGGCGTCCCGTCGAATCTTCCCGTTGCTTTGCAGAATCTTACTATCTGGTCCACCGTCAGTTCTTTCAGGTTTCCTTCATCTAGCGAGTCTGACCCCATGAGCTCCCACCGTATGTGTGAGTACATCGGGCATTCGGCGAGTAGGTGGAAACTCGTTTCCTCGCTGTCCATGCACTCCATGCATGTGGGGTTGTCTTTGATGCCTATTACTGTTAGGTGCCTGTTTAGTCTAGAGTGTCCTGTGGCGATTTCTGTGACCATACGTACACTGTTCCTTGACAGCTTCAGTAGATGACCTGTCTTCTTCGTGTCCAATCCGTTTATGAACATTTTAGACTGTCGCATGCCTGTTGCAGCCTTCCATCGTCTGTTTGTTGCTGCTGTGGTTAACCTTTTGATTACTCCCTTGGTGATGTTGTGTGCTATTGGCAGCCTGGGTTCCAGACCCACTAAGCCTTCGGCCGCACCACCCCTGGCTAGTTCGTCTGCTAACTCGTTGCCGACATTTCCCTCGTGTCCAGGGACCCATGCAATCACTACGTCTATTTTGTTTGCGAGTTTCCCTAGAGCTTTTTTGCATTCTTTGACAGTTACCGATGTCGTCTCTGCTTTGCTAAGCGCTTTCAGCGCTGCCTGGCTGTCACTGTAGATAGTGGCCTTGGTGACGCTGTCCTGATTGTCTAATATATCTGCGCATTCCATGATAGCGTATATTTCTGTTTGGAATACGCTGGCGAACCTGCCTAGGCAGATTGATCTGTTTATCACTGTACCGTCCTCGCACCTTATGTGCACACCCGCGCCAGATAGCTTCAGTGACTCAATTCTGGAGCCATCTGTGTAGCAAACTGTTCCGCTTGTGTCTATGTTCCATTCATCTCTTTGTCCTATGTGTACTTTGTATTTCTTGTCAAAGATCTTTTCTTTCCTTGTTAGGTCGTTGTTGGTAAAGATCATTGACATGTTGCTCTCGATTTCACTTCCAATGCGTAGATGCCCTCTGTCCGTGTGGTTACCGATCCAGAGATTCGTGCTCCTGAGTTTGAACCATTGTTCGGTCGCTTTTCCTTTGATCGCTAGGTCTAGCGGATCCAGCCCGAGCATGATCTCTAGCGCTGCTGTGGGTGTTGTTCTCATTGCACCTGTGATCATCAGTGCCACTAGTCTTTGGACCTTGTCTAGCTCTAGTTTATTGGTCCTTAGTGCCGCCTTATGCCACCATACCAGTGATCCGTGGAGGATTCGTGGCAGGATGATTGCTTTGTATATCCATAGTACAGTCGCCGGTTTGATTCCCCATGTGCGTCCTATGGCTCTCTTACATTGCATCATGGCCATTTTGGCCTTAGAGCAGGTGGTACTTATGTGTGCTTTGAAAGTTAGTTTGCTGTCCAGCATAACTCCTAAGTATTTGATCTCCTTGACCATTTCTAGTTCGGAGTTGTCTATCTGCACTATTTCTTTACTACCAATTTTACGTTTATTAGTGAATAGGACTAGTTTCGTCTTTTCGGGATTGAGGTTGAGTCCCTTACTTCTGCACCATGATAGCGCCGCTTTCAGTCCTCTGTTCATGATGTTGCACATGACGCTGAGGACCTTTCCCGTTACTAGCAATACCCCGTCATTAGAGTACACCTGTGTGTATATGTGTATCTTGTTTATCTCGTGTACTAGTTCATCTATTAGAATGCACCATAGTAGAGGGGATAGGCATCCCCCTTGCGGGAATCCTCTTCTCGCCCTGACCGTGTGTGTAACCCCTGCTAGCTCAGCCTTTATCAGGCGTTGTTGAAGCATGTTCTTCACCCATCCTGATATATCTTTGTGAATGCCTTCGCGGTCTAAGGCGGCTTCTATCGACTTAGGGCTGGCCTTGTCGAATGCCCCTTCTACGTCGAAGAAGCAGCCCAGTGCGTATTCCTTGTTGCTCAGAGACCTTTGTACTCTAGTAACTAGGTTGTGGAGGGCTGTTTCTGTGGACTTACCCTCCATGTATGCATGTTGGTTCTCATGTAGCGGGGATCCACTGTTCTCTATCTGGGCTCTAATAGTTCTGTCAAGGATCTTTTCCATTGTCTTCAATAGAAACGAGGATAGGCTGATACATCTGAAGGCCTTCGCCTCCTGATATGTGGCCTTGCCAGGTTTCGGTAGGAAAACTACCTTGACTTCCCTCCATTTCTTGGGAATATACTGCATTCTTATACTGCTGTTGAACAGTTTTAAGAGATCTTCCTTGATGTACTTTAACGCTACTTGCAGCATTTTTGGAAATATTTCATCCGGGCCTGCCGCCTTGTATGGCTGGAAGGAGAAGATGCTCCATACTAGTTGTTCTTCCGATATGGCGATGGCCTCGCCTGGTAAGGTAGCTAACTGTAAGGTCATAACCGGAGAGAGTCTTACTGCCCAACACCGTCTACTTGTGATGGACCTGCGAGTGAACCCTCGAGGCAAATGCCGGGAGCGCTGCCCGCCGCGAACCAGGTGGTGGCTGCTTGAAGGAGCCAGATCCCATGACTTTGCTGCCGCTGTCGGTGACCTGTGCATCGCAGCGGATAGTAAGTCAGGGCAACAGCTCTGCGATAGGTGTCAGCTATCACCGGGGCGGCAAGGGTGGCATTGGGTGTGTCTCGAGGTGGACGTGAGCTCGACAAGGAGGCCTGGTGGTGGAACGAAGCAGTCCAGAAGGAGATCAGGGTAAAGAAAGCCCTCTTCAAAGCGTGGCAAGCGTTCAAATCTCCTTAAGATCGCGCCGCGTACAGGGATGCCAAACGTGCCTCTAAACGAGCTGTAGCCAGAGCCAGACGTGACCACTTACGTCCTTGGTACGATAAGTTGAAGTCGTTTGAGGGGCAGAAGCTCGTTTAAAAGTTGGCACGTTCAAGAGTCAAAGCGGCCCAGGATATTTCAATGTGCCGCTGTGTAAATGACACTCTCGGTAACCTGCTATGCGAGGACCGCGCGGTGAAGGAGTGATGGCGCTCTTATTTCCATGAGCTGCTCAACAAGCAGCACAAAGAGGTGCATCCACCTGAACTCCCTTCCGAATCAGGGTTTAGTGCCCCCGGTAACGCCTGATGAAGTCCAGTCGGCTCTTCGCCGCATGAAGAACCGGAAAGCTGTCGGACCCGATGGAGTCCCTATCGAAGCTTGGAAATCGATGGGCTCTCGTGGTGTGGGCATAGTTACCCACCTTTTCAACCGTATTCTCCTCACCGGGAAGATATCTGACCAATGGAGACTGAGCATTATCACGCCGGTCTTCAAGGGCAAGGGCTCGGTGCAGGAGTGCAGCAATTATCGCGGCACAAAGGTGATGTCCCACACCATGAAGCTCCTCGAGCGCATTGTGGACTTTCGGTTTCGACAAGAGTGTACAATCTCGGAGTGTCAGTATGGGTTTCGACCGGGTTGCGGGACCATGGACCCCGTATTTGCCTTGAGAACGCTTATGGAGGGATACAGACTGAAGAATACACCTCTGCATCTCCTTTTCTTAGTCATGCAGAAGGCCTTTAACTGTGTCCCTCGTGAAATGATCGGCTGGGCGCTGCGGTCCAGGGCCGTTCCCGAAGTCTTTATTGACATTACCCGGGACATGTACCACGATTCCAGTTCCATAGTTAGGACTGCGGTTGGTGACACGCTTCCCTTCCCTATCACCGTTGGAGTACACCAAGGCTCCGTGCTTAGCCCGTTTCTGTTCAGCGTAATATTAGACGTTCTGTCAAACAGCATCCGAGACCACCACGAGCAACCACCCTGGATGCTCATGTATGCTGATGATATTGCGCTAGCAGACTCTGACAGGAGACGGCTGGTACAACGGGTGAATAAGTGGAAAAATTCACTTGAGAACGGCGGTCTGAAACTTAATGTGGCAAAGACGGAGTACATGGCCTGCAACACTACAAATCCCCAGTCCGTCCGCATAGGCGTTTACGAGATCGAGCGCACGGACCGTGTCAAATACCTAGGATCTGTGTTAAGCGCGTCCAGGGACATCGACCGCGACGTCAGAGCCCGAATTTTCGCGGCTTGGGCCAAATGGCTTGAGGGACTGGTGTCATTTGTGACCCCAAAATGCCGATCAAGCTGAAGGGGCCGGTTTATAAAACTATTATTAGGCCTGTCCTTTTATATGGCAGTGAAACATGGCCGTTATTAGAGCGACACAAGCAGGAACTGCGCGTCACGGAAACGAAGATGCTGCGGTGGATGTGTGGAGTCTCACCCAAAGATCGCGTGCGTAACACTCACATCCGCGGTGCCCTTCGTGTTCGTGACATCGCAGACAAGCTACAGGAGTGCCGCCTTCTTTGGGATGGTCATGTCTCATGGAGATCGGCAAACTACGTGGGCAACAAGTCGACTGCAGCAATTAACAACGTCGTAAGTGAAAAATCGTTACTTTTCAATATGGCCGCTCTAATTTCGCTATTCTGATTATACGAGAATAAAATTGCAATAAAACCATAAATTGAAACGAAATTTGGTACGGTGTAATAGTTTTGAGTTCTCTAAGAAATGAGAGGGTCAAAAGGTATATTAATGCGTTGAAAAGGTAAAAGAAGGCACATGCTACGTTATTAACCGTAAGAAAACCAGTTTAATATGTCGGAAATGGGACATACTACGATGTCAATGGGACTTTTTTGCTTCGTTATTGTCGGAAGTGGAACATCCTACAATATTTATCGGAATGTTAATTCTCGATTATGTTGGAAGTGGGACATCGCACATTGTTCACCGGACTGTCTATTCACTATCACAGAGTTACCACATGCCTGATCTTTGTTAAATTCAGTTACCAAAGCCTTTATTCATTTTTAGGTTATCTTGTTTTCACCCATATCCTGTTGACCAAAAGGTCCCATTACTAACAATGTTAATAAAAATGCCTTCTAAGTAATGTTTCGTTTAGTTATCAGATGATCCCGTAAAAAAACAAATGAGTTAACCACTTAGCTATCATCATTAGCTCACAATTAAAATGACTTTGAGTTAGTAACAAAATAACGTAATCAGTTAGTTCCATAATGTAAAAAATAAATAACTTTTTAAAACTTAAAACACTGCGAAAAATCTCAAGTTATTATAAACTAAATAGGAAAATAAAAAAAAATCTTCTATCATTAATCGCAAAAGCTCAGGAACTTTTATTGTGGCAAGTAATAATTTTTAATATAAAAAGATTAATTATTAGGATTTTAAACAACTTGATTTGTTTAAAAATCAAAACTTCAACAACTTAAACAATATATACTACTAAAAAACAACACGAATTGGAAACTTCAATGAAGTTAATGCGACTAAACTAATAAACAATCTTGTCCAAGTAAATTTTTATGTATAGTAAACAAAAAAAACATTTTTCCTTTTGTTCCAACTCCTTAATAATCCTACAATAACTTTAATCACAGCTAAATAATCATGGCACTTTGTTACATTAGCAGGTACATAATCTATTTTATAATTAAAGAGGAAATAAATATAAATAATTAGTCCGAATCATCGTCTTGGGTATGAATTAAATTATTATTATCAGTTTTAGGCAAGCTGAAATAAAAATCGTGCAAACGTTCGGGTATAATTCCAGTTTTACAAAGGTCTGTCAAATCCTTGTGTTTGTCTTTATTGATTGGTAAATGTCCATCATAAGCCCGTTTCAAATCAAATTCATTTGCTAAACGTTGTCTGTTTCGCTCGCTCTAATTACAATGATTGTTTTTGCATCATCATCTAAATCGTTCTTGTACTTTATACGATCATACTGTTCAGGCTTAACTTTAACCTCCCTTATGGCGGGCCACATAATTTTTTGATTTGCCGTATTTTGCGTCCAGTTTCTATTAACAAGCAACGCTTTAAAATCGAAAATATCCTCTTGCTTTACTTCTTTAACTATGTAAGGGTTACCTTCAGATTTGGCCCACCAAAGTAAACAATACCATACCAAATTGATTTATGGCGGCAAGACTGTTCAATTGTAGAGTGGAAGCTGTCTCTCTCGTTTTGAGTGTGGCCCTTTTGTTATGCCCATATCGTCCTCTCCTATCTTCTTCAACCACAGTGTTACCGTCGTAATTTTTCCATGCTGTGCTTACTAGACACTCACTTAGTGATATGGTGTTAAGAAACATAGTCTTACAAACCTTTACTGCTTTTTTATCAGCATCTGGAAGGAAATACTGAAATGTGTTTTATCTATTATGCTTTGTCACTTCGGTAGTTTGACAACGTTTTGGTTTTTTTTTTTGTATTTTTAATGACGAATTCCCAGTGCAGTTCTTTTCCCCCTAAAAACCAAAAATATTTTAAAATACGTAAATGGTCTTCATGAGATAGCTTCTGATTACATTTTAATCGACATTTATCAGTACACGGATCTTTCAACTGTTTCTCTTCTATTACTTTACCCCTTTCTCCGGTGTTCTTCTTTAGTTTTCTCTGAACTGACAACCATCTTTCTTTATGACCTAGGCATTTCTTTCCCTTATCAGTTTTAAAAGCTTTCGTCCTGGAACTAACTGTTGAAGTAAGAAGACAGTAGAAACCTCAGAACAACCATCTGGTGTTCCTATGTTTTCATAATCTACCTGTGGTATTGTAATGCGATCTACACACGAAGCACAAAATTGACTTTCACAGATTTGCTCGTGTAACTGAACAAGTGATGGCATCCGTGTAGTGTCTAATATCTCCTTCTATCTATAACTATCACGAGCGTCAACGGTAGGTACATCAGAATTGGGGGTAAGCAGTGTAATGTTTGAGGTCACTGGATCTAAGGCGTAATTACTTTTCTGATAGGTCTTTGTTGTTATTACTGAATACATCTCCTAGCAGGTTTTGTAACTGTATAAGATCCTCTTGAAACTCTTCAGTAAGTGAAGATTCTTCTTTGAATGATAAAATAATACAATGTGCGCATTCAAGATTTTAAACAATATGATACTTATTGATACATATATTCAAAGCAAAATAAAAATCTCGACCCTTAATATAGACAAAAAATAATATAATATATTAAGAGTTTAGTTTATTAAAGAACAGTAAGCAGAATAGAGTAGATCTCTAATCAACTCTATTCTGCTTACTGTTCTTTAGAGTAAACGTAAATCCCTATTACCTTGTTTGCCATAACAAATGGCATATACTATGCCATATTATGCAGAACTGTAGTATTCAATTAATAATTATAGTATTGCCACATACATTTTAGCACTATTTATGAAATACAAATAATAATGTTGGTACTACCACGTCCAACGAAAGCTTCCAAAAGATAAACAGATAATAAAGTCAGTAGTTCCATATCCGACAGATGCTAATTTGAGATGAACACGTAACTATGTCGGTTATACCATATCCGACAATATTTAACGAAACCTAAACAAGTAATAATGTAGGATATGTAACATCCGACACAAAAACTAAAATGAAAACTCATTAACAATGTCGGACCTGACACATACTACAATGTTAACTGTCCTAGTATAGTTTATTACACTTTCGTGAGAATAATGTTTCCAAAAACATAGAAAGTAAAAATGTCTTATTTTATAATGTGTTATGCTGAAAGTAAATTTTTAAAGACACTTTTACTTACGAATTTTTGTTTTTTCTAAACGTGGTTGGACAAGAGTGTTGGGCTAAATTTGTTTGGACTGGAATATCTTGCGCTAAAACATGTTGCTGCACTAAATCTAACATTAGCATTAATTGTATTAATTCTATCAACTGGAAGAATGAAATAACGAGCATGCTCACTTCCTGCTAACTAAGTATGAACTGGTAGATCCGCGCAGCGCACAGATATCCTTGCCCCGCGTGCACCCCGCAGACAGCGTCGCAACATACCTACCTACAGTATTAATCGCGCGCTCTGATAATATCCAACTTTTTTCTAAGTGAAAACTTGAGAAAGAGTAGTATTTGAAATTTGAAACTTTGTGAGGTGAAAGATAAACATATTAGAAGACTTCTAATATAATAAAATAAAAACCGCCAAAATGTAGTTCCTACTATGTTAATTGCTGCAGTCGAAATGTCTGGCCATGCCGCCACCGCCAGGTACCGGTAGAAGAGGTCGACCCAAGAAGCGGTGGCTCGACGTCGTTAAGGGTGACATGCGTGCCAACAAACTCACCACTGAGGATGCACAAGACCGCGCGAAGTGGGCCAAGAAAATAAGAAAAGCGGGCCCTGGGATCCCACACACCAATGTGGGTTCACAACCGGGATAGACCGCACGCATGATGATGATGATGATGAAGGCTTTTTTAGCGTTCGAGACGTGGCGAGTCACGCTCAAGTTAGTTTCCGTTTGGAGTCTTCCTTTTCAAAGCATGCATTAAAATATGTGTTTGTGGCATAATTATATATATGACCAGAAGGGTTTTATGAATAATAGAGGTTTAACTATCAGAAAAAGACATTTTAATCATCGTGAAAAATATTAAAGTGAAAAGGTTTAAGAAGACTAGAGCTCTTTTAAGACTTAAGTTCTTTTGAAAGCTCGAGCTTTATTGATAGGTTCGAGCTCTTTTGAAGGCTCGAACTCTTTTGAAGCCTCGAGGCGTGGCTCAGGGAGCTCGCGTCTCAGCTGGGCTCGAGTCTACGAGCCTACCGAGCTCAATGAGTCCAGCCAATACGCCTCGAAGCTTCAAAAGTAGAACTCGACGCCGTGAGGTTTGTACATCACTAGTTCCTGTCAGGGCATGCGCAACCGGCTGCAATGGTTCAGCGCGCTGGAGCTGGAGCGGCAACGCGCGCACTCCACTCTGCGCAGTCCGGAGGTGGCGGTGTTTGCACAGATGGCAATGGGCGACCAGCCGAAAGAGGCCGATGCCGTTGTTAGTAGTTGATCCCCTTATATTGTAATTTAGTTTGGATAAAAAACTTCTCGCCAGCATAGGCACTGGTAGTAGATCCAAGATTTTGGTTTGAATAAGCTTTTAGACTCTGTAGTACAGAGGCGTTCACATGAACACACCTTATGCTGCCGACCTAAGACCCATTTTGCAATGGTTTTGTAAAGGTTGATGTGAACGCCTCTGTACCTGCAAATTTAGTTTGAATTTATGTTGTTACTTATAGGAGATGGAAAGCGGGATGCTGATTGAGATCTGCGAGGAAAACGTTATCACAGGCACTGAGGGTGTGGAAGCGGTGGCGCTCGCTCCGCCGAACTGCCAGCTCCTCCATGCTGCTAATTACACCAGAGAAGGTTACATGGTTCATACATAACTTCGTACCATCTATTTTAAGTGCAGTGCGTGGCGCGGTCGCAAACGGTCTCGTTCCGCAACTCAGCAGTTTTGAATTATTGATTTATTTGCGAAGTACGGAGCCGGTGCCGGCTGTCGCCGCTGTGGGTTCCGAGCAACGCATAGACAACGAGCTGTTGGCGTTAATACAACATGCCATCGATCGATCTGCAAATCCAACTTCAAGGAGCAGTGAAACATGGCCGTTACTAGAGCGACACAAGCAGGAGCTGCGCGTCACGGAAATGAAGATGCTGCGGTGGATGTGTGGAGTCTCACGCAAAGATCGTGTGCGTAACACCCACATCCGCGGCAGCCTTCGTGTTCGTGACATCGCAGACAAGCTGCCTTCGTTGGTATAGTCATGTCTCACGGAGATCGGCAAACTACGTGGGCAACAAATGTCTGGCTATGCCGCCCCCGCCAGGTACCGGTAGAAGAGGTCGACCCAAGAAGCGGTGGCTCGACGTCGTTAAGGGTGACATGCGTGCCAACAGACTCACCACTGAGGATGCACAAGACCGCGCGAAGTGGGCCAAGAAAATAAGAAAGGCGGACCCTGGGACCCCACACACCAGTGTGGGTTCACAACCGGGATAGACCGCACGGATGATGATGATGAACTTCAAGGAGCAGGAAATTATCAGTAGCAAGGTGCTGCTCTATCGAACGCTACGCAAAGCCAACCAAATCACGTCCCGCAGGAGTCGCAGGGGTGACGAAAAACTAGAAAGAAGTCTCAAAGACATAATCACGATCCTGAAGGAGTCAGACCCGAAGCATCAGCTACATAAGCTGCCTCCCGTCACTTTCGACGAAGTCGAGTGTCGATGTCACCAAATTGCTAAAGGACAACACATCCTTGAAAGAAGCAAGTCTGGCCGAGGTGAAGTTGATGGCAGAGGTATCGAAATCTACGATCTCTGATTTGCGTGACAAATTATTAGCATTCAATCAAACTTAATGATTCGGTCTGTAGGTAGGTCACCCGTGCCCTTTACTGTCAACGTATGTCGCGAAGCGTAAAACTCATCCATCGCCAGTATTGAGTCTGTTACATTGGAATGTTCGCCACTTGCTGTTTTCGAGCGCAACGCACCGCGCCCCTGCCGCCCGCCCCACCGCCCGTGGGGCTGAAGTCCAGCGCTAGCACGTCTACTTAACCGCTAGCTACGCCGCCGAAGGCCGCCGTCGTGCCTCATCGAGGGCCTCAGGGGAAGTAACAGAAGTAATGCGAGCTTTCTTGTACTGTAACGAAGTGTTCTAGAAAGAAGCCGTGCGATGAGGAGGATTTTGTGTAGGTTGAGAGTTAGGAGAAACCCGCCAGTCGTTTTACAATCCAGGCACCGCCCTGACCGAATTAAATACCTATTTAAAATGGATTAAGTTAAGCATGCGTGATGAAAATTGTACTGTAGTTCCTTACCTCTACACTACCTTTAGTATGACACTTACTGAGTAGGTAGTATTAAATTAGAAGTTTAATTTAAGATTTTTAGTTAATTTACTCAGAAGTTTTTGGGGGTGCCTTGAATGGTTACGTTTTTTTAATTTACAGACCAGATTCGCATGTATCAAGAGTTCCTAGTGATGGTGTACCCGGCGCTCTACATGAGCCCCCACGTGTTTACTCAGTTCATGCTCGAATTGGGCTGGCAGAGGGTGCAGTGCCAAAGTCTCTTCAGGTATGTGACACATAATACTGTTTCCATTGCAAATATAGAGATCCCCGAAATTATTTAGGAACCCTATGGCCTCATTAGTAGATAAACTACATTTTCATTTAAAGTTTTTATTTTTATCTACTACATCTGTACCTACATAATGAAGAGGAAAAGACTTGTTTTTGGTTTGTAAGTAATTAATAAACTTAAAAACTACTGGACCGATATTTAGAGCTACGCATTATCAGCAAGGCTTTATATAAATTTTTTAGGCTCACTATATTTTATCGAAAGAAAAGTCCACGCGCGCTAAGCTGCTCGCGGATAGCTTAGTCATTAAGAAGAAATGTTTATAATTGCTTTCGTAGTTATTCATGAGTGTTTCAGGGCGGCAGATGTCACAGGACGCGGCGGGCTCTCTTTTGTAGAGCTAGTGCTGTGGGTGGCAGCCCTGGAGCCGGCTACCCAGCACAGCGGCTTGCCGGCCGAGATACGCTGCCGTTACATATTCAGGTCAGTCCGTAGTAAAACAATTCAGCTTTACGAGGGGCATGCCAAAATAAGTTAGATACTCTTTACTCATTTGATTGACACTGCCAAGTTATAACCATCATAATAGGCTGGTTGTTATTTGATATATTTGAAAATAGAACAAACATGTTTATTTTTATTTGACGAGCATCATTTTTCCGAGAATCTGGCGGGAATTCGCTTGCAGCAATGGAGCTCAATCGACGTGATTTTCACGCCACGATTTATTATGACTATTTAAAAAAGTTTTAAAGACTCAAGAATGTTTGGACTTTTGGCTACTACTTTTGCTGAGTCTGCTTGTTTATGAGCAACAATATTTAATTGGTTTGCTTAATTTAAAAGAGGACGGAGGTGTCTCGAAGATGGCGGCCGAACGCCAACCGCGGTCACACAAGAAAACGTTCGTGCAGTCGAAAAACTTATTCGCGAAAACCGACGAATTACGTATGTAGAGCTGGAGCGAGAACGAGAACCGGGAATTAGATCAGCAGCAATGCAATCCATAAATTCACGATCACCTTTCTCTCCGTAAACGTTGTTCGAGATGGGTGCCGCACAAACTTACCGATGAGCAGAAAGACCGTCTGGTGGATTGGACCTATTCATGATAGATAATTCGACGGTGGCGAGAAAAAAAACGTGTGTGATATACTGACTGGTGACGAAACATGGCTACATAACTATGATCCCGAAACAAAGCGACAGTCGACTGTATGGTGTTTTGAAGATGAACCAACTCTAACGAAAGTGAACCTGCGTTTGCTATCTATCTTGACATGACCAAGGCATTTGACTATGTGAAACACAGCCTACTCTTGAATAAGTTAGAATCGTATGGTGTAAGAGGCGTCGTACTAAAATTATTATCTTCCTATCTTACTGACCGGACACAAATAACGTTTACCAGTAGGATACAGGTTAAGACAAAAACTGAAAAGACATCATCTGAAAGAGCGGTCATCCAGGGAGTATTATTTATTTAAATGATCTACCAAAGTCAATAACTAACAAAATGATACTACCTATCTGCAGACGATTGTACTATTGTATGTAACAGTGAAAATGAAATAATATCCAGCCTGTAGCGAAAAGAAACAAAACAAAACAACTTACAATTAAACATAGGTACCAAAAACAAATTTAATGAAATTTAGACAAAGACAATCACATGAAGCAACAAAACTGACATCTCAAGGAGTTGATATAAAAAATAAAAATAAAATCATTTATTAATCAGACAACAAGATCCAGAGTGTTAGTTACAATAGCTTATATCCTATGTTAGTACATTTCAAAAATTAAAGTAGGTTACAAGCGACTTAATCCTATCAATAAGTTTACCAATGAGTGGACAGTCCCCACGGTTGGCTATGGCATCTAAAACACTATTGCGGCTGTCGCGAACTCGCATGAGCAATGAACCTGCTTTTTTGCGCAGTATTGTCGGGAAACTGTCGACCTGCGCATCCGCGAACATGCCCGATGCACTACACCATCGCGGCAGCCGCAGCAGTGCCCTGAACGCATTGTTATATTGAACGCGAAGGCCGCTGTACGGCTTTTGGGTAAAGTC
This sequence comes from Udea olivalis, assembly GCA_947369235.1. Classification (NCBI taxonomy): domain Eukaryota; kingdom Metazoa; phylum Arthropoda; class Insecta; order Lepidoptera; family Crambidae; genus Udea; species Udea olivalis. The sequence continues at coordinate 23,596,537 of OX376343.1, read as the reverse complement.
AACCCACAGGCCGCTCGAGTAAAACTGTTGTAATTTGGTAAATTTATAATCTTATTCATACCTAGTAGCGTTTTGGTTGAACGCCACAAAGGTTGTTATTTTTCCTTTTTAAAATGTCTTAATGTCTGTCTTTTACAATGCTTGTCAAAAGTGTGTGCTCTATAAAATAATAAAAGATTTTCTCAAAGTCAATTTCTGTATTTATTCTAATAATTTCAACATGGTAGCAGAGCGTGGTTCGCGAAAAAGAAAAACTCATTGTGATAAATAAAATATAAAGTGATATGAAGATTGAAAAATACGATTAAGATTAATGTACAATATGCCCGGAAGAGTGTTATTTTGATAGTGTCAGAACATCGAGCAAACCTGCGGGCCAACATATTAGCCCTTTTCGACAACGACGTTCGCTCTCTTTCAATATCTGCATCATGTTTTAGTGTGTCAGTGACAATATGACCCAGATATTTGAATGTTACTCTACAAAGTGGGGACTCATACAGGATGATGGGTGGCACAACATCTGGGCATTTGCTGCCTGCCCTGAATACCATGTACACACTCTTGTTTGTATTGTAAATCAGACCATGAGCCGCTGCATACATCTCACAGATACTCAAGAGTCTTCTAAGTGCGCTTATCGAGGGTGCCAGTAGCACCATATCGTCTGCGTTGCTGATATTGTTTACGCATATGCCTCCAACGTGACAGCCGACACGAGTACCACTGAACTCCTCGATCAGCGCATTCACATATAAATTAAACATTCTAGGCGAGGACAGCCCACCCTGCCTCACCCCACATTCATTCTTGTACTCATCCGAATAGACATCAGCCCATCTCACACGATTCATTTGATTTTCATACCAGTACTTATTTATTTATTTATTTATTTATAAGGTACACCAACAGTATACATATATACATTCATTTTAAATTTGAAGATAAGTAATTCTTATATGCATACCCGTTAGAGGCGTACACAGCAATTTTGGAAATAGGTACAGCATTTCTTAACAACTAACTATAATTATTTTTTTAATTTTTGTACTAATCTTACATATACAAATCAAAAGTAAAATAAGGATAAAATATAAAAACAATCAGAGATCCCCCCCTGACCCGAGCTTGCGTTTAAAATTTGCTAACTTGTCGTGGAAAATGTCAAACTGTGGCCCTTTTTTATTCAGCCCATTGTAGCGCAAGCAACACCTTGCCAACGGGGCTTGAAGACCGAGATTCGTCTTTGCAGTTGGTAGGTGGAACAGTTTAGCAATTGGGTGTCGAGGAAGTTTGTATGGGACCAATAGCCTGACACGTTCCACGAGCTCAGCACAATTCACTCTACCATTGACGAGTCCGTGCAAAAACGACAGATCCTGTACTGCACGCCGGTGACGTAAAGTCTTCATTTTATAAAAGGACAGCCGCTGGCTGTAAGGGGCCCTGTGAGATATGCCCTGGGACCGAAACGCAAGGTATCGCGTAAATGCGTTGAATACTTTCGATTCGCTGAGACTGTACTGCATAGTCAGGGTTCCATGCTACACATACTACACATACTTGAACATGGAAACAAGATCAGCGGGTAATCCTATCAGTCTCAGTTTTTCCCAGAGTACATTGTAATCAACCAGATCGAACGCCTTGAACAAGTCTAAGAAACAGGCATATACTGGTGTATTCCTGTCAGTGTAATATCGGATGGTATGCTTGAGTGCCAGGATAGCGCTTTCCGTTGATAGGCCAGGCCTAAAGCCAAATTGTAAGTCGTGAATATTCACGTATTTACTAAACTGAGAATCAAGCACACCATCGAACACCTTGGCCACCACAGTTGCTAAGGAAATAGGCCTGTAGTTCGATCTAGCTGACACGTCACCGGTTCTGTTTTTGACAATTTGAACGACTATTGTCTCCATTAGCTCCCTCGGCAAATATGAATGGACCAAACAAATATTAAATAACAGAGCCAATAACAGATCCAAAACAGGTGAGGTCCCGGTGATTTTCCTCGGGTCATTGATTTAATAATCTTCTCCACCATTCTGCTAGTTATTATTAAGCTCACAGAGTCACGACACGTCTCAGGAGCGACCTTGTTAGGTTGTTTTGAATCCAAAGGCGATTTTACAGAAAAATACTTACAAACCAAAAACTAACACCGTCAACACCCGCAGGGAGGCCAGGTCTCGAATTCAACTTGTTTGTTGACTTCCAAAATCTTCCAAAGTCACGCTTTTTATTAAAACAAATCACACAGCAGATCAAAATGGATGCGCTAGCATTCCATCCTCCATTTTGATCTGCTCCTGGTGATTTTGACACCATTTCAATTTTCCCTTGAAAACCTTTCGGCTTTACACCATTTCCTCATACAAAGACCCAGTATTTGGTTTCCCATGCTGAACCCACACAAGAAACTTGGACCTGGCCTCCCTACGTGCGGCACCCACATGCTTATTCCACCCCTGGATCCCTCTGTAACGACCTTTACTCTTAGCAATATGGGTTTCAGAAGCAGAACCGGCTAGTACAGATATTAAGCAAGTGTAAAGGTTATCAATACGCATTCATTGTTCAACAATATAACAGCGATTATGACAACAGCTCTGTAATTCAACAGGAAAATCAATATCTTTTAGACTTTTATGACATAGCTTGTTATATGCTTTCACCTGTTCCTCAGACCTTTCTCCCCATTTTATGGTATCAGGGATAGGATTTAAATCACTATATACTTTACATCTAATTTCATTTAAATTACAGTCAATCGATAACGGAAAATGGTCGGACCAGTAAACGTCATACATCACTCTTGCACTCTTGACACATTGCCAAGCCGATTCCGTGACTAGACAATGATCTAACCATCGCATGCTACCGTGAGCTTCACTTATATAATATGTAAAAGTACCTAAAGTTGAGTTTAGTAGACTTACGTCCGCACAGATCCATGAATTGTCAGCACACATATTTGATAGTTCGAATAATATTATAGAGAATAAAAAATCTGTAAAAATTTTAGGACTACATATTAACAATGACATGAAATGGCAATCTCATATTGAATTTGTACACGCCAAATTACTGCAATTCTCTTACGTATTACGACAGCTAAGCAAGATAGTAAACCGAGGAGCAGTGATTGAGGCGTATCATGGCTATGTTGGTTCTAGGCTGAGATACGGTATTATTTTCTGGGAAAATTCCGTTAATATTGGACGCCTATTAATAGCTCAAAAGAGATGCATTAGGGCCATTTGCAATCTAAAAAGTAGAGTAAGTTGCAGGCCATTTTTAAGAAACTTAAGTTGTTGACAATACCCTCACTGTACATTTTTGAAGTTGCACTCTATGTAAGACGACCCTCACCTGTTTCCACGTGTCTTAAGCGCTAGAAGATGTGATTTTATAACTGATAAACAAATAATCAAGAACAAAACAAAACTCTGCAGCAACAGTATCTTTGGCATGGCTACTAAAATGTATAACTGTTTACCAAAGAAAATTAGGACAGATAATTTTTATTCAAGAAAATGCTTTTCGAATATCTGACGGAAAGGGCTTTCTATTCGGTTCAAGAATTTATTGAGACTAAAAATAATTGACATATCACCTACACACACACACACACAGACAAACACACTAACTCTCACTCTCTCTTTGATCCTCTAGCACAGTGGTTCTCAAACTTTTTTAATGACGGAACCCTTTTGGGAAGCAAAATACTTGATGGAACCCATAAAACAATTGTTTTTATAAGTGTATTCTTTATTAATCAGCATAATAAAAGTACAATGTAACAGTTACTAATTATTATTTACTTCACCACTTGGCAAGGACAATAATAGAAAACATTAAAAAAGAAAAAATGTAACTAGTAGGAGGAAACTGAGTGCAACTGTTTTTTATTTTTCATCAATTGGTTGATATCAGGTTTGATGGAAGAAAATTGGAGTCTCATATCAGCTTCGGCGTCCAGTCTATTGCGATATTTTGTTTTCGTGGCTGCGTAGGTAGAGAATCCTGTTTCGCACAAATATGTAGTTGGGAACGGGAGAAGAATATCCATTGGCCATTTGGCCAAGCATTGCTTAATCATCTTGGATTCTGCACCAAAAATCATTGAGAGGCGTCGTTTTGAACAGTGACTCCATACTTGTGTCTGCTGAGTTGACCGTTCAAATATTTGTGAATCATTGTTTTCTCTTGGAAAAGGTATTGTATTGTTTGTTTAGTAACATTCATACATTTCATTCTACGACCTTAAATTATACCTGAGTAGTGAAATATTCGAATTGTCTGACTCTGTTTGTCAGAAACGCGAAGAGGTTAGAATACAAAAATACTCTTGAGCTACACAACCTCTTGATTGTTTAAACAACACTTTGGTATTCTACGTTGTTTGTTGGATTTATACTTTGTCAATTTAACCATGATGACCCGCGCAGCCTCATCTCGCCAGCTGGAGCTGACTTTGCAGGAATTGAAGGCATCCAAAGATTTGGTTAAACAATTGCATTTTGAAAGAGAAGACAATGAGAGGGAATTGTTGGAGGCGTTAAGTAGGAACGCTTTGTTAAAAAAAGACATGGCTGAGATGCATGAAAGGTATTTATTAGTATTAAATGAGCGGGATAGGTTACAAATAATAGTAGATGGGTTCAGTGACTGCAGCGATGAATATGTGCAAAGCCTCAAACGCATTACCATGCTTGAACAAGAGCTACAAGAGGCCCACCACCTGATATCTTCCATGGAGACTGAAAAACTACACACAGTTGACACCCAAAACCAAAGTTTGTTCGATGAGTTAGTTCTTAGTGTGCCCAGCCTGGTTTCTGTTGCACATTCTTCAATCCCTACTGTGGCTATTGATTTGGCTAGTAATAATTTGATTAATTCCACTGCTCCAGAGGGTGTTGCAAGGTGCAGCAAGAACAAATTTAGAAAATATGTTAGGATAAGCAAATTTATTAAGAAAACTCAGAAACTGATAAAAAACCAGAAAATGATGTATAAAAATGCAAAATATATTCAGGAACGCCGACGATTAGGTGATGAACTGGATGTCTATTCTATAATGATAGACAATAATTTAAGTCAATATGACAATGAAGTGAAAGTATTACAAGCAGAAATATGTAGTCTTAAAGAAAATCTGAGGCGTTTAACTGACAGATACACAATCACCAAAAAAGAAAATGAGGAGCATATTTTGGCCCTGACCAAACTCTTGTGCAACCCGGACTCAGTTTCCAGCAGTAATGATGGCCATACTGTTATTCAGTCAGAATGTGATTCCTCTCTTCTTAACACCCTTACTTCACAATCAGCCACCAACATTTCCATCTCTGATACCTGCCCTGTCAGTAACACTGATAAAAATCCAGGTTGTAACATTGTAATGTTTAGTGACGACATTGGAAAAAGTATAGGCCACATTTTGTATAATAGTCTTGGAAAGTCAGTTATAAATCACTGTTCACCGGGTGCCTCATACTGTGATATCATTCAGAAAATTGCTGATTATAGTTTTAGCCCCAATTCAACCCTTATTATTTTAATTGCAAACAGAGGTACTGTGAACAAGAACCAAATGAAAATACATTGCAATACTTTATGTTCATTAGTTAATGTCAGTAAAATTGTGATGTTCACATTGCCTTACAGTAGGGGTCTGTCACAAGCAGAAAATGAAAAAAGACATAGAATCAATTTGACATTTGATACTGTGACATTTTCAAATAATTTAATAAATCTCATTGACATTAATCCTATTATTAATAATAATATGTACCTGACAAAAGGTAGATTTCATTTATCTAATTATTATAAACGACAGATAGCTATGTCGCTATCTTATTTTTTTAACATTTCAGCCAATTATTTGGCTAAACGCTCTGCTTTTATTGAGCAGAATGATACCATTGTACCACAGACTTTGGAACTTGTTCCAAATAATTTAAATTAGATTCAGAGACAATAGAGGTAAACTCTTGCACATTGTTGACAAAAGAGAAGCCCCAAAATAATTTTATAAACTTTGTGCATCAAAACATGCAAGGCTTCTCTGGCAAAGAATTAGAAGTAGGTTTATTTTTAGACTGTATGGATATACATGTCTTATGTTTAACTGAACACTGGCTGAAAAAAAATGAATGCATGATTAGCATTGATAATTATAGTATCATTAGTTCGTTCTTGAGAAGTTCCTCTATTCGCGGTGGGTCACTGATATTAATTCACAATAAGTTTAAATCTAGAGAGCGTAAAGACATAGTAGCACTCTCAATTGAGCGAACTATTGAACTTGCATGCGCAGAGTTAGAGCAGATTATTATTGTGTGTGTGTATAGACCCCCTTCTGCTGATTATTGTCAGTTCGAAGAGACCATGGAAGAAGTACTGAAAAAGGTTTGTAAATCAAACAAGAAGGTGGTTGTATGTGGGGATTTTAATGTTAACATTTTAGATTCTTCTCAGACCTCTGTAAGATTTTTAAATCTTTTTAAATCATTTGATTTACTTAATCTTTTTGATCAACCAACCAGGATCACCGAGTTAACAGCCACCTGCTTAGACAATATTTTTTGTGAAAATATCTCTATTGAGAAATCAATTATAAACTGTTTGAAATCAGATCACTGTGGTCTATTGACCAAATTTGAGCACCGTCATGTCTCTCAATCAGTGGATATTAGTTATAGACCAGTTACCAAGAGTCGAGTAAAAAAGTTTCAAACGAATATAAATAAAAATATTTCTAACCTACTGCCCCAAGGTCATCATAACATAGATGATCAGTATAGGCATCTCTTTGAGATAATATTGCATGAACATAACCATATTTTTCCTAAGAAGAAAGTAACTGTTGATAATTTTAAGTTTAAATTTAGTGATTGGGCCACTCCAGGCATCCATAAAAGTAGAAATAAATTATACGAATTATATGGATTAAAAGCTAACTCAAACTGTCAAAAACTAGTTGAGCATGTTAAATTATATTCAAAAACATTCAAGAAATCATGTCATATTGCAAAGTCCATTTTTTTGAGAGACAAAATAAAACTGGCTAAAAATAAAATCAAAGCCACTTGGAACATAATTAATAAAGAAACCTGTAAATCTAAACCTCGCGATCACTCATTCTCTCTCAAAATTCAAAATAATGTTATTGAGTCTGAGATTGAAATAGCAAATACATTTGAAACATTTTTTTCTAATATACCTATTGTAACTACAAGCACGTTAAATTCTAGTCCACATATAGCTGAGCCCCTGCTAACATCTAGTGTTGATGGGTGCACAAATCAGTTCTGCTTTGATCATGTTGATTCTCATGACATCCTCAAGGTATTTAAGGAACTCAATATGAAAAATACAGAAGATTTGTGGGGTATTTCGATTAATCTACTCAAATCAATCATTAATACGATATCACCCCACTTAGCTAAACTTTTTAATAATTGCATAGACCAAGGTCAGTTTCCCAACTTGATGAAATTTAGTAAGGTCATCCCGCTCTTTAAATCTGGTAGCAAAAGTGACCCATCTAATTATAGACCCATTTCTATACTACCAGCTCTCAGTAAAATCTTTGAAAAAATTATATTGAACCAGCTGCTTTCACACTTTGATTTAAATAACTTACTACATGAGAAACAATTTGGTTTTACTAAACACAAGAGCACAACTGATGCAGGTGTAGCACTTATCAAACACATATTTGATGCTTGGGAAAACAAGCAAGATGCAGTAGGAATATTTTGTGATCTTTCAAAAGCATTTGATTGCGTGGATCATGAAATATTACTGATTAAGCTAAGACATTACGGTGTTTCAGGTATCTCATCTCAATTAATACAATCCTATCTTACAGATAGAACTCAAAAAGTTAGTATCAACGGAACTGCATCTTCCGGTGCCACCATACGTATGGGAGTGCCCCAGGGATCTATATTAGGACCTTTGCTTTTTCTTATTTATATAAATGATCTTCCTACCTATGTCAAAGATATTTGTGAGATAGTATTATTTGCTGACGATACCTCTTTGATTTTTAAAGTCGACAGAGGTAAGCAAGCATTTGACGATGTAAATAATACTCTCTCAAAAGTACTATGTTGGTTCACTAGTAATAATTTATTACTTAATGCAAAAAAAACAAAGTGCATCAAATTCTCTATGCCCAATGTGAGACAGGTAGATACTATTGTAACTATGAATGACGAGCCATTAGAATTAACAAATTCTACTGTATTTTTAGGAATAACTTTAGATTCTAAGTTGCAATGGGGTCCGCATATAACGGCCCTGGCAGGGAGACTCAGTTCCGCTGCTTGTGCTGTTAGAAAAATACGACTCTTGACTGATATTGAAACAGCAAGACTAGTATATTTTAGCTACTTTCATAGTGTTATGTCGTATGGTCTACTGTTGTGGGGTTCAGCTGCAGACTTGAACACCATTTTTGTACTTCAAAAAAGAGCCATCCGCTCCATTTACAAACTTAGACCACGCGACTCGCTTAGGGAAGTATTTAAGAAGATCGATATTTTAACTGTGCATGCTCAGTATATTTTAGATAACATAATGTATGTGCGCAAAAACTTGCATCTGTTCAAAAAAAACAGTGACACTCATAAACATAATACCAGAAATAAAAACAAATTGAAAACTCCCAGTCTTAGGCTACACAAGGTTCCCAACTCATTTGTGGGTCAATCTGTAAAATACTTTAACAAAATACCTCAAAGTCTTGTTGATCTACCTCTTCACAAGTTTAAGTCTGCAATTAAAGCAAAGTTATTGAAACAAGGTTATTATAATGTAGAGGATTACTTGAACGACAAAAGTTTGTGGTCATAGTAGGAATAATCTGCTCCTCTGCTCAATATTGTGTTCTTTTTTCTACTCGCATTGACTGTACTCTGAATTTATTTTTTGTAAAACAAACAAAGTTGAAAAGAGTAACTATCGAGTTTCTTGCCGGAGTCTTCTCGATAAGAAGCAACGTCCGAACCGGTGGTAGATTCACATTATGTATATTCACGATGTGTACTAATATTGTACTATTTTATTTACGTTTATTATTATTATTTCTGTATACTTTTTTTGACATGTCATAAGTGCTTTGTACAAGCTTAAATGAATAAATGATTTTTTACTTTACTTTACTTTACTTTGCTGACATTTCTAAAAGTGATTCATATATCTCGTTTGACATGTTTTCAGGCTTTTCCAAGTTGGGTAAAAAAGGATTATGAATCCATGAATTCACTTTAATTTTTGTATTGTGTTCTTCGGGAAAATACTTTTCAAAAGATGCGCGCATCGAACTGAGATATTGGACCACTTCTTCAAACATTTCTGAGTCGTTTTCGCTAACAAACTCACTGAGTAACGTAAAGCTTTCTATTTCTTTCTTACCAATGCAAATGATCCAAAAATCAAATTTTCTTTTAAAAGCAGTTATTTTATTATAGGCCTGAAACACTGTTGTCTGTTTACCTTGCAACGATAAATTCAATTCGTTAAGTTTTTGAAAGATATCCGCCATAAAAGACAATCGGAACAACCAATTTTTATCATACAAACGGTCCTTGAAATTAAAAGAAGTATCTGCTGATAGTAACATTTGTAACTCGGCTCTAAGTTCAAATAGCCTTGTTAAAGTTTTACCCCGAGACAGCCATCGCACTTCTGTATGGAGCAGCAGTGTTTTATGTTTGCTGCCATAATCTTCACATAATAATGAGAACAATCTGGATTGTAGTGGTCGTGATTTGATAAAATTAATTATTTGTACCGCTTCATCCATAACTAATTTTAGATTTAACGGCATTTGCTTCATCGCAAGTGATTGTCTATGCAGAATACAATGACTGGAACTACAATTAGGCGCTTTATTTTTCATTCGTGACACTGCTCCTGCTGTTTTACCTGTCATCGCCTTGGCCCCATCTGTACAAATGTCAATGCAATTGTTCCAACTGAGATTATTTTCTTCAAAAAATATATTTATTTTATTAAAAATTTCTTCCCCGGTAGTGTTTGTAAGCAGCGGTGAACACATAAGCATGTCTTCTTCAAAATAACTTTTATATGGATATATCACATTATCCAGCAGGATAGCCAAACCAGCTACATCAGTCGACTCGTCCATTTGCAAGGCGAATCGTGTATTTTGTAGACGTGTAACTAGTTCTTGTTTGACGTAGCTTGCCGGATCATGGATTCGTCGTGAAACAGTATCGTTTGATAGCGGAACAGTAGAAAGATGCTTTGCAGATTTTTCATCGAGCATACATTTTGTTATGTCTAATACACATGGTTTTATTAAATTCTCAGCGATAGTGTGCGCTTCACCTGCTTGTGCAATGCGATAGCTAACTAAATATGATGCCTCCGTGGCCTTTTCGTTGATAGTTTGTGTTACATGCATCATATTTTTTTGACTTTCTAACAACTGATCTTTTTTGCGAACAAAAAATTCTTTATTCTTGTCTTTAGACTCGGGGTGTACAGTTTCTAAATGTCGGCGCAATTTGGCAGGTGCCATGGAACTATTAGGAAGCAGTTTACTACAGAGCATGCAGAGAGGTGAGCCGTTGGAATCAACAAATCCGAAACTGATATAAGATTCATCATACTTCCTTTTTTTCGTCTTTGAAACCGTCGAGCTTGACGTCGTGGCATCATCTTCTGGATCGGTGATTGCTATATTCTCCGCGCGCACTGCTTTTGAACATTCAGCGTCATTAGAGGATGTTGTTGCAACACGTTTAACACCTTTAGGCCAACGTTCCATTCTTCTTTATTTATAATGTTACACGTCAGGATAGTGGGGTTTAAATAATGCACAATCGTTACTGCGCATAAGAGACTAAATTTAGTACCTACAGTGAAGAAATGTATAAAACTGAGACAACAGAATACAGCAGGCAGTAAAACAATGAACACTAGTTTCTCGCTAGCGAGCTTGTAAGCTAATCGTCAACTGACGACGCGCGACGCGCGATCGCTGCTTTTATACTTAGTCCTAGACTCGATCTAAAATATTCTCGGAAAATACTCGAGTCGAGTGATAAACAAAAAGCAAAAATAAAAACAGAAATTTAAAAATTGCGTTGTAAACAATATCGACTTTATCCTTTGAAGTTAGAGTCGAAAGTCGCTTGTTGACAACTATAGCGTCTAATTCAGAGGCGGCTTTTATCAAAGAGACTGCGCGCTCACAAGCATACTACCCGCTCGCTTTAAGTTTGCCGCTGGCGATAGGTATGACGTTCGAAAAGTAGCGTCAGCAAAACATAATATAAAATATTTTTTATTTAATTGTAACAATAAAAATTGTGTACATGTACATATTTGGGTAAAACTATGACACATTATAAGTTTTGTTGTCACGTGGGGGAGGGTACGCGCATTCCACAGACCGGCAAACTTAGAGTGAACGGGTTGTACAAGTATAAAATTGTTGATACCAAACTTATGAGATATTGTACCAGCTATTGTAACACATGTTTATACAAATACAAATAAATAAATAAATAACGTTCATAGCGTTTTGTCTCCGCGCGGCCGCGGAGTCCACGCAGCCGCAGAGCGACTAGTGAGAGGTGTTTTGATATTTTTTTTCTAAATGCTTGCGGAACCCCGACAGAGGTATCACGGAACCCTAGGGTTCCGCGGAACACACTTAGAGTATAGCTGCAGCACTACAGTAGCAAAACGGGTCATATTGCTACTGTAGTGCTAGAGGATCAAGAAATGGTATGTGACTGTTTGTGTTCCAACAGTAATATCAGCTTAGTGTGACAACCGAGCGAAGTCAGAAATCCGGCACCTTCTCTGGCACCACGACAATGCGGCGCCGCACACGTCTGCCAGAACACTTGACTTTTTCAACTCAAAAAATGAGTCAATCCTTCCTCACCCACTATATTCCCCCGACCTAGCGCCTTGTGATTTTTACCTGTTTCCAATAATTAAAGAAAAACTAAAGGGTGAGAGGTTTAAAAGCAAAAAAGATGCACTGACTGCTTATAATTTCGAGATTTCTGAGGTGTCTAAAGAAGAGTAGTCACAGGTATTTTCCAATTGGTTCAAACGTATGGAAAAGTATGTACGTGCTCAGGGTGAATACTTCGAAAAGATCGATGTTTGTAATAAATAATAAATTTTATAATTTTTGAGTATCTATCTATTCTCTTTTGGCATGCCCCTCGTAGATGAATTCAAATACAAATTAATAGGTAGGTACATACCTAGCATACCTTTAAGCAGGGCTTGGTTGACATGAAAGTTACCATTGCAGTAGCTGGAAATTCTATGAAAGTCTGGATAAGGCTTTAATTCGATATTTGAAGTTAGTTATTCTATCGAATTCTATCCCAGAATCTTTAATTATTTAACCCTTTTAAATTCTGGTATGCTAACCAGACTAATGTTGTCAGGTGGGCCAACGTTTTCTCCGAAGCATATAGGCTGGAGTGCGGAGTCAGGCAGGGGGGTTTGACATCCCCCAAGCTCTTCAGCCTGTATGTAAATGACCTCATAGTCGAGCTGAACAGCATGCGTGTTGGATGTCGAGTTGATGATGTTAGCATTAACAACATCAGCTACGCTGATGACATGGTGCTGCTCGGACCGACGGCGAGTGCCATTGTGAAAATGTTACGAGTCTGTGAGAACTATGCGGCGTCACACGGACTCAGTTATAACGCCAATAAAAGTAAATGTCTTGATTACGCGCATCTGTTTACCCTAAATGGCTTGTACATAAGCCGCGTAAATAAATTCAAATACCTTGGACACTTTCTTACCGACGACCTTAGGGACGATGTAGATATTGAAAGGGAGCGTAGGGCACTAGCAGTACGTGGTAACATGCTGGCTCGCAGATTTTCCCGTTGTACTGACCAAGTTAAAATCACGCTTTTTAAAGCATATTGTCAGAGTTTTTACACGGGAAGTCTGTGGGTCTGCCATACCAAAAGAGCTCTAGATGTCCTACGTGTCCAATACAATAACATCTTCAGGACGTTATTGCGGCTGCCGCGCCACTGCAGCGCATCGGGACACGCAACATCACACTGATGGCTTTCATGCCGTCATCCGTAAGAAGACAACATCCCTGATTAACAGACTGCGTGGCAGTAGCAACTGCATTCTCAATACGGTGTCTGATAGATACACATCACCTATCTGGAGATGTTGGGTGCGAAGGGTGATTATGTGAGAAAATACGTCTGACATAATCACACTTAGGCATCAAAACACACAATAGTTAACTATGTACTTTCTCCACTAACATTAGTTCTAAGATTAATTTTAATTACTAACCAATATGAACTGTAATGAATTGTTCGAAATAAATGTCTTATTATTATTATTAACTAAGTAACTAGTTCAAAAAGGGAGAAAAGAGATTATTGCATAAACGGCCTCCTAAGCTGTCAGCAGAAGTGTTGGGCTCTTGTCTGATGCCTACCTTCCATTGAAAGGCGTGATATTTTCGGCAGTTGGTCTGGGGCCATATTAGAATTTCTTATCGCCAGCCAAATAATTTTCCTGAATAAGTAAAGTAAAAGTAAAAAATATCTTTATTCATATAGACTTATAAAAAGTACTTATGACAAGTCAAATACAACAAAAAATTATAGCAAAAATATACTAAATGAAATAAACTTACATAAAACAATACTATGATAGTAAATATCATAATTAAACGTGATGTGACTACCACCGGTTCGGAGGTTGTTTCCGATCGAGAAGACTCCGGCAAGAAACTCGATGGTTACTCTTTTCAATATTGTTTTTATACACAAAAATTGGATTGACGGAGTAAAGTCATAACAAAAAAAAAATGTGCAGAGGAGCAGATCATACCTAAGATGACTACAAATTCTTATCATTTAAGAAATCTTCTACACTATAATAAACTCGCTTCATTAATTTAGCTTTAATTTGTGACTTAAACTTGTGAAGAGGCAGTTTAACGTTTGCGGAATCTTATTAAAATATTTTACACATTGACCAACAAATGATTTCCCTACCTTATGCAGTCTTAGACTGGGAGTTACGAGCTTAGTGTTATTTCTAGTATTAAGTTTATGTACATCACTGCTTTCTTGAAGAGATGCAAGTTTTTACGGACATATACTACATTATCATAAATAAATTGAGAGTGCACAGTTAAAATATCTATCTCTTTGAATACTTCACGAAGCGAGTCGCGTGGTCTAACGTTGTAAATGGAGCGGATAGCTCTTTTTTGAAGAACAAAGATGGTGTTGAGATCCGCTTCCGAGCCCCATAACTGTAGACCATACGACATAACACTGTGAACATAACTGAAGTACACTAATCTTGCTGTTGCGATATCAGTCACGAGCCTTATTTTTCTAACAGCATATGCTGCCGGACTAAGTCTTCCTGCCAGGGCAGAAATATGCGGACCCCACTGTAACTTGGAATCGAGAGTAATTCCTAGAAATACAGTGGAATTCGTAATCTCTAATGGCTCGTTATTCATGTTTATAATGGTATCGACCTGTCTTACATCGGGCATAGAAAATTTGATACATTTAGTCTTCTTCGCATTAAGCAGTAAATTGTTACTCGTGAACCAATGCAGTACCTTAGAGAAAGTATTATTTACGTCGTCAAGTGCTTTGTTACTTCTATCTACGTTAAAAATCAGAGAAGTGTCATCAGCAAATAATACAATCCCACATAGGTCTTTAACAAAATAAGGCAGGTCATTTATAAAGATCAAAAACAGCAGAGGACCCAATATTGATCCCTGGGGCACGCCCATACATATCAGCTTAATCAGTAGGATGTCATGATCTACGCAGCCAAATGCTTTTGACAAATCACAAAAAACTCCTATTGCATCTTGCTTGCCTTCCCACGCATTAAATATGTGTTTGATGAGCGCAACACCTGCATCGGAATTGACGGTAGCGAGCAATTTCGTCAGTAAATATCCAGAAAATGCATTAGTGACAGGTAGCTGCTCACTGGCTGGAAATGAAAGTTCATTACAAAATTGTTTGCTACGCTCAGTTTAGGAAATTAACTCAATGGCTATTAGAGATTGTAATATAGCTCCTGGGCTTTCTTAATTCCGGGATAGGTTAAAAATAGAAAATGCGAGTTATTTTCTTCTCAATTTTACCTAGACTCTCGCGATCGCTCGCTCTCTAGACGGGTTTAGGGGTTATTTTTATGTTTCACTTCTATCTATTAGTTAATAAAAGTTGTACGAGACTAGTTGTGATTATTAGACCAAGAATTTTCTGTAACACCTGCAGAATTTTTTTCCCATCACACCATGTTGGGAAAAGTTCCCTATTTTTGACCAAAAAGCTCTGGCAATCTACTAGGGATGTTCAATAAAAAGTAATTTTTTAAAATCGCCGCGGCAAACTTGCTAAAGTTGTGTCATTTCACCAAGATAATGCCACCGTACGTTAAAAGAACTCCGCGGTTAAAAGAACAACTGAGAGGTCACAAATATGGCAATGATGAGGAAGTGATAGCCGCCGCACATGATTTTTTAAGCGATCAAGATGGAGGTTTGTCCAGAAGGGAATCTTAGGATTAGAAAAACGATATACCAAGTGTATAAACCTCAAAGGTGATTATGTCGAAAAATAAAATAACAATAAATAATATATAACTGCTTCATACTCATTATCACTTTTTATTGAATACCCCTAGTATTTGTCTAGAATAACGATGTCTTACCTTGCAAACTTGAAAAATGGGTAGGGTAAAATTATACCGGCAACTTGCAGTGTTAACGGCACCGCCGCTATTCATACTTAAGTTATTCCATAAATAATTGTGTGCAGTCCATTGGCAGATACTTCGATAGCAACCGCGACCTGAAGCTGGAGTACATAGAGTTCAAGGAGTTAGTTGCCGCCGCGCGCGCCGCGAGGCAGCTGCCCGTCGACGCGCTTAGCGTTGCCAGGGACGCTGATGTTTGTCTTAGGTAGATACTTACTTCATTTTTTCACTTTATGGACTGGCATGGAAACCGGGTTAAACACCTTTGCCCAGCAGTGTGATTCTAACGGCTGATTTAGATTAGAAATAACGCCGGGACGCCGGGAGGGCTTCCACCCCCATGTGGTTGACTTTCCAACAATCCGTACCCAACGGTTTGCTGCGTCTTTTCTGGTACGCATCGCTAGGGAGTGGAACGCTCTCCCTGCGTCTGTGTTTCCGGATACTTACAACCTCAGTGTCTTCAAGGCCAGAGTGAATAGGCATTTTCTGGGTGAGCGTGTTCCACCATCGGCCTCGTCATCGCTTACCACCAGGCGAGACTGAGGCCAAATGCTAACCCATTAAATAAAACGCGTATCTAGAGGAAGGTTGTCAGTAGATGAAGACTGTTCAAGGCCAACGCAGCTAGCGCGCCTGACTCACCAAGTGGACGAACGATCTGATTTAAGTCGCTGAACTGAATCTGAATTGATAGTAACCAGAAAACACAGAAATCACACAAATGTTTGTTTCATGAATATTATTTTTATATTTTGCTACAGCAAAATATAAAAATAGAACAGTGCTGCCAATCTGGAGGGAATTCCCGGATTAACGGGGAATGGGAGGTCTGCGCGGGGAGCGTGCGGGGATCGGTTCAAATCGGGGAATGGCCTATGCAATATATTTATTAGGTATGTTTTGTGTTTTGGAACACATCCATTTCTGTATCAAACAAGATGCCTGACGACGTTAAGAAAGTAGTTCCCTTTTTGTCGGTTGTTGTGTGACATTTCTTACTATTTAACAAAGGTAGGTAGTGATTTTTGATGCAGGTTACATCATGTCGGGTAAGTTTTGGGGAATCGGCTAAAACAGCAGGGAATGTCGGGGAATTGAGCCTGAAGTAGCGGGGAAACAGAAAAATTAGATTTTCAGCACTGGAATAGAAAATTATTATGTGATTATCATATTAATGAGTGATACATGGTGTAGGGAATGGTTGAGTAATCCATCACTACTACCGACCGAGCCTCAATCCAACCACAATGTTCTCGTATTCTTAACAACAGACAGTTGGGCTGCCAGCCCAACTCTCAACTCCCTCTGGCGGAGTTCCTGCGCGGTGTGGGCGAGCTGAGGCTGCGCGGGACCAGCTCGCTCCTGCGCGCGCCTAAAAGCATTGCTGGGTATCTCGCAGACCTGCAGTGAGTTACACAATCTTATGATTTTAGTTAATTATCAGATATAGATGGGGCAAGTAGCCAGGTTTTTAGTATGGCTGACCACGCCGACCGAAATTTGATGAAGTTTTCTTCGGCATCTACATGCTTCGCAAATCACATGCTAAGCATTTGATAGGTCTGCTGACTGATGTCTATCGATAATCATCCTAGATGGTGGCCGAGGGTGGCTTGATAACTTCCGGCAATGAGGTGTACTTATCTCTAGTCTCACTTCAACATATTAAATAATCGAAGAATTCGTAGTTACGAAGAATTGCAGTGCCACTTCTGCCACTTCATAGATATAAAGCCAGTGCCTTGAAGTAGGAGGTATATAGGCAACTTAGTTTCTGCTGAACTACGAGCGCTGTGCGCGCTCGAAAACAAGATGTTAACAACTATAATCTGCCAGGCCAAGTATGGCTGGCTGATAGACTTTAATAAAACCGGTGTTCGTCACGCTGTATTTGAGAAAAGTATATACAACGTGAAAATTAAAAAGCGCAAAACCTCAGACACCCCAACTTATTTATATCATAAAATAATTTTAATTTTCGCGGATTTTTTACGAAGATATTAGCTTTTTTGTTTTCTTGTGTTTGTCTGCAAATTAAATAGTCTATGGTAATTACGCGCGATCTAGTGCGACGTTGCCGCTTCGCGTGCCGCCGCAATAATAGAGTTAAGTGATGATTAAACACGGCGTAATTAAAATTTTTTTTTGGTTAAAACTTGACCCCTATTTTTCAATACTGGACTGGATTCTACTCTCGATTCTGTACAAACTAATTTCAGGTTTTGCGCTTTGTCATTAACACGTTGTATATATAATAATTTACTTATTGACCAAAGCACATAAAATTATAAGCATTACTGTTTAATTGTGTATTTTTTCAATTACCAGTGAAAGAGACCGAGAAGTAAATCTGCGGAATGCGCAATCTACTTCTAAAGTTCAACCTGTGGCTAGTAAGTATACTAAATATTTTATCAAAATATTATTAACCAAGGTAAATCAAAGCAGGTCAAAAATATGTCAAGCAGTTGGTCCTTGCAGCCAGCTATCACCAGCTTGTTGATTTTAAAACAAGGCAGTGGTGAAAACAACCATAGTGGTTGTCAAAGAGCTTATATGTTACAAGCTGAACAGCTGTTTCTGCCGATTTCAAATTGTCGTAACTCCCAGCACTCCTGAAAAATCGAGCGGTCTGGTCACATGTTAGCAGAAATGAAGAGTCAGCTATTCATGTAAGGTTTGCTGACCACTTTTAGAGTATTGGCGTAAAAATTATTAGATTGAGATATTGAAGACATCCAGAGCGATGCTGAACCGAACACACACAGATCCTTGAAGGATTGTCTCGTAGTTTTTCAAGGGTGATTAAATGGTTATTCCAGATCCCGCAAGTGCAGGGGGCGGGGGCCCCGGGTGCGGCGGTACGGCGCGCGGCGCGAGCGGCTTGAGGCGCGCGCGCGCAGACTACACTGTGGCTGCGTACACGGTGCGGTTGCGCAAGCAATCGCCTAACGACCTGTTCGAACTCAATCAGTTTGATGGTAACGAAACCAATATTGCACCCTTTTTTCTTCCCTGTACACACTTTCAGCAACAAATTCTACTTGAAACATCTTTATTTATTCCATTTGTCAACTATTTCAGGTACGTTAGGGAAGAGTACTTAGTTAACTAAGTTATTAATTAATCTTTTCTCACAGTTGAGCAAGTCTTTATTATGTTGGGACTTTGGGTCAGAAATACATTAAGGTATTTCTTCCGAATGTTTTTGTCTAGGTATTTAAAACATCATTATCACTGGTTTACATCATAAATAGGTCTCGATAGTTCAAATAGAAGAGTAGTCGCTCAGATAGCGAACGTCAAGCCTCGCCTGGTTCAACCCTGAGAATACCCGCGAATAACGCGCGAGTGATACCACTGGTGTTGCACGTGTCCATAGGCTGCGGTAACCGCTTACCATCAGGTGGTCTGCATGCTTGATTGTCACCAAAGTGGTATATAAAAAAAACCGTGCGTGTTCATTTTCATATGAAAATTGTATGTTACGTACAATGTTGTAAGTGGCGCAGGAATTCAGTTGATGTTTGACTTAGTTTTCAGATTTAATAGACTGGTGGCATTTTTTTTCCACTTTCTTAGTAGATAAAAAGTCCATATTCCCCAGAGGAGGCAGTAAGTGGCTCGACAGCTCGCCTGGTGAGCGGCATCGCGGCGCCGTCTCTGGACGTGCTGGGCCCCGCGTCGGCACCGGTGCAGGCCCTGGCGGCCGTGCACTACTTCGCCACGGCCATCGATAAGCAAGCACCAAACGTGGGTATACCAGCTGCGCTATTCACTAACTTCGATCACAAGCAAATCGCGGTTTTGACCACGGTTATTGTAATTAGACGAATGCTTGAAGTGAGGGAGCACTTTAATATTATTAAATTCGTAACACGAGGGGCATGCCAAAATAAATTAGATACTCAAAAATTATAAAATTTATTCTTTATTACAAGTATCGATCTTTTCGAAGCATTCATCCTGAGCACGTATACACTTTTCCATTCGTTTGATTGAACCAATTGGAAAATACCTGTGACCACTCTTCCTTGGACACCTCAGAAATCTCGAAATTATAGGCAGCTAGTGCATCTTCTTTGCTTTCAAACCTCTTCCCCTTTCGTTTTTCTTTAATTTTTGGAAACAGGTAAAAATCACAAGGCGCTAGGTCAGGGGAATATGGTGAGTGAGGAAGGATTGACACATTTTTTGAGCTGAAAAAGTCAAGTGTTCTGGCAAATGTGTGCGGCGCCGCATTGCCGTGGTGCCAGAGAAGGTGCCGGATTCCTGACTTTGGTCGCTTGTCACACCAAGCTGATATTACTGTTGGAGCACAAAATGTCACATACCATTCAGAGTTCACCGTTTTTTGATCCTCTAGCACTACAGTAGCAATATGACCCGTTTTGCAGAAAAACGAGGCGACCACTTATTTCTGTGTGCTTCGTGCACGGCGACATTTCGTTGGAGTTGGTCCATCTGAAAAACAAAACACCATACAGTCGACTGTCCCTTTGTTTCGGGATCATAGCTAAATATGGGGCACACTAAAAGTTTTGCACTTCTAGCTAATCGGAACTATTTGAATTTCGAATGTTATATTTTATTAAACGTTGCAACCTTCTTAGTAATAAAAAAAAACAATTGGCGGGAAATCATTTTTCAATTGTTTTTTATCACACATCAAAGTTCTACGTACCTACGCAAAAATGGAATTAAGTCGAAAAGATTTAAGAGCGATGATTTTTTATGATTTTAAAAGTTCTCTCTCTCCGCAAGACTGTGCCGCTCGTCTTCAAAATGCTTTTGGGAGAGAAGCACCTTGTTTGAGCACCTGAGGCAATAGTTTGCTGAATTTGAGAAAGGTCGAGTCAGTTTCTTTACATGACGAATTCGGTGAAGGGCGGCCTTCAACTGCCGTCAACGAAAATAATGTGGATACTGTTAAGCGGCTAATTGAAGAAAACCCGCGAATTACCTATGAGACAATTCTAGGACTATTGGGGATTGGTACGAGTATGAGACAAATCAAAAAAGACAAATGAGAAAAATTTTACACGAAGAATTGAAAGTTCGGAAACTTTGTTGTCGTTGGATCACTCATGAACAGACAGCGGAGCAGAAGCGGGCTCGCGTGGAATGGTGCTCACAGATGCTACTGAAGTACGACCACGGACATTCTAATGCTGTTTATTGTCACATGAGACGAAACGTGGATTTATTGTTTTGAACCCGAAAAAAAACAGGAATCTTGTGAATGGGGGTTTGAAAATGAGAACAGGTCAACAAAAGTGAGGCAGGCGAGAAACGTTGGGTCTCAGCTTCGGGTCCCATCTGTACAATTCCACTTGAAGATCAAAAGAGTGTTAATGCCGAGTGGTATTCTACCATTTGTTTACCCAGGGTGTTAGAAAAAGTTCGTGAAAGACGACCCAAAAGCCACGTTCTCCTACATCATGACAACGCTTCTTCACACACAGCCAACAAAACAAAGTCATTTTTAGCTTCCGAAATAGTACAACTCGTCACCCATCCTGCGCATAGCCCCGACCTAGCACCCTGTGATTTCTGTATTTTCCCCAAAATCAAAGATTTGATGAGAGGTTTCACTTCTACCAACTCCGAAGAGGCAGTGATAGCGTCCAGTCAGCACGTATGAAACATGCCTTCAGATCTGTGGTCCTCCTGTTTTAAAGAGTATTTTGAAAACCATACATAATCTTTTGGTTATAACATGTTGTTTTTTTAAGTTACGAAAAACTTATAGTGTGACCTACGTATAGCCATGTTTTGTCACCAGTCAGTATATCATACACGTTTTTTTTGTCGCCACCGTCGAATTTATCTATCATGAATACCAATCGCACCACACCGCACCAATCCACCTGACGGTCTTTCTGTCATCGGTATGTATGTGCGGCACCCATCTTGAAAAACGTTTACAGAGAGAAAGGTGGTCGTGAATTATGGTTTGCATTGCAGCTGATCCAATTCCCAGTTTTCGCTTCAGCTCTACATACGTAATTCGTCATTTTTCGCGAATAAGTTTTCCGACCGCACGAACGTTTTGTTGTGTGACCGCGGTTGGCGGCCGACCTGTCTTCGCTTCATCTTCGAGACATCCCCGTCCTCTTTTAAATTCAGCAAAAAAATTAAATACTGTTGCTCATAAACAAGCAGACTCACCAAATGTAGTAGCCAAAAGTTCAAAACAATCTTGAGGCTTTGAACCTTTTTTATAGTCATAATAAATCATAGCGCGAAAATCATGTCGACTGAGCTTCATTGCTGCAAGCGAATTCTCGCCAGATTCACGGAAAAATGATGCTCATTCAAATAAAAAAATATAGGTACGAGTATATGTGTGTTCTATTTTCAAATAGGTATATTAATAAACAACCAGCCTATAAGATGGTGTATAATTTGCCAGTGTCAATCAAATGAGTAAAGAGGATCTAACTTCTTTTGGCATGCCCCTCGTACCGCCAGGTGAGGACTGCCCGGTCTTTGACATCAAACATTGTGTGATGATCGAACCACTGTAATGTTTTGTCAGCGGCGCGGTTCCGGCGGGTCGGTGGCGCTGAGCAAGCCGGCGTGGGCGTGGGCGGCGGCGGGGGAGGAGGCGGCTCTGGGCGCGCTGCTGCTGACCCTCGCGGACGCCGTGCGGCCCATCTGTGCGGCCGAGCCGCGGCTGCTGCGGCTTGCCTCGCCGGTCTACGCTGTAGGTAATGCGTTCGTGTCGGTGGCTCCTAAATTACCCGCTTGTACTCAGTCATTTTTTGAAATTCATTGGTAGCCCAAAGATTTTCCTTAACTGGATTATGCACAGCGACATCCTGCCTTCTGTCTCTTTCTGCCATATCACATATGAGTGAAAGGAGTAGTATGCTTAGAATGACTTTAAGCTCCCTTTTTTCTGTTCTTTTGACTGCGCACTGATGCATTTTCCCTGTAATTCAAAGTCGGTTGGTGTTAGGCGATCTCCACGGGAACCTGGGCTCGCTGCTAGCCATAGAGTCGGCGCTGTGGCCGCTGGGCACGGCGCTGGCGCCGGCGCGGCTGCTGTTCCTGGGTGACTACGTAGACCGCGGCGCGCACGGCGCCGAGCTGGTGGCGTACCTGCTCGCCGCCAAGCTGCAGCGGCCGCGCGCCGTGCTGCTGCTGCGCGGCAACCACGAGACGAGGGATATACAGAAGATGTTCACCTTTTATAAGTGAGTGTGCGTTTATTGGATTGTTTTTTATGGCATTTTTTTTAAGAGGGCGCGTCATTTCAGCGCCCCGATTCAGAACAAAGTTATCGACCGATTCGGTAATTTTCTTTAATTTTTAATATTTTTTTTAGGATAGGTAGTTTTTATATAATTTTGTCTATGAAAACTAAAGGCTTCTAACATATAAAAATATTGATTGCTACTTTGAAGCAGGTCACTTACTAAGTATAATCAAAGCAAACTTACCGAATCGTTCGATAACTTCGTTCTGAATCGGGGGGCTGCTTAGACAAGCTCTAGAGTTCTAGACAATGATTTAAGCTAGCGGCGTCTCCTAGCACACCCTGACCCGGGCCAATTTAGAAAAAAACGTTTTCTTGATTGAACCAAGCGGGAAACGAATCCTACACAAATCAAGGCAAGAACCCCTTGCCTACAGCACACTGAAGTCAAAACTCAAACTCTAACTTTTATTTGCTTAACATTGTGTAAGTACCTAGTACATTGGGATGAGTGACAATAATATGAAAAGTTACAACAATATTATACCCTAGTTATGTGGGCATGCAAATGTTAATTATATTAAACTTATGCCAACTAATTTTAAATAAAAATGTTTTTAGTACAATAACTCTCGGAAATTACAATAAAAGTAGAATTGTTAAATCACTAGCATTCGAATTGAATGTACAAGATACAAATAAATTCAAATGTCAATGTCAATATTAATAGATTACAAAATATGAAATGATTATTACATTATCACAAATCATGGAATTGTTTGAATTACTATGTCACCTTATGTGTCTATTGGAATTGGAAGAACCCGTAGGTAAAGCTTCTATCCAAAATGACGTAAATGTCGACCTTCTTAATAAATACTTTTCTTCGTCTACTTGCATTCATAGTACTTTAAAGTCTAACACACTTACTCAAACTTCATCTCCTTCAGCACCCTGACTACATGTCGTTTAGTTTTGGTCAAATTTACGATTGTAATGTTTAAAAAGATCGTTCACTCTATTGCTTCTGATGCGGTCGGTAGTGATAGCAATAGTCGTAAAATGATTATACCCCCCTTGATATCCTTTCTCCTGTCATCACCCGTATCCTCAACCATTCTTTCCCCACCGGTATTATTTCAAACGCATGGAAAGATGCGCAAATAATACCACTCCAAAAAAAATCCGAACCCACTGCTTACTCTGACTATGGTCCAATATCCATCCTACCGTTCCTGTCAAAAGTACTAGAGCGCGTTGTTCACCAGCAGCTTAGTGGTTTCTTGACTAGGAACCAGCTCCTAAATGATTTCCAATCCGGCTTCCGTCCCGGTCATAGTACGACTACTGCACTTTTCAAAATCACGGATGACATTCGCTTTGGCATGGACTGTAAAAGCCTTTCTGTATTAATTCTGCTGGATTTCAGTAATGCTTTTAACACTGTTGATCTTGACATCCTACTCGGCGTGTTGCATTCTCTCAATATATCTCCAATTGTAATTGATTGGTTTCAAAGTTACTTGCATGGGCGCCGGCAACGCATTAGTGCTGAGGATTCTTTCTCTTCATGGTGCGACCTTAGTGCCGGTGTACCAGAAGGTGGCGTTTTGTCCCCTCTTCTCTTTGCCACTCATTAATTCGATAACCCATAATATCTCTTCCTTTTACTACCTATATGCAGACGATCTCCAAATTTACTCCCAACAAGCCTTGTTGAGCTCCCAAACGTCGTTCTTACCTTAAATGCTGACCTGGAACAGATCTCTAATTGGAGCAGGTCGTTCGGGCTTAAAGTTAACCCTGCAAAAACTCAAGCACTTATTGTTGGTAGTTCGTGGCTAACTATTAGATTTGATTTGAGTGTTTTGCCAGCAATTGTGTTTGATGGTGTTCCAATTCCCTTCTGTAAGGAAGTGAAAAACCTAGGAATCCACATTGACAGTACGTCAGCTTGGACAACTCAAGTTGGTCAGTTTAGCAGGAGAATGTTTGCTTCTGCTGGTTCCCTAAGTAGACTTCGTAATTTTCTGCAAATACCTACATTAAATTAAATTGCTCTTGTGCAAGCCTTACATACTCTTTCCCATTCTAGACTATGCCGACTGCTGCTACTTAGACCTGAATGAGAATCTCCTGAATAAACTTGAGCGGCTTCATAATTTTTGCATTCGCATAATTTTTGAACCCCGCAAGTATGACCATGTTTCCGAGTCTCGGGCCCAGCTTAACTGGCTTCCCATCCGTCTTCGCCGTGATGCTCATGTCCTTCTTCTTCTATATAACATTCTGTTCAACCCAATGTCACCCCGTTTTCTTAAGCAGCGGTTCCAATTTCTGCATCCAATCCGTGGACAGGAAATGCGTTCTTCCAAGAAACTCCACCGCCAGATATATATAGCCGCCCAAATTGTACTTACATTTATTGTTAATTATTTTTGTACTGTGAGTTTTGTGTGCATAAAAAAAATTATTATTATTATTTTTAGAAGTGTACCGTCATCTGCAAATAAAAAGCAATCATTTTTAGTAACATCTGAAAGATCATTGATGCAAAGAATAAATAGCAATGACCCCAAAATGCTGCCTTGAGGAACTCCGTTAGTTATTTTTAGATATTTGATCTTGTCTTTACTTGTATTTGGTTTTCTATAAGTGCTGTTTCGGTACATTGTTGCCTATTAGTCAAATAGCAGGCGAACCATTTATATGCTATGTCCCAATCGAATCGTCGTATTGACTAAATAGCATATGTTACTTGCTGATAATGTTATTTCCTTACATTGGTAAAATATCTTCAATCTGTCCATTCGTTTTTGAGTTCTCCCGTTGCTAACGAATAATTCGATATTTCCTTATAAAGTGGAGAAGTGTAGACTATAACTTTCTCCCGCATCGCACGCATTTTACACACTTGTGTACCAACGTAACTTACATTTGAGCAAATTAATATAAGTAGATTACATTCTTTTACTATTTTGGGGGAGTGGAATGATTTGCGAGCTTCATGTAACAAGAAAACTGTGCTTTCAGTGAGTGTGTGACTAAATACGGCGAAACAGAAGGGCACAAAATCTGGAACGCGATCAACCATGTGTTCGACGCGCTGCCGCTCGCTGCGGTGGTCGATGATAAGGTACCATTGCTAGCCAATCACCTATATTAACCTAGAAATGCGAAGGTGGTGAAGTAAAGATGCAAGTTAAAAGCTTGGTGAAGGACCAAAGTTATAGCATGGACGCCCAGCTTTAGCACTTGTCTTCCGAAGCGAGCACTATTTCAAAGCTTTCTTGCGGTCGAAACTTTGAACGTAGTACCTACTCAGTAAATAAATGTAACTATGAGGCAACATTGCCCCTGGGCTGGTCCCAATCCCCAAAGTAAAACTACTTAGAAACAAAAAGTACCACCAACACCCAGGCCCAGCTTAAAATTCTGTTATATCAACAGCTAGCGTCAGATGATTGTGACAAGCAGCTCTGTGAGCGTTATAAGCATATTGTAGAATTGCTACCTGGTTTATGCTTGTGCCGGGATCGAACCCACGATCCTCTGCGTTTCAATCGGGCGCTCCAACTCCAATGTTTATGAGAAGAGAGCAGAACCACTTTTTTGTGTGTGTTTGACTTTCAATCTGAGCGTCCCGCTACTTCTGTATGAGCCGTTTATACATAGGTATTCTGCTGCCATGGGGGCATCCCGCCACCGTGGGTATGCCCACTCATCACGGCCATCGACAAGGTGCCCGTGCCGCTGACGCGTCCGGCCGAGCAAAGCTCCATCGCTTGGGAACTGCTGTGGAACGACCCTATCAAGTGAGAAAACAATACCTACTAAAAATAGACAAAACAACATGACAGTGGCGCCCTAGTTTTCAACACTGTGCACCTCTCGATAAAATACTTAGGCTCGTATTCTAGAATCGTACTCAAGCACCGATCTATGCTTGAGTAGAGATTTCAAAACGTCAGTTCATACAAAAACGTCACTCAGATCTTTACTCAAGTACAGATTTTGTTTCAGAATACAGGCCTAGACTTGCTTTTAAGTGTTTTTTTGGCGCTCCGTGCTACCTACAGCGACCGTGTCCGCACCTCTCGCTTTACTCCATGGCCACCCCTGCCCGGATATTTAGCTGCAAATCTTAGATCAAAGATGGTGGAACAGGACAGGACCACTCTGGCTCCGAGCTGTACGTTAACCACCAGTTGCCACTTTAAGTTTACATTATCGTTCGCGTAAAAAAATGTATTGAGATTAGGGTTCGCAATATCGGGCAGTTTTACCAATTTCGATATTTTCGATACTAAAGATTAGCTACTATCGAATATTCGATATTTTCGATATTTCCGATACACATCATCAAAAAAATGTAAAATTATTATCACTAAAACAAAAATAAACTTTTGTGCCTATATTATTTGTATGAACTTAAGCGTTTATAAAATATGACTTTCTATATTTTAATGGCACTCTATTTTCTCCTCACCTATTCAAAACTTTGCATTAAATCACAAAGAACAAAAACTTTATCTAATATTAAACTAAAACAATATCTTTCCCAGCTAAAAATCGAAACATTTGTCAAAATATCAATCAACATTGAAATAACTTTTGCCTCATTTATTCTCAAGCAAAACATAAGTATTAATGAATTAAGTAACACAAATTTATTTACTTTGAGTTCTTAATAATTAACTATTAAACGAAAACCTAGTAAAACAGACTTACACAGACAGTGGATGATGGGCTGATAAGTAAAATATAGGAACGTTATTTACGGTTATTTAAAAAGTCTTTGACTGCGTTGTTTTGTCGGCCTTGTGGAAAGTGCTGGAGGAACTCGTGGTAACCGAACACTTGGTAGCACTCATTTGGTCGCTTTACACGAGTAATCAGCTTCAGTAGGGGAGTATTTCCCCAAGTCTTCAAACGTGCCATAATACATCCCGTTCATAAGAGTGGGAACAGGGACAGTATCTATAATTATAGACCAATATCAGTACTGAGTTCTATCTAAAATACTAGAAAAATTAATTAATAAACGTCTTGTAAATTTTCTTGATAAATATCATATTATCTCTGACTCCCAATTTGGGTTTCGAAGGGTAAAAACACTGAAGATGCAGTATTGTCCTTGACTAGTAAAGTAATTGATTTAATTGATAAAAAAAGAAAAGTATATGTGTATTCCTAGATCTGAAAAAGGCGTTCGATACTGTCTCTGTTCCCATCCTTCTAAAAAAGCTTGAAAAGCTTGGTTTCCGTGGGCCTTTCCACACCATCCTCTCCGATTACTTAAGCAATAGGTCCCAACAAGTTAAGCTCGATAAACATTTATATAGCTCAGTAGAGCCTACACTGCTATATGGCGTGCCACAAGGTAGCGTCCTTGGCCCTACATTGTTTCTACTTTACATAAATGATCTTACTACACTAAAACTTGATAACGCATCCATCATTTCATATGCTGATGATACGGCTCTTCTTTTTCATGGTAATAGCTGGACTGAAGCCTATAACAAAGCGCAGAAGGGTCTTCAAACTGTAATAAATTGGCTGAAAAATAACTTACTGACATTGAATACTGAAAAAACTAATTACATAACATTTTCCATCTTAAATAACTTCCGCCAACCAACCTTCATCTAACGGCTCACAAATGCAATAATTTGCCACCAACACCTTGCAATTGCTCTTCTCTAACAAAGGTATCCTCGGTAAAATATCTCGGTATTTATATTGATCAACAGCTTAATTGGCACAAATAAATTGAAAATTGCATATCTCGAGTTAGGAAATTGATATGGTTGTTTAAGTATCTCAGAAATGTTTCTGATAGACCACTATTGATACAAATTTATGAAACATTGGTGCAGTCTATTGTCTCTTATTGCCTGCCCATTTGGGGTGGAACTCATAAAACCAAACTGATTCAACTTGAACGCGCCGAAAGGTGTATCTTAAAAGTATTACTCATGACAAAAATAACCTACAGTACCGTGAAAGTCTACGAAGACTGTAACGTGCTGACTATTAGACAACTTTACTTTGACGACCGACTTGGTGTAATGGTTAAGAAGTTGGCTACTACACCAGAGGTCGCGGGTTCGATCCCCGCACAGTACAAACATTTGTGTGCATGAACATGTCTGTTTGTACTGGTCTGGGTGTCTCCTATGTATAATAAGTATGTATTTACAAAAGAAAATGTATTTAAGTATGTTTCTCTGTTGTCTAGTATCCCATAACACAAGCTTTAATTAGCTTACTTTGGGGCTAGATGGCGCTGTGTGGAATAATGTCCAGGGATATTTTATTTTATTTTATTTACATATTTTTATCTATCCTAAAAACCCATAAGAACACAACTCCTGATCCAAATACACACATCAAAAGTGCAATTACTTTTCTCCTGATTGATATTAATTAAAATTTTCTTTAAGGATTCATCAAATAAAGTGTTTTCGTTTGTCTACAGTAACGATAAACAAAGTCACCTTTGCATTAATAAAGAAATTTGCCATTTTCCTAATAAAGGGATTTTTGACATTTGAACCACTAACATTAAAGTTCGAAAAAAAGACTGAAATAACAGTTTTCTTTAAAATTTTATTGGGTAACTTAAACAATTAATAATCCGTGTTTCTACCGCGAACACTAACAACACAAGACATCGGTTTGGCATACTCAAAATGAGTTCATCCAAATCACGCTGTGGAATGGCCGCCCATGTTCGTTGCAACAACAAAAAAAGGTCTTCTTGCGACTGGATACCCTCCATATTCGGCAGAGCTCTTCTCTGTAGCATATCCCATGCATGCTCAATCGGGTTCAAGTCTGGCGACTGAGCAGGCCAGGGCAGGACATTGATGTTAGCTGCGGCGAGAGTCTGTCTTACAACTCTTGCGGTGTGCGGTCGTGCATTATCATGCATTAACTGAAATAAGGGACCGATTTGCACTTGTAGAGGAACGATGACGTCTGATACAATCGTCTCAGCATAAATTTGAGCGTTGAGGTTGCCTCTGATCCAAATCAACTCAGTTCTTCCGCCGATCCAAATACCCGCCCATACCATGATGGTTCCACCACTATAAGGATGGACTTCCTGGCAGGATTTTAATCGCTGTTGGCGTCCAGGGGTTCTCCAGTGTCGTATACGTCTTGTATCCGGTCTCATACCAAAACGAGACTCATCAGAAAAGCACACGAAACGCCATTGTTCTTCTGCCCAATTTCTGTGTTCAAGAGCCCATTGATATCGAATCCTACGATTGTGCATTGCTATAGGTGGTACCCTTAGCGGTCTTCGGGAATGAAGGTTCACTTCATGCAAGCGGTTTCTGACTGTTTGGTCGCTAATTAAGTTCCCTGAAGAGTGATGAAGCCTCACGGCTAACATCATGGCGGTTATTGTTGGAGCTCTTCGAGTTGTGATTTGAATGAATCGGTCTTGTCTCCGTGTGGTGCAGCGATACCGTCCTCCATGGCGCTCAGCCACGGTACCGGTGCTTCGGTAACGTGTCCAAAGTCGACTGATAACACTCTGACTTGTATTCAGAGCTAAAGCCACAGTACGTTGCCGGGAAACAGCTTCTATCATTCCCACGGCTCTGAGCATTTCTTCCCTGCTTAAATGACGTCGCCGCTCCATAATAACGTTGGTTTTAATCAGTAGTAGGGAAACAGTAGCACTAATAATGTTTTCAATGCGTTGTATGTTTTTATAGGGAAAATATTGACAGCTGATTTTCATCTTTTACTCGAATTTGATTGACAGTTCCTGTTTCAAATTATGAAATGCACCAAAAAGGATCCATATAAATTTATGAAATCATAAATTTATTACAAAGCCACATCTCAATCTCAAGAAATCCGCATAAAAATGATCCCTAGACACTTCTGATGTGTGTATTAATGCTAAACGTGATCCATATAATGTTGTTCCAATTTTAAATACCAATACAAATTTTGCACGTAATCAATTTATTTCTAAATCTAAAAGTTTATATAATAGAATAAATAGAATTCTGCATATTTATAACATGCCCTTTAATAACGACTGTAAGAAAACTTTTCATAATTGGTTAAAACAGATGAATTATACTGAAGCTGAAAATGTGCTCAATTTAAATTTGTAAAAGCGTAAAAATAACGTATATCTTCTGTTAATTAATTTTGGTTGTAACTTGGACTAAATATAAACATCTCGACGCTACTTTTGTTATGTACTTAGGTACGAGGAATTTTGTAAATGTAACTAACACGTTATGTATCACTGTAAACGTCTGAAGAGCAGCTTTATCCTAGCACAGGTTTGTATAAACTTAACTGGATAAGGCCTTTTTTTGTGTGTTAACGTAACATGTATTATACCAATAAAATATTTTGTAAAAAAAAACAGGGTGCTGTTGTGAGGGTCGAGAACACAACATCGGGGTCCTTAAGCTTCGGCAAAGGTGCTAGACAGGGTTGCATTCTGTATCTCATCCTTTTTAATACATACCTACTGAGAATATATTATCAGGTGAATATTGGAAAATTGGGAGGATGGAGTCACAAAAGGTGGCACCAAAATAACTAATCTCTGCTATGCTGATGATACTCGTACAACTCTTTTGGCTGCCAATGAAGCTGAAATGGCTCATCT
Source organism: Udea olivalis (assembly GCA_947369235.1). NCBI lineage: Eukaryota > Metazoa > Arthropoda > Insecta > Lepidoptera > Crambidae > Udea > Udea olivalis. The sequence goes on along the minus strand of OX376343.1, from coordinate 23,564,867 downwards.
TCTTGAAAGAATGGAAGGGATCTGTTTGGAATTAGGTCTCAAAAATAACCACACTGTGTAGGTAGACCGCGCCAACAAACTGCAACTGACTGGTACACTGTCACTCTAGAAAGTCGAGGACTTTATCTACCTTGGCGCTAACATGAGCAACACAGGGTCGTGCGAAAAGGAAGTAAGAAGGCGTATAGGTATGGCCAAAAGTGCAATGTCCCAGCTGCAGCGGATTTGAAAAGACCGTAACATCTCTCGGAACACATAATTAAAATTAGTCCAGTCACTGGTGTTCTCCATCTTCCGCAACGGTGCAGAAACGTGGACTCTAGATACCCGATCGCAGTCGTATTGATGCCTTTGAAATGTGGTGCTGGAGGAGAATGTTGCAGATACCCTGAAGTAAAGTAAAGTAAAAAATCATTTATTCATTTAAGCTTGTATAAAGCACTTATGACATGTCAAAAAAAGTATACAGAAATAATAATAATAAACGTAAATAAAATAGTACAATATTAGTACACATCGTGAATATACATAATGTGAATCTACCACCGGTTCGGACGTTGCTTCTTATCGAGAAGACTCCGGCAAGAAACTCGATAGTTACTCTTTTCAACTTTGTTTGTTTTACAAAAAATAAATTCAGAGTACAGTCAATGCGAGTAAAAAAAGAACACAATATTGAGCAGAGGAGCAGATTATTCCTACTATGACCACAAACTTTTGTCGTTCAAGTAATCCTCTACATTATAATAACCTTGTTTCATTAACTTTGCTTTAATTGCAGACTTAAACTTGTGAAGAGGTAGATCAACAAGACTTTGAGGTATTTTGTTAAAGTATTTTACAGATTGACCCACAAATGAGTTGGGAACCTTGTGTAGCCTAAGACTGGGAGTTTTCAATTTGTTTTTATTTCTGGTATTATGTTTATGAGTGTCACTGTTTTTTTTGAACAGATGCAAGTTTTTGCGCACATACATTATGTTATCTAAAATATACTGAGCATGCACAGTTAAAATATCGATCTTCTTAAATACTTCCCTAAGCGAGTCGCGTGGTCTAAGTTTGTAAATGGAGCGGATGGCTCTTTTTTGAAGTACAAAAATGGTGTTCAAGTCTGCAGCTGAACCCCACAACAGTAGACCATACGACATAACACTATGAAAGTAGCTAAAATATACTAGTCTTGCTGTTTCAATATCAGTCAAGAGTCGTATTTTTCTAACAGCACAAGCAGCGGAACTGAGTCTCCCTGCCAGGGCCGTTATATGCGGACCCCATTGCAACTTAGAATCTAAAGTTATTCCTAAAAATACAGTAGAATTTGTTAATTCTAATGGCTCGTCATTCATAGTTACAATAGCATCAACCTGTCTCACATTGGGCATAGAGAATTTGATGCACTTTGTTTTTTTTGCATTAAGTAATAAATTATTACTAGTGAACCAACATAGTACTTTTGAGAGAGTATTATTTACATCGTCAAATGCTTGCTTACCTCTGTCGACTTTAAAAATCAAAGAGGTATCGTCAGCAAATAATACTATCTCACAAATATCTTTGACATAGGTAGGAAGATCATTTATATAAATAAGAAAAAGCAAAGGTCCTAATATAGATCCCTGGGGCACTCCCATACGTATGGTGGCACCGGAAGATGCAGTTCCGTTGATACTAACTTTTTGAGTTCTATCTGTAAGATAGGATTGTATTAATTGAGATGAGATACCTGAAACACCGTAATGTCTTAGCTTAATCAGTAATATTTCATGATCCACGCAATCAAATGCTTTTGAAAGATCACAAAATATTCCTACTGCATCTTGCTTGTTTTCCCAAGCATCAAATATGTGTTTGATAAGTGCTACACCTGCATCAGTTGTGCTCTTGTGTTTAGTAAAACCAAATTGTTTCTCATGTAGTAAGTTATTTAAATCAAAGTGTGAAAGCAGCTGGTTCAATATAATTTTTTCAAATATTTTACTGAGAGCTGGTAGTATAGAAATGGGTCTATAATTAGATGGGTCACTTTTGCTACCAGATTTAAAAAGCGGGATGATCTTACTAAATTTCATCAAGTTGGGAAACTGACCTTGGTCTATGCAATTATTAAAAAGTTTAGCTAAGTGGGGTGATATCGTATTAATGATTGATTTGAGTAGATTAATCGAAATACCCCACAAATCTTCTGTATTTTTCATATTAAGTTCCTTAAATACCTTGAGGATGTCATGAGAATCAACATGATCAAAGCAGAACTGATTTGTGCACCCATCAACACTAGATGTTAGCAGGGACTCAGCTATATGTGGACTAGAATTTAACGTGCTTGTAGTTACAATAGGTATATTAGAAAAAAAAGTTTCAAATGTATTTGCTATTTCAATCTCAGACACAATAACATTATTTTGAATTTTGAGAGAGAATGAGTGATCGCGAGGTTTAGATTTACAGGTTTCTTTATTAATTATGTTCCAAGTGGCTTTGATTTTATTTTTAGCCAGTTTTATTTTGTCTCTCAAAAAAATGGACTTTGCAATATGACATGATTTCTTGAATGTTTTTGAATATAATTTAACATGCTCAACTAGTTTTTGACAGTTTGAGTTAGCTTTTAATCCATATAATTCGTATAATTTATTTCTACTTTTATGGATGCCTGGAGTGGCCCAATCACTAAATTTAAACTTAAAATTATCAACAGTTACTTTCTTCTTAGGAAAAATATGGTTATGTTCATGCAATATTATCTCAAAGAGATGCCTATACTGATCATCTATGTTATGATGACCTTGGGGCAGTAGGTTAGAAATATTTTTATTTATATTCGTTTGAAACTTTTTTACTCGACTCTTGGTAACTGGTCTATAACTAATATCCACTGATTGAGAGACATGACGGTGCTCAAATTTGGTCAATAGACCACAGTGATCTGATTTCAAACAGTTTATAATTGATTTCTCAATAGAGATATTTTCACAAAAAATATTGTCTAAGCAGGTGGCTGTTAACTCGGTGATCCTGGTTGGTTGATCAAAAAGATTAAGTAAATCAAATGATTTAAAAAGATTTAAAAATCTTACAGAGGTCTGAGAAGAATCTAAAATGTTAACATTAAAATCCCCACATACAACCACCTTCTTGTTTGATTTACAAACCTTTTTCAGTACTTCTTCCATGGTCTCTTCGAACTGACAATAATCAGCAGAAGGGGGTCTATACACACACACAATAATAATCTGCTCTAACTCTGCGCATGCAAGTTCAATAGTTCGCTCAATTGAGAGTGCTACTATGTCTTTACGCTCTCTAGATTTAAACTTATTGTGAATTAATATCAGTGACCCACCGCGAATAGAGGAACTTCTCAAGAACGAACTAATGATACTATAATTATCAATGCTAATCATGCATTCATTTTTTTTCAGCCAGTGTTCAGTTAAACATAAGACATGTATATCCATACAGTCTAAAAATAAACCTACTTCTAATTCTTTGCCAGAGAAACCTTGCATGTTTTGATGCACAAAGTTTATAAAATTATTTTGGGGCTTCTCTTTTGTCAACAATGTGCAAGAGTTTACCTCTATTGTCTCTGAATCTAATTTAAATTATTTGGAACAAGTTCCAAAGTCTGTGGTACAATGGTATCATTCTGCTCAATAAAAGCAGAGCGTTTAGCCAAATAATTGGCTGAAATGTTAAAAAAATAAGATAGCGACATAGCTATCTGTCGTTTATAATAATTAGATAAATGAAATCTACCTTTTGTCAGGTACATATTATTATTAATAATAGGATTAATGTCAATGAGATTTATTAAATTATTTGAAAATGTCACAGTATCAAATGTCAAATTGATTCTATGTCTTTTTTCATTTTCTGCTTGTGACAGACCCCTACTGTAAGGCAATGTGAACATCACAATTTTACTGACATTAACTAATGAACATAAAGTATTGCAATGTATTTTCATTTGGTTCTTGTTCACAGTACCTCTGTTTGCAATTAAAATAATAAGGGTTGAATTGGGGCTAAAACTATAATCAGCAATTTTCTGAATGATATCACAGTATGAGGCACCCGGTGAACAGTGATTTATAACTGACTTTCCAAGACTATTATACAAAATGTGGCCTATACTTTTTCCAATGTCGTCACTAAACATTACAATGTTACAACCTGGATTTTTATCAGTGTTACTGACAGGGCAGGTATCAGAGATGGAAATGTTGGTGGCTGATTGTGAAGTAAGGGTGTTAAGAAGAGAGGAATCACATTCTGACTGAATAACAGTATGGCCATCATTACTGCTGGAAACTGAGTCCGGGTTGCACAAGAGTTTGGTCAGGGCCAAAATATGCTCCTCATTTTCTTTTTTGGTGATTGTGTATCTGTCAGTTAAACGCCTCAGATTTTCTTTAAGACTACATATTTCTGCTTGTAATACTTTCACTTCATTGTCATATTGACTTAAATTATTGTCTATCATTATAGAATAGACATCCAGTTCATCACCTAATCGTCGGCGTTCCTGAATATATTTTGCATTTTTATACATCATTTTCTGGTTTTTTATCAGTTTCTGAGTTTTCTTAATAAATTTGCTTATCCTAACATATTTTCTAAATTTGTTCTTGCTGCACCTTGCAACACCCTCTGGAGCAGTGGAATTAATCAAATTATTACTAGCCAAATCAATAGCCACAGTAGGGATTGAAGAATGTGCAACAGAAACCAGGCTGGGCACACTAAGAACTAACTCATCGAACAAACTTTGGTTTTGGGTGTCAACTGTGTGTAGTTTTTCAGTCTCCATGGAAGATATCAGGTGGTGGGCCTCTTGTAGCTCTTGTTCAAGCATGGTAATGCGTTTGAGGCTTTGCACATATTCATCGCTGCAGTCACTGAACCCATCTACTATTATTTGTAACCTATCCCGCTCATTTAATACTAATAAATACCTTTCATGCATCTCAGCCATGTCTTTTTTTAACAAAGCGTTCCTACTTAACGCCTCCAACAATTCCCTCTCATTGTCTTCTCTTTCAAAATGCAATTGTTTAACCAACTCTTTGGATGCCTTCAATTCCTGCAAAGTCAGCTCCAGCTGGCGAGATGAGGCTGCGCGGGTCATCATGGTTAAATTGACAAAGTATAAATCCAACAAACAACGTAGAATACCAAAGTGTTGTTTAAACAATCAAGAGGTTGTGTAGCTCAAGAGTATTTTTGTATTCTAACCTCTTCGCGTTTCTGACAAACAGAGTCAGACAATTCGAATATTTCACTACTCAGGTATAATATAAGGTCGTAGAATGAAATGTATGAATGTTACTAAACAAACAATACAATACCTTTTCCAAGAGAAAACAATGATTCACAAATATTTGAACGGTCAACTGACACGCACTGTCGGCACCGATAAATCACCAAGTTTAAACTTATTTCACAAAAAAAACACTAAATAACACGTAATTAACAATAATTATTGTTTACGACGACTTATTGGGCCATAAATTAGTTATTTACAGGTTTAAATCAAATTAAAATACGGGACAAGTCAAGATCAGCTGTTAGCCGTAGTGTTGCCACAGCAAAAAAAAAACTGAACTCCATTCTTAGGGAGCTGAGCTAAACATAAGAATCAGGCTTTCCTTTACCTGTCTGAAAAGGGTGTTCCGGCTTGCCGTGCTATATTACTTCCCTTTGAACCCTTTCCACACACCTACACCATATGTGCAGAGCAGTCGTCATTCTGTACACCATTAATCGCCACTCTATGGCAATATTGGTGCGACCCAAGCGCTCGCGCCCCGTAAACCAGACTATCGGGAACAATCCTAAAGCTCGCACGCACGGCATGTGATCTTAACATAAACAGTCTCAAAACCCCATGAAGTGGGAGCCGGCTCCGTTCCAGTGACTACAAGCATCCTGTGAAGACGTGTCAACAGTAATCACCTTCACCAGGATCATCATCATAGCGCTGACGAAGTCGTCGCTGCTGACCTGCACGTGAGTCCCTTCCTTTCCTTATATTCTGTTTCCTGGTGGGCCAGGCTAATACGCCTCACATTAGGTTAAGCAGTAGCAAGTTAGGTCAAGGAACACGGGGTCTATTTGGGGTTTCTTAAATCTATCTAAAACCATTCTAAGGGTGTTAGATTTTTTCGGGCATATTGTGAGAAAAGAGGGCCATAACTTACGTACGGCAGACGCCCGAGAGGCCGTAGTCCAAGGAGGTGGTCCGACCAGATTCGCGCAACGGTGGACACGAGACTACACGATGTGCTCCACAACGAAAATAGATAAGATAAGATAAATAATCTTTATTGCACAAATAGGCACAGATGCCGGAACATCGTCAAGCAAAAGTGGATAAAACGGGGTAATTACGACCCTCAGTAATGAGGAACACGACGCAAAGAGAAGAAAATAGTGTGACCTTAAAAAAGACAGTGTATTTCGCGCTTAATCGACTTCGTAAATGAAAACATAAGTAACCAACGACAAATTAACCCTACGATTCCACTCTGGTTGTGAAATAGTTATCAATCTATTAAATGCAGTTTTAACATATTTCCCTTTGTTAGTTCCATTTTCATAGAGTGCCAATTGCTTACTGTAGTTGTTTTTCTTTTAATTACAATCAATATCGAAAATATCGAAAAATCCGAGATCCAGAAACGTAAATCGATATTTCATTAAACTGAATTGATCGATATCCGATATTTCGATATTAGAACCCTAATTGGGATGACACATGCATGACATGACATGACAATGTTAAATCCCAATACACTTTTTTTACGCGAACGATAATGTAAATTTAAAGTGGCAACTCGTGGTAGACGTACTGCCCCCCGATTCAGAACGAAGTTATCGATAAAAAACCCGTAAACGGTAACATTGAATATTTTTATACTTATGTAAAAGCCAAAGGCCTTTAGTTTATGTTTAATAAAGAAAACTGTCATGCCCCAAACTAAAAAGATGATTAAAAAATAAAAGATCGGTCGAAAATTTTGTTCTGAATCAGGGGGCTTAAATCCCAGGCCACGACAAGTATCTAGACTCGGAAATACACTCAGGCGTCAAAAAAACACATTGTCAGTTCGAAGTTTATCTTGAGTAGTTGGTATTTCAAGCATTAATTTTCATTGTGCAAAATACCTACATAAGACCATACCTTTCAAGGTATGGTGGTATATTTGGTACTTTCATTCAGTTTTATACGAAACTGTGAATTTTGCACGGAAGCATCGTTGGCAGTCGTCGACATAACTCTTACTCAAAAGATACTACGATAGTATTCTGTTTTAGACATAGGCAAATAAACTCACAGCTTAGGATAGGTATGGCATCTAGGACCGTTGAGTTTACGATTTCTTCACTCAGCCAGAACTACGCTATCCCATCTCTTTGTTCCTATGTTTATTTGATGAGCAGGCCAAACAAAATGACGGCGACCTTAGCGCTGGAGCTCGCCGCGAACGAGGGCTTCGCCGCCAACGCGAAGCGCGGCACCGGGCACGTATTCGACCAGGGCGCGCTCGACCGCTTCCTGCTCGCCAACCAGCTGTCCCACGTCGTGCGCGCCCACGAATTGCACCAGACCGGGTTTATGGTGAGGCCCTATCATTTTCGATACCAATCGGGTAAATCGGCTAAGTACTCCATAAATTTATACGATAGGTACCTACCTAATCGAATAAGGTTTAGTATTCTAAATATATACCTTCATCTCTCCCGATCTAATCCTTTACCAGCAGCTCAATCGTCAAACCAGTCTTAGCTATCGGTTTTTGTCAGATTAGGAGTTTTTCGCTAACGACCCTCCCCCTTAAGCCCCTCCTTTGTGAGGAGTTATAGATAAAGAGATCTGATAGGGAACATGAAATGGCCTATCCTTATCTAGAGCTTACGAGATTTGGGTGTAATGTGTATAATTTTAGAACGTATCCCAATTATAGCACGTCAAACATAATACAGTGTAAGTCTCTATAAAGTGCACATATTAAAAAATAGGAAAAAATAGCAAATTTGATTAACAGAATTAGATGGCGCTGTCGTCAAGCAAACATTAAGCTCCGTATAATTGTGACTTTAAAAATAGTAATTGAGTGTAAATTATAATGAAAATACAGTTCATAGACGTTATAAGGCCTACATTTCTACTAGTGATAAAGTTATCTCAGAAAAAAGCAACAATCTAAAGTGACTTTGCGTGCAAAAATAAATGTTAGTAGTTCAATACAGTGATCATATAAATAAATAAATAATAATAAATAAATAAATAAATAAATAAATAATTAACTTGAAATTTAGAACCAGTGTAAATTAAATCTAAATAGGAATATTCGAACTATAATATATCGCTGCAGTACACTGCAGCGATAAAAAGCTGTACTCAATTTCTAGCATTGCCTTTAACACATTATAAATCTATCCCTAAGCCAGGAAGAGTTCCCAGACGCCTTTATGTTATCTATAATAAAACCTGTATATAAAAAAGGCTGTCCTACTGACACAAAACTATAGGCCTATCGCTTTAGTACCTGTGATGTCCAGGGTATTTGAAAAGGTGATATACACAAGAATCTACTCATTTCTTGAAAAAATCAAAATGTTCACCCCTCAACAATTTATTTATTTATTAGTTTGTACACAAATTACAGTTTTTTACATAGAAAAATAAGGATAGCTAAAGTACAGGTGAGCTTATCTCTGAAGAGAGATTTGTTCCAGCAGACCATGATGCAAGGAAAAGCATAAAACAAACAGTGATGGATAGACAAAACTGTGTACATAATTTTAAAGATCAAAATTTCTATAAATAGACCAGCTTACTTACAAATAGACATATATTATTACAAATATAAAATATATAAGTACCTAACTAAAATAATTATACATATTAAAAAATAAATAAAATAAATATTATTATTATGTATTATGATGTATGTATTATGATCCGACGACCGACTTGGTGTAATGGTTAAGAAGTTGGCTACTACACCAGAGGTCGCGGGTTCGATCCCCGCACAGTACAAACATTTGTGTGCATGAACATGTCTGTTTGTACTGGTCTGGGTGTCTCCTATGTATAATAAGTATGTATTTACAAAAGAAAATGTATTTAAGTATGTTTATCCGTTGTCCAGTATCCCATAACACGAGCTTTAATTAGCTTACTTTGGGGCTAGATGGCGCTGTGTGGAATAATGTCCAGGGATACTTAATGTCCAGGGATACTTATGATCCAACGCAATTAAACATTTTTTAAAAGATGTTCTTTTAACAATCTTTTGAAGGAACCCACAGTGCGACACTCTCGAATAGAAACGGGCAGCTTGTTCCACAGTTTCACAGCCTGAACAGTAAAAGAGTCACCATACATGCTCGTACAACAATATGGGTTTTTATTTTTGATTTGTTAAAGTTGGCCACAGACTCTATGGACAAAAAAGAAAAAATATGCGCTATTTTTATGGACATGTCCAAAGCGTTCGAATATGTTAACCATAGTCTACTCTTACGTAAACTCTACCATTATGGCATACGTGGGATTGCTCTTAAACTGATAGAGTCTTATCTTAACAATAGAAGACAACAAACTGCGGTCAGAAGTGTCTCTAAGCAAGATACACTAGAACGGGATTATATCTCAAATTGTAGAAAAGTAGAGCACGGCATCCCTCAAGGAACAATCCTTGGGCCCCTCTTGTTTATAATCTATATTAATGCAATTCCGACTGTAACAGAATATCCCATGATACTATTCGCTGATGACAGTACAGTAATCATTAAACACAATAATGATTTGACATATGAAAATGAAATTACGATGACTTTGACTAATATTATAAAATGGCTTGACATTAATAATTTGAATATTAATATAATATTATAATATTAATATTAAAATATTGATAAAACACAAATAATGCATTTCCGCCAATATACCCAAAGTCCAAACTTGACCTTAAGATACAGAAACCAAACAATAGAATCAGTAAATTCAACAAAATTTATATGTTTATACATAGATCATCAAACAAATTGGAAATTACATACAGGTGATCTATGTTCACGTATAAATCAATTTGTTTATGCACTAAAAAGCTTAACTAGAGTAGCTAATGTAGAAACAGTTTTGATAGCATATAACGGATATGTTGCTTCCATACTCCGTTACGGAATAATTTTCTGGGGAAATTCTACCAATAAGTTACAAGTATTTAGAGCCCCAAAAAAATGCATCAGAGCCATAGAGAGTCTAAAAACAAGAGATAGCTGCATACCACATTTCGTGAAATTAAAAATACTTACGTTGTTATCCCTCTACATTTATGAAACAGCGGTATTTGTTAAAAGAAATTTACACTTGTTTCCCACCATAGGCCAGGGCCAAAAGAGGAGTAGACGTCACCAGCATATGCTAAGAGCCCCAAGCAGAAAAACCGCTTTAAAAGGAAGAAGCTTCTTCGGTATGGCCCTCAAAATATATAATAAATTACCAAAACATATAAAGGACGCAGATGTTCACATATTCGGTAAAAAATTAACAACACTTTTAATTTCTAAAAGTTGGCCACTGAACCCCATTAGTCTAAAAATTGATGGCAATACTATGAAGCTTGTAGATACAACAGTTTTTCTTGGAATCACACTAGATTCAAAACTGCAATGGAACCCTCATATAACAGCTCTCTCAGGCAGACTTAGTTCGGCTGCATTTGCAGTGAGAAAAATTAGGTTATTACGAGTAACATATGTTGATACTGCTCGTTCAGTTTATTTCAGTTATTTCCACAGTGTAATGTCTTACGGCATTGTACTTTGCGGTCAAGCGTCGGATATACAAACCATCTTTATCCTCCAGAAGCGAGCGATCAGATCCATCTATAAGCTTCGTGCACGGGCTTCACTTAGGGAGATTTTTAAGTAAATTGGTATCATCACTGTAGCGTCACAATACATTTACAATTGCATTGTTTTGGTGAGAAAAAATATTAGTCTCTATGCTAAACACAGTGACATACATTGCAGAAATACTAGGAATAAGGATAAAATTGCACTTCCACTCTTTAGGTTACAAAAAGTTTTAGGATCCTTTATGGGGAAAGGTATACATTATTACAACAAAATTCCAAAATCCATTTGTGAGTTGCCTTTACATAGATTCAAAAATCACATCAAAAAGGGATTTTTATTAAAAAAGGGCTATTATACTACAAAAGACTACCTTATAGATAAAAATGTCTGGGTGTAAGCGCTCTGCTCGATGCGGGATTAAATAGCTCTATTGTAACAGATGTTTTATTGTAATAGTTATTAGGTACCTAGTATGTACTGACTAACAATTTTTCTTTTTGAATTTTTTTAAAGGAATTTTTGCTTTTATATTATTTTCTGGTTGGTTTTTTCTCTTTGTTTTATATTATTTTAGGTTTATTTGTATCAAAATGACACACTGCTTGTACTTTACTAACGCCTTTTGTAAACCCAAAACAAGTTTAAAAGAGTAACTGCTGAGTTCCTCGCCGGGTCTTCTCAGCAAGAAACAACTCCGACGCTGTGGTAGAGTCGCATTATGTCTGTATACTGTTTATTTACATATCCATATTATTATGGTATTTATGTCTATTATTTAGTATATTTTGCTGTAAATTTGACGATTTGAAAGTACTGATACAGTCTATTTGAATAAAGTTATTTGAGTTTGAGTTTTGCGAAAAATTAAAAAAAAACTGCATTTTTTTCATTTTTTAATGGACATTTTAAAGTATATATTTGTAGTGCTGTACTCTATGCAGAAATAATGTAACACTTTCAAACTAAATGCTTTATCGAAATGAAACAATATTGCTAATATTAACTTATAACAGGCCATGCTCGTGAAAAAACAGATTTGTAAGTGATTTTTGCAGAAAACCAATATTATATTACGTATATTTTTACAATAATTTGAAATTTACAAATATTTGCCCCCTCTACCCTACATTTTTTTAACATTTTAAATTAGTTTGCATCGTATTAGCTTTCATATGATATAAATACCATGTTTTTTAATTGCCACATTTTACATCAGCACTTAAAGAAGACCCTTGCTCGTAGGAGTAGTTCTGCGCAATTGAAAAGCGGATTTTTGTTTTTTGCATAGATTACCCAGCAGCAAAGACTTTTTTTAAATGTCTTTAAAAAATAGAAAAAATTTCAAGTTTTTTTAAATTATATTTTCGTCGATAAAATTGACTACAGTTTGCTATTTTTCAATATGTGCAATAGAGACTCACACTGTATATTAAATATGGCACACGCGTGACGGTGACATCATCCAGCCTTCTGTCTCTTTCTGTTTCTTGTTACACTTTGCTGTCCCGTTGACAGCGCGCAATTGCTAGGTCTTTGTACATCGAAAGTTTTGGTGAGGCCACTGTTACTGGGAGCTCACTGTACTCATGTAGCGCCAGATAAAGGAAGTATCATCATCTGCTTCGTCTCAGATGATCATGTACTTGATGAAAAAGCAATAACTTAAGATAAATACGAGGGTCATTCAATAAATACTTAGCCTACAAAAAGTGAACGAAAATTTTGGAATAGTGGCAATTTATTTTTCAACATAGTCTCCTTTTAGTTCGATACACTTAGCCCAGCGATGCTCCAACTTTTTTAACCCGTCCGAAAAATAGTTTTTGTCAAACTCTGCAAAATAGGCCTCCGTGGCGGCGATGACCTCCTCATTTGATCCATATCATATCTATTCCCGGCGAGTGATTTTTTCAGATTAGGAAACAGAAAGAAGTCACAAGGGGCCAAATCTGGAGAATACGGTGGATGGGGCAACAATTCGTAGCGTAATTCGAGCAATTTGTCCATGGCAACGGCAGACGTGTGAACCGGTGCGTTGTCGTGGTGAAACACCACTTTTTTCTTCGCCAGATGGGGCCGTTTTTTCTTTAATTCGGCGTCGAATCGGCCCAATAAATCGGCATAGTAAAGCCCTGTAATTGTTTTACCCTTCTCGAGGTAATCGATGTAGATCACACCTTGTGAATCCCAGAAAACGGTAGCCATAACTTTTCCGGCCGATTTTACAGTTTTTGCCTTCTTTGGAGCACGTTCCCCGGTCTGGATCCATTGTTTTGATTGCTCCTTGGTCTTTGGTGTGTACCAGTGGATCCAGGTTTCATCGCCGGTCACAAAACGACGCAAAAACTCCGCTGGATTCCGCTGAAACAGCGCCAAACACGTCTCCGATGTGGTCTCACGGTTGTTTTCCGGTGTGAGTAAACGTGGCACCCATCGCGCCGACAGCTTTCTCATGCCGAGTTCCTCGTGAAGAATATGATGCACTGTTCCTTCTGAAATGGACAAAAGTGTGCAGACAGCTGTAAATGAAAAGAAGAAAGCATGGGTAGACTGGTTAGCAATAAAAGCTAGTCAAAGAGTACACGAGGCAACGGATGGTGATGTGATGGAAGCTAAAACAAAATATAAAAGGTTGAAAGGTATAGTAAAGGAGGTAGTAAATAAAAAGAAAGAAGAACAAAAGGACGAATTTGACAGGAAGCTTACTGAAGACTTCCAGTCAAACATAAAGTTTTTCTGGAAGTCCGTACGAACTGCTAGGGGAGCATCTACAACATCAGATCTAGCAAAAATCAGAGGCAAGGATGGAAGTAGTTTGAAAGGTGAAGAATGTGTTTTAAGAAGATGGAAGGAGTATTTTGAAAGTTTGTTTGAAAGAGATGATGCATTGGCAGAAACAGCTGATGTCGTAATGGAAGTGAATGAAGAGGATAACCAGATTAGCATGGATGAGATTATGATACCGATGAAAAGTATGAGAGCTGGTAAGGCTGCAGGGTACGATAGAGTGTCTGTCGAAATGCTGAAGGCAGGGCGAGGCATAGCGGCTAGTCAGTTGTACCGCCTTTTCAATATGTGTTGGAGGACCGGCCGAGTCCCGGGAGACTGGTGCAAAGCCGTGATCGTGCCGTTGTTCAAAGGGAAAGGGTCACAACAGGACTGCAAAAATTACCGCGGAATTAGCCTGCTCAGCGTTGTCGGCAAATTGTATGCAAAAGTGCTGATTAATAGGGTAGTGAATGAAACTGAGCACAAGATATGGGATGCACAAGCGGGATTCAGAAGGGGAATGGGATGTACGGATCAGGTTTTTTCCTTACGGTGCATAGCTGAGAAGCTTTTGGCCAAAAGTCAAAAAGTCTATTGCATATTCGTGGATCTGGAAAAAGCCTATGATCGAGTGAGAAGGAATGAATTGTGGTCGACATTATCTGCGTATGGAGTGAGCAGTTGCCTGATACGAGCGCTGAAATCTCTCTACGAGGGTTCCAGTGCTTGTGTCAGAGTAGACGGGATGTACACTGACTGGTTTGATATCCATAAGGGTGTTAGACAGGGCTGTGTAGCGTCACCGTGGCTGTTCAACCTATTCATGGATAATTGTTTGACGGGTTTGAAAGATAGGAATTATGGTTTGAGAATGGATGGGTTACTCGTGAAATGTCTTCTCTACGCCGATGATCAGGTAATACTTGCATCGTCGGCCGACGAGTTACAGGATATGGTAACGGCAATGAATGCGTCACTGGAAGAGAGAGGTATAAAAGTGAATGTGAGTAAAACCAAGACAATGGTGTTTGAAACAGAATGTAAGATTTTTATTGGGGGTGAAAAGGTAGAGCAAGTGAAAGAATTTGTGTATCTGGGTACTATGTTTACGAGAAATGGAAGATATGAGGGTGACATTGAAAGGAGAGTGAATGCAGGTAATAGAGTGAACGGGGCGCTGCATGCCTTTATGGGCAGTCACAGAGTGTCGGAGAAAGCCCGACTGGCAGTTCACGGGGGCGTGCAGGTACCGACATTAATGTATGGTAGTGAAAGTTGGGTATGGCAGAAGAAGGATGAAAGTAAAATAAATGCAGTGCAAATGAGAGCATTAAGAAGCATGGCTGGGGTAAAACTGAGTGATAGAATTAGAAACTGTGTAATAAGAGAACGATGTGGTGTGAAAGAAGACGTGGTTACTAAAATTGAGATGGGAATGCTGAGGTGGTTTGGTCATATGGAAAGAATGGATGAAAGGCGATTAACGAAACGGATTTATGAGGCAAGGGTAAATGGGACTGTTGGAAGGGGAAGACCCAGAAGAACGTTTCTTGACCAAGTTCAAGATGTTCTCAGAAAGGGTCGGGTCAAGAGTACCTTTAACCGACGAGCATGTATGAAAGGACTCATGAGAGTAGAAGAAGCGCAAGATGTATGTCAGGATCGTAGCAAGTGGAAAGAAGTGGTCTCTGCCTACCCCGTTGGGAAAGAGGCGTGATGGTATGTATGTATGTATTTAAAAAGTAAATTTCAGTTTCTTCATTCTTCACATTGTCGTCAGTTGCGTTCTGAAGATACTCTTTCCCTTCTTACGCCCTCTCATTCTTCCGGTTTCATGTCTAGTTCTTTCGCTGTATCTGCGATTCGTCTTTGGAACAAACTTCCTGTTCCAATAAGAAAATCTATCAGTAAATACAGGTTTAAAGTGGCTGTTCGAAAGCATTACGGATCGGTGGTCACGCATTAGGGATGGGTCCTTGAGTCACTGTTAGGTGAATGTGGTTCAAAGTTAATACGAGGTTATTCTGAGGGGTTTATATGGCTATTATTATGTTTTTTTTTTGTGGCAAGCAATTCTTGGTTTGGTTGGTTCTATTTATATTATGACTTCTATTTATGTATGTTTATTTTTATCGATTTATATTGAATTTATATATTATTTATTTTGTTGTTTTGTTATTTTATAATAATTAGCATCTGTTGTTGTTTTCAAAAGTAATTTATTTAGTTTAATCTCGTGCACCGTGTTTAATTTTTCTGTTTAATCGTGTGAATGACTGGTTGAGAATGCCCTTTGGCATTAAGTCCGCCAATTGTATCATTAATTTTGTGCAATGAAGAATAAATAAATAAATAAATAAATCCTTTGGTTGTGGGCAACTGTTACTATAGTAAACTATATTACCGCTGCCCAGTGCTCCGCTACCGCTATCCCGAGGGAGGTAGTTTCAGACAGATCTTGAAGGGTGCAGCTGGCGGGGCACTGGGGGCAGGACATTGACTGTTCTGGGGCACCACACTTGCATTGTGCCCCGTCTGGTGCAATGTATCCCCATCTACTGAGGTTACTCCTGCAGCGGCCCACTTGAGTTCGGAGCCGGTTAAGTGACTTCCATGTGGGCCACGGCAGGTCGCATCCTGGGGGAAGACGCTCAGAGGGGGCCAGATAGTCAGATGGAGGAGCATGATCCTCTTTCCACATTTTTCTTCGCGCTTCACCAGGAGAGCACGAAGAAGAGCACGAAGCAGGCGCCAGAGTGCCTCGAAGCACGCCGCTGCAACCTGTCAAGAGCTTCGAGTAGGTACTTGGCGGAACCGTCCCAGAGATGAGAGCAGTATTCCACACACGAGCGAACTTGTCTTATACAAGAGACAGCTGCTCAGGCGTGAAGAATCGTCTCACTCTGTTCAGGACTCCGAGTTTACGGAATGCAGTTCTAATGACGCTCTCAATGTAGTCCCGCTGGTTTAGGTTGCTACGAACATCCATGCCAAGGATGTTTAGGCTATCCTTAATCGGTAGCAGGGTGCTCTGTAGAGTGGGATGGGAAAGGAACGGCGACGCCTTTGCTGTGAATGCACACACCTGCGTATTCTTGGGATGGAACTCGACAAGATTGCATGCACCCCATTCTGAAATGCGGTCCAACACTCCGTCAAGCTCAGCAACAAGACTTCGCCTCTTCTCCTCGATGTAAGTCTGCTTTGCCCCAGGGCGCTCGAAATAACGCGCATAGCAAAGAATATTACCAAGAGATAACATGTCATTGATATACAGGAGAAACAACGTCGGCGACAAGACGGAGCCCTGCGGCACTCCGGCATTAATCTGGAGAAAGCGTGATTTATATTGCGTGAATATATATATTATTAGTAATTAGTAGATACGTAAGTACTTTTTAATTATATAGCATCCACGAGAGCTACTGCCGACAAACTGTTTTGCAGTTTGACAGATGTTGTAGTAGAGTACTGTATTGTGTTATAGGAACAAATAAAAAAAATAAAAAAAGAATCACATTGCAGCAGCCTAGTGCTTAGTCATTGCTATCCCGAGCAAGGTGGCTTCATAAGATCTTGAAGTGAGCAGCTGGCTGGAACAAATGCTACACGAATTGTTTGTTATATGAAGGTTTTAATAAATGATATAATTTCGTTATTTGTGAAAATTTCATTAACTTTATCTCGGCCTGAGACCGGTTTTAATCTTAAGCCTTCCGCCCCGAGGCCCTTAGGGAGAAGAAGCAGATTCGGTGTTCACTAACACCAAGCCCCCCAAAACTTTTGATCTAGGATTGTCAGCAAGTAAAACTTTTGATCTAGGATTGTCTGCAAGTATCCTGCCTTTCGAGAAGTTTGGCTCCGTAGGAGCAGCATAAAAGTTCTTTCGTTTCTTCGTCTGACTATTTTTTACACCATTTTCCTCGGATGTTGATATCGTGGTCAGAACCGGCGTACCGGCGGCACACACCCCCTTCCAACTACTGAGATTAATTTTTTAAAGATTAATTTTAATTAATTTGTTATGCAGAAGGGCACAGTATTCCTAGCACACCGTGAAGTGTACCAGGGACCATCTGAGGTAGGTCCTGCCGCCACAAAGCACAATGCATTACACATTATGGTACTCATAGGCGAGTAGCCCGTGGCATAACCCACTCCCATTTATCCAGAATGGTACCGAAGCAGTTATAGTCGCTCACCACGCGCATCCCAAAGAACGCTAGCGGCTTCAATCCCCGCTGGGGACGTCAGAGAAGCCAACTACCATTTCTCCAAAATGGTGCCGGAGCTGTATAGCACGCTCACATCTCGATGCACTGCCGTACATCTACCCTTAACTACAGCAGGGTGGTCGGATAGGCGATCTAGCGGATATCCATCTCCTTGCTATCCAGGCAAGTACCGGAGGAGCGGCAAGCCGCTATAAGGGTTCCTCACTAACCCCGCATCTGAACACTTAGTAGCCCAACGCTCTAGACCAGTGAATTAAGATACTCGTTGCGCGCGAGAAGGGACGCTCGGTACACACTACCGAGCAGACGAACGTGCCCCACCTCTGCAACTAACCACATGCCACCACGAATCCAACTCCCAAGTTGAGGCCTGCCTTAAGAGGGGCAGGGCTGGGACCCCCAACACCCGTGGTACCCTAATCCTAACAGCCAGACCCGTAGTTCCAGCTGCGAAACGAAAACCCTACCTACCCGGGTGGAGTAGATAGGGACCGTACCGGCGGCAGAAGTAGATAGGCTAGCCCTCCTCTGCAAAGTCGTCGGTGCTATTGAGGGGTCGGCTGTCGTAATTTCAGGTTCCCAGACTTCCGCCCGCTTGTTCAGGGCACTGGCAGGCCTGAAGCAGGGACCCACTGACGGTTCATATGTTGGAACGTCCAGCGTATAATTGTAATCTTTATTCAGTATAGTAAAATATAGATTTTTATATTTCGTTTGCACAGTGCCAGCTGCGCGGGCGGCTCGTGTCGGTGTTCTCGTCGAGCCAGTACTGCGGCGGCAACAACGACTCGGGGCTCGCTCTGCTGGAAGACAATAAGCTGCGACTCATCAGGGTCAACCGGGACTAACCTTGTAGCTATATGATTTAGTGACGAATAAATAACGAACAATAATTTTACACTTCTTATTAAATAAATCCCGAATGTCATTGTTGGTTTGCTTGTTGGGTCTAACCCGACCCGACTAAACGAGCGAATACTTATTTTATCTAATTCTCTCACTAACGCATATCCGCGGCGTACTTTTTTCTCCGTCAAAATAGATCCCTTACACACTTTATAGAGTAAAGCACACCACCGACTAAAAGTACGCCGAACCAAAAGTGCGCCGCAACACCGCGGACACCCACGGAGTGTAGCGGTGCCCGCGAAAAAAATAGAACGAACAAACTGAGCATAGAAATGAGTAGTCAACGCACATGGCGGATTTTAGTGCGCGTTAAAAATCGCTTAGAAATAAAGGGATGGACCCAGTATTCTCTTTTAAAACGTCTTCTCTTTTTAGTGCAGTCATTGAAGCATTATTGCTCCGAATTTTTTTACTGTGAACCGAATTGCATACAATTTTGGAATTAGGTTCATCTTACCCTTAACTTCAAAAGTGAAAATTATTTGAACTCCGCAACCACCCTGGGGGTGGTTGCCACCCCTTCTCGGGGGTGAATTTTTTTTTTGCAAAATAACCTCGGATATCGATAGGCCTAATTTTAAGCAAAAAATCATCTCTAAAGTTTTTCAAAAAATCCAATACTTTTTAAGTTATTGGCAATTGAAAATTCGCAATTTTTTCACGTTTTTCATCGGTTTTTTGCAAATATCTCCAAAAATATACGTTTTATCGAAAATTTTACGAAGCACAAAATTGTAGCAGGTAAAACAATGAACAATTTCGTTTTTTATAAAGAATTCTAAGTGCAATATTAAGCTAGATATGAAAGATCAAAGCCGTTTTTTATTTTGTCTGAAATTTAATCGATGTGGTCAATGCCATCTAGCGGCGAGCAGATGCATTTTATGCATTCTAATACAAAAGGGTTTTGTAGTGCTTGAAATAAGCTTTAAAATGAGCACTATTAAAAGTCTTTTGCACGTAAAATAAGTGAGCTGTATTGCAAATAAGGGGAGCATCTAATGTTTTTTCTTTTAAATCAATGGGTTTCATAAGTGCCATTTCCACCAAAATTAAAATTAATTGTATTCCGCCTAGAATTAACTTTATTATGAAGAGTTTGATAGATAGTATCAGTTTGGCTGCTTCAGGACACATATTTTTCGAAAAAGCCACGATTAAAAAAAAAAAATTCAAATTTTTAAATAACTCACTTTTTTTTCATATCTCAAAAATGACGACAGATACGTATAAAAGTGTACGGATTAAAAATTTAGGTATTTTTCTGACAAACAATTTGGTTTTTTTGTTTTTTCTGTCAAACAAAAATTGACGGAGATATGATTGTTTAAAGAGCGCGGGGCAGCGCAATCACAGCCTCTCTTAAGCCCTTTAACCCTTCACCGTTTTAGAAAAAGGTTTTTTACTATATATTGCAATAAAGGATGTTGTAGCTCTCTTAATTACCTTTACAATGGTTTTTTATAAATTGTGATAGCATGAAAATTGAAGGAGTTATGGTCCAAAAACTTATCATATTTTTTTCTACTTAGTAACTGAAATTTTTTTTTTTTTCAAGGGGTTGAAAATGATTTTAATATGAGGTAATTATGTTAGAAAATACTTTACAATTTCACCACTTACTATTAGACATGTTTTCTAGCGATAAAATGGCTCAATGTCAATTTTTTTGCATTAAGGGGTTGTTTACACCCCTTAAAAATAATAGGCGGAGTTCAGATCATTTTCACTTTTGAAGTTAAGGGTAAGATGAGCCTAATTCCAAAATTTCATGCAAATCGGTTCACAGTTAAAAAATTCGGAGGTAAGACCGTATTTTTCGCTTCAATGACTGCACTATTTACTTGAACTTCATGTAAATTACAGCACAACGTAATCTCAGAATATTTATATACTCTCGGACAACAATTGATCGCACACCGTGTGCATGTTGAGTCTGGGTAAATCCGCGGCGCACTTTTTATTCGCGGAGCGTACTTTTTTCTCCGCTGCGGAGTGAAATCTGTCGTCTGCGCAGGCCATTATTTAATGTAGTTTGGACATAAAGTTCACAAATGTTTTTTTTATCTAGTACTTCTGAAGTCTGAAATGTCACACAAATCAATAATAAGCATTCCTAAAACGAGACTGTCACTAGCGTTTTTTGAGTGTCGGCGCCCGCCACTTGCCGTGTAAGGTCTGGTCTCTAAAGAAAGTGACAGCTACACTCGTTATTGCTGCTACAATTTGAGTGGTGTTTCAGAATTTAGGCGCGGGATCCGTCTAACATTAACTAGGAATCCATGACAATAGGCGTGACGAAAGATTTTGAAATCCTCTTCTGTAATCTGGGTTTATTGTTTACGAAAAAAAACGTTATTTTGGTAATAAACTAAAGTTTAACGAAGTTAAACCTATTTTTTCAATAGTGCGCGGGAACAGCTTGCAGGTGTCATGGCGTCCGCTCTGACGTCACGCCTAGGTGAACAACGTGTCATCGGGTCTATGCATTATGAGGTGACAGTTGTTTGATTAATTAAATAAAAGTAAATTATTATTTTAAATATTTTTTCATGTGTATTTTCTTCTAAAATCATTATAACTTTAATTATTTGATACTGCCGTCACACCTATTGACAGCGTCTTGCATTGAGAATAACAGAACGAATGATCTTTTTCGTTGGTGTAATTAAATAATAAAAGCGAAACTATTGATTTCATATTAATTTTATTTATGAATGTTCCATCACTTAGAAAATTGATTTGTCTTTACATTAGAAAACAAATGGTTGTTGTCTGTGATCTTATGTTAGTATTACTCACTGCCATTCCATAAATGTCTTACAAATATTCTAGTCACCGCACCATACTATGACAAAAGAAAAAGTGAACAGACCACAGGGTGTAGTTATAATATAAAAGAAAACACTGTCGAAAACACCACCAAATATCAAACAATGATTACCTACCTCGGTGCTATAATATTAACCATTGGAAAAAAAAGTAACCATAGTGAACAAGTTAAAATAGCTATCACTTTTATCAGTCACAACACAATAAGAATAGTCTGGCTCACGTCTTATGAATTATTAAGTATAACCATAGCTAAAGTTGTGGCCTGCACTTCTGAGCCGGAATGGGACTTGCCAAACATCACTCAAGGTACTCAAGGCACATGTCGTAATACAGCACATCATTTACAAATAAATACATCGTATCCCATTCGCACATATTTTTGGGTTTATTCTTACTTCTTTCTATAATTTCTGAGTCCCGTGAGGTGATAGTGACCGCTGCGAGGAGAGTTATTAAAAAAAATGACAAATATCTGCATTATAATCAATTTATTGACTAATTGCATTTCTTTACGCAGCAAAATCCATCTTAGCATTAAGAGTAGGTAATTTAAAGTATTCGCAACCACACGGTCCTTTTGTAAGGACTGCATTTGAAAATAAGCTTATTATTTACAGGAAAAAAAAGAATGCATAGAACACACACCATAGATATAAATATTCCAGTGGTAGTGAGCGCGAGTTTATTTTGGGCTGATATAATTACATGGTCACGGATGCATCAATTATGATTCTTAGTTTATGATAATTAGATGATGCCTAGAACACTTTTTTCTAAAATCACCCATATTCGGCAAGATTTAGCAAGATACAAGTATCGTAAGTCGGAAAAAATTCCTATGTGATAAAAATTCAGAGTGCCGAGTGCGAGTTGCAGTGAGAGAAGTGAATAACTTCACCATCGCGTTTGCGAGAAAAAAAACGCGAATTTGTATGGTATCGAGCCAACGCCATCTAGCGGCCTTAATGTTGCCCGAATTCGCCGCTAGATGGCGCTGACTCGATTCCATACTATTTGACATTTACGTGCTCGCAAAACGCGATGGTGAAGTCATTCACTTCTCTCACTGCAACTCGCACTCAGTTCACGCGGGCGAAAAGCTAGTGGTATAATATTGACCAACTTTATGACTGTATAGTCAACTTGCAAACAGTTTAATGTGAATGAACTCGCGCGCACTGTATCCCTATTGCCTAAACCCCAATAATAGGGGGTCGGTGTTTGTTTCATAAATAACTTAGCGATTGGCCACCATGCCACCGCGGTCGTGCAAGTAC
Source organism: Udea olivalis (assembly GCA_947369235.1). Classification (NCBI taxonomy): domain Eukaryota; kingdom Metazoa; phylum Arthropoda; class Insecta; order Lepidoptera; family Crambidae; genus Udea; species Udea olivalis. Next base: position 23,541,964 of record OX376343.1, on the reverse strand, counting down.
TTATCATTACTGCATAAATTATAGTCGTCCATACGAAATATTATCTTTTATTACTAATTTATACATTAGCATTATTCAAATTAATAATAGTTCTCAATTAGAAGTATCTTTTAGTCTAGAAGAAGGTTGATATTGTATGAATAATATGTTAAATGTCTGAACTTATGTAATTAAAAATGTCAATTGAAAGTTTGAACCCTGCTCTGATCAAAAAACTTCAAATGCTATTTGTTAATGAATTAGTTCTAGGTCTGCGGGAAGAACTTATTAACATTAATCGTGTAACATTATTATGTACATACCTATAAGATACTTATAAATAATTCAGTATTATAATTAAAGGGGTATGGGTAACGCTGGCGTCATTTTTGAAATTTTGCGGCCACTCACCACACCTTATTATTATGAAAGAACATAGCGAGGGGAACAAACTCTTTATAGAGCACATAAAGCTAAAGTATATCGGAGCTGAGATATTAGGTTTTGTATTTTTAACTAAATACTCAATTGAACTTGATCCATACCAAGGAAAAGGTAAAAAAGCGGCATTATTTATAATATTTATAAACATGCGACGCAATTAGGATTTAGGAAGGCCAGTTTTCAATGGCCAGGTGCAATATCAGGCCATTATTGTTCATGTATTGTGAGTAAAGACTTTCAGGTGTTTTTCCTATGTAATGTCTCTAATGTCGCCGGCTAAGAACCAATACCTCCTAGTTACATATTGACTATTAAAAATAATCTTTTTGATGTCTTTGGCGTAAAGGTCGTTTTTCGTGATAGCTTGTGTTCCACTTCCTAATGCCAAATACATAACATTTACTGCTATTTAGACAACATTACAACTATGGATAACTTGAAGTACTGCTGGATCTACTTTTATTAGAAAAATATACTCAACAGGTACATCTTGAGAAGAAAACCTTCCTATTTATGCATCCTTTATAACAGCTGTTAGGTGAGATTAGCTCCATAAAGTTACATTTCAGAACTTTTATTTTAGTGAAACTTAGGCAAAAAATAATACTTTAAAATCATATCTCGGCTCCGATAGCACTTAGAACAATTATGACCACTCATATATGTTTCTTACTTAGGGTTCTCAAAACCATGCTAAAATTATTGCTAGCCGCTAGTAAAAAAATGACGCCACGGGTCAATACAACATTATTCAAACCCCTTTAGAGCGACTGAATGTTTCATCCAACACTGTCCAAATGCAACATAAATAACTTTAGATTAAAACTAAGGACAGTGACTTCCGAAGAGATTTCACGTATTGTTTTCAGAATCGACTAAACATTCATCATAATACGGTGTTGAAGTTAGATCTGCCCTTTACACAAACATTTTTTCCCTTACATCACAAACGAAGGTACAATAATAATTTATAGCTGTTCCTATTCGAATTCTCAAAAAATAAAGCCAAACAGGTATTTGGCTTTTTTCTGAATCTCATTAACCGATTTCTACAGCGTATTTTATCTCAGTGGGGACCTCAGTCAGTCCCCAGTTCCTTAATTTGGCCATTTATACTTCATTTATTATAACATTAGAAATAAGAAGCAGGGATGATGACAATTTGCATTTGACGTTGCCATGACCTTCTTTACTTCTGTCTAATGCTATAATGAATGGAGTATAAGTAATCAATAAATGATGGAATAGCTACTGTTTTTTTTATCTCGTACTTAAAATGAAACGTCGTTCTTGGTATTTGAAAAATAATTAGTGTATCAGAGATCACCCTTTTTGTTCATCATCCTAATGCGCAGGGCCTTAAATTGATTAAAGACAGTCCTGCACATATGGTCAGATTTAGCCTTAGATTAAATCAAATAGGTGAAGATACGGCACCTCCTTAAAATCGACAACTGAAAACGGGGATGCACAACTACATGCGCGCACTCTTACACCGCTGCTATTATATTTATCGTTGTACGATGTTGAAGGACAGAGACACACCTATTTGTTTTGACCATAGCGTAAGCGAGACAGGCGTGCGTCAGAGTAAAGTCCTGTCAATCGTATAACGCGACAGTGAAATTAGGCGACCGGGGCAGGCCCCGCAACCGCTCAAATCAGGGTTTAAGCGGTTTACGAGCTAGAGGCGAGTCACCTATCTTCCATTTTGATTTAATCTAAGAATTCAGCTATACACCGTACCCTCGTGCATTCCATGTTAGAGCAGCAGCTGGCCCGTGAGGATCTCGAGCGCGGCCTTGCGGCGCAGGTAGGGCATGTGCGCCTGCGAGAAGGCGTAGCGCGCGTCGCGGCACGAGAACTCCGCGAACGTGCACGCGAACATGCCGCAGTCGCTGCCGTTCATCTGCTGCGGGATGTCCTGGAACCGTCAACGTTTGCTGTCTTATGCCGTCAACACAAATTACAAACAAACCTGCCTTTTTGAATCAATCACACAGACACAGTGAGTTTAAAGGCGATGCTGAGTCTACCAGTCGCACTGTCGCGATTGTTTTTGTTTTTGTCGAACTTGGCGCAATTTTTCACATGATGAATTTTGTTTTTGGCCGGTTCTGTCAAATAGATATAACCTACTTACTTCATTTTATTAATTTAGAGCGACAAAGTAGTAACCCTGGGCGGTTGAGGCAAGTTTAGGAAAGAGGTGCGAGCAGTCCTTCTGTAAACTCTTTATTATGTGCTGTCAAGATGACCTTTCTCCACCTGATAGAGTCGCGTGGTCCAGATATGAGACTGTCGAACACAATAATGCAAAGCAATCTTTATCTTGAAGACTATCGAGCACAGTAGTTTTCCCCCTGCAAGGCGGGCCCGGGGAAATGGGTGAAATGGCCCTTAGCAAGCGGACCGATCACCCGGCCCACTGCCAGCGTCCCCAGTTGAAATAATAATAATAATAATCGAGCACAGTAATGCGAAGCAATCCTCATCCTGTAGGCTTGCAATAATGCCCTTTTTACGCCCCGCTGAAGTCCTCGGGACTATAAAGGTCAGTTACCACTGAAAGAGCAGCGGCCAGCAGCGGCTTTTTGAGGCAAAACATTAAAAATCATTTTGAATCTTATCCACGTGATTATGTTCATAGATATTTGAAAGCAAAGGAAAGCAGCGCGGCCCCCCGGGACACCGCACTGGGCATCCGCCATGATCAGTCACTCTCTCTTACGCTCGCTGCTCTTTCAGTGGGGATTTACCCTAAGAAGAAAGAAAACCATGCGCTAGAAGAGCGTTCCACGTCTATAACAAAGGACACAATACGAGAACTCTGCATCAACGCTCAGTCAAAGAAACAAAAAGTGTGCTTAAATGTCATTTTAGGTTTTTACCTTAGTCACAAAATATTCCTACTCCTGGCTGTAAATATCATAAATAAACATAATGTGATTCTACGACCGGTTAGGAGGTTATTTCCAATCGAAAAGAACCCTGCAAAGAACCTGATGTTTACTCTTTTCAATCTTGTTTTCACAAATATTTGATTGACAGAGTAGTCATAAAAAAAATGTGCAGAGGAGCAGAACCCTTAACCACCTAGCATAAGTACATCTGCGGCCCGTATTCGAAAACATAATCAGAGTGCCTAGTGAGAGTTGCATAGAGATGCGAATTACTTCACCATCGCGTTTTGCGAGAAAAAAAACGTGAATTCGTATGGCATCGAGCCAGCGCTACCTAGGGCAAAATCGGGTAACAAAATGCGTGAGTACGAGTTTTTTGCTCTTCACTAGGACCATCGAGTATCGACTACCAGTCGAAAGCGAGCAGGGTGAACGCCTGTGATTGGTTGTTTCGAGTGTTTGGCTGTTTACGAGTTACAATTTTGACAGCCTTTACTTCGAAGAGCGAACAAATATTCGCAATCGAATGCGAATGGCTCTCACTTCAAATTTTATATAGAAAACTTATTTATTTCAACATAAGTGCTGTGGAATTGTGTTAAACGGTGTCGTGGCGGTTTTTTCTTGTCTAGATAATGTTTTTAGGGGTAAAAGCACACGATGAGCGCCAAACAATGCCCAAGTCGAAGAAACATGCTTCAGGCTACATTCAGTTTATTGTTTGGTCTTGCAATGCTTTGCAAGACCAAACAATAACTACAGCAGCAGATTATGGATAAATATCGCTCAACTAAGAAATGTTCAAGCTCTTGTGCAATGGGCTAACTAAGACAGTGTATTTAAGGTCCTGCCAAAGAGATTCCTTTTAATCAAGGTATGTAAAATAAATGTTAAAGTTCTTGATTATAAACATGTGCTTTTTGTTTATAAACATGACTCTCATTGCTCTATTCTTCATTGCCATAGGATCATATTATAGGCCCATAGGAATTGTGAATCATTTATCTCAAAAAACCATAGTTAGAGGTTAGTTGGCATTGAGGTTATCTGGGCCCGCACAAGAATATAATTAATATTAAAAAAGTCCTGGTATTCCAGGTGCAAGTAATGCAATTGGGCAGTGATAAGTTCAAAATTAATTAAAATAATAACCCATACCTACACTTACTGAAGAAGTTTATGTAATATAAACTACTATTCTCCTTAGGTTTTTTAGAAAGTATATGCGTAAATATATAAGACCCATTTTGCAATGGCTTTGTAAAGGATGACCGTATGTGTTACCAACTTTAGAAAAATGTGGCTCGCTGTTCACGGTGAGCAAACGCGTATCTAGTAAAGTGACTGTAGGTAACTCATACTCGCTAGCATTCGATACTCACCGGGAATGTCGAAAGCTCGCAAAACGCGATGGTAAAGTTATTCGCATCTCTTACTGAAACTCGCACTTAGCACTCTGTACTTGAGTATAGATTTGAGTGACGTTTTTGTGTGAAGTTACGTTTTAAAATCTATACTCAAGTACAGATCAGTGCTTGAGTACGGTTCTAGAATACGGGCCTCACAGACTCTGATAGTTTTTATTTGGTGAATATTATTGCACACGAGCTCCGTACAAACTTGTTCGTTCCTGTACCTTTTACTCACGTCCCTCCGTGCCACGCAAGCTCTCAACGTACACGCGTTTGTCTCTGGTGAGTAAAACACTTTCTTTGGGGGTCTGAGAGACCTCTGTTAGGTGGTTACGGGACTTTTAAGTTTTAGTGTTTTTTCAGTATAAATCTTAGATATAAAATTTGTATAGTATTCTTACAAAAACAGAGATTTATAACATTAAAAACAACTTATGAATTATAATTATAAAAACTAAATAATTACAATTATAAAACTTTTAAAGAGGCTATTCAACTCTGTTATTACCAAAGGGACTACACCGAAGGCGTGGAGCAGAGGTGTAGTGGCATTGTTTTTTAAAAAAGGTAACAAAACTCTTCTTAAAAACTATAGGCCGATCACGCTTCTTCCACGTCTATAAGTTGTTCTCGAGAGTCGTCACGAATCGTCTGGCATCAAGATTTGACGCCTTTCAGCCACCGGAACAGGCTGGGTTTCGTAAAGGCTATAGCACGGGATGAATTTGGACAAGACTAAGGTCATGTTCAACGAACACATCGTTCCTGAACCCGCTTCCGTCGAAGGTGTAGCCCTTGAAGTTATCCAGGAGTACATATACCTACATGTACCTAGGTCAAAAATTACAGCTGGGTAGAGACCACTTTGAGGGGGAAATCACCAGAAGAGTTCAGCTTGGGCAGTATTTGGAAAGTTGCGTCACATCTTCGAGTCACTTTTGCCACAATGCCTGAAGACCAAGGTGTTTGATCAGTGCGTCCTACCGGTCATGACATACGGAACCGAGACGTGGAACCTGACAGTGAAACTAGCCCACCGATTACACGTCACTCAGAGAGCTATGGACGACTTCTTTTACAGGAAGTATTTGGGCCAAAATTAGAACTGTCATTTATATGGTAGACAGGATTCATTTTTGCTTAAAACCGACCATCGACCGTTGCTTTCAATTTTTGGTAACAGAAATGGCATATCAGTTACGACAGCTTCCCGGTTACAACGCTATGTATGATCTCATACTTTCGGCGTATAACTATAAGGTCCAATATGTTAACGGCGAAAGTAATTTAATTGCTGACTATTTTTCGCGCGCTCCCTTACCTTTGCCACCATGTAGCCAGAAAGCGGGCCAAAATGAGAGTAGTATATCATTTTTAAAATTTTTAGACACTAATATCAAACCAGTAACTTTTGAAAACATAAAAGAATCGATTAAAGGAAATCAGGTATTAAAAACAGTTATGAGTTACATGAAAATTGGTTGGCCACGGAAAATATCGTGTAAAAAGATATTGCCATATTTCCAATGTAAATCGGACTTAGAAGAATTCGAGGGTTGTTTGTTTCGAGGCCACAGGGTGGTAATACCACCAATATTTCGCGAAAGAATGTTAGAGGAGCTTCATTCTGCACATTTCGGAATTGTTAAGACGAAAAGTGCGGCTCGCAGTCGTATGTGGTGGCCGGGCATTGATAGTGATATTGAGCAGTGGATCGGCGCGTGCGTCGCCTGCGCGCAAGTGCGCAGTGACCCCCCGCTATAAACCGGTAGTATGTGACAGTTCCGCGAGTGCACCCGCGCCTCCAGAGCAAACAGCGGCTGACAGCAAAGATGTTGATTTTTAATTTAACCCGGGAGAGGGCGATGATGATAATGAGGAGGAAGAATTTGTCGAAGCTCATGATGGTAATATTCCAAGTGAAACTGGTGTAATGGAGTCCGAGCTGCCTGTTTCTAACGTTCCAATAGATGCAAACTTATTAAACGAGGCAAGTGGTAGCGAAACAGTAGGAAATAGGCCGCTTGAACTGCGATCGAGAAGACCTCGAAAAGATGTAGATTATAAGCAATTTCTTTAATTAAGTTTTGTTATTGTCTCCAGGTTTTCTAACTAACGCTGGCGGAATGAGATGTATGAAGGTATATTTGCAATACTGTCAAACCATTGTCTTGCCTGGTGCAGTAATAAATCAACTACTACGCATATCGGTTGTTTCATTTGCTACCAAACAGCTCAGTAATCCTTACTTTACAAAATTTTAAACAGAATGTTTATTTTGTTACGGGGTCTCTAAGACCTATGCTAGGTTGTAGTGTAATCATCACTAATCCTCTACACTACTATTTTAACGTGTATGTTTGAACCCCCTATACGTGTGCGCAAACCAAATGAATTCCCATCCATACCTTAAGGCACTCAGTCTTCCAGCCGCTGTCGTCGAACTCCTGCCCCTTCTTGTCCTTGTGCTCGTCGCGCAAGTACTGCAGCAGCGCCGCCAGGCACTGCGGGTTGCGGCCGCCCATGCTGTCCAGGTACGCCACGGAGCGCGCGCGGAAGTCCACGATGCTGAGGCACCAGTGCACGCCCAGGTGCACCGGCACTATGAGCAGGTCGTGCGCGAATATGTCCACCTGCGATGGCGATTTATGTAGCTTTAGCTGTTTGAAGTAAAATGAATCGCCAAATGTGCTGCTAAGCGCAGAACTCGAGCACCGCTCGACCAATTTGGGCTATTTTTTTCTCCATATTTATGTTAAGGCACAAAGGTTCACAGAGAGCAAACGTTAAATTAACACAACTTCCATCACAACTACGTGTTATGAAAAAGCGCAAAACCTGAAATTAGTTTGCTCAGAATCGAGAGTAGAATCGATTCCACTAATAAAAAATAGGGGTCAAATTTTACCCAAAAAAAAATTTTAATTACGACGTGTTTAATCATTACTTAACCCTATTATTGCGGCGGCACGCGAAGCGGCAACGTCGCACTAGATCGCGCGTAATTACCATAGAGTTCTTAAATTCCAGCAAACACAAGGAAACAAAAGAAGCTAATATCTTCGTAAATAATCCTCGAATATTAATTTGAATACGACTTTACATAATGATTTTATAATAAAAATAAATTGGGGTGTCTGAGGTTTTGCGCTTTTTCATTAACACGTTGTATATCCCAAAAGGGGTATTCAGAAGCAATGTGACTGTTGTCTGCCGTCATGCTGAACGGAACACTCAGAAGGACAGTTTTCACCAATGGTATTAGAATCCAACATGGTGGGCTGTGGTTAGCCAGATTTGAACTCAGGACCACACGATCCACGATCTGACTGCGATAGGCCATTAATAACTACATATTGGCAGATCGTAGTATGTCGGGGCAACCAGTATTTATAGATTTATTGCTATCATCAGAATCATCATGCATAAACATCCATTAACAATAAATGTTTTTGAGCAAAATATTTATATAGTTTTCTGGTTTTTTACAAGGTTTATGTTCTGAACTTCATTTAAATAAGACCCATAATGTACAACACAAATACAACAAAATTGAAAGTTTGTGATTGTCGGACGCACCTTCCTAGTCCACCGCCGGAGCCCCTGCTGGCCGGCCTGCATCAGCTTGGGGTAGAAGAAGGTGTTGGTGGCGTACGCGCGCGGCAGCTCGGGCCGCGCCGCGCTGCGCTGCATCAGCAGGTTCATGTAGAAGTTGATCACCTCGTCGTTCAGCCAGTTCAGCCCGCACAGTGTTTGGAGGTCGCGCCTGGAATAATAAGTTTTAACGTTTGCTGAGGGTGAAGAAACGGCGCATTGTTGTAAGATTTTCGAGATTTTTTTTTTAAATCTTAAAAGTTTTATTTATCCTCTGCATTAGCATATTTCTATAAAAAATCCAATGTTAGGTAATCGCCAATTAATTGCTCTTTTGAATGAAATATTCTAAAATCTGTTGCACGCAGTTAATGCGGTGCTAATCGCGGAGTAGAGTATGCCCAGAGTGTAATCCATTACAAATCGTTAATTGGTTGACTATATCAACAGGATCATTAGAAACAAGCTATGATTGCTATGAATGAATGACTGTGCCAAGTGCAATTCAAAACAAAAACCCCGGCCAAGTTATTTAGGTTCTGAAAAATCCCAAAGCATACTTTGCCTTACCTAGAATTTCAACCTGGGCCGCTGGCTTAATCTTACATGCCCAAAATAGTACTCAATACTCAATCATTTATTGCAAAACCATAATGTAAAATAAGATGTTACAGTAGAGTCTAGAACAGTGTTATGGACCCTGTCGGGCACGCAACTTTGGGTTAGGAGAGAGGAAGTGCTTGTAATAACATTAAAATCTAGTTAAATTAAAATACAGACAAGAGACGTCACATAAATATAACATTTATCAAGTTATACAATTATAATGGGATTAATTCAAAATAAGAAAATAAAAAATAACATTAAAAATAAACACAAAATCCTGATCTGAATATAATTTGAATAATCATTTCCAACTCATTATCTTACTAAATTTTAATAATCAATCTCATTACATTATTTTATAATTTTATAGTATTATCATTAAAATAGTCTCTTTAACATGATCTTCTTAGGTATAAAATAATCAAGTTTTTGCTATATTCACCAAGTTTTGTTGTTTTCTTACCTATGTATCCTTAAATTAAACTTCTCCACAAGCAGTTGGCCCGGCGGGCCGGGGCCCAGGGCTCGGTTCACGAGTTTCTCCTGCTCGGGCGTGAGCGCCGGGAGCTCCACCGTAGGCTGCGGCTCCTCAAATAGGCTCTCTGGTATGCTGAGCTCATATTTTAGCTTGTGTTCCAAATGAGCTATCTTCTGCTCACTATTTACCTGGAAATTGTCAGTCAAAGCAGTAGTATCTTCTAACAGAGAAATATGTGCAAAAAAACTTCCTATGTAGGTTAAACCTACAGACAAGAATCTGCTGTTTTCATTATATTGTAGACTTGCCTGTGCCGCATTAAAAGCACTTAACATACCTTTGAGATGATATCAGACTCTCGCCGCGCATCTTTGAGCTTTTCCTGTGTATCATGCCTTTTCTTCTTGTATTTAGTATCTAACTTGGCAAGCCAGTCACCTGCCGTCACTGCCTTGTCTCTGAAAGACTCCTTTAGAGAGTTCACAGGGTCTATCCTAACGGATGATGACGATGATTCTGAGCGAACTATTTCCACCTCTGAATCAGATGAATTAATTGAAGCTACTGTGATGGGATCATACTCTTTAGTCGATTCATTTTCCTTATCAGCAGCCAAGCCCTTTTCAACTAATTTTATATCATCTAAGGCCTTTTTCTGTGATCTTTGTGTCATTCGGAAAGATGCAGCATCTTCTGCCAAATTAATTATGTCTATAGGATTGCTGTGTGTCAATGGGTTCATTGAATCTGCCACTCGTCTGATTAGTTCTTGATAATTTCTTTTATCGTCTAAATTGAATACTTCTGATAATGTTGATCTGGCATTTCCATTGAGATTTAATAACCGATTTCTTGTATTTAAGAGATTCGATGTTCTTGATGCTTGCATCCATTTTGGCACAGATGTGGGAACTTTCTTGTATGTTTTGGTTATTCCAACTGGAGCTTTGAATTTACTAAATGTTTTTGGAGATAAATTAATTGAATTACGATCAGATAATTTACGGCTAAGCTTATAATACTGAACAGAATCATCCTTGGAGTCTGCTAAATCATTGGTGCTCTTTCTGATGAAGTATTTGTATGGTTTGATTGGTGGTGGTGATGTTACTTTTTTCTTAACAAATATCACTTCATCTTCATCATCATGTTCATCATCCTCTAAATTTACATATACTCTTGATGGCTTGTTTTCTGATTTACTTTCAATCCATGTCACCTAAAACAATGTTTAATATTATAATAATTAAAGCACATAAACATTAGTGGAAATTGTAAAGAAAAATTGTGAACTTTCTATCAAAATGTATTGGTTGTGCCTAGGTAGGTAGTGACTTAAGTATGCAAAAAAAAAAGTTATTGTAATATGAGTCTACCAAATCCACCAGCTCTGCTTTTAGTAAGGTTGGTCTTAGATGATCTTGACTTAACTTAAAGTTTGTATACAATAAATTTATTGTTTCTTTTTAATTGCTGATATTAATTTGTGGTGGACTTTGCAATCCAAGATTTAGCAATCATTAATGAGGCTACAATTTTAAACCTCATATTTATAAATGATATGTTTTAATATCTTAGATTACAACACTGTGTTCACTAGGTAAAGCACTGTTATTTTATTTGGATAAAAAAGAACTTTGAACTTTTGCCATGTAGCAATACAAATGGAATATTATGTTATTTAAAATAAGGAAAGGGTCAGCATGCCATGGGATCACTAAGTCCAAAAACAAAATCATGTGGCTCAGCATGCAGAAATTTAATTCACAAATATTTAATAAGAGCATGCTTGCATTTGAATAAAATTGTTATTCAATCCATTTATCTACTATTCTTCAGTAATACAGAAGAATCTCACTAATCCCACACTAAGCTGAGTGTAGTGGGGTTATTGGAATGTTTGGATTATTTTATACCGAAAAAATAGTAAAATGTAAATAAAATATGACATATGTCTGTGTGAGTGAGGCTAGAGTGGAGGGTGGCAAATCATTTGATGTAAGGATTTGGTAAAAGGCTGATTTTAGCTTAGTCAAAAAACTAATATTGTATTAAAGATTAGCGGTTTTCATTAACTTTACTATATGAAAGTTGACGACACATTTACCTCTTCATCATCATCATCTTCAATCACAGCATGAATGATTGGTTTGACAGGAGTGTGCATTCTTGGTATCCTAGATGGTGTTGATGGACCATTTTTATCTGCAACTCCCATCAGTTTGAAAGGAACTGTTCTCCCCCTAACAGACTTCCCTTGTACATCAATAGGTGTTGATGTGCTTGGATGGCCTGTTTCTATCTGAATGGGCACGTAACGTACATCTTTACCATGTTTCTCATCTTGGTTTTTCCATATATCTGCAAGGAAATAAGGAAATCTAGGTTGTTTTAAGTGTGTCTCAAAACAGTTTTCATCCTAAGTTACAGAATAGCACAAGTATTTACCATTTGTGGACATGATATCGGGAAAACTAGTTCTTTTTAACTGTTTGAGCCTTTTGAGAGCCGGTGTATCATCGTCAGAGGAGAAATCATCCTCTGCCCTGGAAAACAACATGGACTCGGTGAGAACAAGCAGCGCTGAAATACTTATTAAGCTTTAACGCCGACACGTACTTCCAGAATTTAGAGGCTGCCTTCAAAGGTATTTTAAACATATTAACACCGCTTTTTATCTCGACAAACACAATTTTCCAACGACTTTGCCGCCATATCTATACACCACAATGATGTTGTAAACATGTCATACCTGTCTCGCTTGAAGCTTGTTCGAATTGCCGGATTTTCGTCACACCAACCGAGAAGACTACGGACATAAGCCACAACACCGGACATCATTTTTCCACTTATTATCGTTCCATTACTTTTGCTGACTTCTTTTAAAAGCAAATTAAATCCAAAAATGTTAAATTCACATTTTACACGACACAAAAGTGCATGGCGATGGCATAAAAAAAGACAACCATAAAGTAAACTGTTTTTTTTCCCGTTGTTATTGGATGGCTTCGGAATAATAGCCATCGAGCCTATACCAAAAAGTCCTAGAAGACGGATGTTACTGTCAGATCCTATAGATTCGTACCGAAAATATAATAAAATTGTTTTTAGCTTCAAATTCTATTCATTTGGAGGACTTATTGATTTTAATAAGGATAACTGCCAAAAACAAGTTGCTTAACTGAAAATTGAGCTCAAAAACAGAGGTGCAGAAGCCACTGGTAAAGTTCGTTTCAGGTTCAGCCCATGTATAATAAATGAATACTGAATAATCCAATTTTACTATGGATGGCTCTTTGGTGCTCTTTGGTTCTAGCTTGCTTGATTTTGAAAACTTGCGGTAAATTTGAAAATAGTGAATTGTTGATATTCAAAATGTAAGAGTACAATTCAATTGGGTATGTGAAAAAAACAAACATGGCCTAAATCGGAAACCATTTCGAGGTATTTGTATTTTATACCTTATTTAAATATTTAAAATATATGAAGGCAAAGGATCTAGGATATTTTTAATTAAATAAGTTAGCAATCTGGGGTCATTAATTTGACCCCAGTTTGCCAACGTACGAAAAGAGTACATTAAGGTTCTTAAAGGACTCTTGACGGTAATCAAATTTACATCTCACAATTGAAACCCATTGTCGATTATCCATCCTTTCACGTGATTGGTTGATAATTTTTCCATCAACCAATCAACTGACGCGATCTGTATCATACGTGAGACTTTTAGCTAGGTGATTCTACTGCATGATATTGATGGTGCTTGCAGATAGCAGATTTTGAATTCCCTTAGGTGAAAAATATTTTTCCACAAAGTATTTTTAAAAATACGTACATTATTTACGCTCATTGCCCAGACGGGTAGGTAGGACTAAAATATCCATTCGCTATAATCCCAACCCTTCAGGAAGGCCTTGGTTTCAGAACTTGGCAAAATAAATTATATCTGAAGTCTACTTCTCACATTCTCGTGAGATTCTACATGATGAATGGCGAGCTCTGTTTCAGTCGTAAGTGCAGTAAATCATTAATTTTCTCCATATAATTTATTTACCACAAATAGGGGAAAAAACACTAAGTGAATTTGTGACGTCATGAGTTCGCAATGTTTAAAAATTAATAAAAAATTAATAACCCGCTAGATCAACGAAATACTTGTTGTAATGAAAGCCACGAGTCTGGTTAGCAACTGATTTATTCAACTTACGCCGGTAGTTACATTATATAGTTATGCATAACTACCTACAACATCTTTCCCCTTATGAAAGAAAATAAAAACGTGCAAATAACAATACAACATACGTACAGAATTAATGCACAATGAAGACCATGCATAAGGGTACAATACTTACTTACTAAGGTTACTTAAATTTTATTTCTGGCTTTGCTACGGGTGTTTGGTGGTGAGTATGAACTTTGCAAACTGTTCTCAAATTCGAATTTATTACTCGGCTCATATTCATCGTCCTCCTCTCCCGAAACAAATTCCTCATTTGAATCTTCGTCTGATTCAATTATGGCATCTTGGGGTTTATTTTTTGACAATTCCTTATGATTTTCGGATCCACTCTTGATTAAATGTCGGCGATTACGGCGAAATATACCTTTTTTATTTTTTATTGTATAAGATCTTGGAGTAGACATTTTATCAACAACTGTGCCGCGAATTCGCTCGTTATCATTTGCTATCATAATCACGTCATCGCCAACATTCAATTCAGGTAGTGCTTTACAGTGTTTATCATAGTACAATTTACTTTTGGTTTGCTTACTGACAATTTCTTTATATTGCAAATTATTATTTTTGTTATTATCAGGCTTCAGCATATCGGGGTGCACTGGTAGCCTACACCTCAATCTACGTCCCATCATTAGGTGTGCAGGAGAATTCAAATTGTCCCGAGGAGCATTCCTGTAACTTAACAAATTCAAATAAAAGTCTGATCCACTGTCAATTGATTTCTTTAAAATATTCTTTATAGTTTGAACTGCCCTTTCGCTTTTTCCGTTTGATTGAGCGTAATACGGAGATGATGTTATATGATTAAAACACCATTCTATAGCGAACTTTTGAAAATCACGTGATGCAAACTGGGGGCCGTTATCACATTACAATTTCAGGAATACCAAATCGAGCAAAATTTTGCTTTATTACATCTATGACTGAATTGGTAGTCATGTCCTTTAATTGACCTACTTCTATAAACCCTGAGAAATAATCAACCAAAATTAAATAATATTTTTTTCCATATTCGAATATGTCTGTTCCCACTTTATTCCAGGGCAAATGTGGCACTGGAATCGGGATCAGCGGTTCCCTACTAGGTCTGTTTAAATTCTCCTGGCACACTTTACATTTTTTTACATACTTTTCTATGTCTGTTCCTATTCCCGGCCAGAATAACACCTCACGCGCGCGTCGCTTGCAACGGTCAATCCCCAAGTGCCCGTCATGAATAATTTTCAACATAAGACTAATCAAGGAATTAGGAATCACGACCTGTTTATTTTTGAAGATTACGCCATCTACGCAATACAGCTCATCTCTCATTGACCAAAAATAACTAACATGTTTTTTTACAGTATACTTATGATCAGGCCAGCCCTGATTAATATACACAAGCAATTGACTTAACATTTCATCTTTTGCAGTTTCTTGTTTAACTAAAGTTAGTTTATTTTTAGACATTGGTACATTATCAATTACCATTTTTAGTTGACTTAATATTGCCTTAGTGATTGTATCATTATATAAATCCGGAAGCGGCGCGCGTGACAACGTATCTGGAATGTACATTAACTTGCCTGGCTTATACGTAATTATCAAATTATATCCTTGTAATTTTAACATCATACGTTGTAAGCGCGCTGGGACGGAATCTAAGGGCTTTTTAAATATACTTTCGAGAGGTTTATGGTCTGTCTCGATAATTATATGGTTTTTGCCATAAATATACTGATGAAATTTCTGACATGCAAACACGATGGCCAACAGCTCTTTTTCAATCTGTGCGTACCGGCGTTGCGCGTCGGTAAGCGTGCGCGATGCGTACTCCACGGGCCGCCCGCGCTGCAGCAGCACGGCCCCCAGCGCCGCGCTGCTGGCGTCCACAGACACCACAACCTCACCACGAACGTCATACAAAGCTAGCACCGGTGCATTGCAAATTAGGTGCTTTAATTTTTCGAGGGCTTGTTTATGACCAATTTCCCAGCACCATGTAACACCTTTTTTTAAAAGCCCCGTCAATGGAATAATATGTTTGGAGTAGTTTGGTATGAATTTTGAGAGATAATTTACTACACCTAAAAATCTTTCTAAGCTCTTTCTATCCGTTGGTTCCGGCATTTCACTTATAGCTCTGACCTTCTCTGTATCTATTTTCATACCGTCTTTATTAAAGATATGCCCTAAGTACGTCACCTCTTCTACCCCAATTCGACATTTTTCCTTATTAAATTTTAAATTTATTTCTCGTGCCCTGCTGAATAAAGACTTTAAGCGTATATCATGTTCCTCGCGAGTACTTCCCCAGCAGATTAAATCATCAATAAAAGAATCCACCCCCTCTAGACCCTCAAACAGCTGTTTTATCTTTGCGTGAAATACTTCAGGTGCGCAATTCAATCCGAATGGTAATCTCAAATACTGAAAACGGCCAAAAGGTGTACTAAATGTACACAGGTCAGCACTTTCACTATCTAATTTAACGGACCAAAATCCAGAATTTGCATCCACCACTGAAAAGTACTTAGCACCATGAAGTTTAGTGGCTAATTCATTTATTGTTGGCAATTGAAAATGAGCACGTTGTATAGCTTTATTAAGTGGCCTGGGATCCAAACAAACGCGCAGTTTACCATTTTTCTTGGCAACTACTACAAGCGAATTGACCCAGGGGGTGGGATGGGTCACCTTTTTAATAACGCCCAACTCAACCATCCTGTCCAATTCTGCCTGTAACTTATCTCGTAACCCTAGCGGTACTTTCCGCGGCGCACACACTACGGGCATGACGTTCTTGTTTACAACTATGTGATATTCCCCAGGAAGACAACCTAGCCCAGTAAACAAGTCTTCATTCTTTTGAAAATGTAAATCGTGAATTCTCTGTATCAACCCTAAAGCCAAACAAGTTTCCAGTCCCAACACGCTTTGACAATCGATAGTAGCTATAGCGAATTTTAAATTGTATTCAGTATTTTTAAACCGAAATTTAAGATTACAAATTCCTTTTATAGGTATAAAATCCCCAGTATACGACTGAAGCCTCACCTTGTGGTTCGTATTGATTATAGCTTGCTCATAACCTAGCTGCAGAAAGCGTCTAAAAGACAAAACATTTATATCGGCACCGGTATCTAATTTAAATTGCTCCGAACCGCACTTGCTACTCAGTACCTCAAACCATGAGCTTATGTCTGAAACATTGTATATTACTGATATATGGAACGACTCACAGCTATCCTCCTCAGACATATTATGTTCCTCGCGTACACTAACTTCATGCATATTTTTAACACTTTTCTTAACTTTACACATTCTAGCAAAATGACCGTAATTTTCACAAATGTAACACTGCACTGAAATAGCCGGGCACTCGCTAGGTTCCACGCACTGGCCTCCACACCTCAGGCAGTGCCCCGTCGCAGCACTCACATCAGGAGCGCGCTGTACCGGCACGCTGGCCCCGCCGGCGAACGGGCCGCGGGATCGGCGCCCGCGCCAGCCGCGACCGCGTCCTCGCAGGCCGCGCGCGCCGCCCCCGCGCATGCCGACCGCGTGTACGTGTGAAGACCCCTGGCCTTCGCCGCGCGACTCCATTAACTGATTGCTGTCACACGAAATCTCGTCGATTTGGCAGATTTTAACAGCCTTTTCTAATGTCAAATCTTCGGTTCTCAATAAACGGTCGCGAACAACGGTATTCTTAATGCCGCAGACAATACGGTCTCGAATAAGTTCCTGTTCCAACATCTTAAACTCGCAGTTTTTGCTGAGTAACTTCAATGCAGTGACATATTGATTGATAGACTCGCCAGCTTCTTGGTTTCTTATAAAAAAATTATACCTTGCTAGCGTTATATTCGGCTTCACCCCAAAATACTCATCAAATTTCTTGATTAAAGCCGTGACGTCATCCTTATCACAGTCCTGCTCGAACGCAAAAGTCTCATATACGTCGAACCCTTCTGGTCCAATGAGATTAATCAGTAGGCTAGACTGAACGCCACCTTCCTCTTTATGCACCCCAGATGCCTTCAAAAAGAGATTAAATTGTGTTTTCCAGCGCTTCCAAGCGTCGGCCCGGCCGACGGAGCTACCCTCCAGACTCAACTCTGGCGGAGGTCGAGCGTGCTCCATAATGCAACGACAACGAACGTGACGAACAACAATCACTTGCTATTGACACAAAATTACGCGATGATATCGCAAGAAAATAAGTAAATGAATACGTTTCACGTCGATAATCCCACCGCTGTCACCATGTTGTAATGAAAGCCACGAGTCTGGTTAGCAACTGATTTATTCAACTTACGCCGGTAGTTACATTATATAGTTATGCATAACTACCTACAACAATACTCAAATGAGTTTCTTTAAATAGTGAAGGGAATTAAAAAAAATTGTTCCCATACCCAATTCGGCTTGATTCATTAATGCCAAATTGGTTATAGTGACGCTAGCCTACGGTGTCTTCAAACCTTTTGTTTTGCAGGTTATCCAGATTCTGCACTGCGATGTCTGCGATGTTGCAACCAGTAATGCACATTTCAAAACAGGAAAATATTATACTAGCTAGTGGTTCTCCAAGACGCCAAGAGCTGGTAGAAAATGTAGTCAGTACTGGTGTAATTGTAGCAAAAACGGTGAGGCCATCCGCCGCGCCAAGTACATACGTGAGTGGTTATGTTGGTAATGGGATGCCATGTATACTGAATACTGATTTCATTCAAAGAGGATATAATAACTTACTTCCATTAGCTAAAAATTCTTAGAGCATTTAGACTGGAGACGCCATTGGCAGACTTTCCCCTCTGTCAACCGCACATGATCGCCGTTCATGCTGGGTTCAAACCCAGTTGACGCGCGATCGCAAATCATTCTGCATGTCACGGTACACAACACACGGTACGCCAAAATCAAAACATGCCGATTTGCAGCGTGTTTCCTTGCAAAATGAGATCAGAAACATCCAGAGTACAAAAGGATGGCGTTTCTTTCCATCTTTTAGTATAATTTCGTCTAAATATTATCAAATATTTATCAAAATTTAGAAAAAAAAACACAAAAAATTCAATCAATAAGTGTTGCCACTTTAGTTACGATTAATCGTACATGATATATTTTTCGTAACATTTAAAGTGGAATAAACCAACTTAATTAAAACTTGTTCTTCACATTAACTGTTGTCATTTATTATTAATATAACATTTATAGCAATAGATACACAATGAATTAGCGAGAGATTACTTTTGCAAATTAGTCAATTTTATTAAAAAATTTCAACATATTTTCAAATTACATAAATACTCTTAAAATGTTAATTCTATAATTGTATTACAAAGATCCGTCATAATTATAATTTAATAAAAAAGTCCTCATTAAAAGTTACTGTTTCGCAGTCTGCCATATTCCGAAAACAATAACTTTTAATTTGAAACATGGTCACATCCATCAAAGTTAGTGCTGAGGGCAGTACATAATCAAACAAAATATCGATATCGGATTTTTTGGTACGTTTGGTACGTACCAAGCTTGTGCATATCATGTATCGTGGACTCCTAAACGCACGGGCACCATTTGCTCACAAGCTAGAATAACAAGAAGAGATTAGAACAGTGGGCTGAACCAACTTTGAATTGATCAAACTTGAGCTTTCTTATTAGCATTTATGACAGTTATAGTTCACCTTTGCTTTAGTTCTTACCACAGACATTGTCGACGTTATTCCGGCTTTTGGAACTTTTTATCAACCAGAACCAGCTTAACTAGAAGATACGATTGGCGACGACACGATTGGCGTAGTGCGCTGTAGCACGGTTTCTCGCCTCAATTTCCGTAGTGTCCCGGGTTCGATTTCCGGTCGGGTCAATTCAGGAAACGATCTTTTCTGAATTGACTTGGGTCTGGGTGTGCTGGGAGACGCCCCTGGCTTATTTCCTTGTGTGGTACTTCGTAACACGGGGAATTTAATCCCTACTTCGAGACCATTACAAGAGGTGTGTTGTCTGGCGCAAAATATATAAATACGTATAACGATAAGAACGTTTTCTTACTTGAGTAGTATAAACCTTCATTTACTAGAACTCTTTCGCATTTTTACGTTTCTCTGTTTATTTGTTGCTTGGATAAAATAAAATTGGTCCACATACATCGCAATATTCACAATCACGGCTAATACGGCTACAAAACGATTAGTTAGGAGGATCTTCTTGAATAGTCGCCAAATGAAAAACTTTTAGTGATATTTTTTTGTATATAAATTCATTTAGTCTACTCTATAACTAAGATTTATTTGTTTCCCTAAAACTTGATTTTATTATTTCTGATACTTTAATGGGAGGCTTAAGGATGATGTCGTTGAATTACCACTTGAAATCAGCATGTTAAATAGTTGATAGATTTTGAAAGTAATGTTATTGAAAAAGATTTGAATTAATGAATTTATAGCTTTTTTGAAAAGGCATTCAAAACTTTGAGAAAAAACAGTTTCTCATTTTTTTGGGAAAAAGTCAAGCTTGCGTTATAAGTCGAGCTTTGATTAGCCCTATGGATGTCAATGTTTCAGAATCAACTTGGTCTGGTATTTATTTAATGGTGAAGGAAAAATCAGGCGTAAAGTCCTAGTCGCGCTACTATGTCCGAAAAAGAGACCTCCTAAAAATTATTAGTTTAATTTTAAGTTTAGATGTTTATTTACATAACAGATAATTATTTATTTTTGTTTTTTTACCATCTTTTGAGATGAAAAAACCTGCATTAATATATCTCGAAAATCTCCTGCCTGAAATGAGATTGTTATTTTTGTTCTGTTATTTTTATGGTCTTCCTTTAGTTACCTACACAAAAAAAATATCTGAATTCTTGAATAATCGAAAGTGTTATTTGAGCTCTACTAGTTTTTAGATTAGTCAGCCTAATACTTTTTTAAGAAATTTAGTTTTTGATTTTAACATAATAAATATTCGTACATTAATCTAAATGCTTTTAATATAATCTAGTGACTCAATAATATGTTTAAATTTAAAGAATACACTGCAACAAGATACATTATCTTTCAGCAACTGTTCTGCTTCAGTTGGTGAGGAATTTAATGAAGCTGTAGTGATTATAGGTATATTACTGAAATAATTATCAAATGCTTCAGCAACAGATGATTCTGATTGTAAGATGTTATTGTTAATATATAAAAGTGTATGAGGTATCGCGCTGTACAGGTGACGCGCTGATTCGTGCATGTATGCACAGGTTGCCACTATCTGAGAATGTAATTGTGTGCGTCTCGTTCATGCCACTGTTAAATATTTTCATAGTGTGCGTGTGTAGTGACGTCTCCGAAAAATGCATCTGTGTTGACTCTGACGCACACACGTTACCTCGTCCCCCGCAGAAAATAGCAGACTTTTTTGCATAGATTTGAGTTCGCGTGACGTCTCCGGTCTAAATGCTTTAAGTAAAATTTTTAGTATAAATGGGTCTGGGATCGAGATGGGTCAACTTTGAATAAAGACAACTCGAGTTACCTCGAGTTAAAATTCACAAAACTCAAGTAGTGTTGTTGCGATAGCGATAGTTTCGCTCCCGCTGTTTCCGCCATTTTGCTGTTTATTTTCAACAAAAACTAGTTTGATTTATTTCCGTATTTCATCATGTTCTTGTGTAACTTCAGGTTATCCTTCACGACGTATACAATGAAGTATTTCAAGTGCTGTGTGCCGGGTGGCATAGTATATAACGACGGCAGTGTATTCGCCTCGATTTCATCTGTCGTTTTATTAAAGCTCTGTGGGCGTTCTATCAGGGAATGTTGATTCAAATAATGACACGTTGTTAACAGATTTTTACTGCACTGAACACACTAAATAACAATTTGACTACTGAAACGAACTAATCTAAGTAAACGGTACGAGACGTGACGGTTTCTAGACGTGTTCACTGTTCGGCGATCAGGAGCGAAGTGAGCTCCGCACCGCGCGCCGCTACACTGTAGACTCTGTCAAACACCGCCGCACGGTGGCGCTGGCGTCCAGTTTCTTATAATCAACGCTTGGTGGCGCTGGCGTCACTGTAATTAAGACACGGCCATCCTGCTTGCACACGTCCTCGTGTGTTGTTAAACTGTCAAAAGAAAACCAAACGAAAATACGTGTCCGCTCGGTCAATCCTGACTCTACTCTATTGAAAGTTTAGCAATCTTAACAACTTCGAAAGTTTCAATACCATTACTTTTGAATCACTTCACATTAAGTCTCAGCAAACACAAAATTAAACTAGGGAATCTTAATTAACAGAAAGAGAAAATCATTAATAATCATCATCAGAGAAAAATCCGTTACCAGAGCCATGTACCATTCGATCACCACATTAATTCTCACCGGTAACATCAATTATGTAGGCTAACAAAAACCTAGAGTGACTCCTATAACATCACGGCCCCAGGGCGGAACGGAAAATACATCTGCTCACGTGTGCATCACCCACTGACTACACACTACGGTCTGTTTAGACCACGACATTCGCCAGAGCTAAACACGCATCGCGCACCCACGGACTACTAGAGTTTCCTCAAGAGACACCGATTTCTACCGGGCTACGACTACGTAATAGCTACTGGTAAAGTCGACTTTACTACGGCTGTTAGAGTACCCACTCGAGCTCCCACCGTATAATTACGGTGTGGTTTATTCATCAACGCCAGGCTCTCTATGTATCTCAACTTCAACCTCGACTGGTACATGACCTACTGGCATTAAGTTCGCGGAAGTCGATACACATGCGGTCGGAACCATCGCGCCTCTCCACTAAGAGAGCAGGGCTAGCAAATAAAGAGCAACTAGGCTTAGAGATATTTCCCGCTAACAACTCCTGAACACGCTCATGAACTACCCTACGCTCATCTTTGGACATCCTATATGGTCGTCGCTGCACCGTACGATTCGGGTCTATTAACCGAATTTTAGGCTCGCCTGTATTGGCTCTCGTTGTAGGGACACCACTAATAAAGTAACTGGAGAACCTATCTAAAGTTTCTAAAAGTCTAGACTTGTCTGAACCGATTACGTCAGAGTCAATTGCTATTTAATCAGGTGGCTGTTCCTTACCACGGCTCACAGAATTTACACTAAGAATTTTGCTAAACAAAATCTCAGTTGCAGTCATGTAAATAGAAAACCCTAGGCTTAAAACCTTACGACCTAGAATAATATCAGTTTGTAAATAGCTATCTGGCATAACGTGTACTGAAATCTCTATAGTGTTCGCTAATCGTCACGCATCGTACAATTGGTTTCGTGCTGAGTACACGTGTCTAGCCAATACCAGTCATTGTAACTACGTGATTAAACGTTTACCACAAACTTTAGCTGCTAAACTCTCTCCATTCAAGGGGCTAAATACTTCGATCAACTAAAGTGCACTCAGCGCCAGAATCATAAGAAAAACATTATTGCACACCTTTATGCTATAGAACGCCTGACGGTGGTTGCACAACGCAGACACTCACGCGCCGCTCGCTTTGAGCTGCGCCCGCGCTGCCGCCGTCTGCTTGTCCAGTACTCGTGCACTGAGCAGCAATGTACCCCGGCTTCCCAAACTTGAAACAGACAAAAGGTCTCGCCGCAGGCTGCTGAAATGCTTGACTCGATGTGGTAGGTCTTGATGCTTGCATTGTAGGTCTTCCTCTGATATCCACAGGCTTAATTTTACACTCAGAGCGTCTAAGAGCCATTTTCCCGCAATTAAAACATTGTAGCGAGGTTATCTTGGCTCGCTTCGAATCGGGTTCACTAAACGACGCACTACGTGTATCAATATTGCGTTTCAAATAGGAGAAAGTATGTAGCTCTTGTTGCAATTTTTCCCTAGAAGTGATGTCGCAGGTAAATACAAGGCGTTGTAGTCTCGAATCAAATTGTGACACGCGAGCGAGTACAGTCGCAACTGCGATTTGTTCTTTGTCCACATCTTTCCAGCGGTTAGTAAGCGATGTCATTAAGCGACTGGCGTATACGGAAAGTGTTTCTTTGTCTCTCGGCTTACTGCCACTGAGATTAATTAAGGTACTTATGTTTCTGTATCAACGAATCTGGTGGTGAACAGTACCTTAAATTCACTCCATGTCATTCCTTGGTATGCTATTTGCGATAGCCACATCGATGCTGTTCCTTTTAAGGCCTTGCTGATCGCCACAATAAGTTGACCGCCGTACAATGGATTTTCGGCGAAACATAAATTAACTGTCGCACACCACGATCTTTTTTTTTTTTTTTTTAATTTATTTTTTTCATTCTCAAAACTTAATAAGGTACATTTACAATTCTGCCAAACTACAGACGCAGTTTATCGGCAGCAGTTCTCGTTAACTAATCTCTTAATCTACAGTAACATTAAGTATGTATTTCAAGGAACCAAAAAAACAATTTCCAGCTACACAACAATTTTTTTTTTTAAATAATAATTCTCTCATGCACGTTGCATAATATGTACCCCGCCTTCTAGCACTTAAAAACCCATTCAATTTGCATAACAATAACAATTCGTCACTCTGCTGATCTCTCATCTCTGCTGTGCACCGTCTCTGCTCAGCATAGACCAGCAGAGTGGCAAACGTCACCGACACAGGGACAAATAGTGTTTTTTTAGCCTGGACTTCAAGATATTTCTGGAGGAAACACCTTTCAGTACTTCCTCTGGGAGCTCATTGATAAGGCTGGGTACCATATAACGTCTCTCGCGCTTACCATAATAGTTCCTTATTCTAGGGACCGACATTGTAGGCTTACTCGCTAGGCGGGTTGGATACGTATGTACTCTTGGTTTTTTATGCTCAGTTTTACCATGTTGCTCCATTATGATGGCTAATTTAACTTTATATTCAATGGGCAGCACCTTGCATAATCCAAACAACTTTTCATAATCCTTATTCAATGATTTTTTTACTTTATTGTTTACTAATAATTTTAACATTCTAATTAGTAAATGCTTTATTTTATTTATGTATGTAGGGAAGGTTAGTCCATACGCAACCAGCCCATACAATATTATGGCATCTGCCAATGCAAAGTACAGCATGTATAAAATATTTTTACTCACTATAAACTTAAGGTTAAATAATTTGCCTAGTATTGAGCGCAGCTGGCTGCAAACATGATCAATATGCAAGTTCCACGAGAAATGTCTGTCAATTGTTAAGCCCAAATATTTGTATGACTCAATCCGTTCTATAGGTTTACACGTACAGCCTTTTTGGTCGTTATGCAAACATTCGTACGAGTGTCCTTTGATAGATATATTTATCATTTTTCTGTTGCGCGGAGAGATGATTGCCATGCATTTCGTCTTATCCATATTAATAATAATGCCATTGTCATGGGCCCACTTGGTCAGATTATCAAAGTCAGTTTGCATAAGCTTTTGAATTGTATCCTGGTCCCGACCACTACACATGATGCATGTGTCATCTGCATACATGTAAGCCTTGCAGTTTTCAATCACGTTTGTCATGCTGTTGACATGTACTACGTAACCCACCGGCCCAAAGACCGAGCCAGTTGGCACTCCATACGTAATGCTGCCTTTTTCACTCTCCGCACCACAGACGGACACCTTTATCGCTCTTTTCTCTAAATAACTGCTGAACCATACATTCACTGGGCCTCGAACCCCACACTCGTCCATTGCTTTTAGCAGGCCAGCATGATCCAGTGTATCAAAGGCCTTTTTAAAATCAATAAAAATTGTCATTACAATATTCTGTTCATTAAGACAGCCATTAACATCATTTGTGAACTTTGACAGAGCTGTGGTTGTACTTCGATTAGCACGGAACCCATGCTGAGTATCCGTTAGAAGTTTATGTTGTTCCAAAAATTCAGTTACTTGTTGAACTATTGATTTTTCTACAATTTTATTAATTACATTCAAAATAGCTATAGGCCTGTAGTTAGTGAACTCAGCATGGGACCCCTGCTTATAGATAGGTCTTATTATAGCCACTTTTAGTTCATCAGGATATATACCCTTTTTGACACTTAAATTTATGAAGTGAGCCAAAATTGGACTAATTTTATCTTTAATATTTTTTAAATCTCTGACCCTAATACCATCCGAACCAGACGCCTTGTTGCTGTTCAATTTGTCTATAATTTTGGAAATTTTATAAGCTGTGACGGGCCTAAACCTGAAGCTAATCGGACTATCTGAGGCATAGGCATTCCTATCTAAAAACTTAATTTGGCAATCATGTTTAATATTTTCTATTTCCCTGGTAAAAGTATGGCAAAAATTATTGCATACGCTTTCCTTAGAATAATTTTTAAGTAAATATTTTTCTATCGTACTATCAACCGATAATTTATTTCTTCCTAACCATGTATTAATATTACTCCATATTTTTCTTATATCACCATTACAATTTATTAGACTATCCTTTCTGTACTTATTTTTTGCCATGTTTATGAGTTTATTTGTTTTATTTCTGTGCTTTGTATATTGTAACCTAAGGCTATTACTCTTTGGTTGCTCCTTCCAACGTCTGAACAGATCATCTCTTCTTTCTAACATACACTGCAATTTTTTGTCTACCCAAACATTAGAGTTGCGCTTATGAATATCAAGTCGTTGAAAGGTACATTCCTTATAAATGGTTTTAAATGTAATTGCTAGCTTTTCGTACAAAATAATCGGATTATTTATTGCTAAAAACTCCGTCCAATTAATACAATTCAACTTATCTGACACGCCACTGTTGTTTATTGATAACTTCACACTATTTCCCGATAGGTCTTGTTTCAAGTCAGCTGTTAGGCCGATTACGTAATGATCTGCGATCCTTGTTGTGATAGTATACGCACGAACATCACTTGCCCGCGCACTTCGCATGAAGATGTGGTCGATACAAGACGTCGTGCGCCGCCCCGCAGTCACACTCTCACGCGTTAAATCGCGTATGGCACACTGCAATCCGAGCTCGCACAATATGTTTAAATAACTCGTCGCAATCATACCTAAAGGTTCTTCCAAGATGTTTATGTTTATGTCACCTAGGTAAATGATTTCATTGTGTATATTACTCAAACACCTTTTTATTTCTTCAAGAAAAGCAAGTTTGTTTGAGTTGGGTGCATCCGTATCGGCCTTTTCCGGATGAAACTCTGGCAACTTCACGTGGTTGGTCGGTTTTGGTGCTTGCAGGGCTTCGATTAGTGCTCCTATGTTCTCATTTTGTTGTTCAAACATAGCTCGCCAACGGTCGCTCTCTGAATTCACATCTCGCGGTTGGACCAACATGCATCCCACTTCTGATAACGACGGCGGTGTATTCGCCTCGATTTCATCTGTCATTTTATTAAAGCTCTGTGGGCGTTCTATCAGGGAATGTTGGTTCAAATAATGACACTATTCGTTGTTAACTGATTTTTACTGCACTGAACACACTAAATAACAATTTAACTACTGAAATTAACTAATCTAAGTAAACGGTACGAGACAGTTTCTAGACGTCTTCACTGTTCGGCGATCAGGAGCGAAGTGAGCTCCGCACCGCGCGCCGCTACGCCGTAGACTATGTCAAATGCCGCCGCACGGTGGCGCTGGCGTCCCGTTTCTTATAATCAACGCTTGTTGGCGCTGGCGTCGCTGTAGTTACAACATATAGGTTATGATAAAAAGATATTTAAAAAATCCCCAGAAAAGACTTCAACTGTAATTGATTTTTATAAAAAGTGACTCTCTTCGACGTTTAAGTGCAGAAGAAGCTTTTCATTCTGATGACAACTTACATTAATGTGAAATAAACCAGGGAAATAGCAGCAGAGAGGTAGAAATATTTAATAAACAGTTGGAATTGCTTCTCAATATTGTTAGGATAAAATATGCAAATAAAAATGTCATTGTAGGAGGTGATGTGAATGTCGACTTTTTAAATACAAATAATAAGCAGACTAATCATATGCTAAGGTTGTTTAAATGCTATAATTTTGTGCAAAATGTTAATGAACCAACAAGAATAACTGATAAAAGCTCGACCTGCCTAGATATAGCATTTACAAACTTCGACAGATCTCAGTTTACAGTACATGTCAAAGAATATGGACTTTCAGACCATAAGGGGGTGTTAATAACCATAGACAACTGTAAACCTGATAATATTCAATCCTATCACACAACTAAAAGAATATATAGTGATAAAAATTTAAACTTATTTAAGTCTCACCTACAATCTATAAGCTGGCAAAATATAATTAAAATGGACAAAGATATTAATGAAAATTACAATGCCTTTCATGAAAATCTGCACTCAACTTTGAATTTATGTATACCAAAGAAGAAAGTTCGAATTAACAAAAATAGTAAATCCTGGTTAACGGAAGGTATAAAAATATCTAGTAAAAATAAACGCTTGTTAAAAATTAAGCTATCGCAGACAAATAACCCATCACTTAAAAACCATTACAGATATTATGAAAAACTTTTAAAAAAAATTGTACAAATATCAAAAAAAAACGAATATATAAAAACCATGAAAAATTCAAATAATATATCAAAGACTATGTGGCAAATAGTTAAAGAAAAAACGAATAAAAAAGTTCAGAAAAATTTCAAAAATACAAAATTAAAGGTTGAGGATATTGTTACAGAAAACCCTGATACAATTGCAAATGCTCTAAATACTTATTTTGTTACGATTGGCTCAAATAAAAATGGAAGTACTAATGAGGAACCTAAAGGCCGTCCTGTGATAACCCCAAATTTAAATACTATGTATCTTAATCCAGTTAGTCCAAATGACATAAATAATATTATACAAAAATTAAAAAATAAAGTAAGCTGTGGGCATGA
Source organism: Udea olivalis (assembly GCA_947369235.1). NCBI lineage: Eukaryota > Metazoa > Arthropoda > Insecta > Lepidoptera > Crambidae > Udea > Udea olivalis. The sequence goes on along the minus strand of OX376343.1, from coordinate 23,513,485 downwards.
TGAGTTCCCGCCAAAATTAGTAAAATACTGTAAAAATCAATTAATTACACCTTTAACAAATCTTATCAACCAGTCATTTAAAGATGCAACTTTTCCGAATGCACTTAAAACTACAATAATAAGGCCTGTACCAAAAAACAGATCAGCAAACGAACCAAGTCAATTCCGGCCTATAGCACTGTTATCAACCTTCTCTAAAATCTTTGAAACTGCTATGGCAAATCAACTCAATGCCTTTTGTGAGAAATATACAATATTTGATAAAAGCCAAAATGCCTTCAGAAGGGACAGATCCACAATAACAGCTATGTTCAGGTTTGTTCAGGAAATATTAGAAATAATTAATAATAAAAATTATGCCATATCATTGATGCTTGATCTAAGTAAAGCATATGACAGAGTTAGCCACCACATTTTGTTAGATAAGTTGTATGGCATAGGCGTCCGTGGAATAGCACATCAGTGGCTGGCATCCTATCTAAAAGACCGAAAGCAGGCGGTTGCGATGGAGCATTACAACCCAAATACTTCGACTATCACCCAACACAGGTCTCAGTATTTAGCAATACAACATTCAATTCCACAAGGCAGTGTCTTAGGCTGTACTTTGTTTTTAATTTACATAAACGATTTGCCTAAAACCCTTGATAAAACATGTGTGCTTTATGCTGACGATATTACTTTAATTTTACCAGCTAGCAATAGTGAAGAAATAAAACAGGAAATTCGTACTCAATTAGGAAACATAGAACAATGGTTGGATGAACATAATCTTATGTTAAATGTGCCTAAAACTAAACTAATGCAGCATCACCCATATCAGAAAATTCCTTTAAAAATAAATATTAATTTGAATAATTACCTAATCGAAACAGTGAAATCTTGTACCCTCCTAGGGCTGGGAATAGATGCTAATTTAAATTGGAAGTCCCATATAGAGAAAATTTCAGGAAAATTATCTAAGTTCACCTATGCACTTTACGAACTTAAAAAATGCACAGATCTTAAAACAGGTTTGGCCGCATACTACGCCTATGCTCATGCATGGCTGAGTTACGGCATTATCTTATGGGGTAGTTGCACGAAAGCTCATGACCTTTTTATTCTACAAAAGCGATGCCTAAGAATCTTAACAAATATACCCAATTTCGAAAGCTGTAGACCATATTTCATTTCGTTAAAAATGTTAACATTAACTTCCATTTATATTTTAGAACTTTGCAAGTTAATTCGCGGAAATCCGACAATGTTTACAAAAGCTAACGTTCACTATTCTAAGCCACGCAACTTAAGAAACCAAAATAAACTAGTACTACCTGACACAAAATTGAACATAGTCCGAAATGGTGCGTATTATATGGCCATCAAAGTCTATAATCGGCTGCCTTCCTTTTTGAAGGATATTGAGAAAGACTCTGTTTTCTGTAGAAGCCTTAAAGAGCTATTGCTGTCCAAATGTATTTACAGTATGCAGGAGTACTTCGAACTGAAAATGTAATTTTAAACCGAAAACTTCATATTTGTCACGATGTTTGTACCTAATACAACAAAATATATTATATAATAAGATGTTTTATAAAAGGATGTTATTAATACTAGTTATATAATAAGATGTTAAGTATTGATAACTTTATTTGTTGAGAGAGAAGGTGCTCAACGGCATTTTTGCAGTGCCCCTACGGGGTTCATGTTTTAGTACTGGTGTTCTACATTTAAGATCTTGTAAACCTACATGGAGCAATAAATGATATGACTATGACTATGACTAGATAAATAAATATCTGAGACAATTTACACCAAGATCAGCTAACCCCAAACTGAGCAGAGCTTATACTATGGGTGTCAGAGTCTGATAAACATATTAAATATTTCTAAATACATACTATAGTAGATAATTATTAACACCCAAACACACAACAAACAAATGTCCGTCACATAAATGATAATCATGGTTGGTATCAATGATAATCAAGACAATCTACATTCTAAGATACCTAGTCATATTATCAGCTCTGATATATAATTATATTTTTTGTCTTAGAGCCATTTGCTAAGTGCCTTTTTCTACTGTTAATATTTTAGACCCTTCATGTGACTTGGTATGGCATTGTAATTTTTATACACATTGCGCAGCATTGTCTCTTATACATGTCTGCGACAAAGTATCGATAACTGCGATAAAAAACAATCTCCAGTAAAATTGTAAATTCATGAGCTTATGGAGCCAAATGCATTAATGTTAAATGCAAGAAGCTTTTATTTTATGTACTCAACTTAATAACCTGACTAATTTTAAATTGAGTCTAAAAAGAGCTGTAAATGAATTTCGTTTAAGAAAGATTCAGACAAAAAATAAACACAAGTTATTGTGTTTTTTATCTTTTCTAGAGTCTTTTCTTTAAATTGATTCAAAAAATTATAAGAAATCAATTTATGGAAAGTTTATGGGTCTACACATCCTAAAACCCTTTAACTTTTTAAACACATAAATGCCTTACGTACGAGCGTGCTTATTTTTGGCTGTAAATGGAGAATATCTTTGCCTGGCATTTCCCTTCAAAGATAAAAAGTAAAAGGATATGTATCATTTTCAGCCAGCCAATCAGCGCTGATTCTCTACGTCTAGTCCAATTTGTATGGGAGATTGCCGTCTGAACTTGTTCCCCCTAGTTACTCTAGTTAGTCTGTCTTAGTGTTGCTTGACTTGACTTTGAAAACTTGCGGTAAATTTGGAAATAGTGAATTGTTGATATTCAAAATGTGAAAGTACAATACAATTCGGCTTGATTCAATAATGCGAAATTTCTTATCGTGACGCTGGCCTGACGGTGTCTTCAAACCTGTATGTAGCTTACCCCGGGATTCTTATGTATGGATTGAATAATTGAATGTTTTGTTTTTCAGGTTAACCGGATTCTGCACTGCGATGTTGCAACCAGTAATGCACATTTTAAAACAGAAAAATATTATACTAGCTAGTGGTTCTCCAAGACGCCAAGAGCTGGTAGAAAATCTAGTCAGTACTGCTGAATTTCTTTATCCTAGTGCTACTTTCCATAGGACGTAATTTCATCGTATGATTTACATTATTCTCAACAGGGCTTCAAAGTTGGGCTTTGTCCATCTTTGTTTGAAGAAAATTTGGATCCCAAGAATTTTCAAAGTTTTTCTGAGTTTGTTGAAGAGACTGCGCTACAGAAAGTTCTTGAAGTAGAGCGCAGATTGGCCACACAGGGGAGGCCGCCAGATGTGGTGATTGGTGCAGACACTATGGTCACTCTAGGCAAGGAAATGTTTGGGAAACCAAACTCTGAGGAAGAGGCATATAAAATGTTGTCCAGGTAAAATTATCAGTAAATTTTATGAACTTTGTTTTTTCTTTAACTTTCTGCCTGCTTCTGCTTAAATAGATGCTTGGTTTTGATATTAAAGCTAAAAGAAACGAAGCCTTTTGAATGCTAAATGATAACAATAATGATATCAGTCTAGCCATAGGGACTCCTGAAAAAAGATCAGAATAAAGAATAAGTTTTGACTAAAATGATGTTGCTTTGCAAAATCAATAAAGCTTTGCAAAGTAATAATAGCGAAAGGAAGCAAATGGTTAAGAAGCAGGCATGATCCTGTATTTGTTGCAGGTTGTCTGGTAGAGCCAACACTGTCTACACAGGAGTGGTAGTAAAAGCGCAGGACAAAGTTGTCAAGTTCACAGAGAAAGTAGATGTGTTCTTTGGGAAATTACACGAAGACCAGATAAGAGGGTACATTGCTACGGGAGAACCCATGTAAGTGTCATTTTTCTGTTCCTTATTAATTAGTTGTTATCAATGCTTATTCCTTCAGATGCTGGTCTTTGGAAACACCACTAAAGTAAGATGGATGTGTGAATAAAAAATAGTTTCAGTGCTATTCCTTTAGTACTACATTTTTAATTGGCTTAAACTATTAATTCGTAGGGACAAGGCGGGCGGGTACGGCATCCAGGGACTGGGCGGGACATTTGTTGAGCGCGTCGAGGGAGACTACTTCGCCGTGGTCGGCCTTCCCTTGTATAGACTCTGTTCAGTACTTTACAACATGTTTAAGGAGGAAGCGTCACAGATTAGGGTTTGAGCACTCCAGCTTGCTCTCTCAATCCCCTGTTCCATTCTGGCCATAAGACCTACCGTTTCTCTTCTTTACCTATCTATAACAACTTACTCTATCTGAGCCATATTCTGCCACCTACAACAAACCATCCACCACCACCTTGTGTTCATCATACAATTTTTAGTTAATTCTCTTAAGGAAATCACTTCGTAGGCTCAGCCAGCCAAGAGGTTCCGGGCAGGTTATTTTCACATACCCTTGACGAAGTGTAGGCTCTTGAGGGTTTTGATCACTATGCATTCCACTTTCCCTTTACTTTTTGCGAGGGCGATAAAAGGCCTAATCCCATTGCTCAACCTGAAAATGAAATCCAGGTCAGGGATCTAGATTTTAGAATAAATCTGTCCTGACAATATTAATGAGAAAAGATAATAATGAATTTCTGTAATGTTTAAACATGTTCAACTTCAGGGTGTACAGGTGTACATGCATGTACCTATGTAAAAAAATGTGAATTGCTATGTAAATACTAATGTAAACAGGAAACCAGTGTTATTTAAAAACTGTCGTCAATGTTTTCTTTTAAATAATGATGCATTATAGAATAAAGCTGATTTATGAGAATTTCAACAGTTTTTCAGTACAATTATGTTACTGTTTTGTGCTCATATAATCAGCTAAATATAATATAAAATGAATGCAAATGTTTGCATTTGTACTAATATTAAGTAAATGGGAATAGCTTAAAGCTGTTTATTGTTGAAATTAAATGTTGTTTTCATGAATGTAGTATACAATAAATTATTATTTTTTGACTTAGTAACCAAGTGTCATAGAAACTTTAAATGAGGATTAAATAAAAGAAAAAGCTGTTTTCACCAGTTTAAGAAGATATTTATCTCAGCTATCTCTGGCGTTTTTACCGACAGTATAGGTGAGCATCGGTCTGAAGAGTGATCAACTTTGAATGTATGGGTAAGTAATTATGTAATCAGCTCCCCGATTCAGGACAAAGTTATCGATCGACCGATTCCGTTATTTTCTTTTATTTTGTACTTGATCGTCTTTTTAGTAGGGCATGTATTTTTTTTAATACTCAAACTAAAGGCCTTACATATAAAAATATTGAATGCTACCGTTTAGCGGGTAATTTACCATTAAACAAATTTACCGAATCGGTCGAAAACTTAGTTCTGAATCGGGGGCAGACATTACGTTCGGTATCAAATTTACAAGCGCCTAGTAAAATATTATGAGCAAAAATAGCCGCGAGCACCTTGTCGCGGGCTTTACTACTTCACGAACATGGCAGTAATAACAGTCATGCTCAAAAATGACGCCTGAATAAATAATAAATAAATATCTGGGACAATTCACACCAAGATCATCTGACCCCAAACTAAGCAGAGCTTGTAATATGTGCGTCAGAGACTGATAAACATACTTAGATATTTCTAAATAAATCAATAAATAAATAAATAAATGGTAAGCCTCCTGCATATACTAAGAATTATCGACTGGCTTGTTGGTGCAATGGCAGCGATCTTACCTTTAGCACCGGAGGTCGTGGGTTCGATCCCCACCACCCATGACAAACATTTATGTGACGAACATTTGTGTTTGTTGTGTTTTTATGTATGTATTTAGAAATGTTTAAGTATGTTTATCAGTCTCTGACACCCATATAGTACAAGCTCTACTTAGTTTGTGTTTTGGGGTCAGATGATCTTGGTGTAAATTGTCCCAATAAATTTATTTATTTACAAGTTTATACGTGAAAAATTCAATATATTAATTTTGTGGGAATAAAAAATAAGGGTATAATCAGTTTGCAATATAATAATATTTAATGAATAAGGTTTTGTCACATGCTAAAACTTTGTTATATTTTACTTCTTCTTGTTCACCTCGGTCCTCGCCTCGTTTGCGAAAATGTTCATGAGCTCAGCACAAAGTCTGTAGATGGGCATCCCCAACACTGTGAAGTAGTTGCCGTCGATGCGTTGGACCAGAGTGCTGCCGCCACCCTGGATAGCGTACGCGCCCGCCATTCTCCTAGAGTACCAATATCTCTCTAATCAGAGTGCCGAGTGCGAGTTGCAGTGAGAGAAGTGAATAACTTCACCATCGCGTTTGCGAAAAAAAAAAACGCCAATTGAATGCGGCCTGAATGTTCCTCGAATTCGCCGCTAGATGGCGCTCACTCGATTCCATACCAATTGACATTTACGTACTTTCAAAACGCGATGGTGATGAAGTCATTCACTTCTTTCACTGCAACTCGCACTCGGCACTCTGTTATTATTTTCTCCCTTAATGTTGTAATGTGCTAACTAAAATAATTTTCTTCCTTTCTTTCGAAATAGATTTACCTATTTGAGAATGAGTCTATTTACCCATTGGTCATCTGACCCCAAACTAAGCTGCTTGAACTATGGGTGTCACTGAAACCTAATCGAAGCTTAGCTTTGAACATGCTTGAAAAATTAAAAAATTACTTATATTGGTTATCAGAACAGGACCCACGATTCAAATGACTTGAATTCAATGATGGAGGCTAAATACATAAGGTAGATCTTACGTTTGTGCTGAATCGGGAATCTCAGCCCGACTAACTAGTGCTTGTTACCACGCACTGCCGTCTGCCAGGCGCGTCGCCTTTGGCCAATTGCACTTACATCGGTTCTCCTGTCGCTATGTAACCCCAGATTTGCTCGTCGGTTAGGTTCCCGAAGTACACGTCGGTGGAGTCCGTGAACTTGAAGATACCTTTGTCCTTCACTTTTAGTGCTATGCCCGTGATGACAGTGTTCTTTTTACCTGAAAGTCTGAAGAAGTCGCATGTTAGTAATATCCCGGCTATTATCGACTATTTTTGCGAGAGATTTACGAGAGTGTGCCTACTTCTAAGCGATCAATATCGTTGATCATTGGTTATTATTATACCTAATATACCTAATAAGCATTGAAGGTAGACAGATAACTTATCACTTGATAGTTGAAAGTTACTTAATTGCTAAAACAAATTGCGTGTAACTATACTGGGTGATTATCAAATAACTTCCGAAAACGATATGGCATACTCACTAAGTGATGTAGAAACTACGTGTCTTCACGGTAAAAAATAATAATAACAATAAATATCTGTGACAATTCACACCAAGATCATCTGACCCTAAACTAAGCAGAGCTCGTACTATGGGCGTCAGAGACTGATAAACATACTTAAATATTCCTAAATGCATACTTAAATAGATAATAACACCCAGACACACAACAAATACAAATGTTCGTCACACAAATATTTGTCATGGGTGGGGATCGAACCCACGACTTCCGGCGCTAAAGGCAGGATCACTGCCATTGCGCCAACAGGCCAGTCAATGTAGCCGTGACTACTTCATTTGCTCGAACGCAGGTCACTTCAGAGTCACACAAAGTTCAGGCCCCGCCAGCAAAGGCCAGGTCACTGGTCAAGCCTTCCCGGAAGCGATAATATTGATTGAAACCTGGATATGACTAAGATTAGCTATAGCAGCAGCCAGACTAGCTTATAGTTCTTCAAGAAGGGTCCCTAAAAAGCATTTAGAATTGTTATTCCTCCGGTTTTTACCTGCCCTAACACAAGTACTTACTGGCTGTGATTACCTCGTCATTATCTTTTTTGGTTGGCCTTTCTTTAACTTCTCGGGACCGTCTGCAATACTAAACGAAGTTTTGTGTGAGATTTATCAACTTTGATAACCTGGAAAGCATTTCAAATGCTTGCTCTTCAGATGTCGGCTTGCCAAACATCTTCCCTTCCAGTGTGACCATGGTGTCACCCCCAATAATCACGTCTGGAGCGCACCCATCTTTGATCAGCCTCCCTTCAACTTCTAGCACCTTCTGCAATGCAGTCTCTGCAACAAATGCTGAGAAAGACTCGAAATTTTCCGGTTCCAGGTTCTCTTCAAAAAGTGAAGGGCAAAGTTCTACCGATAACCCCTGTCGAGAAAGATTTTTAAATTTTTTACTTTCTAATAACACCAAAAAAAATAATTTGAAATAAAGTAAAAATACATAGAAAATTTATCCGTAAACTTTTTTTTTTTTTTTATATATTTGGTTTACAAAACTGGATTTACAATTTTTGCCATCCGTAAAACGTTTAACTAAAATAGATACACGTAATTGTAATTCCTTCTAGATGTAAACACAGCATGCATTTTTGAAAAATTAACATTGCGATTAATCAAAAGAAAAAAGAAAAAGAAAAAAACTATGTCCCTAACAATTAAAAAGAAAGGAAAAACAATTTCTTAAAAGACAATGATCAAACAGCCGTTTGCTGTTTACATAACAATGATTTCAAATTACATTTAATTGAGGCATTAGAACCAGAAAACAAGTCAATATTAGCGCGGACAGTGTTACCACTAGCTGCCATGCGATAGAGTGGTGAATGCTGTCCAAGGTTTGTCTTGCACCCAGGCAAGGAGAAAGTCTTTCTGTTGTGTAGGCGGCTGCTCATACGTGGCACACAAAAAGAAAATCTTTCAAGGATATTCGATGAATCCATCAGACCGTGCAGCAACTTAAAGGCGAAAACAATATCCAACACTTTTCTACGGGTATGAAGTGGTTCCATTTTGTAATGTGAGAGACGCTCATTATAGAAATTCAGAGCTCGGCATTTGTTGTCGGAGAAAGCCAGATGGTACAAAAAGCGTTTTTGGACACATTCAATTCTATCGGAGTGTACTTGATATGAGGGATTCCAAATAACACTGCAGTACTCCAGAATGCTGCGAATCATGGTGTTGTATATTTTTACATTCAAATAAGGTTGCCTGAACAGTTTCATCTGACGGTTAACAAAGCCAGTTAGACGTGATGTTTGAGATATTATGTGATCTATGTGGTGGCGAAAACTAACTGATCTATCAATTAAAACCCCCAAGTCACGAATAACCTCCACCTCTTTAAGTTTACAATTTCCAATTTTGTAAGAGGTGTTGTAAGTTGTTTTTTTTCTAGTGAGCCTTAGAAAGAAACATTTGTCAGGGTTTAGGAACATGCCATTCATTTCGCACCACTCAGAGACATTATCTATGTCGTTCTGCAATATGATTGCATCTTGTGCACCAGTAACAGACCGGTACACTTTGAGGTCATCAGCGAACATTTTGAATTTACTTTGGATGTGACCGCAGAGGTCATTTATGAAGATTAAAAAGAAGAGGGGGCCCAAATGGGAGCCCTGGGGCACCCCTGAGGGTACAGGAGATGTTTCCGAAGTAAAACCATGAATGGCTACCAACTGCGATCTATTAAGTAGGTAGGATTCACACCATCTTAAGAGAGAACCATGAATTCCAACGCCAGCAAGCTTCCTCATCAACAGAGTGTGATTCACTAGGTCGAATGCTTTGCGGAAGTCGGTATGTATTGCATGAACCTCTTTCTGTTTGTCTAGAGCTTCTGAGACATCACTAATATATTCTACCAAGTTAGTGGAGGTAGATCTACGTGGGAGGAATCCATGTTGATTAGGGTTTATATGATTTTGAACAAACCGTAACATCTGCCTATAAACAATCGACTCTAGTATTTTACCGCTTATTGAGAGAATAGAGATAGGGCGGTAATTTTGTACGTTGTTTAAATCTCCAGATTTGTGAATAGGAGTCAAGTGGGCCAATTTCCATTCCGTTGGAAATATTCCTGTATCTAGTGAGCGCGTGTAAAGTAACGTCAAGGGCTTGCATAAAGTTTTCGCGCAACTTTTGAGGAAAATAGGAGGTAGTTGATCTGGCCCTGGTCCCTTACTGCAGTCTAGTCCCTGTAAAGCACTAAGAACATCTGATTCCGTTACTATTGATTTTGACATTACGTGTTGAGTGGCCTGTGCACCATTCGTCGCTTCCGGCATTTGTAATTTGGAAACACTTTTATAAACAGTCTGAAAGTAAGTGGAAAAGAGATTTACAATCTGTTGTCCACCCCTAGCAACACTGCCCCCGAAACACATTTCGTCAGGTATAGTTACACTATTGGCCCTTTTCTCGTTAACGAAACTCCAGAAATATTTGGGATTTGTTTGCAAATTAACACTGGCTTGCTTTTTAAAAGTATTATAACACTCCTTTATCATTACATCACAGCGCTTACGCAAGAGCTCAAACGTGATTCTGTCCATAGGATTTCCATACTCCTTGAACTTATTATGATATTTGTTTTTCTCCTTAAGTGCCTTTATTAACGGTAGACTGAACCAAACTGGATATTTAGAATCCTTTTTGAACTGAGTAGGCGTGTATTTACGTATAATTGGCATTATTGTGCAATAAAATAACTCCAACATCTCATCAACACCGTTTGAATAGCTCCAGGCAGAAGGCCAATTGATTTTAGATAGCTCGTTGTTTATAGCCTCATAGTCACTCTTATAGAAATTCAAAACTTTAATTTTTTTCGGCTTGATTGTATTACGTGTAGAATTTTTGAGTTCTATTTCATGTTTATTCATGGATGATGAGGGTCTATTGGGAGAACAGAAAGGTCTGCTTCAGTTACGGTCACATTTGTAGGTTTGTCGCAGAATATTAAATCCAAGACTCTACCATTTACATTAGGAATGAAATTACATTGATGTAAGTTATTAAATGACATTGCATCAATGAAAGCATGTTCTGTGTTACTGAGCGATGCTACCGCAGATAAATTAAGGGGGTCTGCGCCACCGGACCAATTTAGACGGGGAAAATTGAAATCCCCTACTACCAATACCTGAGAGGTGCCGGTCATCTTATTTTGAATGACATCAGTTGTGTTATTTACAAAAGACTCAATGCAATCGAGCTTGACTGGGGGAGGTACGTACACAGCACAAATATTCACATAACTAGTGTTACCAATCTTTAGTGACAGCCATACATCCTCACAAGGGGACTCCCACTTTAATCTACGAATGGCTTTATGCTCTTTTAGGACAGCTATCATTACACCACCTCCCTCCCTCTTAGTAGACGAAGTTGAAGATCTATCACGTCTGAATATGTTGTAACGCTGATCAAGTAGTTCATAATCAAAGACGGTGTTGTTTAACCAAGTCTCGGTTAAGACAAGGACATCATACTTACGGTTCAAAACTGAGGTGTAAAGATCATCTGTCTTAGTTCTAAGGCCTCGTACATTTTGGTAATAAATTTTAAACTTGAATGTAACGATTAATATTAAAAGTCATGCCAATAAAAATATAAATTAAATCTAAAGAGAGTTCAAGACCGCCTCACTAGTAATCCAGTTGATTTTTGATTTGGCATCCTTCCGCATAAAAATGCGTCCATTTCGCACCCACACAAATTGGTATTGCCTTTCTTTGCCAACACTCCTTGCTGCTGCATGCAATTTTTTATTCTCTGGGGAAAGATGTTCAACGACGAATACAGGTTGCTTTTCACCAGCTAGCCTGAGATGAGATGTGTTCAGTTTTTCACCTTCATGTGATTTGTTAAATTTTTTCACTGCTGCTAGGACTTCATCTCGGACCCGAGGATTCACAAACTTGACCACAATGCTGCGGGGCCGGTCAGATTCTAAACTCAATTTTGGAATTCTATGAAAGTTCACTATGTCGTTCTCAGACAAATCAACTTCAATAGTTTCTAACAGATGTTTAGTCATATTTAATAAGTTTTCGTTTTTGTGCTCCGGCACACACTGGATTTCAAGGTTGCACGCGCGTGATTGAAGATCTAATAATGTAAGCTTACTTCTTATGTCCGTCAATTCTTCAGATATTTTCTTGTTTTCTTCACGCAAGTCATTAACCTCTCGAGTTATCACGAACAACTTCAGTGAGCTCGTCATATTGGGAGCTCAAAAATACAACACTTGATTTAAGTTCATCGATTGTCTTGTTAACGGTTTTAATCTCCAACGTTAATGCAGCTCTGAACTCCGACATAATACTTTTTGCTGTTTCCTTTAGTTTCACATCTATGTAGGTCTTGAGTTCCTCCATAATTACTTCGTTGCTATCATGAGGTTGAGGAGCACTTTTTGGTGACGCCGCTGACGGTGACGATTCAGATTGTTGTGATCTTATTGGAGTATTTGTGTTATCGCCGCGCTTTTCTAATGCTTTGCAGTCAGGACACTTCCAATTGTTACTTTTTTGTTGCTTAAGTTCTTTCGCATAGGCAGCTGGCGATATTCCCAAACACAAAAAATGATATTTACTATCGCAATGTGAACAAGACTTCAAATCAGTAGCCCTAAGCACCCTTTGACATGCTTTACATTTCATTTTACTTGCCCAGAAATGTATGTTCAACACAAAAAGTTTTGCAAGTGCGGGATTCGAACTTTAACTCTCTTGTATTTCACCTGAGTACAGTTATGATTCCAAAGGGCTACCGTTCGCTTATCTATTCACTGCGAAACTATGGCTCTGTTTGGCAGAAACGTTAGTGTTTATTGTGCGGGAGTGTAACCGTAGACAGCTTTTTACCGTTTACCGCCACTTTTGATAATATTTCTGTTCACCGGTACCAATTACTGATAACAACACTATGATTTTTGTCGAAATTGCACCAATTTTCTCAATATTTTGCGTTATTTTTTTGTACACTGTTCACAAACAACTACACCAATAATATTTGCGGTTTCTTTTCAAGAATTTTTAGGATAAAGACACAGTTTTTGATTTTCAAATACGGGGCGATTAAGAATACGTGCTTGCGTTAAAAAATGTTGACTCACTCACCAAAGTTGTGTTATCTTGAGTTGGTGACTCTGTACAACATTTCAGGTAAGATTTTGAGCATTACATTACAATTCTGCCTTACAAAACTTCAGGAAAGTTGTATCAAAATATTAACATTGTATCATCGCACTGTAATGCTCGATGCTTTTCCCTGACCAACGTAATGGTAAAATCTGTAACATTACAGTTGGCGCACTTAGGCCCGTATTCTGAAAGGACGCTCAAGCGTGAATCTTGACTTGAAACTCGATTTAAGCACAGATCTTATTCTAGAACCGCCCCTGAGTACAGATTCATTGATCACAGTTTAGACTTAAGTATTCCGAAACGTCACTCAGGTGCGAATCGGTGCTCAAGTAGAGATTTGATCTGTGATCACGCAAGTGACCCCCTGACCACGCTTGAGTAGAGATTTGCTTGTGAAAAACGATGGATTCCTCTAAGGAAGGATCCTTAGATATTTTTGACGATGATCATCAATAAATAAGATGATTTCATTTTCTCATTCCTGGATTAACTACAATTTGTAATTACCCATAATTAGAAAAAAATTCAGTACCTTAAAAAAAATAAAGTGGGTGGTATGCAAATCTGCATAATGTGCAGGGGTAGGTATAGTAAACCACACACACATATACACCGAGGACAGATTATATCAGGTTACAATTACGTTCCGTTACAGTTAAAAGCATAAATTAACAAATAACAAGATAAAACTTAAATAGAAATAGTTTCAGTGTAATAATTACATTACATGAACAAGTTAAGTATTGAAAGGCTTTTCTGGGTGCAAATCCAGGTTTAATTTTTACAATAAACACATTGTATCTGCTTGTAATGGAACGTAAAAGAGGTAAAAATGAATTGTTGTAAACGAAAACAAGCTCGATTTATAGACAAAAAGCAAACTACTCAAATCTTGCTTGAAACTCGATTCAACTGAGACCTGTTTGATATTAGTTTTAGAATAAGCAACGTAGGTACTCAAGAAGAGATTTTAGACTCGAGAGTAGATCTGGTAATCACAGTTCAAAGCGCGCTTGAGCGTTCGTTTCAAAATACTGGCCTTAATGCTCGGTTCTCCTCCCTCACTCATGTAATGCTCGACTCTGTAAAGTTACATTACAGGCGAATGCTACAAGTGAGGAGGGAGGGAGCACCTTAGCGGAAACTCATGGTAAACATACTGTAGGCTCAAGGCAAAGCGTGGGTGGGTATTTCATTCATTTTAATTCACTTACGCTATTTTTGATGTAATCTCTTCGGCTTTCAGAACCACTGGCCAATATTATCTTTTTTTGATTCAAACTGTGCATAATTGGCTGTAACATAATGAGAAATTTATTTGACGCTTTACAATGAATATGAGGAAAAGTGAATTAGCTGGGAAAAGAGCATCCAGTTTATATACTTACCTATTATCAAGTGCACTTTTTGCAATCTGATGATAAGTTGATAAGACATAATGCATGATAGCCGGTAGGGGTAGTGGGGTTTGGATGGCAACGTGGAGGGCGGAGGGGGGCTTTGCATTACTAAAAAGTAAATGAATAGGTAGGTAACATGATGGGGGCTGTACCCCAGGCAGATGTTGTTGGACTGAAGCAAAACCGCGGCAGCGTGCAGCGGGCGGTACCAAAGTCTGGCTTTCGCTAGTGAAAAGAAAAAAGAATAATTACGAGACAAGATATGGTCTCAAAAATTATTTCAGCAGGTACTAACCGCAAGCAGACCGTTTCAAAATAAATTAGTATCTCCATCATGAGTTTATAAACAAGTATATCTACTCATGGTATACGATAGTTAAATACATCACATGTATGTACCTGTAGTACCTGTTTTCTGTAGTGTTATTTCTATTTACTAGTGGATCGAAATCCTATAGAAATAAACAAACACCAAGATCATAAAATAAACTTGCTTGAGATTGTGTACTTAAAATAATTAAAAGCCCCAGACAAAAGAACCTGGACTTTGACCTGGGAAGGAGATGAAACCCACGAGCTCCGGCGCTAGAGGCAGAATCGCTACCATTGCGCCAACAGGCCTGTCTTTGTAATACTTCTACGGACGCCAGAGCCATAGAGCGCGCGAGTTGCAGTGAGAGAAGTGAATGACTTCACCATCGCGTTTTGCGAGCAAAGTAAACTAGCTATAGGATAAGTAAAATTTTATTTTTTAGCATTTCACAATGCATTATTTTCTACACAAAGATAGATACTGAAAAAATGTCACCTGTTCCTGGGGATTCAAGCGGGAGTTGGAAGAGCAGCCACTCGGATTGTGGAAGGTCGCGGGTTCGAATCCCGCTGGAGTCCCTAGGATCAGGTCGAATTTTTCTTCTTTTTTTAGTAAATATCCACCCAGAAAATGCTTTAGTGCAAGGTAGCTGCTGACTGGTTGGAAATGAAAGATCATAATATTACGAAATGGCTCGCTTCGCTCGGTAAAGGCAGGCCTATGTCACTCCATGTACCTAGATACGCGCGATAATTACCTACCAGCCGCTGTGTCTTCCAAGACCCATTTGGCAGTTTGTTTTCAACAGCCGCATAGAGCATTTGTACGCGAATCTTGCGGTCGCACAGGGCCCAGATTCTGCTATTTAAATGCCAATGAAATCGTGAATGCAGTGATTTTGATAGTTTTGGTATGGACAAACGTCAAAATCATGCGATAGTTAAAATTTTACTGTAGTTAATTTTTTGTCAAACTCAACTTTATAGTTTAATTACTTGTAAGTTTGTAATTATATGGAAGAAAATTGTTGGTGCTTTTTTGATTTTTTAACGTATGCGTACAAAAAAGCTACAAGTATCGACGTAAAATGTTCCAATAATAGTGTAGTTTTAAATTTTTATGAAATGTAAATTTACGACCTAGTTTTCAAGAAAAATTTAAATACTTAAGTTAAAATATAACAAATTTTTTGGGAAGTTTGACAAATTTTTTATTCTGCTGAAGAAGATATTAATAGCCATTTGATTATTAAATTAAAGCCTATTAATTCAAGTATTTAACAAAAATAAAATAATCATAGATCTAGAACGTACAATCTTAAAATGACAAGTGATTAAACAAATTAAAAGTCGAATTTGAAATAAAAAAAATCGCACAATAATAAGTTGCGGGCTCTTATTCTGTTTTTTTTTTCGATGAATCCTAATTATAATCCTAGTTTATAGCCCTAAAGTTTGTTACACTAGATACGAACGGGTCACAATATTGTAAGTATGTATATGAAATACACACAAACTAACTGCACATTAGTTAGTATACTTAGTACGTAAACTGCACCTGTGCAAAGCCGGGGCGGGTCGCTAGTTGATGAATAATAATTGTCAAACAGTTAAAATGCTCTCAAGTAAGCGTGTCGGATGTGGCTCAGCAGGTGGCAACCTGCAACGTTCCCATCAGATAGGTACAATGGGGTTTTTTGAGGCCTCGTGTACATCAGCATACGAAAAAAATATTTGTGCCAGCAATCCGTCGGTCGATAACAATCAATACGATCGATATCGATAAAAAATATTTGCGTTTATTCTAATTTTAATTCGTCAACTGATTAAGTATTTTATATGCTGTTTTAATGTATCGCTACGTTGTGGGTCTTATCAATCAATTGATTTATTCTAAACAAACTATAGGTGACAGATTTCTTCACTCTCTGGTATGGATAACCCAGATCTTATTACAAAAATACAAAATATTTTTTATAGGTTGGTTTTAATAGTTTTAGCTGGAATATTAAAAAAAAATACATATTCATATTCAGAAAAGCTTATTAGGTAGCAATAATTAAAAAAGTCAAGCCTAATATCTTTATTAGTTTCAGAAATAGCCTGTATAGTACCTCCCCCCTACTCCTACTACACACTACATAAATGGCTTAGCGGTAAAAGCGGTGTGCGACATTTTAGGGCTTGGGAGAATTCACAGAACGCTCTTGGCGTCTCCTGTGACTTGTCCAAGGCCTTTGATTGCGTTGATCACGATACACTTATACGCAAGCTTGATTTTTACGGGGTTAGGGATAATGCTTCAGATTTGGTAATTTCGTACCTTAGTTTAAGAACTCAAAAAGTTGATGTTAACAGTGTACTGTCTACAGGATCACAAGTTGAAATGGGGGTCCCTCAAGGATCCATTCTAGGTCCATTACTATTTCTGATATATATAAATGATTTACCTTTTTACTTAAAAGATATTTGTGATGTTGTATTGTTTGCAGACGATACATCTTTAGTCTTTAAAACTGACAGAAATAAAAACCTTTTTGATGATGTTAATGAAGCACTTTCAAAGGTTTTACAATGGTTCACAGTAAATAATCTACAGCTTAATGCAAAAAAAGACTAAATGTATTAATTTTAAGTTGCCTAATGTTAAAGTTAACCCCATTAGTCTAAAAATTGATGGTAATACTATGAAGCTTGTAGATACAACAGTTTTTCTTGGAATCACACTAGATTCAAAACTGCAATGGAACCCTCATATAGCAGCTCTCTCAGGCCGACCTAGTTCGGCTGCATTTGCAGTGAGAAAAATTAGGTTATTAACAGATGTTGATACTGCTCGTTCAGTTTATTTTAGTTATTTCCATAGTGTAATGTCTTACGGCATTGTACTTTGGGGTCAAGCGGCGGATATACAAACCATCTTTATCCTCCAGAAGCGAGCTATCAGATCCATCTATAAGCTTCGTGCACGGGCTTCACTTCGGGAGATTTTTAAGGAAATTGGTATCCTCACTGTAGCGTCACAATACATTTACAATTGCATTGTTTTGGTGAGAAAAAATATTGGTCTCTATGCTAAACACAGTGACATACATTGCAGAAATACTAGGAATAAGGATAAAATTGCACTTCCACTCTTTAGGTTACAAAAAGTTTTAGGATCCTTTATGGGGCAAGGTATATATTATTACAACAAAATTCCAAAAACCATTTGTGAGTTACCTTTAAGATTCAAAAATCACATCAAAACAGCTTTATTAAAAAAGGGCTATTATACTACGAAATACTACCTTATAGATAAAAATGCCTGGGTATAAGCGCTCTGCTCGATGCGGGATTAAATAGCTCTATTGTAACAGATGTTTTATTGTAATAGTTAATAGGTACCTAGTATGTACTAACAATTTTTCTTTTTGAATTGTTTAAATGAATATTTGTTATAATATTCTTTTATGGTTGGTTTTTTCTCTTTGTTTTATATTCTTTAGTTAAGAATCTCATTAGGTTTATTTGTATCAAAATGACACTCTGCTTGTACTTTACTAACGCCTGTTGTAAACCCAAAACAAGTTTAAAAGAGTAACTGCTGAGTTTTTCGCCGGGTCTTCTCAGCAAGAAACAACTCCGACGCGGTGGTAGAGTCGCATTATGTCTGTATACTGTTTATTTACATATCCATATTATTATGGTATTTATGTCTATTATTTAGTATATTTTGCTGTAAATTTGACGATTTGAAAGTACTGATACAGTCTATTTGAATAAAGTTATTTGAGTTTGAGTTTGAGTTTAAGTTACCATTTTTACTTAAATTAAACCTACTGTTATGTTTTTTCTCTTGTTTTAAATATTTTATTCTAGCTGTTGCTAGGAACTTTGTTTGGAAAGTTGGAAATAGCCCAAGTTTGAATTGTTTTTTATCATAACAATCCATTTAGTAGTTTTCACATGATGCTGAAACATACAAGAGGACAAAAATATCATATATTAATGCATCGCAAAATAGATTTTGCCGAAAAATATCAATTTAAAGTTTTCACTCTGTTTACTATTATATTTTAAGTACACATTTTCTATCATCAACATCTTATCTATCTTTTCTACATCCAATATATCGATGGCGAAACACAAGCCTGCTCGTGTACCTACTTGTCTACGTCTACGTAACAGTCTTCCGCACTCCCATGCATTATGGCGGTAGCTGTACATACTTGTAAATGAGAACGCGATAACAATAGAGCTACGGAGAACTAAATATCCACTAATGAACTAGGAAAACTGTCTCGAAGAAATTACATATCCTTGCGTAATAAAGGCCTGACAACTGAGGGCAGTTGTTGATTGCACCAATACACGGAGACTTCTGAATTACAATGCAGTATTCTAGTATTGTCAAGTCAATCCAGAGAGTAAATTTCTGAGACGCAAGTTTAGTTTTTTTGCGCTGATGACAAGTACTACGAGTATTATTTCGTACCGTCGTTATCTTTAAAGTTTGCAAAGCGTAAAATCCGATATAATTACAGTAAATTAACTAACGAAGGTTTGAGTTTTTTTTTGTTAAGGGCTAAAAAAAAGTAACTGATGTCTAAAATATATAAAAAAATGTTTCATATAGATAAGTAGGCTGTAATTTGGAAAAAAGCTCCTCACACCCAAAGCAAAAACACTTCCGATTCGGCCCTTAATGAAACAATAAAAAAGAATAATGTGGGATTTGTCTGAAAAAAGCTTGTGTGGGAAAGATTGACAGATGCGCGGGCGCACCCGAGAGTCCCGGATCTATGGCGTGCCTGACGCGCGGTGCGCCGGGTGGGATGGAGCAATCCCGTCTCCCACGGTGTATCTGCTGTACTGTTTCTTATCCCTACCAACAGTAAGTCTGCAATTATTGTTCTTAATGCACGTCTGATTTTTCGAAGGATAAAGTAATTTCAATTGGAAAAAAAATAGGAAAATTTTGGATCTTTGCAGAGGATGGCGGTGTTTTGTATGGTAAAATTATATTCTTGTTCCGTAATAATGATCAAGTTTTAGTTTTTTTTAAATTTTTACCTAAAAGGTAACTTTCCATGCTATATAAGCATTAGCATGCAGTTAGTTCTTCAAAGTAGCTGCGTTATTTATTAATCGTATTCTTTGCGATGGTTTGGTACCTGTATATAACTTATTATGAGCTTAATATCTGGTATAGGTGTTAGGAAATTAAATACTAACTTATGCATAAAGAAGCTTACCTACATAACATCCCTATCCCTCACCTTACGGAAAACCAGATCTCTAATTTAGCTTACAGATCAAATTATCCGCCTGTAGGTTTACATAATGTAGCTCTGGACACATTGCACTGTTTGTCCTGTCTGGGACTCGAACATGCGACCTTTAGCGCTATAGGCCGACTTCTACGAATTATGTCAACGGTGAGTTAGGAAACTAAAGCCCATCGGAGAGCCGGGTGACCTCCGCGGGCGGTGAAACGATAGAATTAAAGCTTTGAAATAAGGTGCGGGGTGATATCGCCCAAGATTTCAGACGTTTTCTGTACCACTGAAAATACAGCTGATTGTGTCCCGACTGCCAAAAATACACGTCACAACATTGTACTGCGCAAAGTAAACAGAAGAGTAATTATACCTCCTTCGTGCGTGCACGTCGCAGCTAGTCGCAGAGCTAGGCAGAAAGATATTGCATCTCAAAGTATAATATTCTAGCTGTCCGTCAGCGGCTTCGCCAGCGTTGACTGTCTTACCCGTCAAAATATAGCCTAAATAAAAAAAACTAGCATATGTCACTCCCTGATAATGTAGCTTTATATTGGTGAAATAATTTTTAAAATCGGTCCAATAGTTATTCTAAATTTGTTAAATCTTTATTTTGTAACTCACTCACTGGCTGCTGCGATACAGGCCTGCGAGCCTAGTGCAGAAGTCGCTGTAACTTATTTTGTAGTTTACCAGTTTGCAAATAAACGTTATTATTATTATTATTAGTTACGGAGCCTATTCAATACAAATTACAAACAACCAAAACTTTCCTGTTTATGACATTAGTCTAGATATGCTGGCTATCTATACCCTAGTAGATGCTTTTAGTTAACATAACGCACAATCTTCTTCTGGAACCAGGTAAACGTACCTATGTGATTTGACTTTTCTATCCAGCATGGCCTCGAGAGCTAGATTCTTAATAGAGCGAGTGGCTATGCTTTGTTTGTTCAATGTACCGCAAGAATTGATCAACAGGGTCCAATGTACCTAGACCATTTTTATTGAAGTTATCGTCCAGCGGGCCCTTGGCTGTATGGCACTTGTAATGTGATACATAAAAATTTTAACAAAAAAAAAACCAACTTAAATAAAAACTATTCCAAAACAAAGCACTAAAAAGTAAAGAAATAATATAATGTAGGTACAATTATTGTTATTCTTGGAGTCGGTGTCAGCCAAGGAAACACTACATATACCTAGCAATATACCTATTTCTTACATATTACGTTTACGTATGTATGTAGGTAGTTACAAACCTACATTGGCTGACACCGACTCCAACAATAACAATAATTGTACCTACATTATATTATCGTATAAGTTTTAGAAGACTACACAATTATTTCTTTACTTTTTAGTGCTTTGTTTTGGAATAAGTAGTTTTTTTTGAAGTTGGTTTTTTTTTGTTAAAGTTTCTGTTTATTTCTTGATTTTCAGTGAATAGTTCTTATTTATTTTATACATCGAAAAAGTATTCGTCCAATTGCTCCTAAGAATTGAAGAGTTCCGTTACTTTGTCATGGATCCCATAATCAGAACCTAACCAAACTCTCATCAAACTACCCTTAAGTATATCCTTTCCAATAAAAAAGGAAGCATCGAAATCGGTTGGCGTGATAATGAGTTATTCGTCCATTTGTAGCGCATTTGGTTTATCTAGATTTAAGACTTATATGGATTTCCCATGGATGCCACTGTCAGAACTGGACTATATATATCCAATAAAAAAGGAAGCATCGAAATCGGTTGGCGTGATAATGAGTTATTCGTCCATTTGTAGCGCATTTGGTTTATCTAGATTTAAGACTTATATGGATTTCCCATGGATGCCACTGTCAGAACTGGACCAAATTAAAATGGGACCACACGGGCACCATCCGCTTTCAAATAAATAAAGAATTATCAAAATCGGTTGGCGTAATATTAAGTTATTCGTCCATTTGTCGTCCATTTGTCGCCCATTTTGTCTATCTAGATTTAAGACTTATATGGTTTTCTCATGGATGCCACTGTCAGAACTAGACCAAATTAAAATGGGACAATTTGGGAAGCACCAGCTTTCAAATAAAAAAAGAATGATCAAAATCGGTTCACCCAGTCAAAAGTTATGAGGTAACAAACATAAAAAAAAACAAAAAAAACATACAGTCGAATGGTGAACCTCCTCCTTTTTTGTAAGCCGGTTGAAAATAATACTGATCGCATCTGCTTCCGATCTTTTAAACATCTCGATTAATTTATTAAATTTAATAGAACTGGGGGGCTAGCCAAGAGCAACACGCCACGACGATTTCTATTGTAGAAATCATTCAAATGTAAGTGCATTTCTATTAGCGCATTGCACATTTACTTTAAATGCACTTTCGATTCAGTAAAAACTTAATGCCACGCTTAGAAGAATTTAGATTATAAAAAAATATAAAATATAAATATGCGCCAGACAGCACACCTCTTGTCATGGTCTCGAAGTAGGGATAAATATCCCTGTGTTACGAGGTACCAGACAAGGAATTAAGCCAGGGGCGTCTCCCAGCACACCCAGACCTAGGCCAATTTAGAAAAGATAATTTCTTGAATTGACCTGTCCGGGGATCGAACCCGGGACACTACGGAATTAAAGGCGAGAAACTGTGGTCCAGCGCACTACGCCAATCGTGTCGTCCAAATGTCCAAATAAACTTAAAAAATAGTAATCCTTTTGAGAAGTGAACCTGAACCACCTAAAACAGTACTGTTAATATTTAGAAACTGCATTACT
Source organism: Udea olivalis (assembly GCA_947369235.1). NCBI lineage: Eukaryota > Metazoa > Arthropoda > Insecta > Lepidoptera > Crambidae > Udea > Udea olivalis. The sequence continues at coordinate 23,490,880 of OX376343.1, read as the reverse complement.
GCTCTGCCCCAGGTTCGGATGTTGTTTTTTATTAGTTATTGCAAAAGTATTATTTAATATAACGCCTAATTATGAAAAAAAAGGTAGAAAAGTGGTGATGTGGGACTGAACTGTTAAGAATGATTAACTTGAGTTCATATTACAAAATCAGCTACGTGTGCTAAGCAATTGCGATTAAATTATGAATTTCTATTAATTCTTTAAATTGAACGTTTTTTAAAATAATTATTTTGTCCTTATATTTTTTGTAAACATTTATAGATATTAGCCGCCTGAAATAGTCGCCGTCTGAAAAACTATGGTTGAGGCCTATTTTCAGGAATGGCGGTTGCTATCAGTGCCATCTAGCCCTTGTACTATCTGTTCCTCGAAACAAAGTTAGTGTTGTAGTCCGTTTCCGGCGCGCTGGCATGATGGCGGCTTCCGGCGCGGGAATAGACAATGTCAAGTTCGCGCACATGCGCGTATCATGCTTATCTTAAGATGGCGACACAATGCTAACTGTGAACTCAAGAGTTTAGCTCAAATGCTGCAGAGTCAGATGATGTGCTTGTAAAAATAATAACCTTTGCAATATTCATATATCCTAATAAGTTACTTAATAGCAGATACCACGAGTTCACGATCAATCCTCTGACAGCTATTGTGTAAATCGACATCAAATACGTTGCTTAATGGGTATGTTGGCGTATGTTGCGTTCGCGCCGCCTACCCCTAGCGTGGGCGCAAAAGCCTTTTGCGGCTAGGGGACCAAACTCAAGAACACAAGAACAACTAATGCATAGTCAGTTAATTTGGGACGGTACCTAAATAACACATAAAACACGAGTGAGATTTCCTGGATTTGGCCTACCTAGGCACTGATCAAATATTACAATATTTTTTTATTGTTATTGCTACTCGTATTTACTTTTTTAGGAAGCCTAATACGAGTAGGTATCGCACTCGCAAATCATGCTAAATAGGTAACGACTTGTTCAGATGGATAGAATGTTCGTGTCGTGTGGTTTATCCCAATCTAACTAAATGGTAAGTACTTAAAATAATAATTTACCTTTGTCATAAAATATTTTTTGCCAAATGCTATTGTGATTGTGATGTATAATAAAAACAGACAATCAAATTCCATAAAGGTTTTTTCGATTTAAGTAGGTACATATCGTTCATAATATAACATAGCAATTTATTTTTTCAAGAAATATAAAATATAAAAGTTTAACCTCAGTTAGATATTATGGAATATTCAAGTGTCTTCAAGTTATCGACTTTAGTTTGTATGGCAGGTAACCGTGCCGCTGCCATGAATTTACGGCACGCAAACTGCGGTTGGGTTGTTAACTGCAGTGTACGCGCTATTTTTAATTCCATTACCATACACCAGAGGCGGTGTACCAAAATTCCAAATATCCCGATACAAAAACTAGCGCTAGCGACTATCGTCAGTGTAACGTCTGTAGAGTATATTCATTTGTAAAGCCTCCTATTCACTAGGCAACGATTGACGCGCAACACTTAGTGATCAACAAGATCGGCAACATTGCACAACAATTTGAAAAGTTTAATACAGCACTAATTGTAATTCTATAAGTATTATTCTATAGTAGTAGATTATTTAGAAATATTTTCAGAAACACATATGTATTTATATGCATATTAATACATTTATGTTCATAGAAAATATTTTATATTTTTACTATTGATATTTATATTATATATTTAGAATATTCCTTTAATAGATTAATTCTCCGCTGAAAGTAGTTAACCTTGTCTTACTCATTGTTAAACTTGCTGTGTACACATCTCTGTGGAGTTATAGCGTATTATAGTGTAAGATTCGCTTTTCTTGTTTGGCATATTTTTGTTATAATTCTGTCTTGTGTACCTAATAAATAAATAAATTGCCAGTTGTCGGCAACATGTCGCTAGCCGCTAGAGGAACTAAGTGCAACATGTCGCACAACATGTCGCGCGTTAAAGGTTGCCTAATGTATACGAAGCTTAAGTCTGAATAACTGAGTGGTTTTTTACTTGGCTCGCTGTCGTCCTTGTCCTCCAAAGGGCTTAGGTACTGGATGATTGAGGCCACTGAGCGTAGGAGTCCTACCGGAGCTTTGTACTGCGATAGTCCGGTGCCTTTCCCTTTGACCATGGCAGTGGGCGGCGCCCACGGCAAAACGGATATGGTAAAAAATTAATATGTACATACTTATGCAAAATAATATTTTTTATTGCACACTAAAACAATATCCCTTATTAGCAATATTACAATGGTTTTTTTCCAATGGACGAACGTTGTTATCCTGTGTGTGTCTAGGGGTTGTCTATACTATCTAATATTATAAGGATGAAGAGTTTGTTTGTTTGTTTGCTTGCTTGAACGCGCTAATCCCAGGAACTACTAGTATTAGAAAAAATATTTCAGTGTTAGATAGCCCATTTATCGAGGAAGGCTATGCTATACCGGGTGATTATCAAATAACTTCCGACAACGATATGGTATACTCAGTAAATGATGTAGTAACTATGTAAGCGAAAAAATATTTTTCAATTAACTTTAGTTTTAAGGTTTTCATACAAAAACCTTACCTTACTAACCTTACGTGACCTTGAAATGAAAGATTGTTAAATACATTTCATTTTCGCTTAGATAGTTTCTATGTAGGTACATCACTTAGTGGGTATCTATGCTATATCGTTCTCGGAAGTTATTTGACAATCACCCGGTATATCCTCACGCTAAGACCAATAGGAGCGGAGAATTAAGGAAGATTGTTTCAAAATCGGGGGTTTTTTCCCTTTTGAAAGCTTCTGCTGCGTGCGCTGCGTAAACGCATTTATTCTGTGCCCAAAGTAACTTAGTATTCCACGCGAGCGAAGTCGCGAGCAAAAGCTAGTTATCTATAAAAGTTTATTAATTTAGAAATATTTAAGGCTGTTCAGTCTCTGACAACCTTGCTGGTTTGTATGTAGGTAGTTAGATACATTTTTAGATATTTCCTATTATGGTGTTGTTGGTTAACAGGCTATATTCACATTACGTACGCCTGCGCTTAGTGTTGGGAGAACTTACAAAATGATTGTCTGATGTCAAATTATCACAAACAGATATAACTGTTGCCACTGATTTCGTCTTTTTAAAACTTTACTTATTACCTAATTACGGTATATTTTTTACTTTGCCTTTGCCATCGAGCTATTTTTCGATAGCTAAAAGTAAATGCAATAAATCTACGCAAAAAAATTACCAAAGTATTTTAGTAAAACACTGAAAATATCACATATTTGAAAAATACCTGAACACAACCCAAACTCAAGCTTATATATTTTTAGTTAAATAGATCTATCTTTACAAGTACTTTTAAATTGTCAAAACATTGACTAGCTTCACTAAAATAATATGAATAAAGAAATAAATACTCAATATAAAAACATAATGCGACTCTACCACCGCGTCGGAGTTGTGACTGTCTGAGAGGTACGTCGACAAATTAGGTATTCGAGTACCTACCTATTGTTTGTTGTTTGATTTTCAAGCTTTTTAAAAATCTAGGGACGGGTAGTCAGGGGCGAGTGACTGTTGCCGTCACGGTGAACGGAACACTCAGAAGCCCACTTTTCACCAATGGTATTAGAACCCAACGTGGTAGGGGGTGAGCCTTCCGCCGCTATCCGGGTTGATTTGGTTTTTTATCGAGGTTTTCCATCACCGGAGAGTTGATCGGAAATTAAACAATGAACACAAAGATTTTGGTTCTGGCCAGATTTGAACTCGGTACCACAAGATCCGCGATCCGAGTTGGAGTGCTTAACCACTAGGCCACGACGCTCTCCTTAACTTATTATTTGTAATTTTCAAATAAAAATCATTTGCTTTGATTTGTTTTAAGTTTTTTCCATACTGCCGGGCCGGGATAGATGTTTTCCTCCTTTATCTGGCACAAGTCGTAAAAGTACAGAATAATGGCGAACCGACTGAGATAATAGAAAGTGTCAGTTGCTTCGTGGAAGGCTGTGGGAGCAGTGTTGGGTTCGCCTCCCGTGTGATTCAATGATCAATTCGCTGTATCTGCTCGTGTGGTCTGAACATGAGACTTATGATCGGGGTCTAAGAATCTCGCCTGGAGGTTTTATTAAGTAAACATAGCAATACATCTATCTAATATTATAAAGAGGAAAGATTTGATTGTGTGATTTTATATTTGTTTGTTTGTATTGAATAGGCTCCGGAACTACTGATCCGATCGTGGAAATTCTTTCACTAACAGAAAGCTAAACTATTTAAGAGTGTTATAGGCTATTATGATTGAACAAAAAAATCAGTGAAAAATAATAGTATATGTAAATCAAGTCGGAGAAAAGCGGGCGAGATATGATAATGGACTCCAGCTAGCGGTCAAACATTTGACAGAACGAAGTCTGTTGAGGCAGCTCGTTAGTTATAAAAGTCTCTTATTAATAGGGGTTAAAGCACAAATTAGACATGCGCGGCGCTCTAACAGATAGCCCGCTTATAACAACACGCCATTTTTGACGCACGCACACAGAGACATGAGTTTACAAGCGAAGTCAGTGAGCTTCGGTGAGTCGGAAAGTCGCACTGACGCGAGTGTTTTTGTTTTTGTCGAACTTGGTGCGGTCGGTTGTTTTTGGCCGGTTCTGTCAAGTAGGTAGGTATACTTACTCCATTTTAAAAATTCAGAGCGAATATAGTAGCAACCATAAGCGGTTCACGCAAGTTTTGGAAAAAGGTACGAGCGGTCCTTCTGTAAACCCTATATTTTGTGGTTAAAGTATGAAATTGCCGATTTGTACTGAAAATGAAAATTGATTATTTTTTAATTTTTAACAAAATTATTTAATCAAAATAGTTACCATTATTATCTATACATTGCTGCCATCTAATAGAAAGGTCATTTATGCCTTTGCGATAAAACTCTGAGGATCTAGACTGCACAAACTGTGTGAAAGCATTTCGTAGGTACTGCCTCCTGGGAAGAAAACTTCTGTCTCGTAGATAATTGTCCAAATCAGGAAAAAAATGGTAGTCCGTTGGAGCAAGGTCTGGCGAATACGGAGGATGAGGAATGGTTTCTAACTGCAGTTCCTGAAGGGTCAAAACGGTTTCTCGTGCTGTATGAGGTCTCGCGTTGTCATGGAGCAATAATGGTGAAGATCGATTCATGGGTCGGGGCTGTTTTACTGCTAGTTTTGCCAACATTGTTCGGAGTTTGGCACAATAGACATCTGCCGTTATTGCTTGACCAGATCGGAGAAAACTATAGTGAATAACACCATGCTGAGACCACCAAACAGTTACCAATACTTTTTTATTTAGGACACTGTTGTGGCGTTCGATCTGGGGTTAGCCATTGCATTTTTCTTTTACGGTTATCATAAAGAATCCACTTTTCATCACATGTCACAATTCGATCTAATATTCCTTTATTTCTGTACCGATTCAACAAGGCAACACAAGTTTCAACACGCGTTTCTTTCTGCAGATCAGTCAAATCATGAGGCACTCATTTTTCGTATTTTTTTATTTTATTGATTTGACGCAAATGAGTCAATATTGTGGGTAAGGTAACGTTAAACCATACCGCTAATTCCTGGGTAGTTTGACTAGGATCGGCTTCCACCATCTCTCTTAATTCATCGTTATTCACCTGTGGCCCACACACACATGTGGTCTTCCTCGTGGCTCGTTCTTCAAGTCGAAGTTTCCATCACGAAAGCGGTTAAACCAAAATCGCACGGTGAGTTCATTAGCAGATCCCTCTCCAAACGCAACATTGATATTGCGGGCTGTTTCTGCCGCGATACTTCCGCGTCGGAACTCGTATTCAAAAATCACTCGAATTTTCGCAGTATCCATCTTTGTGGTCTAAGTTAAATAACAAGAACAATAACATTTAAAGTCGATATTCAAATGTTTCACATTTTTTGAAAGAAGAACGTCATAGAAACCATGTGAAAAAAGTTGAAGAAACCATGAAGATTCTATGTCAATTCAAAAAACCTATTACAATAAAACGGCAATTTCATAATTTAACCCCTAATATAACGCACAACACTTAAAAACAATAATTTTTTGTACAAAGACATTCGGCATGGCCTATTGGTAAATGGTTATAGCATATTTATAAAAACTAGAACTCGAGTGTTTGATTAACTATACATATAAAATAAAACAATGTATTATGTAGGTATACATAAATATGCGCCAGACAACACAACGCTTGTCATGGTCTCGAAGTCAGGATAAATATTCCTGTGTTACGAGGTACCAGACAAGGAATTAATTTCGACAACGACACAGTTGGCATAGTGCGCTGTGGCACGGTTTCTCGCCTCGATTTTCGTAGTGTCCCGGGTTCGATTCCCGGTCGAGTCAATTCAGGAAACGATCATTTCTGAATTGACTCGGGTCTGGGTGTGCTGGGAGACGCCCCTGGCTTATTTCCTTGTGTGGTACCTCGTAACACAGGGATATTATTTAATCCCTACTTCGAGACAATTACAAGATTAAAAAAAAAAAATTAAGCCAGGGGCGTCTCCCAGCACACCCAGACCCGAGCCAATTTAGAAAAGATGCTACAGCGCACAACGCCAATCTTGTATTTAAAAAAAAGTTCTTAAATCGTCCGGATATAATCAACTTTTTACCTGTGTTAACGGTAACAACTGACAAGAAAGCTTTTGTACTAGAAACAATGTGCTCAGCGTTAGTAAGTAATTGTGTTTGGGCTTATTATGGCTCACATTAGCACACTTACGTTTAAGATGCGCAGGCGCAATATCGCGCTCTTCGAACAAAAACATAATAACACCGCTGAAGTTTACATTTTTGACAGTTTTAATGATGATTTCGCAGTTGCCATATGAAATAATGGTTCTCAATCACCGACGTACCCAAGCGTACGTTTCGATACGGGTATCGGGAACGGACGGGTACTACTAATACGAATACTAACTACATATGTGGAAATGGTAGAACTGATGAACGCTGTGGTAGGAACTTCGGTAATGGGGACTGATGGCAATAGCAGCATGTGACGCCAACCTGCATATTTAGTGGTTGGACGAACAGATATAGGTCACCTGCTCCTGATTTTACCGCTATGAAATTAATACCGGAATATAACACTTACCAATTTACAGTTGGTTTCTTCCCTGTTAGCTCCATACCCCAGTATTCAGAAACAATAATCAAAAGTAGAGCACACCTCAAATTGATGCTGCCCTGTCACATGAACATAAACAGAGCTTTCATATCGCAAAAGCAATGCATCCGAGCAACTCGTATCTGCGATGTTCCGCCACTGACATCATGTAGGCAGTTATTTCCTCAATTGAATTTGCTTACTCTCCCCTCTATGTATATTTTAGAATGTTGTATCTTCGTTAAAACACACCCAAACATATTCCAAGCTAAAAATACAAATAACTGTAAACTAGTGAGACACCATGGTAGACTGATATTGCCTAGTATGCACACACAATATTACAAAAGAAACTGCTATCCAAATTGTATTATGATGTATAATAAGCTACCACTCAAGTTAAGAGAGCTTGGATTATCCACGTTCAAAATAAAATTGCGTAAATTGTTATTAATGAAATGCTTCTACTCTGGTCAAGGAATATTTAGCTTCTAAAATTGACATAACATAATTAATTAAGACATAAAAGTTCCCTAATAATTTTGCATTGTTTCATCTGACATTCACATGCCCTGCGCTTGACAAAATAGACGCTTAAAATCACCACCACTGTATTTTATGTGAATAAATATTATTTGATTTGATTTGATTTAATAAAGTGTAATGGAAATTTAGAATGTTTAATGTATGTGTTTGAGTAAATTCGTTTTGTGTGTCCCTGTATGTTGAATTTGATTAAAATGAAATGACATATTTTGTAATTTATTTACCAATTAATATGATTATAATAACACACAAGATAATATGTATTGTATTTTATAAAAACTTATGAATTTTATATGTAACATTTGCATGCCTGTTTTGGTGAATTGTGCGGACTTTGCTATTTATACCAACTATTGTACCACTTTTCGAGCGAATAAATGAATCTGAATCTGAATCTGAATCATGTCAATTGTAATGAAAGGGACAGCTACATTTGTAAGGACTGCTCAGCTTTGATTATCGTTTCTTTATTCCGGCGTTAGAATACTAACATTTAAAATAGGATAATAACATAATAACATTTTAAACTTTCTTGTTGCATTTTAACTAATTCTAATAAAAACGGGTTTTTGCAACGAAACATAACGGTAAATTGTTTTACCTATTTTCTCGACGTTTCGGCGACAATTGCATGTCACCTTGGTCACTAGCGGACTGGTGGTGCGCGGCGTCGTCTAGCTGGGCGCGGCGAACGATCTTCATCCACCCGTCAAATATACAGTGTCAACAAAATTCCATGTTCATGGCACCAAGCTTACCGTATGATATTATTAACATCATAATAACTTTGAAAAACACAAACAGCGAGGGCACTGACGGTATAGCGACAAAAATAATCAAAAATGTAAGTGATATAATAAGCACACATTGAAGTCACATTATCAACCTATGCATTAGTGAAGGAAGATATCCAGATTCTCTTAAAGTATCCGTAGTAAAACCTTTATATAAGAAAGAAAGTAGGCAACAATTGGAAAACTACAGACCCATTTCATTATTGCTTATCATGTCTAAAATTTTTGAGAAATATATATCTAAAGAGATCTATTTGTATTTAGAAAAACATAACCTACTTTGTAAAGAACAAAACGTATTTAGACAAAGTAAAAACACAAATATGGCTATATTCGAATTCTTAAGTATTCTTATAAGTATTGTTATATATAATTTATTACTTAATGCAAAAAAAACAAAGTGCATCAAATTCTCTATGCCCAATGTGAGACAGGTTGATACTATTGTAACTATGAATGACGAGCCATTAGAATTAACAAATTCTACTGTATTTTTAGGAATAACTTTAGATTCTAAGTTGCAATGGGGTCCGCATATAACGGCCCTGGCAGGAAGACTCAGTTCCGCTGCTTGTGCTGTTAGAAAAATACGACTCTTGACTGATATTGAAACAGCAAGACTAGTATATTTTAGCTACTTTCATAGTGTTATGTCGTATGGTCTACTGTTGTGGGGTTCAGCTGCAGACTTGAACACCATTTTTGTACTTCAAAAAAGAGCCATCCGCTCTATTTACAAACTCAGACCACGCGACTCGCTTAGGGAAGTATTTAAGAAGATCGATATTTTAACTGTGCATGCTCAGTATATTTTAGATAACATAATGTATGTGCGCAAAAACTTGCATCTGTTCAAAAAAAACAGTGACACTCATAAACATAATACCAGAAATAAAAACAAATTGAAAACTCCCAGTCTTAGGCTACACAAGGTGGGAAACTCATTTGTTGGTCAATCTGTAAAATACTTTAACAAAATACCTCAAAGTCTTGTTGATCTACCTCTTCACAAGTTTAAGTCTGCAATTAAAGCAAAGTTAATGAAACAAGGTTATTATAATGTAGAGGATTACTTGAACGACAAAAGTTTGTGGTCATAGTAGGAATAATCTGCTCCTCTGCTCAATATTGTGTTCTTTTTTCTACTCGCATTGACTGTACTCTGAATTTATTTTTTGTAAAACAAACAAAGTTGAAAAGAGTAACTATCGAGTTTCTTGCCGGAGTCTTCTCGATAAGAAGCAACGTCCGAACCGGTGGTAGATTCACATTATGTATATTCACGATGTGTACTAATATTGTATCTACTATTTTATTTACGTTTATTATTATTATTTCTGTATACTTTTTTTGACATGTCATAAGTGCTTTGTACAAGCTTAAATGAATAAATGATTTTTTACTTACTTTACTTTACCAAATATTGACCGAAGAAATCCCGTTTGTACTATATTTTGTGACATGACGCAAGCGTTTGATCACGTAAAACATGACATTCTATTTGATAAACTTATGGCTTATGGTATTCGAGGTAATGTTGTAGAATTGATAAAATCTTATATAAACGATAGGAAACAATACACATCAATTACACGCATAAATCTAAAATCGAAAACAGAAGAAGAATACTTTTCGAAGGAACGGAGTGTTCAGTATGGAGTACCACAGGGTAGTGTCTTGGGACCACTTCTATTCATAATTTACCTTAATGACCTACGTTCAACTGACAACCCTATGACTCTATTTGCGGACGATAGTAGTAGTAGAAAAGAAATACAAGAACTTCAATAGGGAAGATGGATTTAAGCTATCGTCTGCGTGGAACCCAGTGATTACGAAGTGTAAAACGCGAGTTGGTCCGTCTCGAAAAAACCCGGACACTGTGAGTGTAGTTTGTCGACCTGACTGTACTATGGACAGAATAATTGAAAATGTGCGGGTGGATGAAGATCGTTCGCCGCGCCCAGCTAGACGACGCCGCGCACCACCAGTCCGCTCGTGACCAAGGTGACATGCAACTGTCGCCGAAACGTCGAGAAAATAGGTAAAACAATTTACCGTTATGTTTCGTTGCAAAAACCCGTTTTAATTAGAATTAATAACATAATAATTCATACAAAAAGGCGCCTGTCAAAATCATTTTTTGTGACATCAAAATTAAATGATTTAGTATTTTTAACATACAGCGTCTTAGCCTAGTGGTTCAAGCACTCCAACTCGGACCCCGGATCGTGTGGTCCCGAGTTCAAATCTGGCCAGAACCAAAATCTTTGTTTTCATTGTTTAATTTCCGATCAACTCTCCGGTGATGGAAAACGTCGATTAAAACCAAATCAACCCGGATAGCGGCGGTAGGCTCACCACCTACCACGTTGGGTTCTAATACCATTGGTGAAAAGTGGGCTTCTGAGTGTTCCGTTCACCATGACGGCAACAGTCACTTGCCTCTGACTACCCTTTTTGGGATAAAGTCGTGATGGTAATATATTACCTATAATATACCCAATGGTTCCCTGGTAGATAATGCTTTTAGCATTAAATCCTCCTTTTGTACTATTTTGTGTAGTAAAGATTAAATAAAGAAAATCTTAATTTGAGCTTTTCTGATATTTATTTATTTATTTATGTTATGTTGTTACAACCATTTACTGCATAGATAAACATTTTTTCGAAGGTCTTACCACAAGAACTGCAATGGGCATTGCGCGCTGAGGGTCAGTCCATATTTTGCCGCCTGGGCTATATTTGTGTTATTTTCATCACCTGGTGCCGAGTCCGGGTTTCTATTTGTTTTTTTTTTAAGTTAAACTTTCCTAGTACAAGGCATTGTCAAAGTCCCGCCCAATTTAGTTTTATGAATGAGTACGTAACATGCTCAACGGTAAAGCTCACATTATAGTTTGTGAAGAATATCTAGCAGCTCATTCCGAATGAGCAAGTTAATATTTTTTTCTTAACATTAGTGGCGAGTACTAAGCGAGTTTACTTGGTCATGCGGTCGCGAGAGATCCCACGACCTTCCTGAGAACAATGGGCTATGGACCCGGATTAACCACTGTTATCTACACCCGAGGTCGTGCTGAACAGGCGTCAAACGCCGATGGGTTCACAAATGGGTGACTTACCCGAATAATTTACGGTACTTAAAGTTGAGCAGACCTCTAATAAAACAAGCACTTCTTAATTGTAGTTGTACTTACCTGATGACAAATATTCTTTAGTTACTATTCACTAAAGATTATTTATGTTATCTTTTGCTCGAGGCAAGCCGCGTGCTGTGAATTGTTCTGGTTGTACTAGAACACCTAGGTACATTTCCTATGTAATTAGTCAAGCTTTTCAAGGCTGCGCGTTCAATTGGCTTATCAACTAGCACTGCTATCAATGATAACAGCTAGGACTGAGCTCTTCAGCAGCATTTACCTAAGTGCTCAAATGTTATGCCTCTTAACGCTCAGTTATTAACTGTATGCAGTTATTTACCTAGAAAACTAGCGGCAAAGGAATCCCAGGTACTCAGCACCGACTTAAACCTATTTGGGGCCTTGGGGACATATGTTCTAAAATGTAAAACAAATTCCTTTAGGGGCTCTAAGGATCTGAAGGCCCTGGACACGTGCCCAAAATGCCAAAAAAAATAATCGTAAAAGCAAAGTAAACAGTGCTGGACCAATCGCCCATAATATCAGTGTCAGTCAGTTGAAATTGAACCGGTTAAACAGCAAGAACAAATTAAATCGCTATTGATAACGAAACCCTCTGTCCGTCCGTTCTAGTTAGACCCACCGAGTTATGACACATGCGGTGGTGGTTACAAAACGGTTAACGAACTCAAAAAAATGCTTAGACGAAAATCTCTACATAGGTAATCTCTAATAGGCTAATATTTTCCAAGTCGATATTTCATATTAGCAACCGCGCAGTCAAGTGTTTTGGCAGGGATCACGTTTCAATTGCGTCTGGGAGGTAATAAGCGGACTAGAAAAAACAGAACTTTGATTTATGTCAACCTGCACGGATAGAAAATATATCTTCAATCAAAGAAACCTATTTAAGTCAAGAGATATCCAGTTTCCTATATCAGGAAGATTTTAATTACTTGACATGAAACACAAAATGTTTCTCATTTAATTACTTACGCCAAGCATTTAATATCTCCACGTAACTAATGCAACATTATATTTTTTAAAAAACTAATCATTTATTCCAAGAGCGTGACCGTTTTGTTCCATGATATTCCTTATTTAGAAGCAGATCGACCAATTCTTAAAAAGAAGTTTCTGTCTTGGTTGCAATTAAGGAAAATGATCAAATTAAGAATGAAATTTCTAGATTATGAGTTATAGATTCTTCGAGGGGAATTTTATGTTGCTTCAGGTGAAACAATATTATTTTAATCAAATTCCTGAAATTCTTAAAAGAAGAATTTATCTGTCTTGGATGCAATTAAGGAAAATTGTCAAATTAAGAATGAAATTTCTAGATTAGAGCGTTATAGATTCTTCAAGTAAAATCGTATCGTTCTTGGGGTAAAAGAATTTCTATTTAAACAAATTCGTGAAGTCTTCAGACAAGTTATTAAATCTCTTAGGTGGAGATAGAGTATATTTAATTGTAAAATGGTTATATCTGGAAATAATACTCAATCGGTTTTGAAATAGAAGTCATGAATCTCTTGGTTATAGATTCTTCAAAATTTAATGCAAGCAATGAAATATCTTCATGTAATGTTCTTGTTTTCTTGTGTAGAAATGCAATATTATTAAATCGAAGCATTTTTGTACATATCTTATTGAGAAATGCATTCTTTTTTCATCTAATATTAATGATTACTTGTAATTACTTAATACTAATAATTACAAGTAATCATTAATATTAGATGAAAAAAGAATGCATTTTTTATTATGTATGATACAAAAATGCTTCGATTTAATAATATTGCATTTCTATACAAGAAGCGAAAGGTTCTAACATCTTCCTGCAATTCTGAAAAAGTTAGAGAAATGTCGTATTGATGAAACCTACTGTTTTATGTTTACCAGATGTAGCTAAGGCGATATACATTTTAATTAGTGATAAACTAATCAAAAGAATATCGTTTGTCTGCGAGTGAGGTGACTGCTATTAATAAGTAATATATTGTTGGTGGTATTGGATTTATGTTACTGTAATTTTAATTATATAACTGCCACAATTAAAAAAAAATACAACCAAACATAGAACCTCCTCCTTTTTTTGAAGTCGGTTAACAAAAGCAGCAAACCTTATTTGCAGTTAGCAAAATCTGTTAAGCCTAAGAAAGTCAGTTTTATCAACACATTGTAGCTGTAATTAAACATTACAGTAATTTAGAATAACAGAAGATGAAAATTGAGTAAGTAACATATACATTAAAACAAGTTGCAAGTTGCTGATAAGGCAATATATTGATATTGATACAAAACAGAAACTAATACTAATAGTATACAATACAAATAGTATTATAGATTGAGTATAGGCCATTTCTGGAGCACCTCGTCAACAGTTCCAATGGCGACTTTGTTCAGCTTAACTCTCTGTGGCAGGGTTTTATTCCATTTGTCTGAGACTTGATCCCATGGATCAGTGTGTGTTTCCAGCCACAGTATGTCATCGTCCAGTGCTATATCTGCAATTATTATTATATTGTACAAACAAATACAAGTCCATTTATTTGTAGTTTAAAAACAAAATGGAAAATAAAGTCTACCGGCCTGTCTATCAGTCGGTCTGTCAGCCTGTCTGTCAGCCGGTCTGTCAGCCTGTCGTCAGTCGATCTGTCAGTCGGTCTGTCAGCCTGGCTGTCTGTCTGTCAGCCTGTCTTAGTGACAATCTACTAATTAGTGTATAGTTATTTGGTAACAAAAAAAAATGCCTTTATCAATTTTCAACTCCATTGGTCCAGTAGCAAATTGGCTATGACAGAAGGACAGACATACAAGTGACCTTATAAGAGTACCGTTTTTATAGGGACTTAAGGAATCCTAAATTCAAATAGCTATTTAAAACATGACAATGAGATACTAAATGAATATCAAACCTTGTAAGGTATCATCTCCCGGTGAGTCTTTACTGGTGCAGGACTGTGATGTCGTGCGATGTCCCTCTCCTGAGATATAAAGCAGGTTTCGTACTTTATCAACCAGTTTGCCTTTTGCGGGGATGTACTTTCTAGTTGAGGACTTGGATGTAGGAACTGCTTTTACATATTAGCTGCAGGTATTTTCTGATGGGAACAATGTGACAATTTTTACCGCAGTCAAATTGTAGTCTTCAGGCATTAGTTTGCTGAAAATAATAAAATATTTTATCTAATTTATATTATGCACTAGAATATATGCATAGAGATATAATTATTACTAATACAACTACAATTCAATCATATATCAATATCATAACCATAACTTTCACTTCACAAATTATTAAGAAGAATTACTTAATACTGAAACTTGTGATAACATGTTGTAGAGTTGTTATTTTGACAGTTTATTTTGGCATCACAAATGGCGCGCCTTTTTGTATTGAACAATCCTTCTAGGTGTACTTTAAAAAGCTAACACATAGATAACTGATTTAGAACTTACCAATGATATTTTGGATAATCTCTCCGGATGCATTCCAGTTTTCCAGTAACATTCTTATTTCATTTTCATAGTGATTCATTTCGAATTATTAACTACCTATTTTATGGAAAAAAAGTTGCAGTTTGCATTAAAATGAAATCTATTTTGAACTCCGACTCCAACGAAAGCAAATAAGGCGACCAAACCGAGCGCAAGCGAAGCAAAGAGAAGAGGGAGGCGTCTGCGCACCGGCATCGGCAGCACAGATCGTGTCACGTGATGAAGGGTTGCCAGCCTTAAATTGCAAAAACTGCTAAATGTAGGTACAATGTGATGTCAATGACAGAAAAATGCTATGGTAATAAGTACTTATTTAATTTTTTAAAAATAAAGACATTTTAACAAGCTTTTAAATAACTTGCCCTGTAACGTATGTATGGATGGATGTTCGGGTCAAATCTTGCAACTGAATTTGAAGCAGTTATACTCAACTAATTGAGCTGAAATTTTGCTTAAGTAAGTCAGATGTCAATACAATATTCCAGTGCCATGGTGGTGCGGATCTGATGATGGGAGACGGAAGGTGGCCATAGGAACTCCTCAACGACTAAACATTATCCTATAG
The DNA here is from genome assembly GCA_947369235.1 of Udea olivalis. NCBI lineage: Eukaryota > Metazoa > Arthropoda > Insecta > Lepidoptera > Crambidae > Udea > Udea olivalis. The sequence continues at coordinate 23,475,171 of OX376343.1, read as the reverse complement.
TGTTTGGGCTCATTTATCTTGTCTTGAATAGTAGATGAAGGTTTTACAAAAAAAAGTACAGTTAGCAATAAAAGCGTGACCCAAAAAATATTTTTTTTGGAAAAACTTATTAATTATGAAAAATACAGACAATGACTGTATCGATCTAATCCAACGTGTTAATCTATGAGCCATATATCAACACATTGGATTAATACTGTCGAAAATGTCTTAAGTTCTGTGAGTCGATATATAACAGGTTGGCCCAGTGTTTTTGCTTAATAACCTGTTTATGGTTTCTGTATTTTTATGATTTCACAGTGTATTCGCTTTTGATATTGTAATCACTGAAATGCTGTGTAAATATAGTGATTAAAAATAAATAAATAAGTTTCCAAGTTACTTGAAATAAATGAATTTGAATTGAATAAGCTATTTGACAGAAAAATTTCAACTATGTCATTCGATGTTGTTTTAAGCAAGGAACAAACTTAAGCCTTATCTTTTGATTTGCGTTGACTTAGAAGTTTGATTTTTTTACCGTGCCAAGAAGTTACAGACTTGACTATTTGATATTAACAGCTTTATACCTTCACGCGTTCCTAACAAAATTATTATTATTTATGTTTGTTTCCTTTAGAACTTCGTCATTTATTAACCGAGTTGGAAAAATCATTGTTTATTTGAAAGAGATATAATAATTTATAATGTCATAACGATGAATAATATTTTCTATACAAAAAGTAATGATATTCCATCAAATACATAAATTTAAAATGAGAGCCAAGTTCAATATGGCGTCCAACGTTGTCAACTTCGCCGACAAAAGAAATGAGATCTGTATGGGTGCCAAGTTCTTTGCCCTACAATTTTTAATGCATTTATTTCACTTGGGATGTAATTCAAGACCAAAATTTGATTTGGCTAGTTATCACCAACTAAATTGTAGAAAAGTAACATAGTCATTATATCAACCTAACAGTATAACAGGACGTACAAACGCTAACTTGCGTACTTACCATAACGAAAATAAGTTGATGATTGGACAAATATAATAAAAACTTGTATGTGAAAACTATCCAAGTCAAGTCTTGATCTTGAATTACATCCCAAGTGTAATAAGTGTAATAAATGCATTAAAAATTGTAGGGCAAAGAACTTCGCACCCATACAGATCTCAATCCTTTTGTCAACGAAGGCGAAGTCGTTGGACGCGATATTGATCTTGGCTCTCACTTTACATTAATGTTTTTGGTGGGATTTAGATTGACTAGTTTGTAAAGATGTCTTGGATGTTTGTTACTCTATAATGCAATAACGGCTGAACTGATTTCGATGAAATTTGGTATGGAGATAGTTTGAGTCCCGGTAGAGGGCAACATTGCGTGATAACCTAAGTCCACGCGGACGAAGTCGCGGGTTGGTGGCAAACAAGTGTACAGCCCGCCTGATGGTAAGTTGCAATGCAATGCAACCGTAGCCTAAGTACGAGTATTCCATAGGACTCACATTCGCGTTGTCAACCCTTTGAGAAAGGAGCAATCTTATTTATGTTGACAGCAAAAGGGAGAAAAATCTCTTGTAGTCAACATAGCGCGTCTTCACGACTTTTGGCTACCTCATTCACTGATGGAACATGCTACTACAAAACGAGAGAGTTTTGGGGGTTAGGGTTGTGTGACGGCGTGATCTGTATAGTTCCGGACAATTTCTTGTTCAGACGTGTTCCTTACTCAAGCTTCAGAGCACAGCATAACGGCAAATTATTGTCCGCTTCACGCCTAAAAATGATATCGCATCAGGGCAAGAAGTCGATCAAATGCCGAGATTCTTAGCCCGCTTTGCATTGAAATTGGAGGTTCAGCACACTTATTTATAGGAACAAGGCCAAAGACCGAGATTCAGCACCCGGTTCTTTTATTTTAATAGAAAATAAGCTAGCGCTTGACCGTTATCTCGTCTGATGGTAAGCGACGATGCGACCTTACATCATAAAATAATAAAATAAATAAATATCCCTGGACATTATTCCACACAGCGCCATCTAGCCCCAAAGTAAGCTAATTAAAGCTTGTGTTATGGGATACTAGACAACGGATAAACATACTTAAATACATTTTCTTTTGTAAATACATACTTATTATACATAGGAGACACCCAGACCAGTACAAACAGACATGTTCATGCACACAAATGTTTGTACTGTGCGGGGATCGAACCCGCGACCTCTGGTGTAGTAGCCAACTTCTTAACCATTACACCAAGTCGGTCATCATGTAGTACGCTAGCTAAGATACCTATTTACCCGTGACTTGAAGATCCCTAAATTCTACCCAACCAAGAACACAGACTCAGGCAAGGAGTTTCCCTCCTTACCCGTTCAAATGATGAAATTAGAAGCAAAACGTTTGGTCCTGGTAGCAGGAATATCCACCATGTTAGCGGTGGCGCAAATACGTACGTCTAGTTGTCTGATGAAAGAAGGTAGAGGGAGGAATCAAATTATGCAGTTCATCCGCACACTCGCCGAAATGTAGCCGGTAAAACACCGATAAACTCGCAACGCAACCTTGCGTCGATGATCAAGGGTTTGAAACCTTTTGGATACGAATTTAAGGAGACGTCTGGATGGTTCGTCGTTCGACGTGCAGTAGGAGGCTGTTTTTGTAGTCTTCAATAATTAAACTGCATGACTAGTTTTCACACAGTTTTTCTATATTAAGTAAAGTATTATAAAAGTCTTGGTACGACCAGTTTTGTGTCAGAGAAGTTATCGGCCATAGACAAAACTCATAACGCAACACAAAAACATCTGCCCTTCCTTACCGGGAGCGAATCGAACCCGGTAACGGATAAAATTATGCCAAAAAACACAAAATGGTAAATATTGTTTAAAGTGGCAATACCACGAGTTATACAAGAAATATTTCATAACGGTTTTTTACTCTAAAACTGTTATTTATTGTTTTAAATTATTTAAATCTCAAATGTAGTTTGTAACTATCAATTCAAAAATTAGCGAAATTAAGCCAAGAATGCGCTAAAACCTTAATGTTAAACCGTGTAAAGTTTTGATTTCAGAGACATGGCTTTCGATTGTAGCTTGTATAAAATCAAACCAAGAATGAGTAAAATCAATCCAATAAGGTACTAAATCTTGATGTGATTAGGTGATTTTTTTAAATGCAAAACTGCTTGGTTCTCGATTGTATTCTAAGAATTAACATGATTACGCCAAGAATGTGTTAAATCTTGGTGTAAAACCGTTTAATTTTTGTTATAAACTTGTTCAATGTCGATTGTAGATTGATGCTAGTACTTCTTTTGAATTGATAAATCTTGGTTTAAAACCGTTTAATTTTTGTTATAAACTTTTTCAATGTCGATTGTAGATTGATGCAAGTTCTTCTTTTGAATTCGAGAACTTCTCTTTTTGATTAATGTTAACTTGAAGCAAATACGTTTTTTGAGATTTCTCATTGCTACGCTAAAACGGTGTACTTTCTTGTTGTAAATCAATGACTTTTTAATTCAAAATTATCTTTTTTGTTGTAATAATATATGAAGATTAAACGAAGCAAATGTGGTTTTCGTTCATAGAAGCTTTGGCCTTTTAACTAAAGACATATTCATTAGACGAAGCTCTAAATTACTCTCTTTAAAATTTTGTGTTTGAGAGGGTTTTGTGTTTTAAATTAAAATATCTTTTCTATCTGTGTGGGAGTTTCAGTTTAACTGATCCTTTTCTAACAACATTTTATTAGAAACTAGAAAAAATCGACCTGATCCTAGGGACTCCAGCGGGATCCCTAGCAGCAGGTCGAATTTTTCTAGTTTCTATCTTTGTCTAGAAAGTAGTGCATTATTATGCTAAAAATAAAAATTCACTAAACATTTTATTATTTTGAAAAACGAAATAGTATGTTACGTAAGAATAGGGGTGAGGGGTTTGAAAAATCTTACGTCCCCTTGTATGGAGGTAGGGGGGGATCAAAAATTATCCTTACGTAATTAATGAATGGCCCCTTTAGGTGTTCTCAGGGACTGAAGGCTAAGACAACACGCCACGACGATTTCTATCATCTCAGCGGTCGCTGACGAACTAATGCGATTTGAACAATTAGTTCTAAGCTGCCTAAGTTCCGTGCAGGTAAAACCGCTGTCAACAGCTAGTAATGTAAAATATATTAGTGAATGAATCTCGTTTAGGTGTTATCATCAGGTATCACTTAACAGCAGGCCCTTGAGTTGCCGAGTTGCATAGGCTAAGTATGATTTGATGAAAACAAAGGAGCAAGCTGTAAATTTTCATATTTTTTTTAAAGTAAACAAGGAATTGTTAACCTGTAGTCTAGTTATTTCTGCTGCGCTCGCGGTCACGACTCATACTGCTGCGCTCGCAGTCATGACTCGTACTGCTGCGCTCGCAGTCATGACTCGTACTGCTGCGCTCGCAGTCACGACTCGTACTAATAGCCAACTTGAAATAAAGAAGTCGAATGAACCTCTATCGCATTGACACTAATGCTAATATCTGAACCATGGGCACATTATAAGTTATTGCCATGGGTTTACGCTGTTAACGTTAGGGTATGTACACGTATGTATTTGTATAAGCTTTCGTACAGCACTTCTACAAATATAAATGCGACTGAAAAAAATGCCTAGGGCATAAACGCTGCGAATGATGATGATGACGCCATCCAAATTGTTGTACTTAGTTAACTACCAGAGTCTGTGACGTTTACTCGTGGTAGAGGTACTGATTTTCAAGGATCGCTTACGAGTCACGGCGCCGAACTGAATTTGTAAATGTTTGTTTAATGAACATTTCCTCATTGTTCCGGCACACACGCCCGCCACCAAAACAAAATCAACATAACCGGTAACACAATATCGATTTAATATCGACCACGTTTCCTGCTATCGGCTATATTTGGTCGTGACTTTGCAATACGGAATTTCAAGACAACTAGAACGGATGTTGCTTTGGGTATGATGACCAAATTGGAGCGGGTGTCTATCAAAGCTCAGAATATTGGTGTTAGCTTGGTGAGCGCCAGGATTGCATGTGGATTTTTTAAATAAGTATCTGATAAAGCCGAATCGTACATTTAGTCAAAACATGACATAGCTAAAATCTAAAATGTATCACTCAAGGTAATTAAGTTGCTGCCCGTTTATGAATTACTCAATATTCAGAGTAGTCAAAATGTTAGTTATGTAGTTAAAATGTTTGTTATTATAAAAGTCGTTTACGAAAAATCAGGTACCGAAAAATACGTAAAGGAAGCTATGATTGTTTCATTATATCACTTTTAAAATTTTACTTACATTAGAAATATCTTTGATTCAGAAGAATTGGACCATCACAACTATTGTTTTTACTGTGTCTGAGTGTTAATTATATTTAGGTATTTTTAAAAAAATCTTTAAATTCATGTTACGGCTTCGCATATATTAAGTGGACTTTTTTTAGGCAATATAGTCATAGTCATAGTCATAAATATGTATTGCTTCATGTGGTTTAACAAGTTCTTAAATCTAAAAAGTACACACATGACCCTGTTAGGGCACTGCAACATTAAAACATTTCGTACAATAATTAATTTACATCTAAGAGATCTAAAGCTTAAATTCTGAATCGTATCTAATCTAAGTATAATCTATTTCAATAAATAGAAATTACAATTAATTGAAAATTTATTACATTACATACATAATACATAATTATCTTTATTATTTATGTAAACCATTAGGGATTCGAAAAAAACTCTTCTAGGCTATAATAGCATTTACTTATTAGTAATTCTTTCAGCTTATTATTAAATTCCACATCTTTGTCTATTTCTTTCATATGATTAGGTAACCTGTTGTAAATTTTTACTGATATATGGAGTGGTCCTGAGCTTACTAATTGCAATTTAGTGAAAGGTGTTGGTATTCTATTTTTGTATCTTAAGTTCCGTTTTTAGTGTGAAAATCCTTGGCCTGTGATTGTAAAATCAGGTTTTTCCTTATGAATTTACATATTTCCAATATATATAATGAAGTTAGTGTCAGTATTTTGAGTTTAACAAAATGGGGTCTGCAACTTTCTTCGTTTGTTATATTTACCAATATTCGTACACATATTTTGTGTAATATAAATAATTGATTTGCACCTGAGCTGTTTCCCCATAAAATGATCCCATATCCTAGCCAAGCGTTCGCATAAGCATATATAATAAGCAACTAATAGCTGTTAGTCACAGAAGCTAAAAAAACTTTAACTATCGTAATTTATTGCAGACCAATTCTGTCACACGGTATGCATCGCTTTTTTATTTCGCGTACACTTCATCTGTGCATTTTACGATCTGAGATAAATCTTGTGATTTGCATTATTCTTTTCCCATATTTGTCATCAATGTAGTTACATTTAGTAGGTCGATAAAGGGACATAGGTAGCTTTATTTTTTATATGCGAATGTCTCATAGGATTAGCAACAATCGCGCGATCTAGCAATACTCGAAGATGTGTTGAAAGTGTTCACAGGCTACTATTACAGGCTATCCATATGCTTTTTTGCCACCGACAAAACAAAAATAAATATAGTTTTTTTTTTATGCACTCCAAATGACCTATTTTCACCTGGTGAAATATCTAGACCTCACGTCCAGATATGAGGTTGACATGTATAGTAACGCAGAGGTATATTGTTTGAATCGAATTAATGCATTACACCAACAACTAATACCAATAAATGGTTCAGTAATAAGAGTACCTATGACTGAAAAAAATCAAATTTAAAACCTACTCTTGAAGAAAATTTTAATAAATTGGTCTTTGTTGTGTAATGACTACTTAATCAGTGCCTTGTCTTAATGTTCGAGTGTGGACAGTTGCGTAAGAAGACCGGACCCAATAGGGGCAGTGATGCGAGCAAGGCGCGACCGGTTCGGGCTGTCTGCGCGTGCGCACGCACTCACACCATTCACTGTCTGCCTTCACTGATGTACTCATTCATCATGCCGCTACTAAAGGAAGACAGGCCGACCGCAAAAATTGCCAGTGAGAGCGGTTGCAGGCCACCTGCCTGCATCCACCCTGCGAACCTTACCAGGTTAGCCGTCCACCTTGCCGCCGCTTTTGCCCTCGATAGGAAACTGCTGAATGATCACAAAAATATGCTATTTCTATACAGTCCCACAAGGAGGCAAAACCGGAATTAAGTCATTGTTACAATTGATGGGTAGGTATTGTCATAATCACCATTCATACAAAATTAGATTTTTGGTGAGCGATCACAGACCTAGGCGATCTGAATACGTAGATACACACGTCTTTTCCGACCAGGCATTTGAATCCAGGACCTCTAGGTTCAGGGATGACAACCAGAAGTGTAATAAACACATGCTTGGTAATCAAAACGTTATAGGTAATTTCGACTGAATTTGTATTGGTTCTTTGTTTGTATTTGTGAACATAAGAAATACTTATACTATAAGTTATTTCCTGACACCCTACTTTACTCTGCTTAATAAGTGCGTTGATCTCCGGTGTAAGCTGTCTCTTTTTTAGTATTTATACAATTCGGTTTTGTTTCAACTGGCTACGGTGTAAACGCGATATCCACGCGGCGACCTCGCAAGGCCGCCCGCACCTCGCAAACGGTAGCGATGGTGATTATGCTAAAAGCTATCGTATCCACACTTTTTCTCGTGCTTTTTTTGTCCCACATTCCTTGGGAGTAACGGCCCTAACTTTTTTCAGATTTAACATCAATCTCAGATTGCAATCGACGTCTTTGCGATTGTCTGATCAAATTTCTATTTATATTAATGAGATTGTACCTACATACTCTATTTATTTATGGCATAGGGCTATTAGCGATATCCAAATCGAGTCGTAGAAGTCATCGTTGAAACCGATGATTGATTGGTAGTTAGAAACTCAGGCTATGTTATGATAAATAAAACATGTACCCTATCTGGGATTGAAGCTTCTGGATTTCAGGCCGAGTGCTATCACTCTACGTAGGTAGGTTTAGGTAGCAAACATTGTTAAGGGCCTGAACCTTTGCCTGGTCTTTCCTAAGTGCTCCAAAAAACTTTTTTCTGCTAGATTCCTTTTTCTCAGTTCTGTCCTTCAAGATTTTTACTTTCAAAAAAATATCTAAACTACTAAAAATATAACACGACATTGTTTCCTAGTAACCCTTTGATTCGGCGGGAAGTGCCGTCTAATTCGGCGCGCGCGCATCCGTCCGGTAATGCGCAACAAATGTGATTTTTGTCCTGGAAGCAGATCACGTTTTATTTTAAATCTCACCATTGCCTCAGATGTATGTCATGATAACTCGCGTCGGAACGAGTGATGATTTGTCTTTGAACATCGTTGTTTGGATATTTCTTTATAATTAGGTATTTAAATATGTGGATTTGTGGATCATTCGCAACAGGCTTTCCCCTTTTCCTGAGCAGCTGGTTGGAAGCGGCCAGCCCCATCCACAGACACATCTACAACCTTTGTTAGGTTGTCTCAACCTTGGGGGCAGTCTGGCTGTACTGTACCCGTGCTCGCTGGTCCTCGTCGGTCAGTCTATTTTTTTTTATTTTTTTATTTTTATGTAATAGGGAGCGAACGAGCTAGAAGGTCACCTGATGGAGAGTGATCACCTCCGCCCATGGACAACTGCAACACCAGAGGTGTCACCGATGTGACATCTAAGTCATTTTCCGAATTTTTGATTCGATCACGTCACGTAGCCCAATACCGAGCATTTTGGCTAGTAAAAGTTAAAGAATTACATGCATGTGATTGGAACGCACTTTTCTTTTTTTAGACATGAACAGTAAATAGTCTTAAATTATGAAACCCCTTTAAACGGTCCACTCGTTGAACTAGTCGAACGGTATTTACTTCGGTTGCATCAATCTCGCTCTATTCTTGGAGAGCATTGACAATAGCGAACGGACATTATTATAATTAAGCAACAGCATCATGCGGTATGGATCATTGTGAATTTTATACGCCATTCTTCGCTCGACCTTGCAGCCGACTCATTAGCGAGCGTGTCTAACTCGGCTATTGTCCGGCCGAGCTGCTCTGGGGCTGGGAACATGTTCCATCAGGTGAGGCTACGGCTCACTGAGATGCCAGTCAGTCAGTCAGTCCATGCAGAAACCTCAGTCCGTGCATTCTCTCATCCTCTAAAAATAACGGTCTTTATCACTCAGCAGAGAGTCAGAGGACAGGAGCGAAATAAATGATTCTGATTCTGATTCTGACAACTGTTCCGCGCAGTCGTTGACGCTTTTGATACGAAGCTTCTGATCCCAATCAACAAAGCTGGTACTTACTCAGGTGTGAATTAGACGTCCATAACTTTCCTAACTTTTATTTCTCCTGGTGACCCTAAGACCTTTGACGCTATAGCCTCTTTCCATTGCGTTAACGCCAAGGGCCAGTCGCGGTCGCAGGTCAGTGCAGATTAGTTTCGTACTAGGACAATCGTCGTCGACGTCTTTCATTACTTATATGTATTTGCTATTGATCTTACATAATAATACAGAGCCTGACCTAATAGCTAAATTGCTTTTAATTTTAGTGAAATCCCTGCTAAACGTTACCATTTTGTTATAAGCTAAAGCCAAAAAACCTCATTTTTTTTGCAAAAAGGTATGTTGAAGGATTGGTCAAGCACTTCGTGCTGAATCGGGAGACTGGTCTTATGACTGCCTCTAGGTGAGACACGCGCCTATTGGGAACTAGATGTCGAGATAAAATATTTCGGCGATTCAGGGGTGTCAGCTAATTGGCTAGTGTGCGTTTCTAAGCTTTAAAGTGGCGTTTCTCATGGTGATAGATTGCAATGCGAGGTCGTCACACAATGAGTGCACGAGAAACTTCGTATTGTGTTCGATTGAATTATTTGCAGAATATTCAAACGAAACTTACTTCTGGTGAAGATTTTAATGGTATTAAAAGTCACGTGAACATAGTACAGACGCGTTCACATCAACCTTCACCAAACCATTGCAAAATAGGTCTTATGTCAGCCGCATAAGGTGCCCCTATGTAAAGGTTGATGTGAACGCCCCTGTACTTTAACATACATTTCCGGAGCAACGTGTAGGTAGTTTACACGCACCAAAATGGACCTTTACGAGTTCAAATCACTCAATTATCTGTGTGGAAATCTTGTGGAAATGTGTGATGTGTGTAATCGTTATAACTATTGTTAAACCGTTTTTGCAGATGTATGATAAAATACTAAAAGATATATCGTTTTTTACTCCAGCTGACGAGAGATTTGAATTTATTTGTGTTGTAAGGTAGTTAACAGGCTGTCTAAATAGCCTCTTGATCTAAGTAATTTAAGTCATTTTCTATAAGTTAAAAACGGACGAGTCAGCTATTATTCAAATTATGTTTTTTGTCGTAAACTGGCTGACGACGCGTGTAGCCATGTAGTTTATTGCGTAATAAACTATTATTTTAGTCTTTATCACTATCTACCGTCTACGTAGCTAACGAAACGTGAGAATGTATATTTTATGAGGTTGGTGATTGCGTCTTGATTTAGCTAGTGGTGTCAAATAACGAAGAAAATTGCGGTCATCATCTGCAAATGGCAGTCACTGGACGTCCACTACTGATCATAGCACCATTAAGTTTCCAGGGTGGCCTCCCAAAGTTGAGGCACCGAAACCAGAACCGCTGCGTGCGTATGTCAAAAGATTTCTCTACTGTCGTACTGTCTCTTCCTCAACCGAGAAGCCTTTACCTGCTGGGCTATGTCAAACACTGGTTTGTCTACGGATTCGTCGGTTACACATATTTAGAACATCAAAAGATGAGGGTGAGAAGCAAGACTGGGCCTAGTGTTTCAATAGTGACATATGCAAACGTTTTTTTCTTTTTACACAGTTGGGTAATCTTTAAAAACGCACATAAAAGCGGTGATGCTATAAACCGAGTTGCGGGACGTTACAAGCGCTTTTGAAATCTGAGTCGATGGCGGGATTCCGCGCTTTCTTAATTGCTCTAGAAATAACGTCGCCCGCGCAACTGCGCACCTGGAACATGAATTTTACTTATTCTAGGCCTACTTCAATCAATTCAATGCTGAGTTTCTAGAAAACCGTTGGGGAATAAATATTCATTGACAGACGCAGCATCAGCATAATTAGATTAGGTATCCCACCCAATGGAGGAAGCCTTTAGATGCATACGGCGGTCGTTTTGTGGAGGAATACCTATGTCCTCAAGTGGAGAGGCTATTGATGGTGATGATGATGATGATGAATCTCAATTTCCTAATTTTATAGCCGCGTCACATCCAAGTCCAGTGCCAGTTTTAAGCCAATCTAAATGAACATACAAGCGCGTTTGGGGTACTTTTTGTGACTTTACATTAAAATACCTATCCACTAGCGGAAGTAGGTATAGTAAGAATAAGTTTTCATTACAAGCCACCCCTGCGCAGCCGGCAGGGGATGCCGTTTCGCCCTTTCGACGATCTTATTACCATTAACGATAATCTATTTTGAGAATTTATTATCTGTGCCCATGGTGGCATGCCATATTTTACGGTAGTGAATTGACAACTTTGTTATTATTTTGTTCTAAACTGCCATCTAGGTCCTTACGATACGATTACACCAAGCGAGCGAATGCTTATTCTATCTCTTCTATCTCAAATTCTCTTTGTGTAAACAGAGACAGACAAAGAGGGTTTGATAGAGTGGGAAAAGAATGAGCATTGATTCGCTTGTTTGGTCTAAATGCACCTCTATGATTCCATTATGTTCGGTCGTACCCGTTTAACGGCTGAGTTACAGTTGCAAGTCTTGTAATCTTTCGGTTCAAAAATTTAAGAAAAGAAATAAAAAAAACGTATCGGTAAAGATCACAAAAAAAACAATGTTCAGAATATAATGGATGCTGTAATAAAAATTTGGTCGACCAACATGCTTCAGTATTCTGTCTGTTGAGGTTACCGGCCATCTTTTATGAATAAATTAATAAAATAAATATCGGGGACAAATTACACCAAGATCATCTGACCCCAAACTAAGCAGAGATTTTACTATGGGTGTCAGAGACTGATAAACATACTTAAATAAATCGAAATACATACTTATATAGATAACAACACCCAGACACGAAACAAACGCAAAAGTTCGTCACATGAATATTTTTCATAGTTGGGGATCGAACCCACGACCTCCGGTGCTAAAGCCAGGATCGCTGCCATTGTACCAACAGGCCATTATATAGTTTTGAAGCAATAGTTTTGCTTGTAATCGTGTAAAAGTATGTGTTCAAGTGTTTAGTATTGATGTAGATATATTGTAGGTAATGTGGAGTGGCGGCCATGACGTTGACGTTATCTTTGAGAGTCCCTTCATCATCCCATAGTTTGTACGAGAATGTTTCGCGCTTGCTATGCCCTCATCTATAGTTGCTGCCAACGTTGAATATAACTTCAATTGGTAATTTTTAAATGTTGTTGGCGAGAGGTTTCATATAACATTTAATCGTGCGTTAGTTCCTTCTATTCAATCACTTTTTTCTATGTATTCAGAAATGCTTACTTGCTCTTTTTGGGCCATCATTTTGACACCGTACCCATGATATAACTGCATGCAATAAGATTATTATTTTTCTGGGAGAACGCCATCATTTCGTGATCTTAAAAAAAATAACTAATTATAATGTACCGATTTTTTTTTCAATATGAGATTACCTTAAATTTCATTAACATGCTAAATATGTGTTTGGTCTTCTATATGAATGCAGAACGGATGTAAAGTAGCGCCGACACATAATAAAATATTTAAAACGGTGCCTAATCGTAGTTTACTACAAGGGAATGTTAATTTTAACTACTTAATACTTACATACAGTCACACACGAATGTAGCTTTTGAACTTTAAGGAATAAAGCTTAATTTGGTTTAGGTTCACATGCCACAGATGCAACGGGCGCTTAGAAGACATTATACAGGCTGATTTTCAAAAGACTAACAAAAATGATATGACATTCTCAGTAGGTAGGAACTAAGTGAAAATGAAATGTATTTAATTAACTTTCATTATAAGGTACCTACCCATAAAAAACAAATCAGTCGAACAGTCAGTTTTTTTTATGAAAACCTTTAAATTAAAGTCAAATTGAAAAAATCAAATATTTGCTTTACATAGTTACTACATCACTTACTGAGCATGCCATATTGTTTTTGTGAGTCTTTTGATAATCACCCGGTAGAGAGGGTTTAAGTAAAAGGCACCTAAATTAAAACGTACCTATCTACTGGTTTCGGATGTCACGTGCTGGACAACGCGCGTGGGATCTTTCTGATTTGTTTTAAGCAGACATAAAATGGGACCTTGTTGTGAGTATTGAAATAATGCCTCCTTAAAGACATATTACTCGTCGTACAGTTGCCTACAGCTAGATAGTAATTTTGCCGGCAGAAGCGAAGTTTTTATTTTCATTCGGTGACATACGCTTGCTCATGCGGATCGCCTGATGATATACGGTTACTGCAGCCTTTGCACACGCGGTAGCCTTTGTACTAGAGGTACCTATAACTTCCCCATAGTTGTTTCTGTAAGGTTAAAGGTGACCATAAAAAAGCTCCCTGATAAGACCTGGCTACTAGCGGTGTATTATTCAGCGGTGTTGCTTCAGCCTTGATACTGCTGCTTACAATAATGCGTTTTTATAGCAGCAGTATACTACAGTCAGGTATAAGCTAGTTTTTGCCGTTATAAACGTTCTCCGTTATGTTTTTTTTCAAACTAAAACTCTGCCAGAAACCGTTTGAAACGTTTTAATAACGTTATTTTTCGTAACAGTTCCGCGCCCTGTTCAGAAGAACATTTCTGTTTGTTCTGTGTCTGAGTGTAAGTAATTGATAACGTAAAGGTGCTCCTAGAGCATCTTCCTGTAATGCAACGTTACAGAGTCGAGCATTATATTGGTGAAGGAGGAGAACCGCGCATTACAGTGCGCAATTTGTTGTTACAATGTGTTATATTTTGATACAATTTCCCTGAGGTGTTGTAAGGCAGAATTGTAATGTAATGCTCAAAATCGAATCTGAAATGTTACATTACAGGAAAATGCTCCAGGTGAGGAACCATCTTTACGTATGTCTCTGACATCCTTATCAGTGTGTTAAAAAATGGGTTGTGCACATACAGAGTAGGCGCTCTCTAAGGTTTACTGATCTTGATGTAAGATGCCCTAAATATTGATTTATGACTTTTTTTATGTTGCCTATCAGGATGACCACACTGTGCTTGATGAAAAGCGGTCGTGAGGTTCAGATATGAGGCTGACAAGCACAGTCATGCAAACGAATCACTGAGCTGGCCAACCTCATCTTGAAGGCCTGCAGATTAGCCTTTTCACGCCGCGCTCGAAGATCCCCTGTAAGAGCATTCCACGTCTGAATGGTACGAAAGAGAAACGAGTTACCGAACCTTTTTAGTGCGGGCCAACATAACAGATGGTGGATTATTTAGTTACCTGCTATGAGGCGCTGAGGCTTAGGATTCCTTCGCGTGCAGCGAATACTTTCAAATGCTTTTTTATATAGTTATTTTCGACAAAAGGTAGCACATATATCCTTTCTCTTAGTTAAGCTTATCACTGTACCAAAATTCATTCAGTGGTCTAGGGGGAAAACGTAAAAACACAGTGACTTTCGTATCTTTGATATTAATATGGGTTGAATTCTCACCTACACTTATCTATTTTTATCTGTAAAATCCAATTTCCTACGATTCAAGTGCAGCTTAAATGCAGTTTGCTATTTCTTATCGTGATTGAATAGCAATTGAGTACTCATTATCCATACTGCCAAGGTTGTTAGTAGAACAGACCAACTAACGCATTTGGATAGTGGACTCTCCAAATATATATTTCGAGAAGCCCGTGAAGTTCTAATTTTGAAAGGCATTCCCATGATCGGATTGTCACTGAGCCGACCACATTGTAGCTCTCCCGTGGGAGCGCAGTCGCGGCTCCCTGACCGCAAAAGGCGTCTCGGTCGCAGGTGCCTGGAATGGAAACCCACTTGAAACCGTGATAAAAAATAAACGTGTCATTATTCGCTATGTTACTCTTTAAGCAGTAAAGAGTTCTCATCACTAATAATAACAAATAAAAACCAACTTCAAAAAAAAACTATTCCAAAACAAAACACTAAAAAGGTGAAGAAATAATTGCGTATTCTTCTAAAACTTATACGATAATATAATGTAGGTAAAATTATTGTTATTGTTGGAGTCGGTGTCAGCCAAGGAAACACTACAATATACCTATTTCTTACATATCACGTTTACGTATGTATGTAGGTAGTTACAAACCCACATCGAAAAAGTATCGTCAAATTGCTCCTAAGAATTGAAGAGTTCCGTTACTTTGTCATGGATTACTTAATCAGAACCTAACCAAACTCTCATCAAACTACCCTTGAAGTATATCCTTTCCAATAAAAAAAAGAAGCATCGAAATCGGTTGGCGTGATATTGAGTTATTCGTCCATTTGTCGCGCATATGGTTTATCTAGATTTGAGACTTATATGGATTTCCCATGGATGCCACTGTCAGAAATGGACCAAATTAAAATGGGACCACACGGACAGCATCAGCTTTGAAATAAAAAGAGAATTATTAAAACGGTTGGCGTAATATTGAGTTATTCGTCCATGTGTCGCGCATTTTGTCCATCTAGATTTAAGACTTATATGGATTTCCCATGGATGCCACTGTCAAAACTGGACCAAATTAAAATGGGACCACACAGGCAGCGTCATCTTTTAAATAAAAAAAGAATTATCAAAATCGGTTGGCGTAATATTGAGTTATTTGTCCATTTGTCGCGCATTTTGTCTATCTTAGATTTAAGACTTATATGGTTTTCTCATGGATCCCACTGTCAGAACTAGACCAAATTAAAATGAGACCATTTAGAAAGCACCAGCTTTCAAACAAAAAAAGAATGATCAAAATCGGTTCACCCAGTCAAAAGTTATGAGGTAACAGACATAAAAAAAACATACAGTCGAATTGAGAACCTCCTTCTTTTTTGCTGTCGGTTGAAAAAGAGGAAAGATTTGTTTGTTTGTATTGAATAGGCTACGAAAGTACTGGACCGATTTTAAAAATTATTTTACTGATATAAAGCTACATTATCAGGGAGTGACATAGGCTATATTTTTTTAATTTAGGCTATATTTTGACGAGGAAGACAGTCTACGCGGGCGAAGCTGCTGACGGACTGCTAATATCTAATAATGGATGCCTGTTGTAAATCTCTGTTCAGTAAGTACTAGGGGTGTTCAATAAAAAGTGATAATGAGTATAAAGCAGTTATAATAATATAATATTTATTGTTATTTTATTTCTCGACATTTTTTTTTATATTGCCCGTCAAGATGACCTCACTCCACCTGATGGAAAGCGGTCGTGAGGTCCAGATATGAGGTTGACAAGCCCAGTCATTCAACGAATCACTGGTCTGGCCATCCTCACCTCGAAGGCCTGCAGAAATGCCTTTTCACGCCCCGCTTGAAGAACCCGGGACTATACGAGGAAGGAAACACATGTGCTGGGAGAGCGTTTCACGTCTGGATGGTACGACAAAGAAACGAGTCACGGAACCTTTTAGTTCGGGCCAACAAATGTTGAATTGTGTGTGGGTGACGCCGTAGTCCAGCATGCGTGGTACGGGAGTGGAAAGATGAGGGTGGAATGAGCTGGAATAACTCGCCAGAGCATTCCCCATTGTAGAAGCGATAGAGAACACTTAGCCTGGCAATGTCTCTACGCAATTGGAGAGGTTCAAGGGTAAAGTTTACTCTGGGTTTCCAATAATACGGATAGCACGCCGCTGCAACCTGTCAAGAGCTTCGAGTAGGTACTTGGCGGAACCGTCCCAGAGATGAGAGCAGTATTCCACACACGAGCGAACTTGTGTCTTATACAAGAGACAGAGCTGCTCAGGCGTGAAGAATCGTCTCACTCTGTTCAGGACTCCGAGTTTACGGGATGCGGTTCTAATGACGCTCTCAATGTAGTCCCGCTGGTTTAGGTTGCTACAAACATCCATGCCAAGGATGTTCAGGCTATCCTTAATCGGTAGCGGGGTGCTCTGAAGAGTGGAATGGGAAAGGAATGGCGACGCCTTTGCTGTGAATGCACACACCTGCGTTTTCTTGGCTCAATGCCAACTCGACAAGATTGCATGCACCCCATTCTGAAATGCGGTCCAACACTCCGTCAAGCTCAACAACAAGACTTCGCCTCTTCTCCTCGATGTCAGTCTGCTTTGCCCCAGGGCGCTCGAAATAACGCGCGTGGACCGTGCTATCATCCGCATAGCAATGAATATTACCAAGAGATAACATGTCATTGATATGCAGAAGAAACAACGTCGGCGACAAGACGGAACCCTGCGGCACTCCGGCATTAATCTGGAGAAAGCGTGATTTTCGACCATCGCAAAGGACGCGAATATGCCGGAAGCTTGGAAAGAAGCGAACGATGCCATACACGGTCGAAAGCTTTGGCAATGTCAAGGCTGATGGCCAAAGATTCCCCATACTTGTCCATAGCCTCCCCCCCAGATGTATGTTACGTATGCTAGAAGATCACCCGTAGACCGTTTTGGTCGGAAGCCGTACTGACGGTCGTGATTGAGAGAGTGATCCTCTAGGTAGCGGATGAGCGTATTTATGATCCGCTCGAACACTTTAGCTAAAACGGAGGTAACGGCTATTGGACGGTAATTGGCAGGGTCAGACCGGTCCCCTTTTTAGGGGACTGGTTGAACGTTCGCCTCCCTCCAAGACAGCGGCACAAGACCCGAATTGTAGGAGAGGCGATACAGGCTAGTGAACACTGGAGATAACTCCGCTGCACATTTCTTCAGCACCACAGCTGGAATTCCATCAGTGCAACTGGCTTTCCTGACATCGAGTGACTGCAGGCACGAAAATCACACTGCCTGATACGAATATCAGGCATTGTGAAGCCGCAATGTGGAATTTCAGGCGGCGCAGCACCGCAGTCATCGATGCAAGAGTTTGCGGCAAAGATGTTAGCCAGTAAATCGGCTTTCTCTTGCGGCTTATGAGCCAACGATCCATCAGGGAATCTTAGTGGGGGCAGCGAAGGCACGCAGAAGTTAGATTGCACGTGTCTAGCCAGTTGCCAGTAGTAGCGGCTATCCCCTTTGAGGTTATCTAATCTTAGAATTCCCTTCTTGAGGAAATCTTCATCTTGATCGCTTAAAAAATCATGTACGGCAATCACTTCCTCATCATTGCCATATTTGTAACCTCTCAGTTGTTCTTTAAACCGCGGGAACAGGTAGAAATCACTAGGCGCAAGGTCAGGTGAGTATGGAGGAGGTTCCATCAATTCAAATTCAGCGTCTTGGATAGCAGTCATCGCAACACGGGACTTGTGTGCGGGAGCGTTATCTTGGGAAACAACACAACTTTAGCCGCGGCAATTTTCGCGTATTTCCTGACGCAGTTATTTTTATTTGTTCTGCGTATAAGGGACCCGTAATAGTGGCTTCACGATTGAGGTATTCAATCATTAACACCCCCTGGCTGTCCCAGAAAAGAGAGCCCATAATCTTACCGGCGGATGAAATGGTGACTATCGTTTCTTTGCTTACCAGTTGGCGCCACTGTTGACTAAGGGTCAGAGGTATAGCTGTCAAATGCGACTTTATAAGATCGGCGCCGAAACAAAGTTTTAAATCTTGAATCTCATTAAGTTTATTAATTATAAATAACTATCATCATATCGAGTAGCTATGCCGCAATTTTGTGAAGTTACGTTTTGTTCGAAAAAAAAGGAGGACACAATATGTTTCCGAAAGATAACACTGTTCTAAAACAGTGGCTAGTGGCGATTTAACAGGAATAACTATACTCCGACAAAACATTCTCGTGTTTGTAATAATTTTATGTTTTCAGAGTGTACCTGTCCTCTGTAAAAAAGCACATCATTTAGATTTCATGTCACTTGAGCCATTAGGTATTCATTAATCATCATGTTGTAGCTCTTTCTATGTACAGCAGCATACTCAGTTATTCCCACATTATCTGCGTAGTTACACTTCTAAAAAGTAGGTGGTAATATTCACGATATATAAGTCTGGTGATTCACTTGTAGTCGTTACACTGCTGTACAAACTGTCTGTAGGCCACTCAACAGTACCTATACAACTAATCATTTTGTATTACTATGTTTTCCTCTACTTTTCCAAAAAGTTATTGTTTCGGTCATAGTCTTGAAGTCTGTAAAAAGACAAAAACATAGCTGTTACCTCGGCAAACAAGCATACTTTTGACAAAAATTAAGTTTGTAAACAGTAAACAAACTGACCTCTGAATTAGCTGCTCTTTGAGGCCGCTTATGCGCCTCTTTTTCTCAATTACACTTTCAAAGCGTCACACACAAGCGTTCACATTCATTGCCAAATAATCCATATTTGCGATAATTTCACGAAGGAGATCACTTTTCAACAGGTAAATTAAAGAAATTATAATTTATGTCACGAAGCCCGCCAAAACCAGTAAAAAGTGAATGTTATTGGACCTCACGCGACACAAGCGTCTCTAGTCGCAAATTCACACGCGATAGCCCCCATTGCCTTAAACTTCTTATGCCTCTTCCAAGTCATGGACTGTTGTTTCGTTTTATGATCATAATGGTGGAGCCATGGATATTCATAGTTACGAAGCGAGCCAAAAATCGGTCAGGATCTTGTTGTAACAATTCCAAATTGATTTGAGAAATCCGGATTCTTGTTTGTTTATGCTCGTCGGTAAGCATTCTAGGCACCCAGCGCGCTGATACTTTTTTCATGCCCAAATGTTAATGTATAATTAAATAATAATTTTATGGATACTTCCTATCGAAATCTTAAGTTCATCAGCTACATAACGAATGACTTCTACTCTTAAAATAAGAAAAGGAAATCAATAATTTTTATTTTTTATTTTATCAAATGTCTGGGCTTCACCTGCCAGTATTTACTTTTTTTTTGTTCAAGGAGTTTTTATGCCATTATTACCTTTTATTGAACACTACTTATACATACTTACTGTACAAATTGTAGATAAATATCTAAGTTAGGTATACTTACTGTTCCAACACTCAACGTCAAACGAGTATCGGTGATAGGCCAGGTCTGAAAAAATAAAAGAAAACAATAGTCTCTTAGTTTGTATTTTCAAAATATACTTTTGGTAGCTGTGATTACACGTCTTAACTTTGCAGTAATTGGAGTCACTCAGAAGATCACAACTAATTAACGAATTACCGGGACTGAATTTAAATATTAATGAAGTCCTTGGCATAAGACAATATGTCAGCTAACTTTCACACTATATCTTTATAAAAAAGAAGTATGACTCATTTAGTCATGATTTTAAACTAACTTTTGCCTAAAACAACTTTTTGTTCGCCGCGGGCGAGAGTAGAAAAAGTAATTTTAGTTATACCTACTCGTAGGTTCATTCCAAATGTATTCGGTTCTGTACGTCTACCACGAGTTGCCACTTTAAATTTACATTATCGTTCGCGTAAAAACATGACACGACATGACAATGTCAAATTTCAATACTGTTTATTTATATATTAACATAGTATTTATGTCTATAAAGTATATTTTTTGACTATTTAAAAGTACTGATTAAGTCTATTTAAAAAAAGATATTTAAGTTTGAGTTCAATACATTTTTTTACCCGAACGATAATTTAAACTTGAAGTGGCAACTCGTGGTAGGTTTACTGCTCTTATTACAGTAGATGCTATTTACCTTTCAACCTTAAACTTTTGTGCAAATTAATTATCACTTCTTTTAATTTGCAGTTTTAATACAGAATTTTAAATACTTGCAACAAAAAACAATAGACTTCTACTTATCAGTTTTAATTTAATTTTGTTTGGACAAGTTTACCTTCAAACGTGGGATGTTTTTATTATTTATGCACCTTTTACGAAGTTTCAATGGACAAAAGAGTCCAAAACAAAATTAGGCAATAACATAGTTTAATCAAATCTTTTTTAACTAACTAAAAAATTTCAATTGACGAAGCCAAAGTTTTTGAGTTAATGAAACTTATTGTAAAAAAATGCTTATTAAGTACTAAGTTCCAATGCGTTGACGGACTTAGGCTGAGCGCAGAAGGCTCTCAAGACTCAAACCTCGAGATATGGTGCCCAGGGATAAGAGATTATCTTGATCATCTTGATGTTAGGTGTCGATATTAAATATTTATTTAGCAGAATCTGCCCTGGGAGAGGGTGATCGCACAAAGACACCATCATCATCATCAACATCCTTTAGAAGTCCTTTGCTGGACATAGGCCTCCCCCATAGAAAGCCAAAGCGAGCGGCTTTAGGCTAATTGCACAAAGACACGCACAAGCAATATCATTGAAAGAGACAATGTGTTCAAGTAAATACAGATTGGAGAAGTCATCGGTGAATCATCGAGGGTGAAATTAAAAAATGGGTTTTACCGTGGTGTATTTGCATTAGAATGAAAACCTGGGGCCTATTTCAACTCATCCGAATCGTAGTACCGTTATTCTTGAGGGTTTAAGAAAACCTACTTAACATACAAAGCAAAATACATGGAATCTTATTTTTTCAAACCATTCAAACTTTCAAGATATCAGGAAACTTCGAGAAGTTCGTTCTTCTTTTCTTTCTTGGGTGCGGCCGCAACAATCCTAGACCACGCACCTGTGGACCGATCAGCAGGATATTTAGAAATAGCCCACTCGTTGTTGAGGAAGTTTGGCGTCATTGTTTACGCCAGTTTCACCATTAACTCACATTTCGGTCCGCTACTTCCCTTGCATTGCATTGTTTACACTAGCCATTAACCCTTGGAAGTTTGTGCCGTGTTTTTTCTTTGATCTAAGGAAGAAAACGAAAGAAAGCGTGAAAAGGCTTTTTTCATCGAGTTTTTCTCTTCTAGTCCAAGCAGTACTTATACATTTCATTGGTTTTATTTGGTGTTAAGAACTCTCACTCTAATTGTGTTTCGTGTGAATTCGTGTGGCCCGAGTTCAAATGTGGCCAGAACGATATTTGTGTTCATTGTTAAATTCCCGGCTAAATATACGGTGGTGGAAAACATCAATAAAAACCCTAATCGCCCCGGTCCTAAAATTATTTTGGAGGTCGTGGCCAGCTTGTCCCTTTTTAAATGACTTACTTATTATTATGTACAGTCTTTTGAATCGTCTATTATTGAACCGCAGGATAAACATACATATATTAATACGTGATTGGTATACTAAAAAAATTGACCCATCAATTGTAGCGATGACTTAATTTCAATGATGGGGCCTTTGCCTAGCAGTGGAACAGTATATAGGCACTTTTAGTACTACTATCTACTGGTATACTAAGCATAAAACCTACGTCTTTTGTTATTTTGTGACTCTACCCGTGGTCAAGCTGTTTTCTGGGAAGATCCAGCTATACACTTGTCTTTTTTTAAAAAAGGAGAATTATTAGGATTTTGTGATATTAACAAAAGTTCACTGTCCTATGTTGTTGATTTATGACACAATATTCGTCAGACGACAGGTCACCCTTTATAAAACCATTGCAAAATATGTCATGTTTTATGTCAACAGCATAAAATGTGCCCTGGGTAATGCTTCACGTGATCTCGTGTGTACGTAGGCGCTCCGGCGCCATCGCGATCGTTCCGAATAAACACCGCGTGGGTCTTACCCTTCGTTTCAGAAACCATTACTTTTCCTAGACCAGACCTTTGAACATCACCCACACATCAGTTTGTTGTGATGTAAGTGTGTGGGCGCCCGAAAGCCCTTCATTAAGACTGATTGATAAGAGTTAATTTTTAATTGAGTTTGGAAGTTTATGAATAAGTACGGGCATGCCAAAAAAATAAAACACTCAAAAATTTTAAAATTATTCTTTTTTACAAGTATCGATCACTTCGAAGTATTCACCCTGAACACGGATACACTGTTTCATACGTTTGAACCAATTGGAAAATACCTGGTTCGATTCCCGGGTGTGGCAAGCGAATTATCGAAAATCTGTGAATGCAGTTCTGTTTCTTTTTACAAATAAAGGAATGTATCCTCTGAGTAAAATTGTCTATCTCCAGTATGTACAGTACTTTCCCTCCACTCCAGGTGGCGTTAAAACATTCCACCCTGTATAGCGACATCCAGCGCAGCACCGTTCGCCATGTGCAGGTCATCGATTGTGCAGGTAGTTGGGCACTGTGAGCATTCGAGCATGTGTGCTATAGTTTAGGGTGACCAACCACAGTCGCGCTGCTGGTCTACTTCGTCAGTGAACCCCCTTTTGACCATGTTTTCCTGACTACAGCCAACCTGGAAACGGAGTCAGAAAGCCAAACATAGTAAAATTGTGTTACGTTCTTCCGTACTAGTATTATTTTCATTTACCTAAATGTTCTTGAATAAAAGATGCATCGCACCGATCCGCTGTTTCATCATCGGCTCGCAATTAGTTAGCCCTATCTGTGGGAATATCATTTAGCGCAAAAAATTTATTTACCATTTAATAAACAATTAAGTCTTATCTGTCCAGGAAAACGCGTCAGTACAATTTTTACGAGGACTCGCATTGTCCGCCATGATGGTGAATAGCGAGATGGTATCTGCGCAGACGCAGCGCGATGGGTCGGCGGGGATGACAAGCAATTCTGCTCAGTTTCGGAAACTTAAATCGTTGTATGCTAGAAAACTTACGCTTAAATTTAATTAGGTATGTGCTTTGTTCCATCAATAAAACAATGTTTAGGGTTTAACTTTTAATTTTAAACTTATTTTTAATTTAGACTTATTGTCAAGATTTTTTTTTTAAATCATCATCTATTCATTATCATAATCATCGTCTTGAAGTAGTAGAATCCGCTAAGGACTTTCGCCTTCGCCCCAGGAAACCTTTTGTCATACTCAAATATGTGAAACTGCTATGTTACAGAAAAGTGTAGTAGTTATGGCTCCTCGTTTGTATAATACTACCTGTTGATATAAGAAGTTTAAGTAATGAAAAATTTAAAAATGTGCTATTTAAATTTCTCATCGAAAAATGCTTTAATAATATTAATGATTACTTTGATGATGACTTGACATTGGGTTTTTTTTTAAATTGTATATTTTTAATTATTCTTATTGAATGGTTTAATTTCATGAAATTTATTTGTTCACCTATTTCGATTTTGTATGTAAGTAAACTCCTCAAATTTATCGTCACTGAATTGCCATATATTCATGTACCCTACGTAGGTGAAGCATATAGCGCAAAATTTTGTAATACCATCTTTTTATATTATGTACCTATGTTTATGAATGAATAAATGATTATGATTATGAAAAATAGATTAATCAGGGACAAATTTCACCAAGATCATCTGACCCCAAACTAAGAAGAGCTCGTCTGTGCTTGTCAGAGACGGTAAACATACTTAAATATTTGTAATACATACATAAACAAATAATAATGGCATCAAGACACACAACGAAAACAATTATGATGTAATTGTACTGTTTAACATTCATTTTTAAATTGTAAATAGAGCGTCGTGGCCTAGTGGTTCAGCACCCGAACTCAGATCGTGGATCATGTGGTTCGAATATGGCCAGAACCAAAATCTTTGTGTTCATTGTTAAATATCCGACTTACTCTTCGGTGATGGAAAACATCGATGAAAAACCAAATCAACCCGGCTCACCACCTACCACGTTGGGTTCTAATACTATTGGTGGAAAGTGGGCTTCTGAGTGTTCCGTTCACCATGACGGCGACAGTAACTTGCCTCTGACTACCCTGTTTGGGATAAAGTCGTGATGGTATGTTATATTATGTTAAAGTTGTATTTTCAGTACATAAGGCATCAAGGGATTGCAAACATTCCATCATGCAATATCTGAAGACGGATGTAAGCTCTGTTTTTCAGTATCCTCAATGCTCATGTATTATGGTTGCATCGGCTACTTATCTATGTTTTATTGAAAATATCTGCATATATTTTTAAACCGAAATGTGGTTTTTATTTATATTGTAAGATAGTTCGATCTCAGTCGGTAGCCAGGTATGAGTAATTCATTTGTTTTTCATATTATTTTTCTGATTAACCACGACTACGCAGTATTTGAAAAAAGTTGATGTGGTGTTACGCCTGTCTGAAATTGCTCTACTAGGTTCTCTTACTTATCAGCTTTCTAGGTAACTCATTGTGTAATGGTGCTTATTATTGATCTTAACATTCATTTCTGGAAAGCTAGGAGATAATCACTATGAGTCCTGTCATCACCTTACCATGGAAGATGAGAGGACATATAGTGTTATCTCCTGTACCATCACGCGTAGTTTACAAAACCAAAAATAATCCAAACCTCCGTTCCGGCGGAGTGCGCGTGCGGCGCTCCCGCGTCACGGCGTGCACACTTACGACATGCGCGGTGCCACTACGAGTCTGCACTCACTTCTCTACGTTTCTTCAGTCCACTGCTGTACCACTACTCTCTTGGTATAAACAAACCAAGGCAAGAAGAGGTTTTGAACTGAACCAAATCTGAATCTATTAATCTGTTTTTCCATATTTATTGTCTTCAGCCAATTGAATGTCTTCTCATTTTGTTCCTGGATTAACCAACTTGTTTTATTTTATCGTATGATCTCGGGTCATTCACTTGAAAATAATTATTTCCTAAATTATCGATTTGCAATCTTATTTCAGAATACCTTATACTTTAACTAGGTCCCTTCAATGTGCGAGTTATGTGGCTGAAACGCCGCCATAACTACGAGTACATGTGAAACGAGAGTCTTCCAGAAACAAAAAGGAATCTAACAAGAGGCTGTGCATATAGACTTTTCTGCCTGGGTACTGGAACAAGTTGGTCTAAAATCTTAATCCTAATCGATGATTTTATGACATTAAATGCAGACAGATATTAGTTAGATACAAAAACTACACGTTCTTTGACCATTGCTTAAGCATATTGCATATCGATGTGCAAAGTCGAAGAGAAGTGGTACCTCATTCACTAGTCACTGCCGTAGCCCGTCGACCGCCGTTCGTTACCGATGCGATGCTGTTTGTTTACCATCCTATAGATAGAGTTTCATTCAGCCTGTACATAAATAGCTTGTGGTGACATTCTCCAAGTTGCAAATAAACCTCACTCAGCAGTTTCTGTCGATCGTCGGTCAGAGAAATAAGTGATCTATGTGTCCAGTTTCACGTTTCTAGACCCACATGGAAAACTTAAGTAGGTACCTACACGTTTATAATAGGCGATCTCGCTTTTTTTGGTGAAATTTCGTCAATCATTATGCTTCATTGAAGCGTGTCAAGATTCCCACATTAAATGTTTTTCCTAAAAGTTTTTGAATTAAAATTAAAGTAAGTCTTGACCCGTAGTACCACGATTGTCATTAGGGCGCGTAGTATTTGTACTTATTATAGTATCAAGACGAAGTTCAAGGAAACTAACAATTTACACGACACGCACGACGTATCAGCACGTTGCCACGTTATGATGTGTTAGATTATGTTGTTGAAGTTGGGCTCGGAATCCGGGGGTCCTGGATTCAAATACTAGGTCTGCCAAAGTCGGTTTTCGGGTTTTAATGAACATAACCCGAGTATACATTTAGCAAGCGTGGTTTTAGGCCATCAATGTAGCGATGACTTGATTTCTATTATAGATGCCTTCGATCAGCAGTAGGTACATATGCTAATTACTCTGAATAGTATCAGAGTAATTAGCCTTGATAATGCTAATATTGAACTGGCATAATTCAATATATTTATCGTGCTACCCGTTAATAGTCGTCCGGTCAAAGGAGTTTGGATATATTAGTGGTCAGATCACGCGCCAATATGGCATTTCCCTTCTCTGGTCGGCACTCGGCACCCCAGTCCGACGACACGGGATATCCTACGTAGGGTCGACAAAAATATATTTAAAAAAGAACTCTGGGCCTGCCTTATTTTTTCTACAGTTAAAATAACACTGAAATCAGTGGCTGACACATTAGTATTGCCGATTTTATTTGTTTAGGCTGCCAAAATATAGGTAATGTAAAATTGCACTAAAAGATCAAATACTTAATGATGATGATGTGGTCCCTGCCGATTTCGGCTATGGCGACTTTTTCGAGTCCATTATGGAGATTTTAAATTCGGAAGCAAGTCAATTACGCAGGAAATATTCCAGTGCACAAGCGTACGCGCAAACACAGGTGCACTAACTCGTCTTCCCCCTCCATGATCCAGTGGAACGGAAAACCGATACGACCGGAGAAGAGTTCAGATGATGTGTCTGGCCGATGGCAAACTCCTCTACCATCGCCCTAGGCCATTCACCTTGCCTTGCTATTCCGCCAGGTCAGCCGAACTCAGTGCATATCTGCTTTGAGTTGCCTTTCCTGCCGGGACAGACTTTATGTATATTAGCAAGAGGTTCTGCTAAGCCCAGTCAACAAGAGTGATAGGCCAACCAGGTTCGGTCCGCGAGCCGACGTGGTGTACCAGGGTGTGGCCGCTGCATGCATTACAGCTTCTTGGAGCCACTGGTGAGAGTTTATGGCACACATAGCGTTGGATAAATGCCGCCCAACAAGGGCCGGCTAGCGATACCCTAAACGTCATAATAACGCCACCCCAGATGTCCCACTACACCCCAAAATACTTAATACCACGCAGCCGTCCCATCAAATGAGAGATCGTTTCGGCAGCCATTACAACGTTTTCGCTCTTTTTTAGTATGTTTGAGTAATAACGCGATGGCAAACATGTACAGATCGTTTAAATAAAATAATAATTAAGTAATAATTTTATCTGCTGGCTATCCCTAAGTATAGCGCCGGTCTTTGATGTGGGCATTTGGATTCGGACAACACCGCTTCGGGAGGAAGCCTAATGACTATCGAAGCAGGCGCAGGCACCGGGAAGCGTTTAAGCATGTCTTAGTCTGTTGTCCGATCCATCAATAGATTACTTGAACCTGTAAAGGTTTTGATACCTAAATCTGATGATTGGCTTATTTAATTTGTATAGCAAGCATTTAAGAATTTGCGAGAGAAAATCGATTTGTTTTTTCTTAGAGGTACACAAGCTACTGATGTTATCAAAAATCAAAAAATCAAAAATAATCAAAAATATTTATATCCATAAAAAACACATCATGTACAGTTACTATTACAGTCATATTTGAGGTTACCTATTAAGCATATACATATACTTGTGGCAGGTAACCCCGCTCCTTCATAACACTTACTTACTAGGTACATATAGTTGTGAAGTTAGATTCTGTGTAAACATTTTTATCTTCCAATTAACTTAATTTTACCAGATGCAATTTACTACTTACTTATATGTAGTTGTGAAATTAGGTTACGTGTCAACATTTCTTCCTCCAACTAATTCAGTTTGTACTAGGTACTTACATACATTCTGTAGTTGTAAAATTAGATTATGTGTTAACATTTTGACTTTCAATTAGTGTAGTTTAGCCAAAAGCAATTTATTATTTATTAGGTACAATTAGTTGTGAAATAAGGTTGTGTTAACATTTTGTTTTACAATTAATTTAGTTTGAACTAGGTACATAAGTACATGTGGTTGTAAAATTACGATATGTATTTACATTTTGTTATTCATTTATAAACAGTTTAAATTCACCAAAAGCAACGATACAAAGTTACAGTAAAACAAAGAAGCAAATATTTTTTATTGTAGAAGTAGTTCCGTATCGCTGTATCCAAGTGGCTGAAGCCAATCTAGTAACACTTTTTTACATTCTTTCAAGCTTAATGTATATATTTCTATGCTTTTATTTATAGCATTGTATAAATGAGCTGACTGAACCATGTATTGACGCGTGGCTGATTTTGTTTTAGTTCTTTGCAGATTAACAACCTTTCTATTTTTCCTTTTAAGTAATTTTGAGGGATCACATGGCAAACGCTTATGCAAATTCAAGACCGCGTGCAGAATATATAACTTTCTCACTGATAGCAGTTCACTTGATTGATAAAGTTCTAAGGTAGGAAACCTAAAGGGTTTGAAAAACATAACTTTCAACAGACAGCGTTGGGCTCTTTCCACTTCAAGAAATTTAGTCTTTGTAGCTCCGCCCCATATGTGAATACAGTATCCTATAACTGACTGCACTAGTGCTTTATATATATGTTTAATGAGATTTGTTGAGGCTACATGCCTAAGAGATTTAAAATCCATATGAGTTTTCTTATTCTGTTATTCATGAAGTCTATATGAGGATGCCAAGACAGTCTATCATCAAGTATAACTCCCAGGTACTTAGTACTTTTAACTTAGTACTTTTATAATTAGGGTGTTACCAATACCAGTTGTCAGATTTTATCTAACGAAAATTACGTAGCACATACGAGTATGTGCAACTGAAAAGGTATTTTGAATGGCTGCTTTTTACAAGAGAAACCTTCACTAACAGGGAATGACTCCCTGTTGACTTTTGGGCTCAAGCGAAAAAGATCAAGTGGATTTTATCACGTTTGCTGCGGGTGCTACCCTTTAAGTGAGCCCAGGATCCTCTTCCTATGTGTCAAGGTGGACGGATATTCTGATGAAAGTCGCAGGATTCCGGTGGATAAAGGCCGACTGCACCGGTAGCTTTGGTAAACTATTGGGACGTCCTACGTTCAGCAGTGAAGGTACTATTTATCCAAAAAATATACTTAATGTTCTTTATCCTAATTTACTCCAAGTTTGTTACTACTACTATTTGATAAAGATTTTTTTCTCTGTGTTGAAAGTAAATTTATAGTTTGTTTTGTACATATCCTTAGGCATAATAAAACATGAATAATGTCTTGGTTGCGAATGTTGGGGTTGAGTCAACGGTGTCAAAGTACACATTGTTGATTCTTCCTTCACACAGTGGTCATTTTTCCATTGAGTGAATCATGGATCAATTTGCAAGGTTAACGTGAAGACAATACAGAAGTAGGTACATCTGCTGATCAATAAAAGACAAATATCTTTAACGCTTCATTAATGCCTTTGACTGGCCTGTGTCTGTACTGTAGTTTAGCCATATTTCTTTCACTGAAAGTCATGGTCTCCGAAGTCATTTATCTGTCACATTTTAGCATATAGCTATCCGTCCCCAAATTGCTCATACTCTTATTGTCATATATGTACACAGGGTAAAAGTTTTTGATGCCACCCGGAGGGCAAGTACTCTAAACAATGGATAGATCCTTGAGTAAAAATGCCTCGTCTTGTCTTTCATAGATTAACCAGGTTTGTTTAGAGAGAATTGACTGTCGATTCATGCCGTAGAAATACAAAGGAATGTTTTCACGAGTTTAAGCCATTTCGATTCCTGGATGTGGGTAGCATATTTAAAAAAAACTCAAATACAGTTTTATTTGTTTTCAAGAGAAATGGATGTGGCCTCTCAGTGAAATTCTCTATCTCCATTGTTTAGAGCACTATCCCTCCAGGTGGCATCAAAAAACTCCAACCTGTATACGTCTAAATATAAAATTAAACTTATAATTCTACTCAGATAGAAAACAAATTTTCCTATAACAAATGCAATAATGCTAACATTGATGTATTTTTTAGCATTTTATATTAGGATTACAGTTCAAGCATAGTTGACGAAAAACTATTTTGTATACTTGCTTTTTACTTCAAGTTAGTTCGTCCGTTTGCATTAAATTAAAATTGAAGTTCGAAAACTTCTCAGTATACGAAGATATGAGTACTTATGTCATTGTGTTACAGTTCCAATCCAATCTTGTGTTGTGATGCTTAATGGAGCGGCGCTACTGATGCGTGGCAGCAACACGAACCAGCTCCGGAAACGCCGCCATCTTGCCACGGCCATCTCTTCCTTTGCAACATGAACTCGCGCTTCGGATGAAAATCTCTTCGTTTGAGTTCACCTGTAGCGTGACACCGTGAAGATATGGCATTTGAAAACCGACACAACACGTCGTCGTTAACTGCATTCTCTCATTATCATCGTAGACTTTCATCTGTAATTAATTGTGAAAAAATAATTCAATTAAATCAAGGTATTTTTAATACACCACACTGTAGCACAATTTTGCAGAATAAGTTTATTTGAACAAGCCAGGCTTGCTTGTGGCAGATCTTTCCGGTAAATAGGTGTAAAAATCACTTTGTCCTTAGGTATGTTACCTGGGTAAGTAAAATATGCTACTGCGATTGTATTCGGCTAAATCAGAGGTATTACCTATTGCCGGCGCTTTGCCTATCCACCCGAGACACAAGTCTGGAGTAAAATTTAGGCGGCAAAACTAACAACACATTCGTAGGTCGCAAATCGTTTTCAAGGTTGCATACGAGTACATCCTAATAATGTCCAATAAATTGGTCTTGTTCGTACTAGGCAGTACTGGCTAGAACAATGATCTGCGTGACGCGACGCGTGACCGCTGACTCACCGGTGACGTCTGCGCACGCGCCGCGAAGGCCTCGAGGACGGAGTTGAACTTTACGAATCTTGATAAAAGAACACTCAAAGTTAAAATACAAGGTTGCAAGTTACAATACAGCCCTAAAACTGTAGGCCACAGGCAAAACCTGCAAAACTAGTAACACGCTAGTCAGTGATAATTATTGTTAAAGAGGTCACCACTCTAAAAGTCCAAATATAACGGTAGGTACATATGCAAAAATTGAAGCTGCGCTGTGGGGGTGAACATTTTGATGACTGGAAAACTGGCATATTGCTTGAAACGCTTACTGTTAGGCCACAGGCAACACCGGCCATACAAGAAAAAAAACAAGCATGTCAGTAAGAATTGTTGAAGAGGACACCACTCCAGAAGCCTGAATACAACATTAGATACTAAATATTCAGATAGTCAAAGCTGCGCTGGTCCCCACCAGAAAAAAATTGGTGACTGGATGTTTTCTGTGCCAATTGTATGAAAAGGTTTTCTTTGGCAGACGGTGACGAAACACGGATGGAACATGAATATGCGGAGACTGCAAAGGCAATTCCACCTTTTTTTCTAAGTCAAAGGTAGCCCCGCTCGTTTGTCGGCAGCGCAACTTTGTTCAAGTATAATAATAATAAGTCCGCAGGGCAGTTCTATGAGCTGTTGGTGAGTAGCGACACTACGGGCTACCACCATCCCGACGCTAACTCGCAGGGCAGCTTGTGGCGAGCTGTTGGTGTGTAGCGACACCACGGACCCGAGTTCCCCCGAGAGTCGGTCAGGCCCTCCGCCTCCGCTTGCCTTCATTGGCTGGCTGGAGTGGAACCCAAGGGGGGCCGCCGGACTCTCACCTCTGGCTTGCCTTCACTGGCCGTCCAGAGTGGGGCGTTAGAGCTGAATGCTCGCAGGGTGGAAGTGAGCGAGTTGGTGGGGTGGTTTATCCACCCCGTAGAAAGCGGTGTACACCTCTCGAAACCCTTAGCCGCTCTTAACCATGTTGCTGCCTTTGCTGATCTCATGCGTCGGCACGTTTGGGTGGCCCATTTAGTGAGTGGCTAGTCACCGTCTGCCAGGAGAAACAGAACAAATGAGACATTTTGCATGGCAGACGTCCGTTGTCTCAGGCAATAGCTCGGTTTCAGTCCACTGAAAATGTCACCCCTATAGCCCGGTTGTAGTTCTTTTTTATACATGATTCCATAGTTCATGTTGTCTTTAGGTAAATGTTCAATATTTATCTAGAGACAAAACTCGGCAGATGTACACATTGCAAAGTAGATTAAATGGTACCAAAAGGCGTCTACGTGTTGGCTTCGGCCCCACGCAAGCCTCAAAGGACCGGGTCCTCATGGGCCCGTGAATTTCCAATGTACCAACATAATAATAATAACGTTTATTTGCAAATTGGTAAGATACAAAATAAGTTACAGCGACTTCTGCACCAGGCTCGCAGGCCTGTATCGCAGCAGCCAGTGAGTGAGTTACAAAATAAAGATTTAACAAATTTAGAATAGCTCCGGTTCCAATAAATCATCATCATCATCATCCGTGCGGTCTATCCCGGTTGTGAACCTACACTGGTGTGTGGAGTCCCAGGGTCCGCCTTTTTTATTTTCTTGGCCCACTTCGCGCGGTCTTGTGCATCCTCAGTGGTGAGTCTGTTGGCACGCATGTCACCCTTAACGACGTCGAGCCACCGCTTCTTGGGTCGACCTCTTCTACCGGTACCTGGCGGGGGCGGCATAGCCAGACATTTGTTGCCCACGTAGTTTGCCGATCTCCGTGAGACATGACCATACCAACGAAGGCGGCACTCCTGCAGCTTGTCTGCGATGTCACGAACACGAAGGCTGCCGCGGATGTGGGTGTTGCACACACGATCTTTGCGTGAGACTCCACACATCCACCGCAGCATCTTCATTTCCGTGACGCGCAGCTCCTGCTTGTGTCGCTCTAGTAACGGCCATGTTTCACTGCCATATAAAAGGACAGGCCTAATGATGGTTTTATAGACCTGCCCTTTCAGCTTGATCGGCATTTTGGGGTCACAAATGACACCAGCCACCTCACGCCATTTAGCCCAAGCCGCGGAAATTCGGGCTCTGACGTCACGGTCGATGTCCCCGGACGCGCTTAAAACAGATCCCAGGTATTTAACACGGTCCGTGCGCTCGACCACGTCAACGCCTATGCGGACGGACTGGGTATCTGTGGTGTTGCAGGCCATGTACTCCGTCTTCGCCACATTAAGTTTCAGACCGAAATTTTCAAGTGAATTTTTCCACTTATTCACCCGTTGTACCAGCCGTCCCCTGTCCGAATCTGCTAGCGCTATATCATCAGCATACATAAGCAACCAGGGTGGTTGCTCATGGTGGTCTAGGATGCTGTTTGACAGAACGTCTAATATTACGCTGAACAGAAACGGGCTAAGCACGGAGCCTTGGTGTACTCCAACGGTAATAAGAAAAGGAAGCGTGTCACCAACCGCAGTCCTAACTATGGAACTGGAATCGTGGTACATGTCCCGGATAATGTCAATAAAGACTTCGGGAACGGCCCTGGACCGCAGCGCCCAGCCGATCATCTCACGAGGGACACAGTCGAAGGCCTTCTGCATGTCTAAGAAAAGTGATGCAGAGGTGTATTCTTCAGTCTGTATCCTTCCATGAGCGTTCTCAAGGCAAATATGGGGTTCATGGCCCCGCAACCTGGTCGAAACCCATACTGACACCCCGAGATTGTACACTCCTGTCGGATCAAAGAGTCTACAATGCGCTCGAGGAGCTTCATGGTGTGGGACACCATGAAGCTCCTCGAGCGCATTGTAGACTCTCCGATTCCAATAAATGTTGGGTATTAAAGTAAACTTTTATAAAAAAAACTAATAGCAGCAAGTAATTACAACAAAAAGGTTATACTAAAAAACTCCATGAGGACGTAGACACCGGTTTTATATGAAATAGAAATATAAGAAAATCAATTTAGGCGTCTTCATTGGAAAATTCTTTATAGGTTACTGGAATTCTGGCAAATTTTAATGCAAAAAATATATACGTGCTTCGCATAGAGCACTCGGGCATACCGTTCGGTTTGTGTTTCGTTGTTTTCGGCCAGTGGAGTGTGACGCGGAACCGACCGCCGCGCCCGCGCACCCATCCCTTCCACTTAATGCCTCGTTTGTTTTGGTTATTTATGCCTGAAGATACGTACTTCATTACTTATCATTTGTTGACCTTATTGGGAAAGATGATCTGTCAAGTAATGCTAAAATTAAAGAGTTAAGCTGCCGTTCGGGCTACTTTGCACGTTTGCTGATATTTTACGATTGCGGTCGACCACAAAGTTGCCTGAGGTAGTGGTCGTATGAATTCTAAGATGAGCTGCAGTTCGTTCTTCTTTGCCTCAGTAGTACCCATGTGCTACAACGTGTGTGCAGGACATATGACACGCTTTGCTGCCTCCTGGCAGCACTACTGGTGGCGGTGGCAGCAGACGGAAATATCCGCAACGCTTGAAAACTATAGACTAGAACTGTCGCTTTCAGAAGACAGTGATTTTCAGTTTGTGGTTGCAGTGAATTTTTTTACCGATGTTTATATTTTAGAGAGCTCTTTTGGCTATTTGACTAAATTTACTTTTAATGTGTTATCAATTTGCTATTTGACAAAAAAAATCTTTGAGGTGTTATCGAGAGAGTCAAAAATATAAACATAGTTAAAAAAATATTCCGATAGCACTAAAACTCCCCGAGATATGAAAATTTTGAAAATAACATTTTTGGACTTGCCCAAAACGCGTCCTACAAACTGTCGCAGAATAATGACGTCACATTTCACCTTTTTCTAGGCGTTCTGCAAGACACTTGTTTGGGAGCTACGAGTATATTAAATTTTGCGTTTATGAATATGGTTTCTAAACAAAAGTTACTATAATAAATTGTGTGGATCATCGAATGGTATACTTATTTTTATTTATTTTACAGTTTTAAAATTCGACTTGCCCACCCAAGTTTGAACAGCCATTAAATTAATTATACCTAAGTGAACGAACTAAAAGTTTACATATTTTTTGGTGTTTTTTTTAATTATTTTTAATAATTTTTGAATTTGATGATGTTGTCAAGTAGGTACCCAATTAACTAACACTAAGTTGTAGGCCACCACGCACTTAATATAAAATATAAAAAACAAGTGGTGGCATCTCGTGAGGGACCCAGTTTTTCTTCAATCATCCACATTAGAAAACTATAAAATCATTTTGCATCTTCCAATATTTCCGAAAACATGTAGGTACGAAATTTATATATTGGTTTTTCCTATGGAACCACCAATGGCTGTAAATGTCCAAGTTTATAGTTTAGGTATAGTTTTACCTCTATTCTTGTGGTCACGAGACGTTAAGATTGTTTTGTTTAAACATGGAGTCGCGTGTTTCACCTACCTCTTTCACTGCGTGAGCGCTTGCCCAACCACTGTAACAGTCTTTGCATAATAACATATTGTTATATCGATTGTAGCCATTTGTAATTGCTTCCTCCACTTTTCATGTTGAATTAAATTTCCTCTTTTGATTTATTCCAATAACGACTTAAGAGTCCGAGTTAAAAGACGTCCTTAAAATCTGTTTACGGATTTTTTGCTTAGTATCTGTTCAATTAATTAAAATACGATAGTTACCTTTAACAAGATGCCACTTCGGTATGTGACAGCGAAATTGAAATATTAGCATTTAATAGAGATATGCTTGTCGCCTGTTAATCTCTAACGAGTACGTTGATCGATACCCTTCGATAGTGTCAGAAACCAGTCCCACTGCCGGCGCACTGCGCGGGATCACCGACAACTAGGGCGCCGTAGTTCGTAGTAGGTGCATAACTTTAACTTTATAGACTAT
This sequence comes from Udea olivalis, assembly GCA_947369235.1. Lineage (NCBI taxonomy): Eukaryota > Metazoa > Arthropoda > Insecta > Lepidoptera > Crambidae > Udea > Udea olivalis. The sequence continues at coordinate 23,438,769 of OX376343.1, read as the reverse complement.
TCAGACGCCGTCAAAAGCTTGTTTTATATAAAAGCTTTCCTTCGTAAGCAAAAATCTCAAAGTAATAATCATTTATCAATCAGACTGGCCTGGCCGCTGCTAAAAGAGCGCCTATACGGTCGGTTACTTGTCCAAGGTTTCTATGCGAAAAATTGGTAAATCTGTACATATAGTCACTTTCACCCTCTTTCCTAAACTGCTAAGACAAAAATAGCATTCAGAAGCAAAAACTAACATTTAAAACCAGGGATCGACCGCACAATGAGCGGAGGTCAGTAACTCTTTAGGGTGACGATGACATAATATAACTTTAAAGTTTTTTTTCTATGTAAACAGTTGTAAAAGCCTAAAATGTTGCAATCCAATTACCTTGTGCAGTTTTTTTTTATAAATTCGTCGAAGTCTTTGTCATCAGAGCAATTAGCTGCGAACGTGAATAGATTGATCTCTACATTTGTAGAAGGGAATCTTGAGTAAAAACAAACAGCATCCTTTCGTGGAAACATGTGTGGAGTTAGCTGGCATCTCGCGCTAGGCAGCATCTTGCCGGTGCGCGCGCGCACGCCCGGCAACACTCTTCACACTCCGCGCCGACCCTCCGCGCGCGACACCCGTGTCGCCCGCTCGTAGAACCGCGCGCGATCGAACTACTCTGTGCTTGTGACAACTCTACCCGTAAGGATTTTTGTGCAATGTGCTATGGAGCTTTATTATCAGTGATCGCCCCTGACGAGGGCTGAATTTTGAGTGAACAGTTTTCAGTGCTTGGAAGTCCACTATCAGGTAAGTTCAAAACCCGTGGAACACCATTGTTTTGTTATCGTGTACCATATTTATTACGACAACGTTATGGTCTATTGTACAGAATTTCGTAGAGACGGCTTTGGCTCGGTTCGTAGCAACTGCGTAGGTACATCCCCGTACTTTACGTTTCAATTGAATTTATGTTCCTTAAATGCCATAGCTTGAATAAAAATGTACTTTTAGTTTGCTATCAAATGCTTAAATAATATTGTAATTAACTTACGTGAGTGAAAAATTATCTGACCTCAAGAGTGAAATGAGATTAGAGATACATTTGATTTTGTCAAAAATCTTACCAAATGTTTCACTATAAACATGATAAAAGGGTTTAATACTTTTTCGTAAACCTATTTTAGTTATCTTAAAAAGTCCATATAAAAAAAGATTGGAACTCTATATCATATCAATCGTTACTACTGTACATATCTTAACTAGAACTTAAGTAAGGTAGGAGGCTACACATCTTATGTCACACCAAAGTATGCTGCGGATTGTGATCCAAATAGCCTAATAAAGTTGTTTTGTAAACGCGTAAAGCAATTTCCGTCTTCACATAATAACTTCGCTTTATAACAAAGTTACTACATACAAGTCCTCTACAAAAAAGCGACATGTAAACAAAAAGTTATCAAAACTTCCCGAGAATCACCTTTTTGAGGTTTTGTGTTCTAAATTACTACGAGTAATACAGTGTTCCTAAAATTGTGTATATTTGTAATATCTGTACTTTAAGCTCATCAATATACATATTGATCATCAAAAAGGTTTAGAATACCCTTGAAGTAATTTTTCATGTAAGTTTACCGTTGTCTGTAACATTGTATCTCCTGGTCCAGACCTGCTATAGTGCAAAAAATGTGCGCCCCGGAGTTAGCTCCAGCTCTCACGCGCTTGTTCCGGTGGTCATACTCATCTTTAGTGGTCCCAGTCTGTTGGAAGACAGCGCTTGTGCACCCGATCCCAAAAAAGGACCCAAATAACTACAGGCCAATCGCCATTACATCCCTCCTTTCTAAGATAATGGAAAATATTATCAAGGGTCAGCTTTTGCGGTACTTGGAAGGCCACCAGCTGATCAGCGACCGACAGTATAGCTTCCATCATGGTCCGTTTGCAGGTGATCTTTTGGTTCTACTTACCCACCGCTGGGCTGAAGCTATTGAGAGCAAAGGAGAGGCATTAGCGGTCAGCTTATATATAGCGAAAGCCTTTGATCGGGTCTGGCACAAAGCGCTCCTAGCTAAACTTGCTTCATATGGGGTTCCCGAGGGATTATGCACGTGGATCGCAAGGTTCCTCTCTGGGCGAAGTTGTCATCGATGGCTCATGCTCTGACTCCATGCCCGTTAATGCTGGCGTTACACAAGGCTGTGTGTTGTCTCCGACCCTGTTTATCCTGCACATAAATGATATGTTGCAAACCAACAACATTCATTGTTACGCGAATGACAGCACTGGGGACGCACTGTACGTTGGCCAACGCAATCTCTCCAAGACCACAGTTGACGAGAACCGAAAAGAGTTTGTGTCTGTAGTCGAGGCATCGCTTGAACAAGTCTCACAACGGGGTCAAAATAACATCGTATGTTTCATTCCCGGTGTGACACAACTCTGCGCATTTACCGCAAAAAAAGCCCAGTTTGTCGCATGTCCTAAGTTTGTGAGCACTCTCTTGAGTATCAGGCCTAGCATCGAAATCCTTGGCGTTGACGTTTCGAGTGATGTACAGTTCCGCAGTCATCTGGGGGGTAAAGCCAAATTGGCTTTCATAAAAACTGGGAGTGCAGAACAAAGCAAAGCAGTATTTCTTGCCGTCTCAGCGCCTTCAACTTTACAAGGCACAAATAAGGCCTCACATGGAGTACTGCTGCCATCTTTGGGCTGGAGCACCCCAGTATCTTCTCTATCCTCTTGACCGTATACAGCGGAGAGCCGCTCGAATTGTCAACGAGCCTGTGATTTCCGACCGCTTAGATCCTTTGGCCCTACGGAGAGACGTTGCATCTCCCTGTATTTTCTACCGTCTTTACAATGGGGAGTGCTTGCATGATCTTATACCTGCCGCTGAATTTCATCATCGCACGACACGTCATAAGTCGAAATTCCATGCTCATCACCTGGATGGCTGGCGCTTAACAACCGTACGTTTTTCGCGTCAATTTCTTCCGCGTACATCCAAGATATGGGATCTTCCTGCGTCGGTTTTTTCCAAGGAATATGACATCGGAGCCTTCAGGAAGAGAGCTTATTCCCATTTGAAAGGCAAGCAACGCATCGGTGACACCTCTGGTGTTGCAGTTATCCATGGGCGGAGGTGACCACTCTCCATCAGGTGACCTTCCTGCTTGTTTGCTCCCTATTACATTAAAAAAAACATTAAATGAAAAGTATTATGATTCATCTCGCTCGCTAGATCCAAAGATTGAAAATAGCTTTTTCTATGATTCACCGTTTTTATTTTATTCAAACCTCTTTGACGTCTAACTCATTTACGCAAAAAAAAATCAGCGTTGTCGGTGTTTTTCAAGCTAATTTAACTCGTACAGTTTAATTAGCAGACTTATTCTTATTTATTTAAAATATCAAAAGATAACAGCTCCGCCTGTCCTAGACAGTACGGAACCCGTTAACACCTCCGGATCCCATTGTTTTGTTTAGATTTGTATTTATTTAACAGCTCAGCTCTGTCATAAATAGGTGTGAATTTTATCGTTCAGCGTTCTTTTTTGTTGTTTTTTTATCTAAAATAATATTTTAGCTTTGCGTGTCTTCAGTTTTTGGCGTATTTTCAAACTTAGAACTATGCGCTTATTCATTAAACATTTAAGTTATGTAAGCACACTAAGGCTCAATTTAAAAAAAAACAGAACTTGTACGAAATAACTTACAAAGTTACTTGTTCCATTAATTCTGAATAGGTGTTCAATTAGAACGAAACATCAGACTCATAAAAACTGAGCTGAGCTGGTGCCGCCAGGTGGGTGGCAGAAGGAATAAAATACTTAGAATACTTCCAATGCAGTAATTGTAGGAATTATTGCGCAATAAGAGTTTGAAGTTCCTTCGGTAGGATCCAACGTAATAGCTCTAATTCAATTTGATTGAGTCATTAATTCAGGATGGGTTTATAGTCCTAGTGCACTTTGAGATCTACTGCATGCGCTGCGTCTATTATTTTCTTCATATAACTTTCAATGTTGTATAATAAAAACTGCTTTACCTTGAAATTAAACAAGTTCACGAATTCTACTCACGGTTTTATATTTTTACATTTCCGAAAACGTTCCTTCTCTTTTTCAGCAGTCATGATCACGTCAAAGAGAGATGCTTTCACCTCACATCAACTCACCATCAATACCTGAAATCTTTGTTATCCTTATATGTATATCTTGATATTTTATTACGACCTCTTATGGCACATTAAATTTTTGCTTGCAATGAAAACAGGCTCATTAAAGTTCATAATCTCGTATCGATAATAAGAAAAATCTTTGTTGCGCAAAGGCGTACAATTCTCGCGATTTCTGCGTTTTGCTACACTATTGCAGATGGGTCTTGCATACATTTTTGTGTGAGAACTAGTTGGGACACAATACTGCGGCTCTCACGCTCTCCGTAGGTATTTCTTGCGACATTTAATTCTGTACCCGAGATTGTCAGCAGCCTGCTGACTGCGGTTAACAGTGTTCGTGCTAAGATCTAGTCAGCAATATATCTGAATCTCCTTTTGCTTCGATATCGGGTCACGTGACGGTTTTGCCACCTTTTGACCTTCAATTAAATCTCTTAAAGCTGGTTAGGATCGAAGCCTTTTATATTTACATCGTAATTACTCTTTTTCTGCTCAGGAACGTGAATTCTTCTTAGCGTGTCGTTCGTCCTAGTTATCTGTAACATAATTCTATTTTCAGCTTTTAGAGTATGGTAGGGTGTACAAAGTTAGATTAAAATCTATCAAAAGTTTTCACGCGATGCTGTAACATACTAAGCAGACCCACACATTCTAAAAATATGTCTCGTAATTAAAATCAAATGTTTTTACATCGATAACTGTTCTACTATGTATAGAAATGATTATCAATAAATGTTTCAACCAAGTTATTTTGCATCTAAAGACTTATCTTTCAAGTATTTATCACAATGTTCTCGCGCTTTAGTTCGTAGACCATCAACCGTGAATAGATCAGTCCTTGTACCAATCAATTAAACTAACTGACCATTGATCGTGCCCATTCGAATCGAAACACGAAGAAACCTACTTTTATTTAGCAGTGGGAGCCAATTATCTGTTCGCGGTGAGCATTAAAAACCATCTGGCAGTGATAAGCGAAAGTGGGTGTTTTCCTAAACAGTGTTTAGAGGCAAATTGAATAGTTCACGCCTCACGCAACATGCCGTGCGCGGGTCTGCTAAATATTCTGGAATGTAAAATTACCTTCTGTGTTTGTCTGACAATGATCCACGACCGCGCGGTTGAATGCGCTGACGCTGTAACTGAAACCGTGGAAAGAGCATTGTCTACATTCTTCCATTGCTGCTTCACGTTAAGGCCTTTAATCTTTAGATATCTGCCGTGGTCTTTGCGCGTTCAGTGGCTGAAATTCACCAATTTTAGGTTTAATTTTAAAACAGGCCTAATAGGTTAAACAGGTTTTAATTTTAGGTTTTTCTGCAGGCCTTCAAGGTGAGGATGGCCAGCCCAGTGTTTCGTTTGAATGACTGCCCTTGTCAACCTCATATCTGGACCTCACGACCGCTTTCCATCAGGTGGAGTGAGGTCATCTTGACGGGCATTATAAAAAAAAAACAATGTATTACTGAAAATAACGTTTTTAACATTTATTCAGCAAGGAAACGTTACATTGGAGTTTTTTTAGCTAAAAATTATATTCATAAGTATATAACTATTCGTATAATTTATTTTAGAATATTCATATACACATAAATTGAACTATGAATGAAACTTCTCATACATAAAGAACACAATAAAAAAAATTGGGTTCTTAATGTACTTGAACGGAAAATACCCCTCACAATCATATGTTGAGGAACCCATAGATCCAAAACTGTGTTTAATAGATCGCGGAATAAGGTGAAACGGTTTATTTCAATCCTCATTTTATATCTAGTTTCACTGTGAATTCAGAAGATGTTGGTCATCGTGCGTATTGAAAACCGCATTCCAAGGCGCAACAATCCGTAACATTGACTTGGTGGCGTTTATTGTAATCTCCTGTATATTAAATACTGCGATGACTTGATGCTTTTTTTATAAAGTCAACGTCCAGTAGCTCGCTATCAACAAGAAAATTCCAGTCCGTATAATATCATCGAGCATTCCGACTGTGGACGTTGCCCTTCTCATGAAGTCAACCAAAAAACTGATCTAATTGACTTTCGAAATGTAGCACTTATTCATGTGAACGACGCAAGTATTTACCCCTAATTAAAAGAAGTTGAGGTTAAAGCAGATGAGAATGGTCTAACAAAGGTTAAAGAAACCTTGAGAAATTCTTTCGTTTTATTACCGATTGTTTGGATTAAATCTTTTACGTAGAATTCTTGGAAGCCTTATTAAAAAACATATTTACTAAATTAGGCACTCGGCGACGAGTTTGTCCTTGATAAGGTTCGTGTTTCTTTTTATTGGTATTTGCTTAGCTATCGTTCACCAGCATCCGCTCGCAGTCAAGGCTGAACAAACGGACAGATAAGCGTTTTATTACAGTTTACTTATTGCATAGATAACTGGCGTTGGTCAAACACTCCCGAAGTAGGTTAAACCCTTCTGGATTGTTGAAAAGTAACGTGTACGCGATGTTTGGTCTGATAACACTTAAACAGCTTCGAATTTAAAGCTAACGGGAGTTTTTAATTGCACAGCAGTTTTATTTCCTTGTCGCAAGTAAGTTTATGCGTTTTCAACGTGATTAAGCATGATGCAAGAAATGTGGTTTTCAAATATTTGAATTTCAAATACCAAAACGAGAATTATGCTTCACAGTTTTCGGAGAATTCACTTTTTCATCATTCTTTTCACAGGAAAATTATGGAAACATCGAATTCTTCAACGTTAGTGACTGGCTTCTTGCATTTATTGCTTCTACTGTATGCAGGCGTATTAGAATAGTTTCATGGTTTCCTTTGGAATTATGGTTTTCACTCAACGACCAACTTTCTAGGGCACGTGCCTTCCAAATCCTAAACATTTTCTGGTTCCAAAGTCGCCAGTACCCAGTATCTCGTCAGCGCATGGCGCCGAGCTCATTTGTCTCAATTGCCACCAGCTGCGCGGGCGCCGCGACCCCTCGGAGGAAGGATTTATTACTCATCTAATATTCGCTTTGTCTCCGAACTGGCGCTTCCTACCTTCAAGATTGTTGTTTCCTTGTTGAGCAAGGAGCAGAATTGGCACTAAGGAAGCATCTAGTTCTTTTTGTAGGTTGGTAAATGAGTAAGAATTTTGACCCCTACTCATCAATCACAAAAAAAAAACTAAATTTATTGTCTTAAGACTGTTTCACATTACAATATTTAGAGAATTCTTCGTTGAGAACAATAAATTAAGTTATTTGCGATTACGACATTGTGCCGATGTGTGATAAGTTATTGTTCTAATATACAATAAATTAATTCACTACATTCCGACAAGTAAGAAAACACTTTAGTGAGTTTATTGTCAATAGGCGCCATTTTTAATCTTAAGAAGTTTGGATGCGGAAAGTGTTCGATGAGTATTTATACTTGTTGGTAGGTAATTTGTATTAATATTAATTCAATGATTATAACAGTTTCGTTTGGGTGTCCTTTGCAACCTTCACAAGCTGTAGGTACGTGTTATTACTTTGTCAGACATGCTAATACTTGTAATTTCATTGTTTTTACTGTTTTCTTCTGAGTAAAAATGTTACATACCACAAAGTTATCATTTTGTGCCGTTATCGGACATATCCTAGTACCGACATCGAAATCGGGCACATACTCATCCATTTTATCTGAGCTGACGCTGACTGCGCTCGTTGCATCATTGCACTATGATTTATTAGTTAAGATAACAGTCAGTATACATTATAGATATGATTTGGAGTAATTTTTTGGGTTACATTGTAGGCGTAAAGTAACTCTTTATCACTATTGAAAATAATGATGAGTCGTAACTAGAATATTATTCTTCTAATGAAGACAAGAAAAATCAACGATCAATTCACTGTCATATTTTTAATAACATTACAATGTGGAATAACAAAATATAAAAAGCAGCCTCTTATTGAATTCTTGAGTATTATTATTATTATATTTATGGGCCATTTGTCTTATGTACCTATAGTTGGTCTCAGAGTACGTTTTTTTAGTGGTCAGTGACCTGTCTAATTGGTATTGTCTAAGCCACCATTACCACAGCCGACTAATTAGATCATTAAAGGAAAATAACGTAAATGTCTTGATCATTAGTTTTTCACTATCAAACTATCTTTTGAATTATCACTATTACTGAAGTAATTTTTATTTAGCATTTTATTGATGTGACTACATCTTTGCTTTTATATTCGACGACCGACTTGGTGTAATGGTTAAGAAGTTGGCTACTACACCAGAGGTCGCGGGTTCGATCCCCGCACAGTACAAACATTTGTGTGCATGAACATGTCTGTTTGTACTGTTCTGGGTGTCTCCTATGTATAATAAGTATGTATTTACAAAAGAAAATGTATTTAAGTATGTTTATCCGTTGTCTAGTATCCCATAACACAAGCTTTAATTAGCTTACTTTGGGGCTAGATGGCGCTGTGTGGAATAATGTCCAGGGATATTTATTTATTTATTTATTATGTTAGTCGCTTGCTATAGTTAAATCCTCCTGAGTCAAAATAATAGTTTCTTTCAACTTTTCATCGATTTCAAGATTTTCTCGAAAAAGTGACTTCAAATTCTTCGTTAGTCCGTCTTCTTCTCCGTTTGCTCTTCCTGATGTACCTAATCATGCCGTTTCATACATATTTAAAAACTTATTTAATAGTGCTAAGACGACTTAGTTTATGTTAGGTATGGTTTAGTGTAATTGTGTGTTCACAATAAACATAAAAAAACGGATATTTAGACCAGAACTTCTGACGTTACTAGCCGAATAAGACAAGCAAGGCCGGGGTTAAACTGATTGTTCGTTAATTGTTAGTAATTAAGGCAGTAATTTTTCTTGGTCGATTGACGTGAGTGAACTTCCAGCTTTCGAAACACCAGAAATATTTAGATGCTTTTCGACATTACCTTGAAGTGTAGGTAAGTGATTCATTCACTTTTTGGTTTGGTCATCTATCTGGTGATTATCTGGGATATCATATTCAAATAAAACTTGATCAGAAACGAAGCATAGCTTGTAGGAAGTCTTGGAAGGGTGAAGAGACTGATTTACCTGGGTTTAAATATTTTGAACGAACAGATTATAATATCCGGACACTGAGCAAACACGAATGAATCGTCAAACGCGTTGTGCGTTAAGTGATATCTTTACGATTCGATATTTTAAAAAAAAATTCTTTAAAAATGAAAACCACAAATGTGTTTTTTTGGATTCATGTTATAAAGTAGACAAGGTCGCGGACAAATTCTTTATTTAAAAACAGTTCAACATCTCCATTTGACAACTGTTTCGTTCAGTTTACCTTTCAGAACCCAAAAAATATTTATCTACCTAATAAAAAGATCTCTCAATAACTTAATATTATTAATATTTTTTCTTTGAAACAAGATATCATGTAAAAGTATAATCGCATGACAAAAGCGAGATGTATCGCAATTAGAGGTTACCACACAATACACGGGACTCCATGCGCATAGAAAGTTAATCGCTCGATCTGCGCCCGCGCTGATTTGGAGACAAATGCGGCTCTCGCGATTATTATAATCACAATTTACAAACTCAAAGCTATTTGTGCCAGATTATGCTTTTTGTCACAAATTGGTCAACTTGCTTGCATAATGTTGATAGCGAGTTCAACATTAAAACTAAAAGTTTGCTATCTCAGTCTAGGAGTGGGGCGCTTCAATGTAAAAAAAATGTGTTAATATTTAGTAGTAGGTACCAAATGAACAACCTCGTCAATCGTTAGCTGTAACTTGTAAAGTTGTAACACACGTAGTAAATGCCAAGATTTCATTCATTTGTTTCACCGGTAGCTGTTTTTAATTGGATTCGTTAGTTGAATAACAATTTACTGTAGAGTTTAGCCCACCCATAAAAGTGTTTGAAAAGTAATAAAATGAATCGACAATCGTTTTTGTGTTCAATAGTACAATTACAGTGCAACCATAAGCGGGCTTGGAACGCTGTTTATTAATAATACATAAAGGTAAAAGTTACTAAGCTTACAAATAGGTCGGGTTCTCTAGAACATGGTGTTTGTCCGTTTCCAGGAACGAATGTGAGGAAGTCAATATAATATGGTCAGGGAAAGTCGCCATTGTGAATGTTGTCTAGAATGAAATTTGATAACTGTCAATGTCGGACTGGTAAGTTCTAAGCCTTTATTTTACAGCCTCTGTTATTCAGTTCAATATTATCAGAAAAATACAACGCTTTCGAGTAACAGCTCGACAGGAAGTGACTTTTACCAATAGCTAGGAATGATGGATCGAACGTCATACACATGTAACTTATGTCGAAATGATGCGGGCGTGTACTTAGCAAGTTTAGTGATATGGACAGTTCACAGAACACATTTTATGAAACTGGTGGCGAATATCTTTGAAAATGCGATACGATGCTTAAGTTTACATACATACAAACAAATACAACGAGTTAATGAAATAGCGCAGAACCTCACACATCTCAACTGAGTTTAATATTTATTTTTGGGTTAATATTTATAACTGAGCTAAATGAATAATAAAATTTTAGTTTCTTGAATTATTTTGCGTTTTTTCCGAATTACTTATTCTTCATGAAAACTACCCTATACCTGCCATGCGAGATCTCGAACTGCATTTTAGACGTTGCCGCTTTTGAACTAATTAGCCGGAAGTTAATTGGTCTTTAGTAAATTGTATAAAATAAAGTGACTGACAACCCATATTTTTTATTATTGGAATAGATTCTACTATTGATTCTGAACAAACTAATTTCAGGTTTTGTGACATTTCATTTGTATAATGCAATGAACGTGTTCAATGAAAAAAAAGGCTGCGTTATTGCACCAAAAGTCTCAGAAAACGGTAGTTTTCTTCTAATTACTAGAAAACAGCAAGCAGTTTTTACTCGCTATTCGCTACAAATTACACTAACCTATAATTGCTTTGTTGCGGGTTTCACATGTGAGCAACAATCGATATTTTCATACACATTTGTTTGCGTGGATAATGTACCGTAACAATATGTTTGCACAGAAAATAAGTCATCGAGAAATTATATTATCATTACCTTCACCAGCTGGATACTATTCGTAGAATGAGTTTGACAAAAGACAATATGTACCTCTCGCTATACTTACCTGTTATTCGTAGTCCTTAAATATAGCGTGATTGTTTTACTGAAGTAACTCTTATTGTGAGACCACGACGGTTGATATTCAAATCGAAATCAAATAGTAAGATCGAAGAAATTTGCACGCGACTCGAATGTAAATGATGCGTTTTTCTCTCGCTGTGTTATAAATGTTATAATAGATAGCTTGTTTTTTTCGCCACATGATGGATGTGCTGCTAGAAAACACAGCAGTGGATTGTTATTTTTTCTTTACAGTCACAATAGTCTTTATTCACGCTGCTCACGCACCCGACGACGTTTTAGTATAATTGTTGGCCTGCGACGTCCTTCGCAAGGAGCATGTCGAAGATACATTGGAAATACAAACACTTACAGTATATTTGAACCACTATCTTATAGTAACACTTAATCTAAAGACATTTAAGCATCAACCATTTCGGAAAAACCAATCGCGTCAGAATTAACAATGTCATATTTTCCTTGTTCCTTAAGTTATGCAGGTATTTATTGAAGTTCATCGACGATTGTTTCCGCTTGCATTAACTGTATCATCTCTAGCAATATCTCACCTATTTATTAGTATTTATTAACTGTTCCATTATAAAACTGCTTTTATTTAAGAAATATAATAAATTGAATAGTATCAAAACTAGTAGATACGGTTTGTAGCTTTTTATTTATATCCAAAAATGTCTAACTGGACTTAAAAGAGTAAAATCCGTGTAGCTGCTAATTACAGTAAGTGGTCAGATTCGAATCCCGTTCTGTGTGATTTGTAGGCGGCCGCGACGGCGTTTTTGCTGCGCGCGCGCACCGGCGCTTCCGTTCGAGCCCCGAAATAATGCGGTCGGTCTGAAGCACCTCGCGTACTATGTCGAGTTCATGTTATAGTATAGTAAAAAGCGATATGTTGTTTTTTTGCACCTTTTGTTGGATTGAAATTTAGTTGGCTTGTGCCACATATGAAAGTTGGTGCAGAGAGAAGACACAAAACACATTGTTCATACTGAATTACGCTCCTACATATGCAACGTTTACAAAATAAGCTAAAAAATTTGAGAGCATTCAATAGAACAGACGCGGGAAAATGTTAAGCCATGTTATACGACATGACGAACTTTTGAAAATAATATCAGAAGGTTAAATAAAAGTAGAAAGAGGAAGAAAGTGATCAAGACGGTAATATCTTACATAAAACAAGTGCCAAAAAGGTAAAAAAGCCCAGGATGCTAGCGGAATCCAGAGGTCACGAGCTGGAAGGGGTCGTAAAGTTTCAAACAGAACTGTCAAAAATGCAGGGTACATCTAGGAACATTGAGGTATTCAAAAACTGTTTATTTACAACGTAGGGCCCTCTGCCCTATATGTGTCCAACAAAAAAATACTCAAGGGGTGATGTAGCCCGCGATGGATTGAAACGTTAATGTCCTCTTGGCCTGACTTATGTCATCTTTTTTTTTCTTAGTATCATATTCATAATATAAAAAAATCAGCATGCTGACGTCATGGAATGCCGGTGAAGAATGAGCAATACCGATTTGAGCAAGCGGTTGAATGCGTGTCTAATGCGAATCACGAGAGCGAACTTATTTCTTAATCTCACAATTAACCGGTGCCGATATAGGTATGATCAATCGGTACTATTTGTATTTGAGTTTTTGTGTTCATTTGAAAATTTGCTGCAAATTACAGTATTTTTTTTTAAAAGATAAAAGAAATGTTCACACAAACAATTTCATTATAACATTTACAACAACATACATCAACGAAAACTGAGGTAAACCAAAGTTGATGCAGTTAGTAGCTCAAACCTCAAATTTGATAGGATTACTAGAATGATTTCTTAAATGTTATGTTACATTAATTCTCTCATGATTGTACTACTGCTTGGGTTTGATAAATTTTAGGATGAAATGAATAGGTTGTAGAGCACAAATTTGAAGAGCCCACTACAAATCGCACGCGCCGACATCTTGCTTGCCTACCTGAAGAGTGAAAGGAATGTGATTTTTAAAATATTTTAATGTTATCTTATCATTTAAACTATCGTAGATATTTGGACTGCAATAATACATAGAAAATACAAAACCAATGACGCGATACGGTGTCGCCAGTGGACAGTGATGTGACACCGGCTTAGGGCTCGGCGGTGTCGCGTGCGCATACGGCTTTACGGGTCGGGTTGCAGAACAATGACCTGCGGAAAAAACTACGCTTGATTTATTTATAGCCGCATTATGGGGTTACTTGTTTAGTCTGATGACGAGAGAAGCAGCGCTGTGAATGCTAAGTTTGTGACGTATTCATTCGTTCATTCGTTCGCTGATCCGACCATCTTCCTAGCGTTGCTAAAGTTATGCCCCCTTATTCATAAAAACCTAATCAGTGCTTTAAACTACATTACCATATGAAAAAAAAACAAAAAAAACCATCATGGACTGACCTGCCTGTTGGTACAATGGCAGCGATCTTGCCTTTAGCACCAGAGGTCGTGGGCTGGATCCCCACACCATGACAAACATTTATGTGACGAACATTTGTGTTTGTTGTGTGTCTGGGTGTTATTATCTTAAGTATGTATTATAAAATATTCAAGTATGTTTATCAGACTCTGACACCCATAGTACAAGCTCTGCTTAGTTTGGGGTCAGATGATCTTGGTGTACATTGTCCCATATATTTATTTATTTATTTTATATTGTTGTCAGACTTCGTAGGTATTTTGTGTTACCTTTCGTTCTTCAGTTTTCTACTAGTTTTAGCGATACTTGTGTTGTACTTAGTGATATCTTTCCTATTCTTTTGTTGGAAGATTTAAACTTTTACGTACTTAGTTTGAAAGCATTCAGATCAACCTGGAAGAAATTATTGCTGAATCTAGGGGGTTAAGCTCTAAGCTCAGATTCCAGGGACTCAGCCAGGGCCATAGTCAGATTTTGTGGGTCAAATACACTGGCTGAAATGTGTTCAGCTTCAGTGGTTTGTTTTGATTGTCGTCAAAAAACTGTTTGCTTTTAATTATCCCATTTGGAATATGGCTGTGTTATTAGCGTATGTAATGTGATTAAATTGAAAACTCGTTTTATTTTATTTTATTGAATTAAAAGTAACATGGTGTTTGAATATCTGATGCTAATTTAAACATATGTTATGGTTAATGAGTAAGAAAATGTTTTTTAATTCACACGAATAAATCACCTAAGTGATTCATCGCGTTATCGCGTTGTGGAAAAGAAGCCATATTAGCATTCGATCCGGAAACCATAGCGTTGGCTACAGCGACGAGCATTCATTTGTACACATTTAGCGTCTTAAGTCAAAGGCTTAAGATTCAAATATGAGTATTTATTGGAGATTGTGTGTGACTGTTCTTGGGCAACTTTATTGGGTAATATCTCATGGTCTATGAGTTTTGTCGCAATAATTACTGCCTTATATTTAGGTAATCACGGTTTAATATTCTCAGGAAGTACAAAGAAAAATAAGCGAATGTTTACTTCATTCCCACAATAAGCAATATCATGTCGATATTATATTGTTTGCTGGCAGGGAAGTCCTTTTAAAATTATCTTAACATCTGTTTTTTTTCACCGAGCCTTAAAAGCCACATTCACTAAATAAATTAGACCAAAAGTACACTTTATTTGTATCATTACCATATACATAAATACGTAGTTATAAATTACCTAGGCCTCACACTTTCCCTGCTAGCGAAAATAAAGTCCCCTTAGCTAGAACTGAATTTACATGAAAGAATAGTTAGCAAAGTCAAATTAAATTATCCTGCCAGATCCTTACAGTATCGAAAATAGAACAATTCAAGTAAGTGCATACCTAATCAATGCAAACTAAGATGCATTCCTTACGACGACGAAGTCACGAGTGCAATAAGTAATTTATAGACCAACACCATTATAAAGCAAGCGACAAGCACGTGTTGCCGACCCTAATTCATTCTAATGTAAATCTCTTATTTGCATATAATATTTGCATATAATAAGTCCCATGGCAGCCTTGACAACCGTCCCCAGTTCGTTTACACCTAGGTTTCTACAGTGTGTATTCCTGACACGTTACATTTCGCCTATCGCGACTTCCGGTAGCATCGTGGAGTTTTTACTCGTTAAGAAAAACCCGCTGTTTGGAAGGTGTTTTATGGACGCTACGTGATGTTTGATGATGATTACAGTCTTTTTAAAGAGCATAATGTTATCGCATAATCTTTTGTTTATTTGCGGAAATAAACCATATCGTGTAGTCGGGAAAAGATTTTAGATATACCGATCAATATTTTTATAAGATTTTTGTAAGAAGACACAAAACAAACCGTCATGGTCATGAATGATGCCTCAGCTCAGCACCCCCTTCATGAAGTAGAGATCTATGGGCGGTGGTCACTTACCATCAGCGGAATCGGCTCGTGATCCTGTTCTTTACACAAAATAAAACAATAATTACTAACATAAAGCATAAACGTTGTGCAATCACGTGTATGCCTACATATATTTCCTTACATTGATTCCCTCTCGTGGCTTATCATAATTTTAATTGCTTCTAAAATGTAACCTGTGGAATGGTCGATCGTTACCGCTTCCTCCAGTAACTGAGCTTAGAGGCGACTTTGATGCTTTAGTCGTAAAATTTTATATTTCGGATGCGGTATTTTGTAATCTAATCAAATATTTACTCATACAGGTCTGAACTTATCTGTTGTAACGGTTTTTAAAGTAGCACTGGTACTTACGTTAATAAATCATGTATTATTAGTCGTTGCTTGCTACAAATTGTCTTTGCTTTTAAGTTCTATACTTACCCTTATAATCGCAGTTAAAAAGGGATGGTTATGAAAAGTATATTGTATTATCATCATCAACCGATGTGTCCACTACTTACTCAACATAAGCAGTCCCAAAAAGTTCCATGAACATCTGTCCAACTTACGTCCAATTCGTTAATCATTTGCAGAACACTTTCTTTGTTGGGAAAGACTCTTCGTCATGAAATAATGGATTGAGTTATACAATATTTCGATGCATAGGTACATTTAATCAATTTCAATGAATGCACCGCTCTCTGTCGTTGTTTCATAACAGTTACATTTTGGTCTTGTTACCCGAGACACGGTCACGGTTACAATCTAGTGACGAATCGCTGGATTCCTAAATATTACCAACCACCTTTTTTTGTAAAAAGCAGTACTTAAAAAAAAAACTTACTCAGATCATCAAATTTAAATTTCTCTATCAATTTTCTGAATAAGACAAAGAAGAACAAAATAATTTCATTTCTTTCAATGAGTTTCTAAAGCGTGCTTGATTGCTTACTTATTCAATGAAAAATGATCATCAGATGCTGTAATAATTGCGATTATTGCCTAAAAGGTGTTAGAAGAGAATCATAAAACAGAATATTATGTAGATCTATTTTCTCTGCCGCTCTGCAGATGTATTCAGGTAATACTAATACATATAATGATTTTTGAGCCGGTCATTACAACGAACATTAGTGGCGACCAGGAAACCGCATCACATGTGGTCGCCAGCGCAGCGTGAGTCATCCATCAGCTCGTCATCCCAGCGCGAAAGTCGCGCGTTGACATTGACTGCAGTCGGCGCGCGCGCAGCGCTTGTTTGTATTTAGTATGCGCTGCAAAAGCACATTCCTGCGCCGTTAGGGCTGGCACGCTACTAGTTGGTGGATACTCACTCTGTCAAGGACATCACTTGATTTTTTTTATCTTTTGATTTAACGTAATCGAACTCGCAGGTTAAATAAATAAAATACGTAAATAAAATACATATCAAGAATTAGCATGATTAGAATTCTCTCTCTCTCTCTCTCTCTCTCTCTCTCTCTCTCTACCACTACAAATAGAGAAATTTCTTACATTTTATTAAATAATCGACATGTTATATTTAACGAAGAATGGACTTCAAAGTGAAAACTTCTAGAGGGCTTGGATGCTATAACTATTTCAGCTTGCTGACATCATCTGGACTTCTAGAGCAGAGTGTCTGCCTCTTTTTCGGAGATATAACTTAAGTGGTTTCCAAGCATCACGAAATGAACGGAAGCATTTAGTTTATTAGACTATCTTTTCTTATGTTTATCAGTCTCTGACACCTATTAGTACAAGCTAAGCTTAGTTTGGGTTCAGATGATCTTGGTGTAATTTGTCCCGGATCTTTATTTATTCAGTTTGAAATTAGCAGCAACCCTAACCATGATTCTAATTCGAATGCATTGCTTGTTCGGCGCGACGTCAAACACAAATATACAAGGCGGTTTACACAACAGCTGATTTGCGGTGTTATGGCGATTCAGGTATTTGATATACGAGTATTAGCGCGTTTGACAGCTGTTGATATTGATTTAGCAGGTTTCCAGCAAAATTCTATTTTGGAATTCCGCAAATCAGATAAATAATGGTCGGCTTTGGTCTTGGTGTTTATTAGTAGTTCCCGAGATTCTATGTTTTCTATTTTTGTACAGGAAATACAATGGTATGTTATGTGATTGTAACAGCTGGTTTGTGAATCAAAATTAATATTATTTGACTTTTAAATGATCACGATCGAATTTATGATCCGTAAAGCCTTGTATAGTCGACACTTAAATTAAAAAAACTTTTAGTGTCGCTCGTTTTTGGTGTGATTACCTTAACACCTTCCTACGCGAACCACGTTTACACACAATTGTTAAGTTTGTTCAAATAAAATTGACCACAGTTTTGGCCTTACACACATTTATGAACATTTATAAATATCTGCATACAGTATTATCAAACATAGCTACGAAAATGAAATGTTTGCATTCATTGGAGTTTGTAATATGTGAGATAAGTGTACAGCTCGATTCCTCCACTCGTGATTATGCTGCCCGGCTGGGTGCATATACCTCCACCTTACGGAAAACCGCAAAATATTTACGCTTTAACACTGGCTGCCTTACTCACCATCAGGGTTGTGTTACTGTTGAAGGAACAGAACTCTTTCCTGTTTCATTTTTCTTTTATTCAACTTATCTGTGCTCGGAGCGATTTCGGAACTTAATTTTGTACGATTTCGATACGAGCATATTGTTAACTTCTTAACTGTAATTTTAGTATACAAAACTAACTTTAGAAAAGGAGAATTGTATTTCAAAATTATCGTCGATATCAGTTGGTGCTGGTAAGTAAGGTAGCCAGAGGTCAGCTGGACCTGAAATATCGTATTGCTTCTTGCTGACTAAGTTCCATAAAGAGACTGACCACCTTACATAAAAAAATAACAGTGCTTCAAGACTTGACTTTTCACTATGGAAATTTATTCTTAAATAATAAAATAATTTATTTAAGTGAATTTTTATTTTTAGCATTAAACAATGCACTATTTTCTACGCAAAGATAGAAACTAGAAAAATTCGACTTGGACATGATCAGGGCGAATTTTTCTAGTTTGTATCTTAATATAATATATTTTTTGAGTGAAAGTCAATAGCGCACATGATCATAGTCTGCGGTAACCACTTACCATAGCTCGTATGCTTGTTTGCCACTGACATTTATAAAAAGGCGGCTCAAAAATTAAAAATCATAAGCAGCCGCTGCTGCTGCCGTCGATGTTTTTACGAATGTTTGCTCCAATATTTCGTCCAGTCTATCCTTCGAATTGTCTGTCGTTCTGTAGAATATGTCAAAATGTTGTTTCACCAAATTAGAATAATACAATATTAACAAGCTGCCAACGTCCTCTGATTTTGATTATTTTGGTGTTTCGATGGTCAGTTATTTTTCATTAATTTTATTTTGCTTTAGTGACCATAAACTTCCTATGTTTTTTGTGAAACCTTATCCTGATTGGCAGAGATTGGCTATAGGCATGAATTCATTTATTCAAAGGTAAACCAGTAAGCAAGGTCTTAATTGTGTAAAATACACAAACCATGCTTACAAGTTAATATCGTGGTGAACCAATTGAAATACAGTTGAAACCTTAAATGTCTTCGCAGATAGCGGTAATTTAAGGTTTAAAAATACAAATCAAGCTCCTACAGAGTAATTAACAACTTAATTATCAAACTCATTGAAATTTTGTGATAAATTTAAAAAGTGTGTAAATCCAGACGTAGTTACGATCAGTATTTAAGTAGGTAAATGAGTTTCCCTTCAATGAAGAACAACCGAGCAGCCGTCTCACGCTATTCAAATTGTACAGAGGCGTTCACATCAACCTTTACAAAACCATTGCATAATGGGTCATATTATTATGTCAGTAGCATAAGGCGCCCCCATGTTAAGGTTGATGTGAACGCCTCTGTACAATGTACTTATGTTTATGAATAAATGTATGAATAAAAAACCATCGTGTTATTGGTTTTACCAACCTTTTATGACCAGTGAATTTTTATTTTTTAGCATTAAACAATGCTCTATTTTCTACACAAAGATAGAAACTAGAAAAATTCGACCTGGTCCTGGGACTCAAGCGGGATTCGAACCCGCGACCTTTCACAATCCGCGTGACTGCTCTTCCAACTGAGCTACCCGGCTACCCGCTATCCCGCTTGAGTCCCAGGACCAGGTCGAATTTTTCTAGGTTCTATCTTTTATGACAAGTACTCGTAAGTAGGTAAGCAAAAAGATGTAAGTACTGCGTGTATGTGTGTGTACCTGGCTTCCGTCTCTAATTTGAGCTCATTGGTTAAATTAGTTAGGAAGAGGAAAACGCTAATAAAGGCTTATTAACCGCAAATAAATTAATTGTTCGGCGTGCGTGTGCGGTCATTGTTCTGTGATCATTTTGATTAACTTGTCGGTTACTTACGGTTTTTTTCTGAATTATTCATTATGAGAATTGTATATCCATTATATTGATTAACGAAACGACTGAAATTATACAGTTTGTGTAAATATGTTCACATAGAGCAGGTGGGGAAGCCTCTTGTTGGTAAAAAATTAAATGTAAACAGAAATGTTACAAAAATTATCTAATTATCTTTAAAATACCTATTATAGTGTCTCAATATACCTACCTACCTCTAATAATGTGCAACATAACCATTGAAAAGTCAAGTGCTCGTCGATGATTCTGATTGATTACAGCTGATTACGGTGCATTCATTACGGATATGTCGGCCATGATCGCGTCCGTAATTTGCGTACCTCTGTACAATTAAAGTCATTAGTTGTCAGTTACGGTGTTTTGCGAGACACGAAAACTATGCCTAGTTAAATAGGCCATTGTCAATCCGTTTTCGTAATCATTAATGTATTTAATTATTACAAATCTCGGCCGTTTGCCTGTGTGTTCGACCATCTAAACCTCAAAATCGATGTTGTTGCCATTTTCACATAACCTTAAAAGGGAATTTCCCCTACCAGAAATTATTTGCGAGAAAAGTTTTCGATTTGTACTTGTTTTAAAGAATAAATCAATTATTAAATCAGCAGTTGAAAAAGCCATTGTTATGAATGCAATATCTTATTCAAATTATTTGTTATTTTTTCGAGGATCTACAGCTAAATAACATTTTAAACTTCCTGGTTGCATTTCTCACTACAAATTTTAAATACTCGAGTTATTGCAACAAAACAAATTTAATGGTAAATGGATTTACTCGTACCTATTTTAACTCGACGTTTCTACGACATTCTAGCTATTCCACAGTTAATAAATAAATAATTAATGTGATAGAAATTTATGTGACTAAAATTTATATCGTTTTATGATCGTTTTGAATTTACTAAGGGAATGAGTGTCGCATAAAAAGTGTTAGTAATGATCTGCAGATGCACCGGCGGATGCGAGCGCCCCGCCCTGCCTGCGTCCGCGCCGTCAGGGAGGGCCTGCCCGCTGCCGTGACGTAGGCTATCGATTACACATTCACGCACTAACAATAAAAGCATAGCCAATACACGAACGTAACGCCAAATTTTATATTAAAACCACGCATATTAAGAACTAAAACATCAACCTTATTGTTATACCTAGATAACATACGAGTTTATTATGCTCGCGACTATATTATCTTAAATGATCTGAGGGAGGTTAACTGTTGCTTGTTTTTTATTATAATTAAAAATCATAAACTGAAGTGTATCGATATGGGTTTAGCTCATACGCAGATCACTTGCAACTTGTGATGTAGCAGCTAGTAAATGTAAGGTGTTGATTAAGACCGTTCGTTGGGTCTTCGAGAATAATAATATATAATTAATTCCATTATTATTAGTATTAACTTCGTAAACTTCTTCGTGCCTTTTAACGCTTAGAGCTATACCTTGTTCAAATCTGTAAGGCATAAGAATGCTCTCTTTTTCCAGTTCTAAATTTGCTCGTTAACAATGTCAGTTGGGAAATATGAAACCTCGTCATGAAAATTACAGTGCTAAGGCCCTAGCTGCTAATGTTTTGCTTAGCTTTCTAAATCTATTGTTTAAGCTTCACCCCTTTGAGATTTACGCTTAATCCAGATTTAATTGAATTTGACGACACAATTGGCGTAGGGCGCTGTAGCACGGTTTCTCGCCTTTAATTCCGTAGTGTCCCGGTTTCGAGCCCCGGGCAGGCCGATTTGGGAAATTATCTTTTCTGAATTGGCCTGGGTCGGGGTGTGCTGGGAGACGCCCCTAGCTTAATTACTTGTCTAGTACCTCGTAACACAGGAATATTTATCCCTACTTCGTGACCATGACAAAAGGTGTGTTGTCTGGCGCATAATTATTAATTAATTAAAATCTTTTTACTGTTTAGAAAAAAATAATGGAGTTTATATTATTATTATCGTATCCGCGTAACAAGACTCATGCAATATGCATTTTATGATTTGCCTTGCGGTTAAAGTATCAATTTATTGTAATTGCAAAGCTTGTGTCTGACTAATACTACATCCTAGAGTTGTTAGCGTGCATCATGTTTATGAAAATTTGAAAGAACGACTAAATCCTGACGCTAGTCACTTTGTGAGGTGTATCACTTAGACTAGCAACATGGACAACTATATATACGATACGCGCTAAGATTCACATTAGATCACATGCTATCTGCGTAAAGCAGATTCTCTTCATGTATTGATTTGGATTCATTAAGCATTCAATAAATGACAATGGCATGCCAATTACGGAGATTAATCTCCTTGATTCGCTCTGAATGGCACGGCCGGATATAGACAAGGCCTTGAGACACATGGTTGCTTAAATGTGGTCACAATTGTGCAAGCGCATTTTTCTTGACAATCTAGGTACTTAATTCTGACGCAATTTGCAAGTTTTAAATGCCACTGGGTCTCTGGTTAAACCTGTAGGTCTCAGGTTAAACCTTTAGGTCTCTGGTTACACTTGTAGGTCTCCGGTTAATTGTAACAAATGGTGATGCTGAAGTTCTTCCACCCAGTGGCCCTGTTACAATCTCTTATAACTTGTCAAGATCTTTTATTTCCAGCCACTCAGCGGTTACCTGGCTCTAACGCATCTTCTAGGCTGGATATTTACTAAAGAAAATTGCTAGCTACCCTTATGTAAGGGAATTGACAAGTTGTAAGGGACTGTTATACTGCCCCAGAACAAATAACAATCTTGTAGGAAAAATCGAAACTGCTTTTGACATCTAATGTCAAAATTCATATAATAGCTACCTAAAAGCATATTTTTTAAAGTCAACTTATAAATACAATTTCACAACGTCCAAGTAATTGGCGAAGGCTTGCCTTTAGATCATTGGTTCCCGAAGTGGTCCAGGGGAGACTCTAAGGGGGTCTATGTTGGCTTTGTTTTTTGTCGAGTTTTGAGAATTTGGTAGACTGGTGTTGCTGCAGGGGGTCTGAACTGAACCAGCTAAATCTTTAAAGTGGTCTATGCGAAAAAAAGTTTGGGAACATCTGCTTTAGATTATACTGCTACTGATTGTACGAGTATAAAACATCCTGTATGCGCTCACATAAAGGCAAACGTAATTAATATTTCTAATGAATGAACTATGACAAAAAAAACTTCAGTCACTATCATAACTCAGCATCTAATAAGTAACTAAGCATCAATATCCCATTCTTGGGTTTAATTAAGGGCGTGCGCTGGGGTGATATTGAAACATCGCATTTTCGTGATTTTATCGCTGAATTCATAATAAAGTAACTATGATTTTTACCCTGTTGTATTCTGCACCTTGTTATTTATTTTACCGAATATGTAATTTTCCAAGTTTTTACGATGATTTTTCGCGTTTCATTAGATTTTTCAGTAAAAAATGTTTTTTGTTTTGTTGAGCGATTCATTGGTGACTAACTAATATTGTATGATTGAATGTGTTTCTTCATACTTACTACTTAAATAACAGCAAAAAAAAATTTTTTTTTTTATTAATTTAAGTATTATATCCAAAAATTCTATAATTCAAATGGCTCAGCGCCCGCCCTTAATGACTAATATAGCAAAACTATTAGAATGGCACATGTCATGTGGTGTGGCGTGATCTTTGCGCCGGCGCCGGACGCTTCCAGGAACGCTCTACCTGCCCGTTGTTATCTTTGTTGCCACCATCTGACGGAATTAGATTTCTTATAACTTGGGAAGTGTTGACTTCGATTGTTCTTTTTTTTTCTTCTATTAATCGTAAATGCAATGTTGCAGTTTATTGGAGTAGAAGGTTTGGTGTTTTTAGTGATAACATGTGTTTATCATCAATGAAGGGGTTCGAACATTTTTGTATGGAGGCTGGCATAGCTACTTGCCGCCACTTTGTTTTTTTTCGAAGTTTCCGCGCACGATGAAAGTGATATATATAGATAGGAGACACACAAACAAACAAAAAAGTACCCTAAAGTGTCACATTTCAGAGTTATTTGAAGGTAAAGATCGATATGGAAAAGGTTTCAGTAATTAAAAATCTACTAACTATGTGGTTTTTCTGTGTATTATCAAAAAATAACAAATTTCGGGACATTTAAACCGTTTGGTATGTGTATTATTGTATTTTTACGGACTAAACATTTGAAAATGCTCAAAATGATGAAGGTGATGTGGATTTTACCTGTTTTTTGGTAAAAAAAACTACAAAAAAGATTAAAATTAAAATCAAAAATACTTTATTGTATATGAGAAATACAATTTAAAAGTAAAATCATAGGATAGGCAATTATTGATCCTATCGCATTGAGCGATTTCTTCTAGACGACTTTGGGATGTGGGGAGATTGTGGAAAAATATAATAGACTGTTCAAATGTCCTAATAACTGTCATTTTGTCAACTCGGAAACGTGACACTTTAGGGTACCATATTACCAGACATTTTTAATTTATTTATGTGTCCTCTTTCCAAATATTCACTCTCATCGTCCGCGAAAACATTGTGAAAAAAACAAAATGGCGGCTGCGGCAATGCCACAAATGTTCAAACGCCTATATTTTTAATAGTTTTACAGATTTTTAGAGTCTTTTAATTGTTAGATGGGGAATAGTGTTGCAGAACGATTAGTTCTGCCAGTAGAGGTGACAAGACCTAAAATACATATAAGTATTTGTTCTAGAAATTGCCATATTTTTTCACGCGTGGTTTAACATTCTTCAAACAAGCAGTCTCATCAGGCCTGTGGCATTCCGTTATTATACCATGTAAGACGAAAGCAAATCATTAGTGTATATAAGGTAGAATCGAGTAATCAATAGTGACAATGGGCCTAGAAAGTGGTAGGAACAGTCTCGGAGTTCGCAAGGAAAACGCGATAAACTGCGGATGTCCGGGATAGCAATAATTACAACGTAGGCAAACGCTTTTTCTTCATGATATGAGTTCCAACAGAAAAGGCTAGAAATGCGTGCAACCGTTAAAACATGCAATATTGCTATTTTAAGATTCTGCTCGCTTTTTTACTTTTGACATTCATAATTTTCACTTTTCAAAATCATCACCAAAGGTTGAAGCACAAATGAAAATGATAAAGAATCGGCAAGCTAGCAGTTACTCTTTTCAACATGTATTTTTACAATGAATTTTAGTAGTTACAGAAAGGTTTCGAAAAAAATTTGCATAGGTACTTGTGCAAATAGAAAGTGGCCTTACAATATCAACTATTAAGTGTTATGCCGTCATTAGTACATTATTATAAGCACTGTTTTCTATGTTATGTGTAAATGTGAGAGAAGGGATGATGACTGGTTAGAAAAAAGAGTCTTCCAAAGTCAATTGTTTCATTATGTACCTACTAATAAATAAATAAAAAGTAGTTGGAACAAAGTAGGCTGTTTATTGAAATAACTTAATCTAGGTTTTCTAAAATGTGATGCCTTTCTGTAATCTGTGGTTATGTATGCCTGCTACGATTGGCAAGCCACTTATTTTGCCCGTATTTTAGATGCGTATTTTATTACTGAGCCTTGGACGCATATACTATTAAAAATGTTTACCAATTGTGGCTCTAGAGGAATAAATAAAACAACAATACGCATCTGTATTAGACAAGAACGATGCGCACGATTGTGGTCTGCTGTTCAATAATACTAAAAAAAGAAGTGTGCTAATCTCTGCGGAAATTAAGCATCAACCAAAACAGTGTTAATGCGACGCAAAACAGATGTACTAATAATGATAGTTATTTCGATTGGGTGCAATCATGTTTTGTTGGTTTGTGTTATTTCGACACTGCAGTCTTCTCGTATATTTTTGTGACCTTCCATGCAACCGACAGCGTATAGTCGGGCACTCAGTTACTAGGTGGACGGACGACCTGGCGAAGGTAACCGGATTACGGAGGACGCGAGCGACGCCTTTTGAATCCGTTCAGCAGTGGACTTTATGATGCCCATTTTTATCAGGACTTTTTTCTACGTTTTATAACGCCTATTTATTGCATTGATATTAACTGAATGGCTGTTTGTCTCCCAGGTGTCGGCATGCTGAAGCACGTGGCGGTATCTCCGCATCGCGCGCGCGCCGACTCCGTCTCCCTCGCCTCTTCCGCCTCGTGCTGCAGCCTCGGCAGCCTCGAGAACCGCCATGACTCCGTGCAGGACCTCTCGCATCGCACGGTGAGTTTTTATGCCTGACAAGTTGACACCACTACGTGGAATAGAAGTGGCCTAGAGGGACCTCTCATATCTGGACAGATATGCAGCAACTATTACTGGTCAAACTTATCTTGAGAGCCTACATGAATGCATTCTCACGCTCCGCTTGAAGAACCATCAATGTCATCATTACAGCTCTCCTTTTATCTTTTATTACAACGTGAGGATTCTCAAAAGCCTTAGGGGCAATAAGGTTATGTCGGACTCAGCCAACTTAAACTCCGCTGACAACGGCACTTTGCTAGCGGGACGTGGTTATCCAAGAAAGATTCCGCAATGACTAGCCGTCAGCAGAGCGAATGCTACGCAAATACCTTGAAGACGCAGGTTCCAGGCAAAGCCATGCAATCCAAAATCTCTTTTGCACTCCAGCTCGCTGGCTATTTAGTATGCCGCTGGCTAATAGCATCATCAAAGTCTATGCCGACTACATAATTTTGTCTTCACTGATTTAATTATATAACGTGATTTGTAGGAAACATAATAATATCAGTACGTCTACCACGAGTTGCCAGATTCGCGCATGATATGTGTCATCCCAATACATTATTTTTACGCGAGCGATAATGTAAATTTAAAGTGGCAACTCGTGGTAGACGTACAGGCTTGATTTCGAACTTACGATTGCGTATACTTGCCGAGATGTGTTGCTCAATCGCTTCTGAACGAATAAATCAACTTTTACCGAATAATCTTATTTTTAAATTGGTGGCATTTTTCTTTACGCAATTTGTTATTACACTGTCACCGGTGCAATGATGGCCCTGTAATGAGAAATCAGATAGTGTCGACCACGATGCGTCATTATTCGATTTCACTTTCTTGGGGCACCTCGTGTTAATGTCTGAATTACTGTTTCCCATACGAAGCGCCCATGAGAAAATATTGACCGCAGGCTAGATGATGACGAGCAGCAGGAAGCGTTCGTATACTTAAGCGACGATAACGCCGTTTTTATCGAAGGAATTTATTTAAATTCGATGTTTGCAACTATAAACAACTTACTTAATGTTCTAATCGTTCCGGTAAGACATACAATCATGTCTAATTATTATTTGAAGTTTTCTAATTGACCTTTGTTTCGCGTGGAGATGATTTACTGGGATTATTATAGTTAATTAACAAGGTAATATCACGTGAGAGGACATTAAGAGGATAAAATTTGGCTGCATGGGAACTTGGCTAGACGACAATGAATTTTCGACATTGTACGGCTGCTCTTCAGTGCTTTATTAATTAAGTGCGCTCTGGCATTTGATGGCCGACTCAGATACGCGGCGGTTTCTCGATTGTTTGTGTTTGCGCGACCGCGGTATAGTTTGGGAGATAACGAGCATTGTCTGCGTATGCGCAATGAAAGTGACTACTGAGACGTGAGAGTTGGGAATGCCAGTTTCGGCCGATATCTTGTCAACTGTCCCAGTGTTGATGTAGTTTTTGCATCTGCCCGCAGGCTGTTCCCCGTCCATTACGTTAGATTTTTCATGCTGTGGCTGTGACAAGTAGTCCCTCACTATTCTTGTTTATTTTCTTGACCCCTTTTAGTGTTTTTTGATATCCTAAGCACCAAACACATAATATTGTTATACATCACTATTCATTGGTTTTTGTCTTTTCAATGTAAGTTTTGCTTTTTATAGGAGTATAAAAAGTCGTTGTTAATGCGTAAATTTATAGTCTTTTTCAGTAAAGTACACTTTATAGGTCCTTTTTTCAGAATACGAGTATGTATCATCCGCCTGCCTTCAGCCTCAAAGTTTAAAACTATTTCTTAGTCAGCTTCAAAGTGTTGGTTCATGTGAACAGCACATGTTTACCGCTCCTGTCGTCACCTACGCAGCCCGTTGTTATAATTTACGCCTAACATGTGCTATCCAAATCCCAGTTATTGCTTCATTGGCCCAGTTAGCGTGATTTTTTGCCTGGTTCATTTCTCGGTTGTTTTTGGCTTTAAATTTTATTGGAAGTAATAGGTTACAAAAACCTTGGAATAGTGGTAATATATTATTTTGCAAAGGGATATATTGTCGTAACTCTGGCTGTATGACTATTATTGGAAAGAATATAATTTATAATTAAATGTGTTGACTGATATCTTGTCTGCATGAATGCATTCAAGGCATAACAAGCTCATGTGTCGATATTCCATACATTCAACCATGGGAGCCTCGGCTAACTGCCGCTAGGCGGCCGATTCCATGCTTCGGAACAATGGCAGCCCGCCCCGATTCTTATGAACTTTCTCATATTGTTTGTTAATGATAAATAATAGCTAAGCTTATAACGGCACATAATCTTTCATCTTGCGACATTTTTTGTGACTTGTTATTATCATAATTGTTATTATTTTACCACGGACTTGTCATATTATTCTCATAATTGTGTAAGGCTAAGAACGTTATTGTGCCTATTCAGATTGTAATCAGGCGGGTATTATTATGCAGTGTCATTACCTGCTTGTGATATATTTTTTTGCAGATTTACCTACTCATTTATGAGTTACTTAGTATTTTTCATGGTTTACCTATGTGAAAATTATTTTAAAGTAAGTTTTTGCTCCTTTCAAACTTGAAACTTCAAATTATTCATTGCATTCATGTTGTACATTGTGGGTCTTATATTTAAATTAAGTTCAGAACATGAACCCTGTAAAGATACTGTAAACCGGGAACACTTATAATATTTAAACTTGTACAATAGAACAGCCATTTCACACTATCATTATCAATAACACTCATCTTATTCCATTATTTGTTAGTAACATATATTTTCAATAAAAAACTCTGACAGCGAATAAAAACTTTTTTCGATAAGATACTGCTTTTTTCTAAAATTACTGATGTTTTTTCTCCTTGTACGAGTAAATGAATTGGAATTTCGTTAAACTACCCGACTTTACAATCTTCAATTTCGAATTTGCAAGTGCCAATTTTTCACGAGGTCTTAAATTTCGTGGCCGCACATACAGAGGGAACAGTTTTGGGTTCTTTTTCACAAAAATAGAAGCTTCCAGAATATATATACAAGTAAGAGTGAGTATTTTTTCTCTTATGAAGTGGGGTTTGCAGTTATCTATACTCTGTATACCTATTTACTATTATTCTAAGACGTCATCTCTTTTGCATAATAAATAGTTTTACGGCGTCTGTAGAATTTCCCCATAGTATTATTCCATATTGGAGCCCGGCATGTGCATAAGCATAGTACGCACACGTTGCTGTTTTGCTACTTTGTTTATAAATTCTTTTTATTAAATGAATCTTGCCTTTTTTATCTTATCACACTACTTAATCTGTTGATAAAGTTATCACAAAAGGTCGCAGTGCAAACTACTTAGTAACTCATTTGCGTCGCATGCGCATTTAAGTGAGATAGCGCCGAGAATTGTGCCAAGTGCTGCATTGCTCTATTTGTTTAGACAGTATCAATTAAAAGGCACACACATACATTTGTCGCCCGAATTACTTCATTCTATTTATGATCTTTAATGCATTGGTTTAAAGTGCCTTTTCTGTAATCAAAATTGTTTTAATTTTATATGTTACTTATATCATAACTTCTTCGCTAGTTTACTCATAAGACGTTACGGTAAGGGTTATTTTCTTGTAGCAGGATGGTTGTGCGTCGCAGGCGCACGCCGCGTTCCCACGCTCGCGCGACATGTGCGCGGGCGCAGCGAGTGCATTCTGCATTGTGTGGATATGAAGCATTTTTTGCGGAAATGCGCGCTTAGTGCCCGTTAGGAGCTACTGCTATTGTGGGTTATGGTGATCGTGGAACAGATTTCCGATAGTTAAATATGTATCTGGGGTTTACTGTAGTTTTGAATACCCTTTTACAGCTTGTGCTATTTGAAGTAAAAAGCAAAAAGTACAAACTTTGTAAATTGTACACAAAACTGAATCTGTTCAAATTAAACAGAAAAGTTGGGCTAACTCAATCAAAACATATACCAGAGCAATAACTAACTGAATAAAACTTCGATAAAAAACTACCTATCGAATGCCGCCAACCAAATCAAGGAAACCACGTGAAAACTGATATTGACTAAATACATGAATAGTATAGGATGCAAAGACACATTTATTCAAACTTTTTTTTATAAAACAACTGTTTAAAATAACATACATACGAATAAAACAGCATTTTGTTAAGTTTTATCATACATTACAGATTATCATACTTTGTATATACGAACATGCAAAAGTTTCACTTATTGTAAATATTAGGTCGAACGAATGAATAAACATTTGAAATGTAGAAATCGAAAATATGCACATAGGACGTTATCGCATCACATCGGGCAGCGTTGCAGTAGGCTGGCTGCACTAATTATGATTCAACAGCGGAATTCGACTATTATTCATTGAAGGTGTTTTTTTACGCACGGAAAGTGCCAGTAGTTGACAGGAGTACCTGCCCCCCATTTCCACCACACTAACACCCGAATCCAGAAACGATAATCTAAGTTGAGTAGACATCACATGTATAGATTCGGCGGCAAAAAAAGTATTTTACTGACTGTCGATATTTGAGAATGTGACATCTTGCAATTATGGTATTTTGTTAATGTGATGTTATGAAAAAGACATTTGCGACACGAGGGGTCGACAACGCGCGAGTGATACCCCTGGTGTTGCACGCGTCCATAGGCCGCGATAACCGCTTACCATCAGGCGGTCCGCGTGCTTGATTGTCACCGACGTAGTATAAAAAAAAAAAAGATGACATTTTGGGAATGTGGCAGTGTGTGCCTAATCCCTCCCCTGATGGCATATTTCCTGTGAGGTTTTGTTCACGTGGCAGTCCCTGGTTGCTGAGCTAAGCAAATTCTTCAGACCAGCAGCCAGTGACCTGGATCAGGGTAGTGCGAGGTTGTTATTTCCACAAGGGTTTCATCTCTTTTGCTCTTATTAATCTATAAAGTTAGAGGGTATTCTGGCATATTTTTGGATGAACCGCCGCTGCTGACCATGTCTGTTAAGGCGAGATTGCTGTCCGTACTCTTAGTCAAGACATGTTTCGGAGAATCTGAATACCTGCATTGTTGATATAAGAACGCTCACTATTCTCATTGAGGCACCACGAATTGAATGCTGACATTGGATTGTGAAAATGATTGCTGTAGTGGGTTGCCTCGTATTGTTGCTGGTTTACTTTGCTATCAGGGACGTGAATGTGACTGTGATAATTAAGAAAACTTTAAGAATGTGAGCGGCCGTCTCTGGTGGTCTCATCACGTGCCGCAGACGGACGCGTCGGCTTCCGGCCTGCGCCCGCGCTAACGCACTTTCTATGCGGGCCACAGGGTCGCCAACCCTTTAACTTCGGTTCACTTAACCTCGTAATCAATAAAGACAACGGATTCATTTTTAAATGATATTTGTGACAGACAGAAGTATTTAAAAAAAATGGCCTGTGTCCTGTGTAACATGAGTATTACTAAGTGATTCTTATTTAATTATTACTTTTTGCTTAGTCCAATGAGTTACTCGTAGTTAAGGTTGGCTAGTTACGTTAGCTGTCCTATGATTTTTATATATATTTATTCAGGAAAACGTACAAAACTAATACAAATAATTTTATTAAGGTTAGATAAGGTACCTCTCACTGTAGATGTTGTCTTTTTAACATAGAACTATGTATCTTCCGGTTGTGCTATAGAAATAGTTAAAGAAAAAGTAAAATTTAATGGGTCTAATGAGAGTTGAAAATTAAGGCACAACATGAAGAAACTTTACTAAGTGTCATTTTGAAGTTTCATCAATTATAATTTAAGTGAGCTGACTTAAGGACTTATCTCAATTTTAAACTCAAATCTCCGAACAGGACTATTTTTCCGAGTATGCAAAACGAAACCTTATCATACTATTAAATGAATGTGTTTTTTAAATGTTCGTTTTGTTTACTAGCTCAGCGTTTTAGTAACATGAACACTATTGCATCGTAAACGCTCAGTATTATCTCTGTGTACCACAGTGGACAGTAATGTTTATGTTAGAGGTTCCCATACACTATACAGGTAGATTCCGTTGTACTTCAACTTATTTCATACTAGCTTTCCGCCCGCAGCTACGGACTACTAATACCTATTCTGTGCCGCAGCTTCGCCTGCGTGTACTTCATTTTTATGACATAAAGGATTTTTTTACGACTTACGATACTTGTCGTTTATATTATTTGCAAAATCCCGTCTTAGTTAGCACCTTCGTCCTAAAAGGAACCCCTGTGAGACTCCTAAGTCCTAGCACTTGTAGTTCAAGTTTATCATTCTCATGAAAGGCTGGCCAGAATGCCCATTAATGAAATAAGTATAGCTTTCAACACTGAATACGCTAAATGTAGGTACTCAACGAGTCTGTTAACAATTAAGATCGTTGATCAATCGTTGATTTCTTCGGTATAACTGTCTATGAACAGAAATAAAGCATCATGACTGAATAATAACAAAGTACAATAAACCATATACTTACTTTATCCTAGGTTGTCCAATCTGTTTATCTGGTCACATAAGTCCATAACGGAAACATTCTAACTTTATTACTGTCATGAGAACAGCCTGTATTTATAATTAGTATCCACATAGGTAGCGAGATGTCATGTCGGGTCGGGTGACGCGTCGTCATCATTACGAGTAATGATCTGCGCCCGCGCAACCCGAACCTTTGCGTAACCTCTACGTACAGTCACGACCATTAACAAACACATTTTGCCCTTTAAGCTAGAAGCATATATGGTTCAATTATGTCGACATATATGGACTGTATAGACTGTACGTAGATTCTGCTTCTGCACTTTCCATTGTTTGCCATCTTCGTCTTTTGTACAATCAACAGTTTTTTTTAATAAATGTCATATAATGATTTGCTTTTCTGTTACGATGTAATTGCGCATTGTAGGTTGTAACGTTATTTTGCATATTACTGGTACAAAAAAAATACGTTATTGAAAACGATCAAGTGAATTATTTTCTTAGTAGTATAATCAGCTAGTTGGAAATGCTCATTAATTTTAAGATAGTTAAAATGACACTTATGTTAATTCACTTATTACATTAAGAAAAGATTTACTAAACCATTCAAGATAGTTTCTTGACATATAAAACTACTAAATTTTAAGATGACAAATTGGAATTCGTGGCGACAGGCATCTCTATATCTCTCAGCAATTACAAGACCGATTAAAACATTTATTTTTTCTAGACTCATATAATATTTTGCCTACTTTTCATAACTCAAAACAACTCTCCTAAAACAATGATTTTAATGCAGCCAAACGGGACCGGGTGAAGCCTTTATATTTATAATGTATAATAGTCTAAATATACACATTAACAAGCCTAGATATATACCTATCTTTTACCAAGATCTCTTGATCTTCTTGTCGTTTTCGCTATTAGTCGTAAAATTATATTTCCTACTTAACCGGGTCGTTTTTCTCACGATGAAGGATGTTCGAAATGACACATTCTGCAGTTGAAAACCATGTCCATAGACGGAAAAATTGCTATGAATGCAGTGTATACTAAGTCAGCGATTACCGCCACACACCTGTGCACATCCGCTCCTGTGATTAATTCTGAACGTGCCCTGAGAAGGTGAATGCCAGATACAGTATGACGCGTATAGTATAGATTACTTGTGTAAGTGAGTACTGTGGTGTTCAATAGCTTATTTCTGAACTACGTTTACTCGTAAGTTGATCAAAGCGTGATCCCACGACTTCGCCCCTACCCGCCTACGTGACTTTGTTATTTAGAGTGAAATAATCTTTAAATGGGTAAGCTTTCAAAACTATTTAAATACATACTCGTACATACGAGTGCATACCATCACGACTATATCCCAAACGGGAAGGAAAGAGGCATTTGACTGTTGCCGTCATGGTACTGAACGCTCAGAATTCAACGTGGCAATAGGAGAGCCTTCCGCCTTTATCCGGGTTGCTTTGGCTTTTTATCAGTGTTGTCCATGACTGGAGAGTTAGTCGCAAATTTAACGAGAAATACCACGATGGTTCTGGTCACTGAATTCAGGATCACACGAGTTCCGAGCCTGAGTTCTTAACCCCTAGGCCACGGAGCTCTTTCAAATTTAGCACCGCCAACAGTATTTCTGTCTCATCCGATGGTGATCCGATGGTGATGGTTGACTGGTACAGAATGCTTTTAGCACTAAGTCCGCCATAAGTACCATTTTGTGAATTGAAGATTAAGTAAGTAAATAAATAAATAATAATTCGGTTTACCGAATAAAACCGAAGCGTTGTAGCTGCCTTTGTAAAGGTTGAGCTGCCGTCCTCCGTACGAGCCATTATCTGACACAAGGGCTTTGTGCTGATTGTTGGAGCGGTGTATTTAAGTCTGATGATAAACCTTATTGTCAGATGTCATCAAGCCACCCTGGCCAATGTCAAGGCCCAGACTAGGTTTGACGACTGTCAAAAAGACTGCCAGATGGGCTTAATTGCTTAAAATGCCTTCCAAAGCAAGAAGAAACCTGGAAAAATAGTGATAGACAAAAAAGATCTATACTTTTAAGTAATATGTATGAATGCGAAAGTTTTCACGATTTTTATATGATGTATAGAAATAAATCAATTAGACCCCAGGAAAAGACCTAGGCAACCCATTGTTGCGAAAATGAATACTCACTCGTCTTAGCGGATGTAGTCGCGACCAAAATATGGCTAGTATGATGAGTAATAAAAAAAAAACTAAACTTAAAGTAGGTTACTAAATACTTCGCACACATACGAGTATATATGCCAATGAACATTTATCCTGCCCGCAAAGCTTTAATCTTCAATTCGCTAATCGTGCGAGCGCGAGTTAGATGCGCGCGCGCCGATGACATCACCGCGAAGGGCTGCGTTGACGCATTATACGCTCGTCAGTACAATTAGTTGACCTACCAAGTACCTACATTTAGTCAACAAGGATTTAGATATCTTGGTTTGCCCTATTTGTATGTGTTTTTCGATACGGCGCGTTTACTGATATGACCAAGTCATTGGTCTACTTAGTTCGGAAATGTACACACAACAGCACATCAAGCTTTACTTGTGGGCACCTTATGCTGTAAGTATAAGACCCATATTGCAATGATTAGTAGTAACAGCAATAGTAACTTAGTAACTTCATACCGCGGCGGCGCGTGTCCATAGATATTGGAAACGACTCTCATTTACTAATACTTACGGTACCATCACAAACCTTGGTCACCATCGTCACCACTACAATAACCAATCAATTAATTTATTACCAATGTTAACAAAGTAAGAATAAGTAAATAAAATGAATTTATAAATAACACAATCAACAGACACACATTTATAACATAGAACGAGTAAAACAGCCTGCGTCATTCAATAACAATTTCTGTTTGTGAAAAATGTGATTTTAATTAAATAGTTTTGTATTTATTTATTAAGAAAATATATTAGAAACCTACGTTTAATATTTCAATTATAAACGTGTATGAAATTAAAGTAGAGTAGGTTCAAAAAAATGCGATCCCACACTTACTGACACTACTTAATAGCACAGATTACTAAATAGTTACTACGTTACAGATAAATCACTTCATAGAAAATTGAAAATTTTGTCATTTGTAAATGCATGCTGTTATATGACAGGCATATATCGCCGGGATACCTCTTTCGATTTAGATGATATAGTCTCACAAAAACTAAGATTTTTTTAGTTATTTTATCTACCCAGAGCTCTGAAAAACGCCGCATGTCTTTAGGGTAGCGTCCCGGGTGGTGAGACATCGCCACCCGTCAGTACTTACAGTACGTCCGCGTCATTGCGTTCAGCTTAACCGCAAGATTCGCGGATAAATGCTCTACCTACGCGGCTGTGGACAAGACTAGTCAACAATATTGTAAATAACGTAGTATTGACAACCAACTGCCAAATGGGTTTGGGAAGACCCGCCAGCTGGTAGGCAATTATCGCGCGCAAGTATATGAAGTGACAGAGGCCAGCTAATAGTCCAAGCTCTGTTTAGGTGCAGAGGCGTTTACATAAATAAGGTACAGTCCAGCACATCTAGAGAGTCTCGTTGCAGCGTAAGCTGAGCCCTCATCGCTATGCACTCACAACTACTCGTGGATTGTACGAGGCGCATTATCATAAGGTGCATTTAGACCAAACGAACATATAGATAGAGCAAGAATGTTCTTTCGTGATCTTTTAGTGACAATGAGAATTAGTTTTTCAGAATCAGAATCAGAATATCATTCATTGTGAAGCACAGGTTAACAAAATAAAGGTGTTCTAAGGTACAATAGATCTGCTGCGTCTCACCTGACAAGGCATACAATAAGTTTCTTAATGCTAAAATTACCCATTGATAAATACATACATAATACAAACATTCTCAATAATTCATTTTTCGCTTAGGAATTATTCCACAGTATAATACAATTTTTGGCTTAGTAGACTATCTAAATTGCGCAAAGCCTCGGGAATTTTGTTGTAAATACGCGATGCATTGCAAAATATGCTTTGATGAAGTGAAGTTGTTTTACTGGCTGTCAAATATAATTTGTTTTCATTTACGTACACCAAAATAGTTCAAACAAAAAAGTACGAGGAATCAAGAACGACTATTCTAGCTCGTGCTCTAGGGTCTCCGCGAACATAGATAGAACAACGAAAGAATGCTCTGTCTGTACAAACAAAGAAAATTTCATAGAGTTGTGATAGAATGAGCATTCGCTCGCTTGGTGTAAACGCACCCTTACGTTTCGTCTAATTTTGACTCTACACTGTATTCAGAGTGCGAGTAATAAGTTGTCTTTAATATGATATGTTAAGCATGTATTTTCCATTTTAAATAATTATAATTGGTATCGGCATGATCAAAAGTTCACGCGGCATGCGTCTTACTTGGACATAACAGTGTTGCAACATTTAACAGTTCTCAGAAAGCGTGGTTGATAACTTATCTGTACGAGTTACGAAAGCAAGAACGTTATATCATTGACCGCCATGACATTATGTTATTGTTCTTCAATGTCTTAAGTACTGTTAGAAGTGAGATAATAATTTACTCGCGCTCCTCTAATGGGGGATAAATATGCGCCAGACAACACACCTCTTGTAATGGTCTCGAAGTAGGGATTAATATCCCTGTGTTACGAGGTACCACAAAAGGAAATAAGCCAGGGGCGTCTCCCAGCACACCTAGACCCGAGTCAATTCAGAAAATATCGTTTCCTGAATTGACCCGACCGGAAATCGAACCAGGGACACTATGGACACCGAGGCGAGAAACCGTGCTACAGCGCACTACGCCAATCGTATCGTTGAATAGGCAGCTTACTGCGTAAACTCGATAGCTCAGTTGGAAGAGCAGCAACCCGGATTGTGGAAGACGCGGCTTCGAATCCCGCTTGAGCCCTAGGATCAGGTCAAGTTTTTCTAGTTTCTATATCTGTGTAAATTGAAGTAAGTTATTATAAGTATCACTGTTAAAAATAAATAAAGAGAATACTACTAGTTAGTAAAAAGGCATATCACAAAAACTCCCACAGAATATTTTAATATACCTATTGTGAATTTATGCAGGAACGTCACGCGAAAGTGAACAACTCCCAAAAAAGCACGCCCATGCATGACAATAACATACTCATATCATTACCAAATTATTACCTCCATTATCACATTTAATTCACACTACAGCCATAAATAATGCTACATTTACAAGTAAACAGGCATTCTAAAACCGTTGTCACAGAAATTAATCTAAACAGATGACACAAATGTTAATTGTGCTTCGCTTGTCAAAAGGGAGAGCATTTAGTCCGTGCTACGAGGGGAGGTCAACGCGGAATGGGGGATATGGTGAGGGAAATGGTCACTTTTTATTAACTTTACTAGTTTGGACATTAATCAAAGGTGTAAGTAAATATGAAGTTTCATTAAAATCTGGTCTTAATTTATTGAGATACAGGTCAACAAGCGAGTCGATCCGGTAAGAAATTTGCACCATGGAGGAAATTGAATTTCGCGCAGTCATTTGACGAGTTTTTGGATCTCTGTGGTGAAAATTCAAACAAAGTTATAGCCAGTATATACCAGTGACTGATGTTAAAATCTATTGAGAATTCCTATCACAAGAGTGTTATCGTATGTCAAAAAGTAGCACGCCTGGATTGCATACAGACGGAGCCTCGCGTTGTCTATTTGAATATTACATCTATGGCCATTACCGTCCACAAGTACCGCACAATAGATAACGGAAGTTCAATCGCAGCTTAAATAATCGATGCGGACAAAAACACCACGGTGTGCGCACGCGCAATACAAGTGCATATCCGGCCGCGCTTCCGGAGCTCGTTGGGCCAATTGGCCCAGCGGGATGCCCTTCGTCCGGTGCAGGGCGGGGTCCATGGCCCAGTGATCATGGGACACTGCTGGTATTTGACACGACCGAAATATTGTGTCGACGGTAAAAACCAATTATGTTGATCAGTTTTGAAATTTTGACTATTTAAGTTAGTTTGACTGGTCAATCACTACTATGAGATACTAAAATATACTATTGGCTTGACTGGCCTGTTGGCGCAATGGCAGCGATCCTGCCTTTAGCGCCGGAGGTCGTGGGTTCGATCCCCACCTATGACAAATATTTGTGTAACGAACATTTGTATTTGTTGTGTGGCTGGGTGTTATTATCTATTTAAGTATGTATTTAGACATATTTAAGTATGTTTATCAGTCTCTGACACCCATAGTACAAGCTCTGCTTAGTTTGGGGTCAGATGATCTTGGTGTGAATTGTCCCAGATATTTATTTATTTATTATTATTGAGAAAGGATTATGCTACATAGCGCGCTATCTCAGCATTAGAACGCTCATATCAATTTCTGTTATCTTCTACACGAACGAATATCTCTAGGTCATTTTTACTCGTGTCATATCCGAACACAAACCAAACAGAGCTTGTGGTATGTTTTTTTTCAAAGTAACTTGAGCTACGACTATAAGGGGAAGTTTACACACGCAGAGCATACCATATACATAGTCCCAATACTAAACAAAGGCTTTCCACATTAAAATCAAGTCATCGCCATCGAAAAAGCAACCCGGACGTCTACAATGAGTTTCCGTCACGATTGCAATAGTTGAATAGGGAAATACGTTTGCCATTTTAGTCCCATTTCTATTCCTTTGAAGCGCTGTACCAACATCTCATACATAAATGTCAACACGTAATCTCATGGTAGGGATACAGGTATATCCAAATAACTCAGTTTACTTAGGTTTTGAACCTTCTGGAAATCGGATCGAGCGCATCTTTCGGCCAAATCGGATTTCGCTTGGAATGGCAAGTAGTTGAGGGTTTAACCGACATCATCAAAGAGAGTCATCATCATGTAGAGCATTTCTGTTCCTCCCTGAATACTGCCAGCATCTCCGTTTCCTTTACTTCCTACATTGAATTCTTCGTTTCTTTCTGTTGCTTCGTTTGAATTTTACTGTTACATGTAATATCAAAAGTAGTTGGTAGCAAGGCCAATCACCTACCGATCGCTACCGATTGGTTCGCGCGCAGTGCGTACGGCACGCGCCGGCGCCGACCTCGCCGTTCTAGGAAAGCTATGTCCCGGACATGCTGCATTGCGTTATGTTTGCCTTTAGCCGCAACGTTGTTCGACGGTTTTTTTCATTCAAGTACCTGTTTCCAGCCAGTGTTGTTAATTGTTAATTAAATGTTTCAGTTTATGCAAAAACAAGGCAACGCATGTCTACATATAACTACCGTTACTATTCTAAAAACCTCCCAACAAGTCTTTAATAGCGCAATAGGTTAGGATAAACTAGATTAATAAAATTTCAAGTCAGACTTGACGTTCATATAGTAACCTGACCTGCCGATATCTGTACATCCATGTTAAACAAAATGACTAAACGCTATAGCCGGTTGAATGACAAAGTCGTTTAATAATATAGTGCATAGAAGCAGTGAACAGCGAAATTCGATGTTTTACAAGGCGTGAGTAGCTGAACGGTAGTTTAACAACCTGCTATGCGCAGGCGTCCTTGCCGCGTCCGCTTCTATTGTACTTGATGCAAATTAACTTATTTACCCGTGCACAACATTTTAAACAACTCGTAAATTGCTTTAAGACATGTTTTCACTAATAAAAATAGAATATGAGTAGAACAAAACTTAAAAACACGATTATTTTGCGTATAACTTCCCGCCTCAGCTAAGCCAAGTTGGCACTGTACTTAGTTCATTCATTCATTTATTCAGAAGTCAACAATAGGACCAGTTACTAATTAATACACACATAAGGTGTAGAAATATTTAGGGAGTTTTTGACTATTCGAGGATTAGCCTCAAGTAGAAATAGTAAAAATCAAATTTTATTAAAATTCAGTTTGTATTTTGGTTAATTTGTTTAATTTTATTTTTCGCTGAAGGGTATGTGATCAGCTCAGAAATATTGTCTGTAGTATCATTTATATTTTGTGGAGCTGCCATGGTAGCTTCATAACCAGCAATCGACTTAAAAGGCGACTGAGTGGCTAATTGGATTCGCATTTGGAGAATTAGTCCATTTCAGATCGGGAACTCAGTCAACGGAACAGGTGAAAGAAGACCTTTGCCCAATGGATCATCACAAGCTGAATCATACACAGCTTATTGTCGATGATTGAACTTGTTGACGGTCAAGAGCAAACAAGGTCAAAGACGTCACTAATTTACTCTATTAATAACGAAATCTTATGACGTTTGAGGAAACGAGCTCACTGAGTCACCAGCTCTGTTACGCTCTAGTCACCTTAGACTTGCAAGAATTTGTGAATTTATAATTTTAATTTGAATAATAATCCAATATATAACTATGACCATATGTTCTCGTAATAGAACAGAGTAAATAACATGTAATTTTCTAGTCCGTGCATCAGTCTTGACGTCATGTTACTGTTATTATCACTCTGGTAGCTAATATTAGTTATTTCCTTGGGTGAGTATTATGTCAACCGTTATTGTTTCAATAATATTTAAAGTGCATTATCTCAACTACAGATAATTTTAAGTAAGAACAATAAACATGATTTCCTAAATCCCACCCCGAACAAACATTATTGGGAAGAAATTTGTGTTTGTGTTTTCTCAGTGTAACCTACTAAGGTACACACAACAACATGGTCTAGGGATATATAAAACTTTTTTAACTAATATGAATCACTAAACTTGAAAACTTAAAAAGTACTGGCCTTACAAAAAAACTATTATTGACAGATTATAAAAACATTATTAAGTTCATTTTTTAAATTCAAAACTTCTTCATTGAATTTCTTCCAAAGAAGTAAATCTTCACAAACTTCTAACTTGATTAAAACTTCATAAATTTCTATAAATCTTTGTCAAACGCATCTCCGGTGTTCATTAAATCATGCCACGTAGACACTTGCCCAGGAACGAAATGTTAAGAGCAGTGGGCATGATTCAAGCTGGCGCTACCCAAATTGCGGTTTCTGAAGCCATGAGGACCAGTCAGAGCGTTATATCCAGGCTTTGGTCACGTTATCGTGTCACGGGGAAAGTGGTGGAACAGCACCGAGGACCTCAACGCATTACAACACATGAACAGGACCGATTCATAGTAAATGCTGCACGAAGTCCACCAAATGTAACGGCGATGCAATTGGTTCAAAGGCTACAGAGAGAGTATGGTTTGCTGGTAAGCAGTCAAACTTTGAGAAGACGACTGCATGAAGTCAACCTACGTGCTCGTAGGCCACTTCGGGTACCAGCGCTAAGGAGAGGCATCGAGGAAGAAGATTACAATGGGCTATAGCACACGAAAACTGGAACCATTCTCAATTGTCACTTGTGCTTTTCACTGATGAATCCAGGTTTGGATTTCATCCTGATTCGCGAAGAGTTCGCGTTTGGAGAGAACCTGGACATTGGAATCGACTGCAGCACCCACAACAAGTTCATGCATATCAAGGTGGCACGATAATGGTTTGGGCAGCAATTCGTCTCGGCGGTAGAACGGACCTCGTTTGCATACAAGGCAATATGACTGCTCTAAAATACCGAGATGAGGTGCTAGAGCCTGTAATCTTGCCCCACAGACTGCAAATGGGACAAAATTTCCAGCTAATGCACGACAATGCCCGTCCACATACGGCGCGTATCGTTACAAGTTGGTTATGACAGCATGATATCCAAGCTTTCGACTGGCCTGCACAATCCCCTGAGTTAAATCCTATTGAGCATGCCTGGGATATGCTTTAGAGAAGAGCTCTTAGGAATTTCCCTGAAGATATTGTGCATGAAAACCAGCTTTTCTTGCATCTTAGCAGGACTTGGGACAGTATTCCACAACAGGATATTGACACCCTTGTTTTGAGTATGCGGAACCGCTGCAGATGTGTCAGGAGAGTCTTAGGTGGATCCAAGGAATATTAATTTTAAGTATTCATCAATTTTTATAAAAAAATAGTTGTTTTGTTTAGGTTTTGATGTTTCAAAAATAAAGTTAAGATTGAAATTTTGTCTGAGATTTTCCTCTTCTTCTAAGTTTTTTTTAAATTTAACTTTATCCAAAAGTGAATTTATCAGATCAGATAGGCTATCAAACAAGGTTTATTTCAATGTGTAGATGTCTTAACAAAAAGATAATAGAATTTTAGTTATTTAGGTTTAGTTGAAATATACCTAGACCATGTCGATGTGTGTATGATATAGATAGTAGAGCAAGTCAAAGGCGTCCCAGAACATCCACCAACATTTACTATTTAATTAGAGCTTAGCTTATAACAAATTATCACGCTCAAGTTGTCGTCGACTGTACCGGGTCTGTGCAAAGGGACTTTTACTCGATCAAAAGCAGCGAGCGATTAAACCCGAATTTGTATGGCGTTCGTAGTGGCGCCTCCAGTGACACGTTTACGCAACCATTTGTTCTATACAAGTCCACGTTTACGCGCTGGCTACGCGTGATCGAATCAACCCGCACCTAGCCCCTCTGCGCACGCGCATAAGTTTCCGCAAGTCGACCTTTCTACGTCTCGTTTCCCAGAACTGAAGTGGAGGTGACGCAAATATGCCTCAAGTATTTCGTTCTGCATTATAATAAGTTCTCAGAAGGACCAACTGTTTGGACATTCACTTCATCGATATTGCACGTAAATGCTAACGAATCTGTTAAGAAGATCTGCGCTGTTGTCAAATATCACTTACCTAAGATGAGCATGTAAAAATTTGCTGTGTTGGAGTTCTGTCTTGACTGCCTTTTGACATGAATGTATTTTTGCACAATACAGAAGAAATGCTATGCTTTATATTGGTGAAAGAATTTTTAAAATCGGTTCAGAAGTTTCGGAGCCTATTCAATACAAACAAAAAAACAAACAAATCTTTCCTCTTTATAATATTAGTAAAGATTTTGTCTTAAAATGAAGCAATATTTTAAAATTTTCTGAGCGCAACTTAAGTGATAAGATAAAGTATAATACCTATATTGCACAAAAACATACTTGTACATTCGTACAAAACTATTTATTATGTGTGGGCTGGAAGACGCCCCTGGCTTAATTCCTTGTCTGGTACATCGTACCACAGGGATATTTATCCCTACTTCGAGACCATGACAAGAGGTGTGTTGTCTGGCGCATATTATTATTTTTATGAATTGTTCTTTGCTTCAAAAAAGCTAGGTATTAGAATGGATGAGAATTTTTTCAAATTGCCTATTTCTGTTAAAATAAACAATTATGTTTAACAATGACTACAGTTCACACATTAATTATTTATAACATTGCTAATTCGTGGACAATGACGCGCGGCGACCACAGGGCAACTTGTAAGTTGACATGTTTAGTGCGCCGGCGCCGGCTATAAATAATCTAATAGATTTAATGGGACCCGAGTGTGGTATAAGTTAGTGTTGCCGAACTGTCGATAGTTGGGCTGACAACCATTAATAATTAGTTTAGCTATTAAATAATTGCAACATGAAAGCAATCACACTATCAATAGCAGTATAACAATGATTGGTTAAATATATTAGTACAAAAGTAATCGATAATACAAAGCCATCGATAGCATCAATACTATCAATTATTATTAATAGCTTAGTAATATGTAAGAGCGAAAACACTTGTTTTCAGAGATCAAAACTGTCGA
Source organism: Udea olivalis (assembly GCA_947369235.1). Taxonomy (NCBI): domain Eukaryota; kingdom Metazoa; phylum Arthropoda; class Insecta; order Lepidoptera; family Crambidae; genus Udea; species Udea olivalis. The sequence goes on along the minus strand of OX376343.1, from coordinate 23,394,277 downwards.
TAGTGTATGTTTCAAATTCAATCAAAATATTGTTATTTAAAATCTTGACGACACGATTGGCGTAGTGCGCTGTAGCACGGTTTCTCGCCTCGATTTCCGTAGTTAAACGATCTTTTCTGAATTGAATCGTGTCTGGGTGTGCTGAGAAACGCCCCTAGCTTGTTTCCTTGTGTGGTACCTCGTAACACAGGGATATTAATCCCTACTACGAGACCATCACAAGAGGTGTGTTGCCTGGCGCAAATAAAAAAACAAAAATCGATAGTATCGATAGATACTTTTGTGTTGTTTGTCCCAGATATTTATTTATTGTAATTACTGAAAGTATCGATTGGCCTTATAATAGTTTAGGCTTTCCCAATAGTATCGATAGTGAACTACCACGAGTATAAGTGGTACAGCGCCATACACTGCGCATTCCGGGACCGGTCGCAGCCGTGAAGGTTGCGCACGATCACTGCTACCGGTATGCGACGTCACGGACCGGATGAGTTCCAGCCACGCGTTGTTTTACCTACTCACCGATCGTCGCCGCGAAACGGTATCTTAAAGCCCGATAAGTACTATATTTCGGGTTTAATGTCTAGTTTGAATTAAGTCAGTAAAGGAAACAAGATCGATGCCTGCATCGGCATTTACTTGTAGGTCACGGTAGAAAGATGCTGCAGTTCATACAGAATACAGAGTCTTGACTCGAGTAATTAAACCTATAACCGACGATACGTTGTAGCGACATTTTCCAAATAAAAAAATACCACCACATTGCAAACGCGGTAACTGAGCTATTTGTTGGAAAATGCTTATTATTAACAAGAATTTTTGAATGATGACTTCGCATGACTTATTAATGATTTATTTTTATTTTTGTTCGAATTGTTTAATTTTATTATTTTCTTGGACATGTGTTATTTTTTTTACTTAATATTTATTTTTTATTTTTTTCGGTTTGGGCATTCTGATTATTGTATTAATTTTAATTTGTATAATTATTTTAACGATGATAATAAAAATTCTTATATGTGACATCAAATGTAATGTATATTGTATTAAGAAATAAATTAATCTTAACTAATCTAATCTATCACCAATAAATGCTTCAGTTCGCTAAAAGAGCAGTTTTAACATCGTAGTCACCAACGTCCAAAAAGTTCACACGTAAATTGAGAGGCTGATTGTGATAAACCATAATCTTGTTCTTATTGACCTGACATGGATTACCATGAGAATATCCACTAGACGAGATGGGGGCATCGGGGTGGTCACGGTCGGCCTCCGCGGCGGAATGTCGCGTTGGGCTGCAGGGAACGCGCTCTAGCGGCACTCCTCACGAAGATTCTGTTGCATCCACAGAAACGACAGCCGGTTTCACATTCAAAGAAGAAATAAAACAAATCTAACCTTATCCGTCGCATCACAGGGCACAGACCTCACCGCAACAATAACCTACTTATAGCCCCAACACGCAGGTACAGTTCGAATTTTTGGCTTGGTGTATGTTAAGGCAGATAAATCTTACTGTCCAAATTTATCAAGTCCCTTAGAGCCCAACTTTTCATATCTTAGTTTATTCCCTAGATAGCTAGTTGAAGTATAAATTCACTGGCTGTTTATCAAGCGAATAGACATTTTAAATTTTTCAATCGTCTTTTAACTCAAGAATAGCTATCTACCGTTTGTGTATGTACTTATATCGCTAATTTCACACTGATTATCCACAAGCGAGATGCACTTATACTATCATTGAAATGTTAGAATGAAAAAAGACAAAAGTAGATGTTTGACAAATTGACACTGACGTATAAGAAAAACCACCTCAGCTTTATTTGTTGTCTAAAGTTGTGGTGAAAAGTTTGTAATTATAATAACACTCTAAAACTTCTTTTCTACTACTAAAATTATTAGGTCTCTCTTTTACTACTCGATCTTTTCTATTGGGCTCAGTGTTCATATAGATAAGTATCTGCCTTTCCTCCTCACTCTTTGCGTCGTCGATTTGGTAAAAAATATCCATTAGAATGTGTGTGCGTGAGAATTACAATAATACCTATAGGCACACCACATAACCTCAAAATGTCAAAGAAAACGCATAGATAAATCTTATCCAGCCCCTCCAGAAGCAGATAATTTTATTCCTCAGTTAGCGGCTTTATTCAACAGATAACATCTATCTGACCTTTGAAAAATTTAAAAATCTTGTTAAACTTCGAATAAACTTTATTCTACAGATAAATTTCATTATCTGAGGATTGAAAAATCGGCCCTAAGACAATTAAACAAATTTGGTTTGACCAAAGTTCAATCAAGGAGGTAAGTAGATACGAGTAGATAATCCAATTTATAATGTGAAGCTTCAAATGGGGAATGACAAAGTAACCTGCTTCTTTAATTATGCTCACCTTAATAACAGTGTTTCTCTACCTACCTAATGTTACTTAATATCTATTGCATTCTTTCCTTATTATGCGAGAAAATATACATAAGTATTATTCAAACCACAAACTCCATTCAATTTAAGAGAACTATCTGCGTTGAATGATTGAAGATGAGCATGGTCCAAGAAAACATAATGTGAAATAAGATAAGTCTTCGGTTTGTTGCAACACTAGCCCACGCGACACCCACAGCTGCGTGCAGTCCCACGGTAGGTGCGAATTTCATTCGAAGGCAAAACCGTTACGATCTAGAGAACGCGGAGGAGTAGGATAAAGGTTACAGAATACTCGTAGCAAATAAAACTACTTAAATCCTATCGCAGATCTCAGTTTTGGATTTTAATATGTGCCCTGTTTGATTCGAAAATATCGATACTATAGGAATCTTCTAAGCATATTTGTCCAAAAACTAAATCCATGTTTTCTGTATGTTACTGAATATTATTGTTAATATAATTATTTGTTGATAATCACCCTGCTCTGTTGTAATCTCTTTTTATCGCACTTGCAATGTCGTGAGGATACCACCTGAAAAAATATCAATGAATAACTGAATAATTGATAAACCTAGCCGAGAAGGTTATACAGGCAAGCTTAACTAAGAGCTTAATAGGTGAAACCTACTTGTGCATAATAAATCAATGCATTATTTATGTCGAATGAGGAAACACGAGAGGTGGCGCCACCGTGAGATGCAGTCCCATTAGCAGAGTGCTTAATTGACCTAGATATACCAACTTAGACATGATCAGTTCAGAAGTCTACAAATGGGGAAGTTTTAATTTCCAAGCAGCATAAATTAACATGCTCTAACCCGTCGAGTTTGGTTAATAATCGCATCGGCGCCGACGCATGCGCGAGTTTAGCGACACACACTGTTAGGCCCGTATTCTAAAACAAAATCTGTACTTGAGTGTAGATCTGAGTGACGTTTTTGTATGCACTGACGGTTTGAAATCTCTACTCAAGTACAGATCAGTGCTTGAGTACGATTCTAGAATACGGACCTTAGTGCTAAATAATTAGCTGGTACCCAAATTTACTATCAAGAAGGTCCAAAGAAATACTCAAATCTGCAAATTTGCAAGAATTCTGACTAGACAACCTTATCCAGTGGCATTAACTTTTACAAATGCTACTAAAAAGTCTCGGGGAAAAAAATCTATCCTTCTCAATAATTAACCTAACGATGCAATAGGTATAGTGCACTTACAGTGTGTATTCAGATCGTTTGCATTGTGGGTTACGATTTAGCTGAAATAATATATCAATAGCTGAAAACCCGATGCTGATGATAAAGGTTTCATATTAATTGTGTACGATACCTAAGTCCAACAACATTTGAACTCTAAAATGAAGCCCTAAAAATCCTTCCGAATCATTCATAAATTAGTTTTCACTCGAAAACAGTAATGAAAATATAGTGTCAAAATATGGAGTAGTCTTAGGCCCGTATTGTAAAACAAAATCTGTACTTGAGTAGATCTGAGTGACGTTTTTGTATGAAATGACGTTTTGAAATCTCTACTCAAGTACAGATCAGTGCTTGAGTACGATTCTAGGATATGGGCCTAAATGCCCGTTCATAAATCAAGTGGATGCAATGGTGTTTCAACAAGGATATCTTTTCTCAGAAAGAGCCAGACGCCGGCCGACGTCGTTGCGAATTGAAGCGTATTAGCTACACGTATTTAAATAAGTTAGTTGGTAGGGTTGTCATTAAGGGGACGTCACCAAAAAATGTTTCATTATGTGTCAATACGAACGGTAGACAAAGTTTGTATGTATTGAACAGTCAACATTTTTATCCGAATGTCGTAAGTTAGGCGCTTGAAAAGTTGGATCATGCGCTCAAAATACGACTTGGCTCTTAATAGTACTATCTCTTTTAAAATCAAAACTATTATTCTGGTGTCTTTTGATATTTCAGTTAATAATAGATACAAGGGTCAGAGTTCTCTTTTTTAGGATTTCCATACATTTTAATGCTATTTACGCCTTTTTTTTAAACATATCGGTACACCTATTGAACTTTACAAAATTCTCAAAAGTAATGTATTTTCATCAAGTGCAAATTTAACGTATCTACAATATTCTTTTTTCTATATTGTGTATACTTACTAAAATAATTAAAACTTGTAACTGAATGTGTAAGTAACCTAATTGAAGCAGTTTTTGTCCTCTCCAGTGAAAGTGAAATCGATAACCCTAAGTATGTTGTACAAAGATCGCTCTGTGGTCTGCAACACCAGTTCTCGAGTTACGGGAGTTCATAACGAACATAATACCATTAGACGATCCTTTTTTTTTTAAATAGTTTCAAGTTGCATGCGGCCTTTTTGGTGCCGACCCGCCTTGGCTTGGTTGACATTTTATATTAACGCCACATGACGTGACCTTTCGCGCCTTTTTTGTTTTTTATTTGGCAAGGATTCCTTTTTTAAATTTTAGGCAAAAATTACTGTCGTTGAGCTGCCTACAGAGCATTAAAAAATAAAAGTATCAAAACAAATCTAGGTACTCTTATAGCTCACTACTTATGATTAACGGGTAGTCAAAATGTCATTTAGAAAGATTTTAAAAAAGTGATTATAATCCGCAAAATGGTTTTATTTCATTGAGTAGGTAGGTAAGTAGTGTGCGAGTAAAAATCAGAAGTATGTCAAAACCTAAAACTTCACTTCACTCAGTTTGGTTTAAGTATTTAGGTATATTTTTTGCGTAAAATTCTTGTTAAATTTGGATAACAGGGAGTCTCTGTTCTCTATCGACTTCCTGTGCAAGAACGGGCCTGGCCTGACAATGCCACTTGACCCTAGAGTGGCCAACAATCGCGTTCTGGGTAACGCAACAAATAAGAGCTTTCATAAACTTTACAGGCATTTGTTTGTGCTTCTCTTTCTCAGAGACAAAGGTGTTCAAAATTAAAAAACTAGCCATACCACAATCTCTATAATTTTGTTAAATAAATATGATCAATAACTGGCGCAATCATTATATTCAATTAAATCAGTGTAGGTAAAAGGTTTAGTGACAAATTAGACATGCGCGGCGCTCTGACAGATAGCCCGCTTAGAACAACACGCCATTTTTGACGCACGCACACAGAGACATGAGTTTACAAGCAAAGTCAGTGAGCTTCGGTGAGTCGGAAAGTCGCACTGTCGCGAGTGTTTTTGTTTTTGTCGAACTTAGTGCCATTTTTCACATGATGAATTTTGTTTTTGGCCGGTTCTGTCAAGTAGGTATATCTTACTTACTTCATTTTAAAAATTCAGAGCGAATATAGTAGTAACCCAAGGCGGTTCACGCAAGTTTTGGAAAAAGGTGCGAGCGGTCCTTCTGTAAATTCTTTATTTTGTTGTTTAGTCATCTGCCTAAACACTGCAGCCCCTCTACTAAACTGTTCAAATAGGCAATCAAAATTTACTATTAACACCTAAATTTTAACAAACCTACAAACCCAGTCACAAAATATACCTGGATACGAGGGGCCCTACTCCTGTACACATTTACGAAGTTTCGTGAAACTTTCGAAGGGTAAAAAGGACACAAAATGTAGTCAGGAATGGGTTTAATGCATTTTGTACGATTAAATGTGGTTATTAGAATTCCAACTAAAAATTCACGTTACTACATGTTCGAGATACGGGAGTAGGCCCCGAGAGACGACGTATAACTCTATTTACTTGTTTTGTTTAACGGATGATAGATGAGTTTTTTCGCGGTCATAAACGAATGGAACAAACGAAATAACAACATTTTAAAAAGTATACCCGATCTACATCAAAGGCACCGAGAAGCTTACTTAACGAAGCATTCGGGATAATTTATCTTTCGTTTGTTTTAAGGAGTTCTCAGTTTAGATGCTGTGGAGCGGTTTAATGGGGTGTTCGGGACAAGAGCCCTTGTTGGCCATCGTGTGTGGCTAGCCTTTAGTTTGCACATGATTTGGCTAACGCGAAACATATTTGTTTTATGCTTTGGCTGGGTATTTCTCTCTAACTTCACTTACAAGAGCTTTTAGCCCTAAGAATGAATGACTCGGGTCGGGATAATTTGCAAAGAATTTAGATTACCTAAATTGTTATAAGTAGGGAAACGTAAAAAGCTTAACTACTTACATATTTTTTTTGTTGAAGCACGTTATTTTCTTGTTGTCATCAACGTTTTAATTATTATGGTAAACAACTATATTCTACTTCATTTCTAATGAGTATTAAAACTAGATAATAAAGACTACGTGGCGCAAAACTATTCGAAAATAAACAAATATAATATCTATTATTATATGTAATATTAAAGACGATTTGGACGAAGAAGATAATCTATAATAACCAGGATAGTTGGTGTGTCTAACCGGTAGAAAGTGCGACCAATGGCGGTGCCAGCGTTGGGTCGGGTCACACTGCGCGCGTATAGCGATAAAAGATCTCACATCAAAATAAAACTTCTTGTTTTTTTTATTTGCCTGACCTCTGCCAGCTAAACGTGCTATGATTAACCCGTTTGTAGAACTATAAATACTTTCGTCACAGTTTTTGAAGCATCTCGTTCCTTCCTTATTTATTTTGTGAAGTCTAGAACCTAAATAATACTGTACATTTTAATGAAAAAGCATATTTTTTTGTTTCAGGTAAGAGTCTCATTACAACGAACTAAGACCAGTAAGAAAATCAAGGTTTCAATTAGAAAATGGTTCCTGGTGTCTGTTGGAAGGTGTATACGGATATAAGACCCGTCAATGCAAATATTGCATTAGCTTAGGCCTAAAACTTGGTGGACCTGCTTTGCACATTCATGAAATTTAGACAAAAAGGATAGGCAATGTTGCAAAACCTTAGTTAACCCTTTTACGTTTTCAGTAAGTACTTTTCATTACTGCTATGTATTTTTTTCTTAATATAAATATAAACATGCGCCAGACAACACATCTCATCAAAGTCTGGAAGTAGGAATAAATATGTGTCATCATCATCAGACAAAGAAATAAGCCAGGGGCGATATGACGAGATGCCCGAGCCAATTTAGAAAATATCGTTTTCTGAATTGACTCGACCGGGAATCGAACCCGGGACACTACGAAAGTCTAGGCGAGAAACCGTGCTACGCCAATCGCGTCGTCAGTTTGTGTTAATGTGAATTAATAAATTTTTGTAAAAACCGCTTTTCCGCCAACAGTGTCAGTCTACCTCAGAGCTAATTACGCCGCGGCCTCGGCACTATAAACTAAATTATGAATAACAATGCTTTGTCACACGTTGCTACAAAAACTTATTTGTACAGTTTTTACACAGACCATGGCATTTTTTATTTGTAAAGTTGTTTTTATCTATTTTGGTGCTAATTAAATTGAATAGTTGGGTTAATAGGTTGACGGTTTTTTGCGCTTATTGTTAATTACGACATGTAATCAAACTGCTTAGAGCTGCAATAGTTTTAGTTAACTCAATGACATTATAAAAAAAACCTTTTTAATGTACAACCATATCACCAAGCCATTAATGATCAAAATAAAACTAAAAGGACTTTCATATAAGTATCTATAATATGTATGTGGTCAAGGTTTGTGTGGTTCTTTTTGGATTCCATAACACACGTATAATTTTACTTTGGCACCAGGGCAATGTATGTGTTTTACTTATGAATGTTCATATTTGAATTAATCACGCTAAGTTATGTGTAAGCTCTTAATTGAGAGTTAGTTCGGACAGCGAACAGCGCTGCTGTTCCAGCCAGCGCTGGACAGATGGCTGGTAATTGTACCAGCAAACACTATGGTTAAAAGTAATTGGGCGGGCAGTCGTGTGGTAGCGTACTCACGCGTCATGCGATACTTCACTAGTTTCTTATGTTAATGTTATATCGCAGTTGATAAAGACAATAACTGAAAAGAGCAGTTTACAAAATTCATTATTACACCTGGTATTAAGATGAGTAAATCTAATGAAGCAATTCGATACATTTTAAAATTTTACTACAAAGAGGTAAAAATGCAACGCAAGCCGCGAAAAAAATTTGCGATGTTCGTGGACCTAGTGCAGTGTCTGTGAGAGTAGCACAAATTTGGTTTAAGCGTTTTCAATCCGGAAATTTTGATGTCAAAGATGCACGTCGCTCTGGTCGCTCTATCACGGATAAAATGGATGCCATTTTTGAAAAAGTGGAGCAAGATCGGCATATCAGTAGTTACGACGTAGCTGAAGAACTGGGAATTGACCACGAAACAGTTTTGCCGCATTTGAAAAAAAACTGGATACACAAAAAAGCTCAATATATGGGTACCTCACAAGCTTTTTTGTGATTCTTTATTACGACGTAATGGAACCGGACCATTTTTGAAGAAGCTGGTAACTGGTGATGAAAAGTGGATCACGTACGACAAGTACGTGCGAAAAAGGTCGTGGTCAAAGGCCGGTCAGGCTTCACACACTGTGGCGAAACCCGGGTTAACTCGCAACAAGGTGATGCTGTGTGTGTGGTGGGATTGGAAGGGCATTATTCATTATATATTCCTAAATTTTTCCATCACAACTAATGTCTTTCCTTCAGCTTGGATGAAAGCACTAGTTATTCCTTTACCGAAAACTTTACACCCTTCCACTCCCGCCCAGTATCGCCCTATTTCCATCTTACCGGTCCTTTCCAAAGTCCTAGAAAGCATTATCCATGGTCAACTGACTGCGTTCTTGAACCGAAACAATTTGTTAAGCCCTTACCAGTCTGAGTTTCGTTCTGGACACAGTACTGTTACTGCATTGCTGAAAGTTACCGATGACATTAGATATGCAATGGAGCATAAGTAACTCACACTCCTTACCCTATTAGACTTCAGCAGTGCATTTAACTCGGTTGACTTTGACGTGCTCCTAGCTACCCTCCAGTCGCTTAACGTATCACTATATGCCATTGAATGGTTTAACTCTTATCTTAGAGGCCGCGTACAGTGTGTTCGTGCTGACGATGTTTCATCGAGCTGGTGTAAACTTATTTCTGGCGTTCCTCAGGGTGGTGTCCTTTTCCATCTTCATTAATGCTATTACTTCTGAATTGTCCGCTCACTATCACCTATATGCTGACGACCTGCAACTCTACATCCACTTCAAACCTGACGATGTTGAATTGGCCATATCTGATATGAATATAAATCTAGATCGGATTTGCACTTGGGCTGAATCTTATGGCCTTCTTGTTAATCCTGTCAAATCTCAGGCCATTATCATTGGTAGTAAAGCTATGCACAAAAAGGCCTGTGCATCACCCCTGTCACCGTTGGTGTACAATGGGACAATAATTGATTACGCTGTTTCCGTTAAGAACCTGGGAGTCTTTTTTGACTGTTACCCTGCATGGGACCACCATGTCAATTAGGTAGGCCGAAAAGTTTTTGCAGCTTTCCACTCACTGAAGCGTCTACAGAATTTCCTTCCCATTCGAACCAAGATAACACTAGCTCAATCACTTATGCTTCCTATTATTGATTATGCAGATAGTTGTTATCTTGACGCTACGGAGGAACTTTTAAATAGGCTCGAACGTCTTCAAAATGTTTGCATTCGCTTCATATACGGCCTACGTAAGTATGATCATATATCTGAGTACAGAAAACAATTGAAATGGCTTCCTATACGTTTGCGGCGGAATTATCATATACTGGTCATCCACTTCAATGTACTTCTTAATCCCGCTTCTCCAAGCTATCTCCGTGAACGTTTTACATATCTTTCGTCTTCTGGCCGAGCTCATCGCTCAGCCTATAACTTTCATTCAACTACTCCTACCTGTAACACGTGCATGTATGGTGAATCTTTTACTGTTCATGCTGTTCAACTGTGTAACAAGTTGCCTGTATCCCTTCGCGAATGCGGCACTGTAGGTTCTTTCAAGAGACTGCTAAAAGAACATCTTTTGAGTTTTACTTAAATTGCATTGGATTATTACGTTTACATGTAAACATATAATTTTTTATATTTTATTTATTGTATGTATTATTATGTTTATCTATATGTTTATGTATTTATTGTAGAATATTAATTTACTTGTTTGTAAATAAAACATGTACTTAGGGGTTTGAGTTTGTTACGATTTTTGAATATGTAACTCTCATTTACATTTCCATTTGTACACGTTTGTCTATCCATAACAATTTTAAATTAGTTTTTCCTGTCGCCATGGTCTGCTGGGAGAAATCTCTTTCTAGAGACAAGCTAACCTGTACTTTTGTACTCCTTATTGTTTTCTCTGTAGTTTGTCTCTTTGTGTACGAAATAATAAATAAATAATAAATAATATGAGCTGTTACCACCAGGCAGGACCATCGATTTTGAACTTTACTGCAAACAACTGATGAGATTAAAGCAAACGGTTGAAAGAAAGCTCCCGGAATTAATCAACAGAAAGGGTGTGGTTTCTCATCATGATAACGCTAGACCTCACACATCTTTAGCCACTCAGAAAAAATTACGAGAGTTTGGCTGGGAGGTGTTAATGCATCCGCCGTATAGTCCTGACCTTGCACCTTTAGATTTTCACCTGTTTCGGTCTCTTCAGAATTCTTTAGGCAGTGTCAGGTTCACATCACGAGAGGACTGCCAAAACCACTTGTCGCGGTATTTTGATCAGAAGCCTTGAAATTCCTATAGCAATAGGATCATGTCCCTACCTACAATATGTCAAAAAGTAATCGAACAAAATGGCACCTACATACTTTAGTTAAATGTAAATAAACTATCTGAAATGCGAAGAGACTTTTTCCCTAACCTATTATTTTCTATTTTAATTGTCTAAATTTTCTACCTTAATATTTTAAAACTGACTAATAAATCAATCATTTGAATTAAATTGAATATAACAACTTTCGGAGCTTACAGAGAAAACAAATACCACAGGTTTAAACATAGAAGCAATATATATTTTTGGATATCTGAGGGATTTCTTAGAATTTTTCATCTGAACTGAATCCTTCCTACGTAGGCGACATAGATATTGTCATCATCTTTTTCATATATGACATGAGGTAGATTTCTGGTTGTGAGTCCAACTTACGCGCTACGCGTAGTAGGAGAGACAAACCGAGTCAATTTTGCAACAGATATTTGTCACAGTTATTCTACCTGTTACTTGTCGTGCTGTGCACAACTCTACCGTACGCCCCCGTAGGTACTTTGCTGTCACACTCGTGACCGGGTGCTTACTGGCGATGTTGCAATGCTACCTTTATCGGTATTTACAATTGGCAAGCCGGTGTAAATTGTTGATTTCTTGAAAGCATAAATTAATATGACATTCTCGCACGAAGAGTATGTTACTACTCTTCGTGCGCTTTTAAGGCTTTTAGTATTACAAAAGATAACGGGTTGGGAACAGATGCCCAGGGTCAAAAAATCTGAAGATTGTTTACAATGTGATTCTTGTCCCTTGAACCCTTTAATCAAACTATATGCAATATTTATGAAATTTCCGTAAGTCACTAACAATTAAAAAAATATATATTTTCATCAGATGATCTTTCAATTAAGGATATAAAAGGGTGTAATTCATAAATACACAACGCAGTGTTGTTTCTATAATGAAAGTTGTAGTATTACCTGCTATTGTCTGCGTCAAATCGATTCGCCATAGATATGTCTAGAAAATGCATGTTTGCGTATAACCGGATATACCTTTCATTGTCATCAGTAAACATACTCGCTCATGATGACCACTGGGCGGTGGGCGCAATGGCAGCGATCCTACCTTCGGGTTTAGAGTGCCGAGTGCGAGTTGCAGTGAGAGAAGTGAATAACTTCACCGTCGCGTTTGCGAGAAAAAAAACGCGAATTTGTATGGCATCGAGTGAGCGCCATCTAGCGGCCTGGATGTTGCCCGAATTCGCCACTAGATGGCGTTGACTCGATTCCATACTAATTGACATTTACGTGCTCGCAAAACGCGATGGTGAAGTCATTCACTTCTCTCACTGCAACTCGCACTCGGCACTCTGCACTGAAGTACGTGATTTTGACCCCCTCTTAGGACGCACATTTATGTGAGGAACATTTGTGTTCATTAAGTATCTAGGTGTACAAATAAGGATGTAATTAAAAATATCTACGTATGTTCATCAGTCTCTGCTACCCGCAGTACAAGCTCTAAGATTAAAGTATAATATAATTTATGTCTATTATTAAAGTAGGTAAAATTTACGCTTTGTATTTGAGGATTTGAAAGTAGTTGCTACAAGTCTATTTGTGTAAAGATTTATATTTGAGTTGAGCAATTAATTTGATGAGTTCCTCATAATCTATCGATCAGTGTTAACTTAGACACTGCGTTTTATCTATGACTATTTTCAGAACTATTTCTTCGTCGCTTCCGTCCCCAGTCAGAACATGAAGACAGACAAACATCCAGGTCTCGAGGTGGTGAAACCGCATTCGTTCATCTCGTCTCATAAATCGAATTAAAAGTCAATAAATAATGATAATGGCTGCGCGCAGAGAAATGCGTTGCGCCACGCCTCACACATAAATTGAAACGGATGATGCGAATGTGTAAGTGATGCTTGTGTCAAAAGGTAGTGCAGTGTAGACTGCTTTATTTAATCCACGTTCAACCGGTATGGCCAAATCTAGTAGAGTTACGTACTTATCATTCCTCATTCGTTTTTAAATATAAACTTATACCGGGTGATAATCAAAAGACTTACAAAACGATATGGCATAATCAGGAAGTGATGTAAAAACTATTTAAGTGAAATTGAAATTCATTTAATTAACTCTCATTTCAAGATCACCATACAAATCAGTCGAAAAGTCAGTATTTTTTGTATGAAAATCTTAAAATTAAGGTAAAGTGAATAAAAAAGACAATTTCTTATTTACTACAACGCTTACGGTGTTGTAGTAATCACTTCATGTAAATTATTACACTTACATGCAAGTCAAGGCGAGAAACTGACAAAAAAGTGCCACGCTTCGTTTTCACACAAATGGAGCAACTTGCGTTATCTATAAATATTTTCGTCTGTGCTGCGCTGATGGATGCCGCGATGCCGGCTCGCGGTTCCTGTGTGCTCAGGTGTGCTTCTGGGTGGATTTGAACATTTTTTCTATGAGCCTTTTGAAATACACACATCAAAAGTGTCTAGGGATCAACATATATTTTTGCAATAACTTTTCTCCTGATTAATATTAATTAAAATTTTCTTTAAGGATTCATCAAATAAAGTGTTTTCGTTTGTCTACAGTAACGATAAACCAAGTCACCTTTGCATTAATAAAGAAATTTGCCATTTTCCTAATAAAGGGATTTTTGACATTTGAACCACTAACATTAAAGTTCGAAAAAAAGACTGAAATAACAGTTTTCTTTAAAATTTTATTGGGTAACTTAAACAATTAATAATCCGTGTTTTTACCGCGAACACTAACAACACAAGAACATCGGTTTGGCATACTCAAAATGAGTTCATCCAAATCACGCTGTGGAATGGCCGCCCATGTTCGTTGCAACAACAAAAAAAGGTCTTCTTGCGAATGGATACCCTCCATATTCGGCAGAGCTCTTCTCTGTAGCTTATCCCATGCATGCTCAATCGGGTTCAAGTCTGGCGACTGAGCAGGCCAGGGCAGGACATTGATGTTAGCTGCGGCGAGAGTCTGTCTTACAACTCTTGCGGTGTGCGGTCGTGCATTATCATGCATTAACTGAAATAAGGGACCGATTTGCACTTGTAGAGGAACGATGACGTCTAATACAATCGTCTCAGCATAAATTTGAGCGTTGAGGTTGCCTCTGATCCAAATCAACTCAGTTCTTCCGCCGATCCAAATACGTTACGTATCGTCGTTCGTTACTGTAGACAAACGAAAACACTTTATTTGATGAATCCTTAAAGAAAATTTTAATTATTATCAATCAGGAGAAAAGTTATTGCAAAAATATATGTTGATCCCTAGACACTTTTGATGTGTGTATATGAACCAGTCATATATTTCACTTTAAAGTTTCATAAAGATGTACAAATAATCACAGAGAGATCTCCGTGCTATGAATGAAATAAAAATAACAGAATGCAAAAAATAAATTGATAACGAAGAGCGAAGGCCTATTTGGCACTTAATGGTGATTAATTTTAAGTTAGTTTTAATCCTTTGTTATCTTTTATTTTGTCGTATTATTTATTATTTACTGCCGTTAGTGCAAAGTAAACTTATTTTTTATGCTTATTCTTCTAACTACAGGATTTTAAAAAATGTGTAATATTATCACTGAAATCTTGCATACGCAGGTAACTGGACTTAAATATGTTTAGGAAATTGCTCTGTTTCATACATATTTTTCAAATAAATGATCTAATAAATAACTTGTTATACTTTGCTAGCTTCCAGGCATTTATATATTATACAGGGCTTGCGTTTCGCCTTGATTCAGTTGTCGCTGCCCGTCGGTGATGACGACTTCATGAGATACTGTCATACTAGAGGCTCATATAACAATTCGTTTTAACGAAAGTGCATTGATTTTGAATTGCATAAATATAAGATATGCACTGCAGAACTGTATGATTAACAAATAGCTGCAAGTCTCTCGGTATATTTAAACGTGATTCGATTTTATTTTCTTAATAGACCCGGGGTTTAAGCCAAACCCGTCGGTAAATATAAATAAAACATAGGTAAAGTAAGGTTATAAGTAGGTAAATATTACTCTAAAGAAAAGACCTTTAAATTTCCACCAAATCATCAGAAATACCAGGTAATATTATATAGAGTTTGTTACTGTTTTGCCTCCGATTATCTCCGATGTCGAGTCATGTATATTTTTTCGCTTAGCTCCTTTTCAATCAAAAAATCTTCATGATTATTTCATCATAACCAAACCTAACAGACCTCTTGACAAATAATCTTTTATGAGCATATTTTCGACAAAGGCGTAATCCAAAGGTCTTAAAAAAGGTAAAACGCGCCAGATTGTGCTCCTGGCGAGACTTCCGGCGCACCTGGGAGCAGCACGTGCGCGGGAGTTTTTGCTCGGCGCATGCGCAGCGGTACATGTGTCTTCTAGCTAGGGCTGAGCTAAAACGTCGCTAGCAAAAAAAACATTGAAAATGGGACACCCTTGACAATTTGATGTCATTTCCGTAAAATTTAAAGTGTGATATGGGAAAACGATGGCGTGTTGCCCTTGGCTACGGTACCAGAAATAATTATGTGTACCTACAGTGGCTTTCCGCCAGCGGCTGCGCCCGCGTTGACTATCCTTTCAGGTGAAATATAGTCTTTAAATATAGCCCATGTTAATGTAGCTTTAAATTGATGAAATAATTTTTAATAGCGGTTCATTCGTTTTTGGGGTATTTCGTCACAGATATACCTACAAATCTTTCCTGTTTAATAACAATAACAGTATTGAACCATGGATCAATGGTCTGAAAATAAATGAATTGATTATTAGTTATTATTATAAATAAGTTATCTAGCCTGGTTACACAGAAATTCTTTGGCTGTCGTCACTTTTTTACCAATACCAATAGCTATTTGCACTGCCTCTTCCACACCCGCTGCAAGTGCTTTTACGGATTCCTCCTTTTCAGATTCTTTCACTTAGCAAAACTCATTCTTTTGCATAGCTTTCTGAGTAACTCAGATCTTTTTCATGAGGCCCATAGTAGTAGACCACATTTCGGATCTGTATTTCATAACTGATGAATGACTCACCCTCTCCTTTGGGCTCTGTAGTATACTGGTAGAGTAAAAGTAGCATTTTAAAAAGGTTAATACTCGACAACCCTGTCTAACAACAGCGTTGGATTTAGGAAATAAATAAACAAAACTCCTGCGCAATGATGGTGCCTGGCCCGCGCCCTTTGCGCAGGTGAGCGCCAGCTGACTGTCGTTTTTGTTTTATCACTAAACATTCATTCAAGACTATGTTCATTCACGACCATGATTGTAGGGCTCGCAGTGCCTACATAATAGTGTCATCCTGTGTTGAGGCTACTCCTCTTTGCCATCTGCTTTAGATCAGCAATAAAAATACTGGTTGACCCTGAGACGTGAACGGTGACTGCTCCTTAGAAAATAACAAGAAACCTTGATGGTATTCATCCAACCAAGATTGTCATTATGCGCATTTCGCAAGTATGGTGATTCAGTTTATTTGTAGTTATATGACAAAAAACCAGACTATATACTGTCCCATTGCTGGCCCAGGCTTCAATCACTGTCATCAAGTCATCGCTGCAATGGATGGGTTATGGCTTGGTAGACTATTTGACGACACGATTAGCGTAAGTAATGCGCTAGAGCTAGGTTTCTCGCCTTTACTTACGAAGTGTCCCTGGTTTGATTTCCGGTCGAGTTATTTCAGGAAACGATCTTTTCTAAATTGGCTCAGGCTGGGTATGCTAGGAGACGCCGCTGTCTTAATTCCTTGTCTGGTACCTCGTCACAAAGGGATATTTATCCCTACTTCTAGACCATGATATATTTATGTTTACAGATGACAATAACCTCCATCACATTTAACGTTACCTTAAATATAAAAAAGTCTAATCTTTGAGTGTACTATCTCGTAGTTGTATTTATAAAAGCAGGCAAGAGTCTTACGTTACAAGTAGTGATCTGGTTCGCTTTTCGGACCTGACCCAATCTGAAGTGCTCGTAACAGACAAACAGGCAACTATTAATAGGGTTTTATTACACGTTCGTCACAACTGCAGACAACTGGAACAATATTGAGGCTCGGGCGCAGTTGGCCCTTTGAAAATAAGCTTAGAGACCAACGTGGGGTTCGAGAAATCTTGATCAAAAGTGTTTAAAATATTTATTGGTGTAAAGCGTTATTTGATTCCTTTTGTGTTGTAACTAGTAATTAACAAGACCTCGATTCGAATATAACTAAAACTAATTTCATATAATTGTTAGTTAACATGAACTACATAATAATCAACTGAAAAATAAAAGGATTAGCCAATGATTTCATAATTGGGCCCTATAAGATATAAATATTCCTACAATTTGACCATGTAAACCGAAAATTTTGGTTCAGTTGCTTTAAATGTCACCGTCAGATATAAATAAATAAAATAAAATAATTTTATTTCATCATTATCCATGGTTACAGTAATTACAAAGGTCGACTTCTTTTGAGTTCGTTAGTATTCGGTTAGCACCCGTACCAGAAGTAGCCACTCTTCCTCAACCCACTCATACATACAATAAGATATAAATAAATAAGAAACTGTCTTTTCGTCGAACCCGTCATGCCCGCAAGTACTTTATCAAAAACCCAATCTACCAACGGGCTAGTAAAGTACCTATATTGGAATCATATAAAATCCTGGCGAAAATATATCCTTTTTAGTCATAGAATCAAAGCAGCCTTGCTCACGTCATATACATTCCAAATCCTAGTCATATACCACGACCCTTTGTTGCCAATTAAGTAGAGTAAGTATGACTAAAGTCATTAAACAAGTAGTACCTACTGTTCAACCTCTTTGGTCTTAAATGACTTATTGTGCGTCAGCCGAGTGCCTTGTCAAGCTTGTCGAGTTGTTGCAGCATTATGTCTGACTCGCCATAAGAAGCACAGCGTTGCGCAGTGCAAAAATAACCAAATTATACAAAAGTATGAATCATCTCGTTTTATATGCGGAAAAATACGAATTTGCATACCGCGACAGAATTTCTCGTTTTTACAAACAACCTTCACGTTACTTTAATGAGTTTAATTGGAAGGAAGAAGGATTATGCTTAATTATGCTATGATTATGCTTAAACTATTTAAAATACACACTAGAAACGTGAAATTAATATAGTATTACAGCATAGCTGTCACTTTATGCACCATTGACATGTTACAAAACAGTTAGTATTCGTTAAGGGGTGCTCAACTTAACATTACTTTACAGATGACGCTGTTTAGACAGCTAATAGGAGAAAATACCACAGTCAGGTAACGCTGTCTGCGCCATGTGCGGCTAAACAGCAGTAATCCATTTAAAAATCATCCGTAAACGTTTGTATGTGCACTTATCTTTAGGACGTTCCAACAAAATATTATGCTATCGTGAAGCATGTGCGTGTGGTTTAGAAGCTCATGGCAACAGTTGCCCAATTATTGACATAACTGGTAGCCGAGCACACATCCGTCGGTCATTGCTGCGTCTGCGCCGACACATCGATTAGAAGGAACCAAGTCCCAATTAACGCTTTGTCGGAATGAAGGGAGTTAAATTGAAATGTCAATGTATTCCTCTGGTTTTTTCTTTCTTGTCTTTGTCATTGAGCAAGCTCTGCTCTTTCTGTATTAAAATATAACTAAATACCAACATAAAAGATAAATACAAACATTCCTGACAGAAGATGAAGAAGATCCGTCAGTAGTTAAGGTAAGCTCCGGCAAGATCTCAAATGGTGACAATTAAATCACTAAAACTTTTTAAATTACTTTATATTTTGGTTTCTGAATCATGATATTATTTCTATTTAAAAGTGGCATAAATTACAGTGAGACCTTAATCAGGGTTACTATAAGATTTACCGTGGGAGCACAAAAACACTGCTCACCAGGTGATCCTTTCCCAATGGGTATGAACGCCATTAACTTAAGACACTTTATTGTATAAGATTAACTTTCTGAACGTGGGGTGTATTGTAAGTGTATTATTTAGTTTATTTTTAAATATTATGACTGTTAAGGGTTGTTGAGGGTATGTAGTACGTACATGACGAAACCAAAATACCTGAATTCCAGGTGTAGGTATACACAATGTAAATCATATATTATCTATGGATATAAATAAATAACCTTGATTTCTTTGATTACAATAATGAATCACTGATCGCCAAAAGTTGGTCAAAAGTTCTGAAATAGTTTTAAAACCGCATTTGGTGTAAAACGCAGTGTAGAAAACAATAGGTCGCCATTCTTGAATTTGACTGCCCGAACACCCATCGGTCAACTTTTCTTCTTTAGGTTCCATTTAACTGTACAACCTCACAATTCGTATTTGCAGTAACATATAATCCATGATTTGAAAAAGGTCTAGGGTACGGTTATGCAACTGTTTACGATTGCAACAAACATATCATTTTATTAGTTATGTTTATGACCTACGGATGCATTTGTAGGTGTGCAACATCCGTACAACGCGCTTTATTATTTAGTCACGCGCAATATTTTTCTATCGCCCGTTCAACCTTTCATCTACTATACGAAGGCCCGTTAATCATAATCAATGTCTGTATCACTTTAACACGCGGTTAAACAATATTCATAACTAACTAGTTGGGCTGCCTCCAAATCCGCTCGACGTGTTCAATAATAGGGATGCGCGAGACACGCGGGAACTTTATCGATATTTAACAATGAACCAACCTCGGTGAAAAATAAAAAAGTGATCAAACCTGCCAAAAATGGCATATGTTCTGTTTCAACATAGCTTTATCAAAACACTCTTTGTGAATAATTTAATTAGAACATAGTTACAACACAACAACATTAAGCACTACTTTAAAGAATTATTTAAAGAGGTAAATTTCTAGAGGATTGGAAATAAAAAACAATGCATTTTATCAATTTTAGATATCATGTCTTGTAGTAACATTAACTGCTAAAAACTAACACAATCGATATGTAAATAGCGATAATGTCAGTTTCATTTTTCATAACATCCAAGTTCGATTTCCGAACTGAGTACTGTTTATTTTTGAAGCCTTGAATGCAGTCTGAATTCGTTGACATGATTGCTAAGAACTTGAAAAGAGAATTTTTTTCACTAACTTCTGTTCATAGCAATCCAATGTCAACGAATTCAGGGACTGCATTCAAGGCTTCAAAAAAACAGTCTGAGTACTGTTTTTTTCCTTTAGATTATGATATCGAATCAAATATCGACATGTCCGCCCTAGACAGGACGCGCCTAAATTGGGTGAATGAGGTGTGACGTCGCGCAGGAAATTAGGAAATGGTAAGCACGCTCCAGCGTGGCGCTTTGTCGCCCGGGCGCCCGTTATAGACGCCGGCCACATTCATATGAGTGAATGAACGGCACAGAGACACAGCTTCAACAATCGCTCAGTGACCAGTAGTGCCACTGCCTACATGAGCGCTCATAAGCACTGGCAGCCCCGCCGCGTACGGAGAGAATCCGGTTTATACCAGCTCGGCCAGTCAGTGCTCGAGCTCAGTGCTCACGCACGCACGCGCAGCATAGCGCATTGTCCAAGCTTTTCCGTTCATTTCCTTACCGCATGCAGCGTTCGCATTGGCTATTAACTATCACCACTGAATAAATACAAATATCACTTGTAAGTCGTAATAACAGTATTCAATACTGAAGGTTGTTAAACTTTAAAAAAAAAAACAACACTTGTTGGCGCTTACAGCTTCCACCAAGATCACCCAGAGACTCTCTGCTCTATCACGAGTCCAAGACAATTTTAATACCAAAAAGGAATTGTTGATTTATTTAAATTATAAAGTTCTCATCAATTATTATTGTGTTCGTTTTTGGTGTTACTATGATTAGAAAGAAAGAAAGAAAGAAAGAAAGAAAGAAAGAAAGAAAGAAAGAAAAATTATTAAAAGAGTTACTTTATCAGTTCGCCTGAAACCAGGACTTAAAACGGGATCCTGATTTTCTGCTTTAATAACAGAATTACCTCCAAGCTCAGCCGTATGGAGAAAATTTTATGAAGATTTATAATGGGTCATTTTCATGATACTCCTAAAGTGGTTCCAAGCCCTCCAAAAGTGTTCAAAAAATCCTTAGCAGGAAGAGATTAAGAAATCGGTATTACGGTCGATCTACTCAGTTTTTGTCGCGCCCATTATAGACCGCGAGCCGCGCGTGCGCCGAGGTGCGTTCCAGTCGGTAGCTCCTGTACAAAAAATATTTCGAACGCCAGTAATTAAAAACATTATATTTGTTTTGGGCTTATATCCTATCTAATAATAAGACACCCAATTTAATTTTGAATTTTCGTAATGAAATGTAACCTATGCTTAGTGCTATTTGGAAGACGCTCACCTATTTGCGACAAGTCGATGGGAACATTATTGTACATACATACGTTCAGTCAAAGTATGAATATCTGTACGCTTAAAGGGCTTAAAAAATATGTGAGCAAAACATTAGCCACAAATATCCATACAAGGCAACAAGAATCTGACCGAACTCTAGTATAGATATTTGTGGCTAATGTTTTGTTTAGATACTTTGTAAACGTCTAGATGTTTTTGCTTTTGACCGTACACTAGCTACCAACTACTTTTTCAGCGGGAAATTTGATTAAAACCTCATCGTTAAGGCAGTCAAACAAGAACTGATGACTACACAATAGCAAAATCTATCAAAATTGGTCAAACCTCGATGAGTACTTGATATGCTTTTAAATTATTGGTAAGAGTGTAGGCTAAAATTAGTAAAATATATTAGATGACCAAGTTTTTTGTTCCTTTTTATTACGTTTCCAAAACATAACTTACTGAGTGCCACAAGCGGAATGCACCGGCTGTTCGACGTTCGTTTAATAATTATAATTACGCACGATTAGTCCATCGATTTCACGGTGTCAAAAACGTTCGTGATCATTAGTGGAGAGCATTTGGGGAGGAACTGAGCTTGCCAGAGGATGTCACCTGTTAGATTTGTTTTATTTAAGCTTTCATTATTATTTTAGACTCCGATCTGTCTGTTTGCTTGTCCTGAAGGCAATACTCGGATACTCGATGCCCTTTTTTGTGTTAAATAATGCTTAGCCGTCGTCCACAGCTGAGCACAGGCCTGCCTCTTGGATTTTCGGAAATGCCAGCTGTAGGCGACCTGCGTACTTATTGTACACCAGATAAATGTATTCCTAATTTTCACGTCGAATGTTTCTCCATCACCCACTGAAACTCAAAACTCATACTCAAATAACTTATTCAAATAGACTGTATTAGTACTTTCACATCGTCAAATTTACAGTAAAATATACTAAATAATAGACATAAATACCATAATAATATGGAAATACAAATACGCAGTATACAGACATAATTCGACTCTACCACCGCGTCGGAGTTGTTTCTTGCTGAGAAGACCCGGCGAGAATCTCCGCAGTTACTCTTTTAAACTTGTTTTGGGTTTACAACAGGCGTTAGTAAAGTACAAGCAGTGTATCATTTTGATACAAATAAAACTAAAAGAATATAAACAAAGAGAAAAAAAATCAACTTTAAAAGAATATAAAAACAAAAGTTTAATTAGACAGTTCAAAAATAAAAATTGTTAGTCAGTACATACTAGGTACCTATTAACTATTACAATAAAATATCTGTTACAATAGAGCTACCGCATCGAGCAGAGCGCTTACACTCAGGCATTTTCATCTATAAGGTAGTCTTTTGTAGTATAATAGCCCTTTTTAATAAAGCTGTTTTGATGTGATTTTTGAATCTATGTAAAGGTAACTCACAAATGGTTTTTTTGGCATTTTGTTGTAATGAGTATGCCATATCATTTTACTTAAATTATAAGCAATCACCTGGTGTAAGAGTCTGTTTCTTATTCGTGATATTTGGTCTGTTATTTTTCTCCGTAGATGTCGCTCTAAACCTAAGGTGAATAAAATAGTCATTACGCATACTCGAAACAACAGCTGACTAGAAGTTTGGCGTTTGGCCAAGTAACAGGTACTAGGTAACTAAATGCAAAAGAGCAGATGTTTCGATACAACTTCAAGTAATTACTCACACGAATGTGTTAATTACATCTGTCGATTATGTTTTACGACCGCCTGTCCGTCAGCTTCGTTACATTACAATGCGTGCGCAGCGCCACTCTTGATGCACTTTTAATGAATGCAGTACTTGTTACCTAAATATGCTATATATTTTAACGTAACGAAATTGGAAAAAGACAGCCATGACAGCTTTTTGAATTTTTGAGAAGGGCGCTTCGTCTAGCTAGACTTTTTACTACTATTGATCAGAAGTAAACAAAACTCTTCTCATATTTAAATCATTTCACATCCATCCTCATATTCTCAGTCTGATTCGCAGTAATCGCAATGTTCGCAGTATACTGCTGGATTTAAGAGTGTTGTTGAGTTTGATAAGTCTCGCTTAGCTATAGGCACCTGCACACCGAACGTTGCCAAATTTAAAAAGTTCCATTAGTAATTTTAAAAAATATTTTTTTACGATCAAACAAGATTTTTAATTTTTATGTATTCGATAGATTTATGTATTACGTATACCCCTGTAATTACAGATAGCTTCTATGAATGTTCAGCTCGAGTGAGCGGAGGGGTGTAATCACCACCGTCAGGCATAATCTATCCTCCGGATTACCGCCCCAGCTAGTGGAGGTATGTTTTAAAGATAGGCAATTAATTGTTTTCGCAAAGCAATTCATTTGGAAAACAGAATTGCGTTTAGAGAGAACGCTTTCTTATATAGTAAATCAGGTGTAAGTATGTACTTACATATTATAGTGGTTGAAACTAACGGCAATTAAAGTAATTAATTATCTTTAGGGAATCTTTTTTCCGCTCCGAGTCAAATGACACGGTAAAAAAGTGTCAACATTTAAAATATAATTACGGTTCACACGCAGGTTAATAACTAGTTATGGGTTCTCATAGAAATCCATAATATTCTCAGTATATCTATTTGCAGCCAATACCGGGAATATCGGGTGATTTATATTGTAATAAAAAAATATTATGGTTTACATTATCACTATATTATTATATTCACTCGATATATTTTATAATTAGAATGTTGAATTTGCTTTTCTTTTAAGGTATTTAATTATACAAAACATACCAGAATGTCATATCATCTTGTCGAGATCTTTGTTCTGACTATTGTATTACCTATATATATTATCTGTTGTTAAGGTACTTGTGCGAGTTAAGACTAGTGATGTACAAACCTCGAGGCGTCGAGTTCTACTTTTGAAGCTTCGAGATGGATTGGCCGGACTCAGTGAGCTCGGTAGGCTCGTAGACCCGAGCCCAGCCGAAACGCGAGCTCCTTGAGCCACGCCTCGAGGCTTCACAAGAGTTCGAGCCTGCAAAAGCACTTGAGTCTTAAAAGAGTTCTTTTTTCTAAAATTTTTTCATGATGATTAAAATGTCTTTTTCTATTAACTAAACCTCTATTTTTTAAAATAGACAAATACGAATACATACATATATTATATCCCACAAACACATATTTTATAGCCTGCTTTGAAAAAGAAGACTCCAAACGAAAACTAACTTGAGTGCGACTGAAAAAGCCTCGAGATCGATCGAGCTCTCAAGAAGGCTCGAGTTCAGGAAAAGACTCCCGAGTCGTCGAGCTTCATACAAATAAGGCGAGCCCAGTATATGTCACCGGGCTCTAGACAAAAGGACTTGAAAGCCTCGAGACTTTTACATCACTAGTTAAGACGTATTTGCTTTCCGTGTTAAAACGCACGGTAGCGACCATTGAACCTTAATCAAATAACAGTTTTCTTCATCCGTGTTAGACCATGGCCATTGTCGTCATCCGACATTTAACCCCTTGACTAAGGCACAGCGACTTGTTAAACTAATCTGGGCCGTATGGCGGTAGGAATAGGGAGAATACAGATATTAAGCGTAAGAAGTGTGGCGATGACGTTGATTGTCGTAATGCGCAAACGCACCTAGCCGCTGCAATTGGGGTGACCAAATTCAATTAGGACTTTATTTTGTCTTTTTAATAAAAGTATTTCTCAAACTCGATTTTAATTAATTTAATAATATTTCTAGCTAGATCTCTTAAATTGATGTTCAGTCTCATGAACATGCTGATCTGACAGTGGTTACCTACTGGTTATGTATCAAAGTGTGAGTAAAGAAAATTTGTTTCTTGCTTTTATTCATAGTACTGAGTACATTATCTACTAGTTAACACAAAGTCTGCCATTTACTAAGAGAAACAAACTACCTATCTTATTTGGATAGCCAAAGAATATTGTTTGTCTCTCAGTAAATAATCGAGTATAATCAAGATAAACATGCATCAATGGGCACAATGAACATTATATCCGTACTAGCTTCCCGCCTTTTAGGGTTTCAGGCCCCTAGATGCCCCATGCTCTATCATCAAAAATGTATTCAATAAAAAATCCTTCTTAATTATAATCATTGGTTTAATTTATGATAACGGCAGATACTTAGATAATGGCCTCTAGAAATTGAGTACGTTTTCAGGTTTTGGTGGTCAAAGGCAAGTCGTATACCAAAAATAAGATTGCTTACTTCACAGCGCACTGGCTGCGCGTGCGCCGCATCGATCTGACCATTTGTTCACTGTGTAATTGCTTCGTGGGCTGGGGTTAATGTTATGAAACTTAGGTATTTCTGCGTCTAAAGATATTCGATACAAAATAATTATAAATAGGCTCGATCTTAAAGGAAAATGTCTGTGAGTTAAGAAAAGTAAATCGCAATGTAACGATTAGTTCGTTTTCGAAATTATTACACAGTGTCACCACTTTAGAATTTCGCGTATAGCGTATAGTAGTTTTTCGTTAATTAGACACAGTTGTGATACCATGGACAAAAGAATCCTCATTTAGACGCCATTTTACACAAATATAACTTTCCTAAATCAATCTCACAAATACTTCGCAGAATTAACAACAACAATGATTGATCGAGATTATGTTCCATTGTTTAACTAAATCTGTATAGGTACTTAATTTTTATCCAATTAGAAATTTCAAGTTTTTCACATTTTTAGTAACTATACAGGGTTACTTTATAACCATCCGAAATTTTCCCAGACATTAGGCATCAATCGAAGACAGCTATTTAAAAAAATAAGGGTGTGTCTTTCTAACGTTTACATTATTATATTTTTTTTCGAACAGATTATTCGTGCGACGTGGTTACTCATTCAAAATTAAATTTCAACTTCTGAATAAAGCGCGGGCGGGGAGTTGAATAGACTGCGAGCCCGCCGCCACTCACCTCGCGCAGTATCAACGAATCTAGTGTTTTTTTTATACCTTTGAGTAGTTATAATAACATTAATAAATCAACATTTTATTACTGAAGGTTGTCCAACAAAAAAATACGTATTTTGCCATTTTCTCCCTAGATCCTCATATTTGAATTTGGATGGTATTTATAAAATAGCCCTGTATAATAGACGTATTGGTGGTATGGTTAACCATTTTCAGCTGTACTAGTTGACATACCTTAAGTAACTGCCATGCTTGTAGAGTAAGTAAGTAGGTTGTCATAACACCGAAGCCTACCAATCGCAGCCCACACTGTACCGAATCAGCGCCCGAAACAAAACAATGGCTTGCGCAAGCGCACGCACGCGGTCGCGCAGATTGAGCTGCGGTCTCATTACTGCCATTATTCGCTACGGGCCTTCGCCGAGGCCTAGATGATAAATTGGCCCGGCATTCCACCTGGAGAATTTTGATAGTCCACCAATTTAAGTGAATTGGCCTCGTTTACGTATGGTATACTTTGAAGAATAGATCATCGTGACATTTTGTTCACTTTTCTCTGTCAAAAAGTATTGGCATGATTATTTATCTGAAAATTGTTTTAATAGATGTAATGTATGGTACACCTATATCACAAACTCTTCTTAGTTAGGAGTCAGGTAAGTCAGGTAATTGGTGTGAGGTGAAAGCTCTATAAATTCATTCATTTAAATGTTAATCAGAGTTATCTGGACATCTACGTCCAATTCCAAGATGGTCGCCATCGTTCGGATCTCGATCTCAATGCAAACCTTTTGGGGTTCCGCCGCCGTTCTGTTTAACAGTGTCTGTAGTAGGATTTTTAGCCCTAAATTTAAGGCGCGGAAAGGACTGATGTCCTTTTAAAGGCTTCTATTGCTACTTATGGCTACTATGACTTTAAAAGACAAGTGAAAATAGCAAAGCGCTTCAAGTTAAAAGCTTTTAGGCCTCCGCGCAAATAGGTTTATTTTATGGCTGAAGTATTTTTTATTATATTTCTGCCTTAGAAAGCCTTATTTAAATAAGTATGTGTTATTTTATTTAGTCTAAGTATGAATTTAACAGCATTTATTTTATAACGCATTGTGAAAAATTATGAAAAGAATTAAAATTATTATTTTACTTAGGTAATGGCCAAACAATTTAGCCACGATGAAATTTGTTTTTTAGTGACAATGCAAATGAAGCTGTTTTTTTATGGAATAGGAAGCAAATCAGCTGGATGGTCACCTGATGAAAAGTGATCACCTCCGCCCATGAACAACTGCACGGTAAGGCGTCAGTGTGTCACCGATGTGGTTGCTTGCCTTTTACATGGGAATACGCTCTCTTTTTGAAGGCTCCGATGTCATATCTCATTGGAAATATCGCCAAATTTTAATTTGACAACCTTAAAATTCCTCGAATCTGAATTCAGGGATAAATGTGATAACTTTATACGGGCCCACCTATTCTACATGAGCGATCGCTATCACCTCAGGGCGTTCTTTTTGCTCGTCTCTCGGCATTCCTGTCGCGTCCGGTGGCGCTTTTTGCGTTTCCCTCCGTGCCTCTGAGGACGACCACTTTTACCGGCACTTTCCTTGGATTGAGTAACAGTATTTGTCAGTACACGGCAAATGCACATTAGAGGCTGTCGCTCAATGGCTTAATTAGTCAGATTAAACTGATTTAAGAATATTGTGAGAATTGACTCGCAAGTCTTCAGTTTATATTTTAAGTAGGATCTTTTAAAGGCTAAAAAAACAAAAATACAAAACTGTTATTGTTTTCAAACGAATACAAGTTGTAAAATAGTCACTTTAAGAATCCTTGATGTTACTCTACCATTACCATTGTACAATCTAAGTTATTTACATGTTTTATCCATATACTTACGTTGTGCTGGTGCAGTTTAATAACTAACAGATTCAAATCAGATAGCCGTTTGTACAATCGCGTCTACTTGATGTGAGTTTTACAAAATCATCGCAAAATGCCCCTATGTAAAGCTTGATGTGAACGCGTGTGTACCACGAAAATGTAGTTTTTTCATGACATTAATAGTAGAAATACCTACGCTGGGCTCAAAGAGAGAGAGTGATATGATGATTAGGATTTTTGACGACCGACTTGGTGTAATGGTTAAGAAGTTGGCTACTACACCAGAGGTCGCGGGTTCGATCCCCGCACAGTACAAACATTTGTGTGCATGAACATGTCTGTTTGTACTGGTCTGGGTGTCTCCTATGTATAATAAGTATGTATTTACAAAAGAAAATGTATTTAAGTATGTTTATCCGTTGTCTAGTATCTCATAACACAAGCTTTAATTAGCTTACTTTGGGGCTAGATGGCGCTGTGTGGAATAATGTCCAGGGATATTTATTTATTAGGTTTGGGATGACTCAGGTAATTATTAAGTATTTAATAATTGACAATATATAACAACAACACAACCCACAAATAATAAAAACCTTCTTCATATTGTCGTTCTCGTGGGAAACATTCGCAGCATCTGTAATTGGCGAGCGTGTTCGCACGCTTTTTGTATCATCGCAAGTACCAGCGCTACTCATTCGTCTCGATCAGATATTTATCATTCGTTGTGAATCGATTACTCGTCGCCTCGGAATCGAATCACGATCGAGTTTTTTTCAACATCTTCTTGCTAACGATTACACAAGACATTGGTTTTCTTAAGTTTGTTACACGTGTTTCTGACTAATATTGATATTTTCAATTAACCGTGGCGATACAATTGGAATGATTATACTTATTAATCGGATTACTTGCCAATGTAACGTGTTACTTTGAATGGCGTGTTAATTTGTGGATGAAATGATTGTTGTTTTTTGTAAGCTTCATTTGTCTGGCCGTTAGCGCGGCGGTTGGTCGGTGATACTGCCTTTGCGTAAGGGGTTGGGGGTTTGATTCTCTTTTTCCTCTTTCTCGAAGTGAATATTCAAACTAGTATGTATTTAAGCATAAAACTTTACGGAGACATTTTCAATGTAATAACTATTTAATTTAGTGTGTACCTATGTATCAGTTTAAATGTTTCATCTTTAGAAAGTTACAGATAAAATATGTATACCTATATATGTGTCTGTATATGTGTATTGTATAACGTTCTGTGACATCTCCATCTATTACTAACTCTGCTTATAATGGGTTAAAAAAATTGGTAAAAAATCTAGATATGCACTTATTTATTTATGTTCAGACATATGACACAAGTACATGTTTTATAAGAAATAAATCTGCTAAGCACCTCATATCCGCACTTCTTGGTTGTTCACTGGAAATACAAAAAGCTCAATGAAAAGCTCCTACTTAATGTTTACGACTTGTCAATAAATAGGAATAAATCATGAACCATTCCAAATTCGAGTTCATTACACAAGTTCGATAAATAGTGAGTGTATTGTGCTTGTCACGGCACTTCCTGGTTGCAGAGGTAGAGCGCAATAACTCACGCGCACTTGTGCAGGGATATTGTGTGCGCGGGCGCATCCTGCCCCGTTCCGCACCCGCGCCACGGCAGGTGGTAGTTATAGGGCTGCCCTCATAGAAACTGCTGAATATTTTATGCTGCTGATCCGTAGAGGAATCGTTTATTAATCTCCGCTTAAAGATTCATTTTTAAAGAATGACAAAAAACGTTATATCATTTCTATTGCAAATATGAAGGGCCAAGCCTCGGTGTGTACCTAAATGTTCAATTCCCAAAGCGATCCGCAGAACACTTCTGGTTTGTACAAATCTGCATTTAACTCAGTAGGTTCTATTTAAAGCATGCATGCATCATAAAAAGTGTATTTTTTTAAATGAAAAGCTTGTCGTAAGCCCTCGATTGCTACGAGGCCTCCGAATGCATAGCACACCGTACAGTGCGTGTCATCTTATAGTAAAAAAATAGGTAGCTTGTGTAGTATATTTCTTCGAACGGATCTCCTGTAAAGTTGACATTCCAACCTAAGGTTACCGTGGGAGTAGGCGCTATCGAATACGAGCCCATAGGCAGCCCTACATCCGATATCAACTTACCCTTTGTCCGAGGGCTGGAGCTTCCTGTGCGCATCCGCGCCGCACCCGAGTGCCGCAGTCCGTGCGTCGCGCGCAGACTGCGCAGTCGTCGGTGCGTAGTCAGTAGTCAAGTTGACACTACGCATGATCGAAGAGCGTTCTGTCATACACCGATCGCTGAGAACTAAGCTAGTTGGTTAATTACGCAATATAAGCAGCGGTGTAACGAATATTTTGCATCAATTCGTCATCTGGACAAGCTCTTGTGACCGGCGCAAGCGCAGAGATATGGCCGCGCCGGTGCCCGCGCCCCGTATGCGGCTCGCGCTACACCCGCATAATATACACGTGAGTGGTGCTTTAAGAACTTATTTATTTTGATTATTACTTACGTCGATAAAATTTGAAATTATGACTAGAAAAGTAAAAAAGGCGGCTAATTGTTTTCTCAACACTTATTGTAAAACAGATTTCAAATTGAATGAATGTTCAGCATATAAATTCACATTAAATAAATTTAGTTCTAGGACATGGTCATCTGATCAGAAACTAAGCTTGAAAACTATGTATGTCACAGACTGATACAAATTTGTACTTATTTTTTTAAACACATAATTTCAAATCGACACCGAAGCCGAACTAATGCGAGATATTATATTTGTAGGTCAGGTCATTAAAGTTATACCACCTGACGGCCTAGATAGACGTATTATACATCGACTTTTCCCCCTAAAGTTAATCATTAAGTAGTCCCAATCCTTACCTAGACTCCACTACTGACCATAGGCTTCTTCAATGTGCGCCAAACGTTTTAGCCAAAAAATATCTTTAGTAGTAAGTTTCTATATAAGTTCTATATATCTTGTTTTTTCTTGCATTTAGAGAAAACAAGATAAGTAATTTCCATGAAAGTTTTGAGTGTCGCTTGTAAAACAGTGTCGGAAAAGCGATAAGTTAGAAACCTGTCCTGGAGAAAATGGGCTTGTAGTGTTCTAGGAAATCATATTGTCGTGGGATCATTGATCAACAATTAAGATAGTTTGCAGCGTGTGAAGGTTTTGCTGATTGTGCATCAATGGCGTCTCCGCCGATTAAATCTCAGTAATTAAACTTTTATGATGGATAACTTTATATTAGTAATTTACTGCAGTAAAGGTGGTCTTTAGTTGAAAAATCAACATAATTCGCTAGCTTTTAAAAGTAAAACAATAGGCTTGTGTAAATAGGATCTGCCTGTCTCGACGTGTAGAGTTTCTTTCAATTCATACTCGTGTTTTTTTTAAAATATTTTCGAATTTTTGGCCTGAATTTACATAACCCATCCTTTTCTAGAAAAATCCAATAAGAGCGATAGAAAACAGACATAATCTCCGAATGGCACTAACCAATTATACGTGTAACTATTTTTGCATGGTACATCAGCTTATTACACCGATGGCCATAAGCATAATGATGTTGAGAGATATGCGTAAAATGGAATAAAATTAGCAATCACGCTACTTATAACGGCAAGACAAATTCCAGAAATGCCGGTCGCATCCTGAGTTGACAGGATGCCGGCCTCTTAACAGCCAACACTTACGAGTGAATAAAATATTCAAGAAAATATCTGTGTTTCCGTGTGATGAAGCGGCTGCTGCGCGATTGTGAAACAACCTGCCCCGGCGCAGCTATGTGGTCGCGCTGCTCGTGGGAACCTGCTTTTCTGCAATCTTAGCATTACTTGCTTCGATGCTGGAGATAATTTTACTATGATCTGGCACAATCGCGATTATCAGAAATATCAATTCGATTGCAACTTAGGATAGTATATCACTGTTCGTTCTACTGACATATCGCGGGATAACAAGTTTTGGGATCCCCAGCTTCTACTCTTTTTAAAATTTAGGGTGAAGGCCTGTCTTTCTGTATGTAACTTAAGTACTTGATCTGTTTTTAAGTAAAGATTGAACCACGTTAGTTCAAACAAAAACGTCCCTCAAATGTCCACCTAAGTACACATTGAGAGAAGTTCTAGAGTACGGGCCCAGGCCTAAACCTGACTACTTTAAAATTACTAGTTACCGATTAATTCACAAGTTTTTTTCTAACACGAATTCAGTGACGTATTTTCCGAAGTGAAACCACGATATTTCTCATTTATTGTTATTTATTATTGTACCAGCACCTTTTTAATGCACCAACTTGAGTTACTTTAAGCATCTCCCGCGTCAGTTATGATGTGATGCGTTTATGCGAGTATTCAAGTCGAAAGCTTGGACGACCGACTTGGTGTGATGGTTAAGAAGTTGGCTACTACACCAGAGGTCGCGGGTTCGATCCCCGCACAGTACAAACATTTGTGTGCATGAACATGTCTGTTTGTACTGGTCTGGGTGTCTCCTATGTATAATAAGTATGTATTTACAAAAGAAAATGTATTTAAGTATGTTTATCCGTTGTCTAGTATCCCATAACACAAGCTTTAATTAGCTTACTTTGGGGCTAGATGGCGCTGTGTGGAATAATGTCCAGGGATATTTATTTATTATCCCACTTTACTAACACTCGTTAATTGTTGCAGACGACGATAAAAGTGTACGCGCGCTGCCTCCGCCCTGACATCGAGTACAAGACGCTCTCCGTGACGTGGGGCACGCGCGCGCGCGAAGTGGTGGGCACGCTGCTAGGCAAGTTCCGCATGCGCCACCGGGACCCGCGCCTCTTCTACCTGAGCATGGAGGTGCGCGTGCGCGCCGCGGGGCTGCGCACCACGCTCGTGCTCGACGACGACGCGCGCCCGGCGGCGCTGCAGGCGTGCCATCCGAAAGGATACTCCAGGTGAGCCTCTTTTGATAGTCTACACTGGTTTTAGCCGGCTTAGATTATACCAATTCCAATGCTACTAGCACTGCCGAAGTAATTCCCAAAATAATTCCGTGGCAATGTTGACGTGGCTTAAGCAACGGTATGAAAAGTGACCCGTCTACATACTCGTGCTTCCAAATTCCATGCCCACTTCCCTGCTCCATGATGTGTTTGTTTTTAGTGTATAAACCTAAAAACGAATGGACCGATTTTCAAATTGCACTCAATTTATTTGTTTGTTTATTATAGCTTAGCTCTTATCCAATTAAAATATAGCCTAAAAACTGTATAAGTATCATTTGTTACTCGCTAATAACGTGGCTTTAAACTGGTGAAATAATTTTAAAATCAGTCCAGTAGTTTCGGAGACTATTCAATACAAACAAACAAAAAACAAACAAACAAATTATTCCTCTTTAGAAGTAAAATTAGTATAGATAACGCAAGTCGCTCCGTTTGTATGAAAACGAAGCGCGTCGTTTTTGTAACGTCACGGGCGGGGAGCGCTTCAGCTATTGCACTGTCTATTATAGAGACTTAAAAAACGACTTAAAATATTTCTTTAGAAAGGATTAATAGGATACAGAACAAACACATCCTAGGTCTGTACCTATCATCTGTATGACCCACGAGTTCTGAAGCTATAGGCTACCATTGCGCCAACAGGCCAGTAGGTACTTTTGATACAACTTTGGTGGCACAAAAAACATGTGACCCGCCTGATAGTAAGCAGTCGCCGCAGCCTACGCAACATGCAACACCGTGTATACTTACTCGTTCCAACCTTGTTATGTGAAGGGAAAGTATGGGGATCGACCCCACGGGATGCGGCTTAGTAGGTAAAGTTACTACGAACTTAGTCACCGGGTTGATGCTTAATAATAAAATAAAATAGTATATTTTATATCAAGGGACAAAATGAAGCCAAAATATACCAGAGCTGGACTCAATGAAACCGAGGGTATATTAAGTTGGCGTTTTTTGACCCCCTGCAAGGGGGGCCCGGGGAAATGGGTGAAATGGCCCTTAACAAGCGGACCGATCACCCGGCCCACTGCCAGCGTCCCCAGTTGAAATAATAATAAGTTGGCGTTTAGTCTCGAGGTGCAAACTGTACTTTTCACTTTGAGTGCGAGAAGAATAGTCAAATTAGTACAAAACCATTTGAAACCGAACAAATTTACACTCGACAAAAGTTCTGAAATTCTTCTTTGCGGACAAACTATGGAACTCAACTCTCAACATTTTCGCAATGAAGATGGTCCTCACTCCACAGATAATAGTATATTTACTGGCTGTTTGAGTTTCTCTATGTCACATGAAGGAAATTAAAAAACTAATTACTTTTTACTCCCTATGAGACTAAAGTTAGTTTGTTAGTCTTTAGTCCCGCTTCGTAGGGCTATATTGAAGTATTTTTAGAGCATGAGAAGTGAAAACATATTTTAAGGATGTACGTAATTTTAAGGTAAACCAATAAACAAACAGAATGTTAACAATGATGACACACGTTGTTTGTTGCTGTCACGTACGCTTTTATTTTTTTGCTGCCTTTTATTAAAGTACCTACTATAGTTTAAAGGCAGGTAGATACCTAATTATCAGATGGAAAAGGTCCCATTTATTTAGTTTAGTGCATAATAGTAGATTGTTAAACAAGGTGAGAAAGTTACCTTTTCAATGCACGAGATGGTTTGGCGCGCGAGCATTGTCGAGTGTGTTAAATAAGAACGCCGGTTAGTTGTAGACTGACTTTATTTCTTTAGACTTTTCTTAAGTACCCAATCTACCCTCCCTAGGCTTATTATTAAATATCATCACAACTCCCCTTTTTATATAAATTTTCAAGCTCCACGTTACTCCTTTAATAAAACTAAAAACTACATCCATACCTACTTATCATATTTCTCCAAAGATAATAATGTAATTAATCAAGACATACTTTACACCTACATGCACTCCGTACATCACTAGGGCAATTACTTAATTTAAACATTATTAATAAAATTGTTTCTCTATAACAAAATAGACAGGTAACAATATTAAATGATTACAATTTTAAATTAAATTATATTATATTAAAATGTTAAATTAAATAACTACAATTTACATATTACATTACATACATTTCATTACATTATATTCAAATATTTTATTAATTTAACACATTTAATTATTTATTGCTTCCTACATGCATACATTGAATGAAAATGTTATATTCTTAAATCAACAAACTTTTTTAATACATTTTGTTTTAGGAGCTAGTTAAAATAATAATCAATCTTCTAATCATAAATCTACATTACCTACCTAAATGAATATTGAAGAAAGATCATTGAGATTTGAGAAAATTATTCTAATAAATACATTATTTATCTTTTGCTATCACATTGATTAATATAATTGGAATATAATTACTGATATTAATAAAAATTCAAAAATTCGTTAAATTCTGGGAAGGATTTTATTGCATTTGAGTGTCCAAAAAAAAATTATTTTGACTGCTAAATAGGTACATTTTTTTTTTTAACCTATGAAATACATTTTATGTTTGTTACTTATTACCTAAGACATATTTTAATAATAAGTTCCTTGATTTAATCTTCATAATGCTTACAAAAATAGACTTATAAACTATTTTACACTGGCGTTGTCCAGCCCACATATCAATCAATGCTCTGCTGAGGAATGCATCCACCGATCAGGAGGCCTCACTGTCCTGCCAAAACGGGTGATATAATTAGTATTATTGTAATTAGTATTATTGTGCGGAATAGTTTGCATTGGAGCACAGGGGACCGGAGAAGAAACCTGAATGTCATCATAATTATTCCTAAAACACTGTGAACTATCTTGCCTAAATTTTGAGTCTGGAATCAGATGGCGACGATTACGTCTCAGTATGTTACCGTAGGCCATTTTTATTAAATAAGACCTCTTTTCTAGAATCTTATGAATCACACCATTTTCCCAGCCAGAATCCAGTCTTACTTTTACTTTAGTTCCTACTGCAAGAGATGACAGATCCCTAAAACTCCTATCGTAATATTTCTTTTGTAATGATTGCCTTTTTTCTAGCTTGTTTTTTGTGTTTTTCTGAATCTTGGGTTTGAATAAGTCAGGGTTACAGGGTAAAATACTCCTTAATTTTCTATTATTAAGAAGTTCAGACGGCGATGCTAACTCACTGTTTAATGGTGTATTTGAATATTCCAAAAGAGCAATATAAATATCAGCTTTATCATATGTGGTTTTCTTTAACATAGATTTTACAATTTGCACTGCCCTTTCAACTTGCCCGTTTGATTGGGGATATCTAGGTGATGATGTCACATGTTGAAACTTCCACTCTTGGCCAAACGTCCGAAAATTATTAGAGGAAAACTCAGGTCCATTATCAGACATCACCATTTCTGGTATTCCTTGTCGGCTAAAAATTTTCTTTAATTTTTCTATTACTAGGTTACTAGTGAGTGATTTTAATTTTTCCAATTCAATAAACTTACTATAATAATCGACAACTATTAAAAATGACTCAGTTTTGTAATGGAATATGTCTACGCCTATCTTTGACCAAGCTCTTGTAGGTATTTCGTGCTGTACTAAACTTTCTTTCATATTTTGTTTTCTATAAGTTAAACAAGCTTGGCAATTAGATAGATAATCTAGCAACTGTGTGTTCATATTCGGCCAAAATATTGTTTCTCTAGCCCTCAACCTACATTTTTCAAGGCCAAAATGACTAGCATGAATGCATTTCAACATCTCTGACCTTAAATATTTAGGTATAACAACCCTTGCTCCCCTCCATACGATCCCATATGCGACTGATAACTCACTCCTACATTCCCAGTATGGTTTTAACACATCACTTACTTCTTTCTTTTGCACCGGCCAACCTTTCCTTATCACTTTACTTAATTCTTGCAACTCTTTATCGTCCTTAGTACACTTTTGGATTCGTAAAAAATGAGTATCTGTCAATGGGTTGCTTGCGAGCATGGCACACACTTGCGCCTGCATATCTAATTGGTCACGCGGCTCGGTCGCATCTGATGCGCCTGCGGCGATCGCGCGGGACAGCGCGTCGGCTACGTATAGGTACCTACCTGGTTTATATACCAAGCTAAACGTATAGGGTTGTAGTCTTAATAACATTCTTTGCAATCGTGCGGGAGCACTGGCGAGCGGTTTTTTAATTATGCTTACTAATGGCTTATGATCTGTTTCTATAGTGACATCTTGCCTACCATAAATATACATATAGAACTTTTCACAGGCAAATACGCATGCGTATAGCTCTTTTTCTATTTGAGCATACGCCTGTTCAGTTTTTGTTAACGATTTTGATGCGTAACAAACGGGAAGACCATCTTGCATTAAGCATGCACCTAAGCCATTTTTACTTGCGTCTACCGACAATGTGACCGGTTTCGCTAAAGTGTAATACCGTAGCACTGGTGGCTTTGATAACAAGTTTTTAATATTTTCAAAACATTTTTGATGTCTTTCCTCCCAGTGCCACTGTATATCTTTTTTTAGCAATTCACGCAATATGCATGTTTTCTCAGACAAGTTTGGTATAAAATTCGCGACATAAGTTACTAAACCTAAGAATCTTTCTAAATCTTTTACATTTTTAGGTGTGGGCATGGCCCTAACTGCAATAATATGTGATTCATCAGGACGTACCCCAGACTGAGTTATTTTGTGGCCTAAGTATGTTATTTCCGTTTTGCCTATTTTGCACTTCTCTTTATTTAGTTTAATATTAATTTCTCTGCATCTTTGTAATACCCTTCGTAATATCTCATCATGTTCTTTTCTGGTTTTGGCGTGTATTAATAAATCGTCAACGAATAATGTAACGCCCTCTATATCATCAAAATGATTATATAGCCTCTTATGAAATACTTCCGAAGCTGAAGAGATACCAAAGGGTAATCTAAGGAATTTGTACCTACCAAACACAGTGTTAAACGTACACAACTTACTACTTTCATTATTTAATTTAAGCTGCCAGAACGAATGTTTGGCATCTAAAGTGCTAAAATACTTGGCACCAGATAACTTAGCAGTTACTTCATCTAGGGTTGGCAATTTAAAATGCTCTCTTTTAATTGCTCTGTTTAAATCCTTAGGATCTAAACAAATGCGGAGGTCTCCATTCGGCTTTTTTACAACTGTCATACTACTAACCCAGTCTGTTGGACCCTCAACTTTCGCTATAATGCCCTCGTTCTCCATGGAATCCAATTTATTTTTTACCAGTTCACGTAGAACCAATGGCAATTTTCGTGGAGAATGAATTACAGGAGTAATATCCTGTCTTAATTCAATTTTGTACTCACCAGGCAAACATCCTATCCCCTCGAAAATATCTGAATATTCATGTAAAATAGGTTCCTCAACGTTACTTTTTTCAACATTTAAAACTCTTTTTACTAAATTTAACTCATCACATGATTGCCGCCCCAATATTGGGACTGATTGAACGTCCGCAATGATAAAACTGAGAATGAATATATTATCTTTGTACTTGACCTTTAAGTTACATTTTCCTAACACATTAATTTCACGCCCTGAGTACCCATGTAATTTTAACTTAGTAGAAATTAACTCATGATCTTTGATACCTAACTTTTTCAAAAATCTTTGTGGTATAACATTGACATCCGCCCCTGTGTCCAACTTAAACTTTATATTTATATTATTTATGCACAATTCTGCTAGCCAATCCTTAAAACATTTTTTTGTTGTTACCTGATCGGTGGATTCTTCTTGTACAGCGTAAATTAATCTACACATCCTTGAAAAATGGTTCATTTTTCCACATTTGTTGCACCGTTGCCCGACCGCTGGACATCGACCGCGTTCGTGATGGTTTGAACCACATCTTGAGCATCCTTTGTAACGAGCTGGAGTTCGTATTGACTCACGGTGCTGCGCTGGTGCACGTGTAGGTATTGTTGCTGACCTCTGGCGGTCGCTGCCCCTGCCTCGGGGCCGACGAAATCCACGCCACTGCGAGCTGCTGGCACCCTGATTCACTGCATCAACTTCCGCTTCTTCACTTGTATAAATTGGTAAATTTGTACTTTGCTTCTGGTGGGATAGCACTTCATGAACTCGATAATCTACGTTTTCTGTTTTGATATGCCCTGCTTGGACACGCGATATTTCCGCTACTTGACATATTGCCAGAGCCTTTTTCAATGTGAGATCTTGTTCTCGTAACAAACGTTCCCGCAACGCCGCGTCTGTCAAACCGCAAATCAGCCGATCACGCACCAAATCATCACATAAATCTTTGAATTCGCATTTGGCCGCCATTTTGTTCAACTCAAACACGTACTGCTCGATGGACTCCAATTCATTTTGATTACGAATGAAAAACCTGTGTCTTTCCACTGTAAGGTTCTTTTTCGGTAAGAAATATTCATCAAATCTTCCGATCAAATCTTTGACGGATTCAAATTCCTCTGCAAATTGGTCGTAGACTTCCCGACATCTGCCTCCACTTATGTGTAATAATATATTAATTTGCACTTTTACAGGCTTCTTATTGAGTTCGCATGCTTCGTAGTAGATCATAAATGCTCTTTTCCAGTTTTCCCACTCTCTGCTTAAATTTCCCGATGTCACGTTGACTAAATTATTTTCAAATCCAAACGGTGGCGGCGGTTGCAACACAGATTCCATTTCTTTAACAACTGTACAAACTTCTTTATAATACACACTCGCGTAAACTACTCGTTCATAACCATATTTATTCACTTTAATTTATTTTTTATTTATTAATTATTACTTTCCGACTGCGCCATGTCGAGTGTGTTAAATAAGAAAGGCGGTTAGTTGTAGACTGACTTTATTTCTTTAGACTTTTCTTAAGTACCCAATCTACCCTCCCTAGGCTTATTATTAAATATCATCACAAGCATAGCGAGAGCGCTGATAGATCGAGGGCATTGAAAAGGTCTTTCTTCCGAGGTAAACACTCTGCTTTTCATTACGAATATAAGGAAAGTAAATAAAAATCAAATACATAAGTTCAACCAACAAAATTTTATTGAAACATTACCTACAACAAAGTGGATGATATTTCTATTTAAAGTTTATATTAAAATTAGAGCAATTGTTAAACGAGAGAGAGAGGTTACTTCCTGGGATGTTGATATTTTTTGTGAAACTTGAGCATCTTGAGTAAATGTTGGTGATAGAAAGGGAATGTCAAAATAGAAGGTGACATTTGACAGTTATTTACTTTCAGTCCTAGGGCTGAAAAAAACTTTACAGCCCTAAGGCCGTAAGTGAAGCTTTCAACCCTATGCTCAGGCAACTTCAAGCGTACTTTCCGTGTATGAGTAATGAAAAGAAATATCAATGCTTGTTATGTCAAAAAGTTGTAAGTAAAATCTTACCTACCCAAAATTATATACTGAATAAATATGCCACTGAGATGCTTTACAAATTTAGATAATATCAAGATAAAAACGTACTCGTAGATAGGAGCACCAATCATAATTAAAACAAATGCAAATAATATTAGTAGATTGGTAGTACACATTAATGTTTGTTCTGTTTGGGAACTAACCTCTGAGCATGTCAAATTACACGATAGTGTCCGCTAAGATTGTGATTTCGACATTAATTTGACTGTCGAGCAACATAGTAAAAAATAATTAAAATAAATAGTTACATTCTGGATTTACCTCTTATGATATTTTACTAAGCTGGATACAGTAGGTAGTAAACTTCTTTTCAAATAGGTTTAAATTTTGGTAGTAACTATACCGTGGACATTTTGGCCGACATTAATTATCTGGCATTACGATAACTTAAATATCGCCCACTGCATAAATTTGTATGCTAAATGTGTTATGTAAACAGAGATTTGGCTTATCTTGCTTGCTTGAGTTAGCTTAGCTATTTGAGTAAACCCAAGCATACGATTTTTATAAAATACTTTAAAAGGGGATCTTGGGTATGGCTATCGCTAAGCCATAGTTTTGAGATTCCTTTCTTGGCCTTTTGCAAATAAAAAATCTGCAATTATGAGAGTAACTAGAAGCTTCTGTAGATAAAAATGCAATACGTAATTATCTTCTGAACGCACCGTATCACTTCGGCAGAAAATAAGCTTGCCAGAAGGACCAAAATTTGTCAGATAACAGTGTCCAAAAGGCGAGCAGGTGCGGCGAAAGAGTGCGGCGTCTGTCGGCACTTTTTCGGCGGACCACCGCATGCGCACGCGCCCGAAAAAGATCCACTCTTTTCTGTCCCCTTCCGCTGACTATTTTTAAACACAAACATTAGATCAGGGCTGGCCATATTAGCCACTGAACTTCCTGAAAGCAGAAGATCGTTAAAAATGACAAAGTTTTCTTCATCGCAAGCCAATATACAAGTAGGTATGGCCTCCTGAGCTTCCTTTTACCGGGTATTTTTTATTCGGTCTAGTTTCTATAGCTAAGCTGACACCAATTTTGAGTTTTTAGGAACCATGCTCTACAAGGGTCATAACAACTTAAACATAATATCGTTTAAATTGGACTGACAGAGTATGATTGAGTTGCTGCCCACTTTCAGTCTGTCTAAGAATGTCTCCTTAATAAGGAAACCTTTATGGCAGCCCTGGTTCACGGCAGTAAAAACACTTAAAAAGTCAGCTTTATTGACCATATGGATCACGTTCCCGTGTTGACACGTATTGCGTGTTGTGTAGATAATACTGGAGCTCTTTGTTGAGACAAGAGCTTTTGAAAGGTGTGGGTATGAGTTTATGCTTTGTGTAAATAAATTGTTTTAAGTATCTGAATTCCATGAAAGTACACTTTACTTAATTAATGAGTAAGGCCCAATAAGCACTGCGACTTTTTGCAGCGATAGAAACACGATTAAGTCTTGATGCAGCACCGATTCAATCACAAATCCTGGACTAAAAGCAGCGATACAAACACGATGCAGTCGAACGCGCGTTTGTATCGCTGCAAAAGTCAGTGTATAAACAGCCTAACACAAGTTTAGTAAACGCCTTATAAAAGTGTAACTGCAAACTTACACAACCGACGCACTTTGTTTATCATTCATAGTAGGCGTTTAGATACTGCTTATTCTTTTTTCAGTCTTCTTCAGTGTCTTCTGTAAAATAATTAAACCTCAATATTTTATTATTTTCAGATTTTCGCTGCAAATGCGGCCAGGTGGTCTGGTGAAGATCTACGATTCGGCGCTCATGTCGTCTTCGCAGTACAAGTGCATACTGACCAGCGAGAGGACGACTGCAGACGAGTTGCTGGCGATACTGCTGCACTGCTACGACTCCACCGAGGGTGTCGAGAGGTTCTCGCTCTATGAGGTAGGTGGCGCTGGTGACGATTCGCTTATAATACTCGCCGTGAAGGATACTGTTACATACTAAGTCGTGCCAAATTAGAAGTACTAAATGCCCAGAATAATAACGAGAAGTACGAAATATGATAGTTTTTATGTTTAATTTTTATTAGGTAGTAGTTTTATAACTAGTATAGACATTTATACCTGTGTCACTCTCATGTTCTATTGAATATATTATATCCCCTAAGTGTTGGGACCTCACACACCAGTGTGGGGTCACAACCGGAATAGACCGCACGGATGATGATGATGATATCCCCTAAGAATATAGCTTACCTACACAATATCCAAAATTAACATATATCTACGTTGTTAGTTTGGAAATCCTTAACGAACTGTAACAGTTCTCAGTTAGGTTATTTAAAGTTTAGTCTAATAGTTGTCTCTCGCTCTTCCAGGTCTGCCCCTCGCAAGAGTACGAGCGCAAGCTGCACCCGGACGACCTGCCGCTGGTGGTGCAGCGCGCGTGGCCGCTCGGCGCCGACTGCCACTTCCGCGTGCGGCGCAACCCGCGCGCGCCCCCCCTCCCGCCGCGCGCAGCTCCCGCGCCCGCGCCGCAGCCCCCTGCCGGCCCGGACCCCGACGAGCCCTGCCGCGCCCTCTCTGCCCTCTCGCTCGAAGACGAGAGACGGTACAGCCC
Organism: Udea olivalis; assembly: GCA_947369235.1. Taxonomy (NCBI): domain Eukaryota; kingdom Metazoa; phylum Arthropoda; class Insecta; order Lepidoptera; family Crambidae; genus Udea; species Udea olivalis. The sequence continues at coordinate 23,350,974 of OX376343.1, read as the reverse complement.
TGTATACAAGTTCCCCAGCATCAGCTACTGCAAGGAAACCAAAAACGACTATCTCTACATCTGACTGGCCGTCCGTCTCGCCCGACTCGGGACGGCCGGTTCCAGGCGCCGCACGCGGACAGTGAGAAAAAAACTCGAGTGGAGTGTAAATAGAGTTTAATGTATAAAGTGTAAATAGACGCTCCAAGGAAAGTGTAATCTCTATGCGGAGGCGAAAACCAAAGAGGATGCAATAAACGACTGTTCACTGACGAGCCTTGGTGACGAGGATCTAACCCCTAACGTGATCGCGATAAGATTATCTAATCGAATATCCGAGGGGATTTTTCCAATGCGTATTGGAAAGTGAGTTAACAAAATATTGTAGCTCTTTGATATCCACGTTGTAATCGAAACACCAAAATAATTATATCAAATTGTGTAATTGTAATAGCAAAGCATTTTTCTAGTCTACGAATCCTTTCACCTTACCTACTTCTCATTATTTCAAATTGTAATTGTTACCTAATCACGACAGTATAAAATTGTAATTTGACTAAAAGTTGTATATAAAATGTAATTTAGCTAGTAGACACCAAAGAGGCAAGCGATAGTATATGAGAGTAGAGCTATTTATCTGTTATGTATTGTAATGTTGTAATTTATTTTTGAGCAGATATCGCTTTGATATGTCGAACATCATCGAATTTACTTCAATAAACTGCGATACGTTTCATACTAATCAAAAAGTTTTATTTTTAACCCGCCATTGAAATATCGATAATTGCACCCTGAAATGTAGCTTTTGTTTTTCTACAAAAAAGGTTATATGGGTTGTGGTCGGTTGCTCTGTTAAGTTTTTATTTTCTTGTTTACACCAAACTAGTCTTGTGGAGGCCATTTTATTTTTTAAATTATCGCTTTTCAAAATAAGAACGTAACTAACACTCATAGAGCTAATATACTCACCACTGCAGGGTCCAACATACGAAATATATGGAAATGACAACAGCACTCGCCTGATGTAAAAGCCATTTCATGTCATCCTCGTAAGACCAACAGACGAATAAGTTCAAACGAAACTTATTCCTGTGTTGCTATTGGCCGCAGCCTCAGGTGTAGGATCACGTTACGGTGCGCTTACACCAAGCGAGCAAATGCTCATTCTTTCCCCTCTCTCTAAAATTATCTTTGTGTAAATAGAAAATTTCATAGAGTTGTGATAGAATGAGCATTCGCTCGCTTGGTGTAAACGCACCGTTAGGTACACGCTGTCTCAGGCAGTTGTCCCACCGCCGACAATGAACGAGAAGCGAGTCGAGCTAGAATTAGAAACGAGTTGACGAGCAGCGGAAAGCGAGTGTGTAATTCCGATAGTTTTGTCGCTGGAATATAAGCGAGTGTACGAGTGAGACGGGCGAGATTACTCGCGCCACTCGCTAGCGGCGGCTGAGAGTACAGTCGGGCCTGGTTGGTCTCTCGGCGTGAGTTCTGATCGCTGAGCAAGTATCGCTAAGCGAGAACTCTCTTTGATAGCTCTTGTCGCTCAGCAACGAACTAGTGGAGGATTGGCTTCGCACTTGACCGAGCTCGGACTTCCTCTTGATTCGGCAAAGCGGACTCCCGTGGGAACCGTTGTTCTTTCCCGGCCTCCCACCAGCGGGTCTCACCGGGAAGGGCAACGGCGAAAGCGGCGGAATCTGCGGCGCCAAAAAGTCGCTCCAAGTGCGATCCTTTCTGAGACCGATTCGAATTCCTCCGAATTCAAATCAAGCAAACGCTCTTTCAGACCACATACTGACAGCGGCCACACATTTTGCTCTAACAGTGTTGGCCGCCGCCAGTCTATCGGCGTCTCGCTCTAGCGCCGTCCTGCTCTAACGCGGATAACCACAAATACCCACGTAAAATTTCACATTTTTCGTGCGGTATCTCGCTCCCCCGGACCTCTCGCTCTAACGAGGTCCAGCTACCCACCGTAACATTTGTTTTTATTTGGAAACAAATAAACACAGGTGTTACGGTGCAAAGGGTCTGCTTGCGTTCCTACGTAATGCGTTAACCGCATTACTGAGTGACGCAGGCAGTCCCAAGGTGGTTGGCAGCAATGCCGAGGGGGCCGCCCGACCCGCCAGCCGGCAGGAAACATACCCGGCCTAAGATCTTCACCAGGAAAACCAAAGACTCCAAGTATGGCATGGAAGCCTCCATATCGAGAGATCTCACCCGGAGGCTATACCATGGCTTACCCCAAGTCGGGAAAAGCCCATGCAGCAGCGGGCCAGAAACCCCAGACGGGGCGGGAGAGACGTTCTTCCCGCACCTGGACCCGAGTCTGGTCTGCATTACCCCAGGAAGGGAAATTGCAAACCGGCGTGCAATGCCGCCCGCACGCATATCACCCACGCGATGCTTTCCCGCGGCCGAAAATGAATTCGCGAGTACATCCGATACAGCGAATGTACCCGCTACGCACCCCGCGCCCGTAGCGCCAGCCGCGACCGTAACGCCGGCCGCGCGCCCCGCGACCGCCGCGACCGCAACCGCCGCGCGCCCCGCGCCCTCGTCGACCGCCGCGCGCCCCGCGACCGCCGCGCGCCCCGCGACCGCCGCGACCGCCACGCGCCCCGCGCGCCCCGCGACCGCCGCCGCGTCTGCCGCGCGCCCCGCCAGCGCAGCCCGCACCGCGCCGACCGCGCCCGCCACGCGCCGCACTCCTGGCGCGCCCGCGACGCGCCCTGTGCCTACGCCTGCCGTACAGGCAGCACATAGCTCGCGTGACCCACGCATACGGGGAACAGGAACAATGGTCGCTGCCACAAGTGACCCGTACGTTATGTTCCCGGCGCCGACACCGACGCAACCCCAGATACAAGCGCCGCAAGGCGCTAGAATCAGATCACCGGCGCGCTACTCGCCGCCGACGAACCTGCCAACTCCTTTCGCCACTATAGCGGCGAAACGGCAGCATGGCTCCTTATCGCCGCAAAGCGACCAGCCACAGCAGTCGATGCCGCGTCTGGATCTGTCCCCAATGGACACAGCAACGCCGGCAGTGACATCCCCGCCGCCAACCCCGCCGCCGAGTACAGCCGCCCCACCAGTAGCGAGGCAGAAATACCCGCCACTGGTAGTCGAAGTGTTGCCGGATTGGGCCAGACACTTTAAGGCTCTTAGAGCCATTCTGGGACACGCTCCGAATGCGAGGCCATATGGGAAAGGCATTCGATTCCTCCCTACATACGAGGAGGAGTACCGTGAGGTACAGAGATACCTCACAAAATTGGAAAGGGACGAAAGGATATCCTGGTTCTGTTACTCACTGCCGGCCGAACGCAGCATCAAGGTGGCAGTTAGAGGCCTGCCCGAGAACACAGAACCAGAAGAAATCAAAGAAGACCTTATAAGCAAAGGCTACGAAGCCGAGTACGTACGCAAGGTGAGAGTGAGGAGCGGCCGGCCGGGCTGCATTTTCTTCGCCGAGCTGCGGCGTACAGCCAAAACAGCGGCTATTTATGACACCTCCGAGCTGTTGGACATGCCGGGGGTGAAGATCGAGGCCTGGAGGGGCAGAAAGGGGCCGGCACAATGTCGCCGATGCCAGAACTTCCGGCACTCCTCCCACAACTGCCACCGAGTGCAGGCATGTGTGCGATGCGGCGAGGAACACGCCGCCCGCGACTGCCCGCGCCCACTAGAGGAACCGCCCACCTGCGCAAACTGCGGGGGGGAACATACGGCGAACAATACCAGCTGCCCTGTATTCCGAAAGGAATGCAGGAACAAAACGGCTGGCACAGTGGTCCGCACAGAGAACGCCAAGATTATGGAACAAGAAGCCGACGCCCCCAACGGCCTTATGGCGGCAGCCAACAACGGCCCGCCACCGCCGAAAAGGACAAAGAAGCGCCGCCAAAGCAGGCGCAGGAGGCGCCAAGCAAAGCCAGAAGCCGCACCCCCGCAATCGCAACCTGCGATTACAAACACAGAACCGCCGTCTGCGATCGCGCCGGTACCAGTTCTCGCCCACGCGCCTGTAAAAGGGACGAAGGTAGGGCTGGATGGGGCGAACCCGCAGACAGAGCGAGAGAAGGCGATTGCGGAGTGCATAAAAACACTCCAAGCCGTATTAGAGGCAGTACAATCGGGAAAGAATCCTGTCCCGATTATTCTCAGAGGGCTGGCAGACCTCTACTCCGATGGCTAGTTCTCTGAGAATAATGTACTGGAACGCGGACGGCCTCACCCCGATGAAAGCTGGCCTTTTCAGAAACCTACTGGCGGAGCACAAGGTGGACGTAGCACTGCTGCAGGAGACTCACCTGCGCGCCACAGAACACCGCAGGTTTCCCGGCTATCAAATATATCGGAAGGATGAAGTATCTCCCCTAGGATACGCATACAGGGGCTTAGCTGTCCTAGTGCGGAGAAACATAATCCACCAGCCGACACCACTTCCCATCAACCTCCGCTCCGCGTACGCTTTAGGCGTGGAACTATGCCTAGACGCTGGCCCGTGTCGTGTGTTTGCTTTCTACAAGCCGCCAGGGAGCAAGCTCGCCACAGCAGACATCCACGATCTGCTTGATACCACCATGGCCACCATTATAGCAGGCGACTTCAACTGCAAGTACACGGCATGGAACTCAATGACGGATTGCATAAGCGGTAGAGGCCTCCTGGACGACGCTGAGCGGAGAGGATACGATGTCCTCGGCCCCGAAGTGCCCACCCACTACCCTTACAATGCAGCCCACACGCCGGACGTGATAGACCTGATGGTGATCCAGGGACTCGCCAACACACCGACGCTTGAAGTCCTGGACGATCACCTCATCTCTGACCACCAACCCGTCCTGGCGGTGTACAACACGCACCCGGCACGCGCATCATACCCGCAGCGTGTGCGATACAACTGGCCCGCATTTGTCGCACACATGGAAGAAAACTCGCCGTCCTTCCCTGCAACAAACGCAGGTGAAGTCGACCGACTCGCCGAGGAGTTCGCCAACTGTGCGGCAAACGCCATGAAAGCAGCCAAGAGCACGACGACAACAAACCAGAACCACGGGAAACGCCGCGAACTGCCCATGGCTATTGGCCAGGCATTAGCCGAGAAACGCAGGCTACGGCGAGCCTGGCAGAGAACCCGATGCCCGACCATGAAGACGCAGCTGAACAACCTAGCCAAGAAAATTTCTGCAGCCCTGGCAGCAGAGGCAGAGAATTCTTGGCAGGTCGAACTAGACTCAGCTAGCGATGACTGGAACAGCATCCACCGCCTATGTCGCCGCCTCAAAAACGAAAAGCCGCCAATCCGCCCGCTGAAAGCTCAAGACGGGACCCCACGCTACCGCGCCGAGGACCGAGCTGAAATTTTCGCCGACCACCTGGAGGCACAGTTTCGCCCAAACGAAACAAGAAACCACCAGCACAGCGACATGGTCATCGAGTATCTGTCGGAATACTTTGAAGCACCAATAGAGGCCACAGAAAACCCCATTGTCTTCTCCCCTGGACAAGTGCAGAAAGCACTGGGACGCACCCCGCTGAAGAAGGCCCCTGGCCCGGATCGCATCACCAACGAGGCGCTGCGTCGCCTTCCTCCGCGCTCCGTCGCGACGCTGACGCGGCTCTTCAATGGAGTCCTGCGAACCGGCCACTTTCCACGCCCATGGAAGCTAGGGCGCGTCATAATGCTGCCAAAACCAGGGAAGAATGTGACCAAGGCTGAAAGCTATCGGCCTATCACGCTCCTGCCAACCGTGTCGAAGGTGTTTGAGAAGATGTTACTACCGCACATGACACCGCACATCCAGCCACGCGAGGAACAGTTTGGCTTTCGTGCTGAACACTCTACCACGCACCAGCTGGCCCGAGTCCTGCATCACGCGGCGGCCGCCTACAACCGGAAGGAACACACAGTAGCTGTGTTCCTAGACATGGAGAAGGCGTTCGACCGCGTCTGGCATCCTGGCCTTCTCTACAAGCTGGCCACGTCTACTATGCCCCGTCGCATAGTCAAGACTGTGGCCACCTTTCTGGAAGAAAGGCACTTCCAAGTGGCAGTGGAAGATGCCCTATCCACAGAGAGGCCAATCCTCGCAGGCGTACCGCAAGGTAGCTGCCTCTCGCCTGCGTGCTACGCACGCTACACCGATGACATCCCTACTGACGCCGACTCAACACTTGCCCTGTACGCTGACGACGCAGCCTTCCTCGCCACGTCGATCAAGACCCACCATGCCGCGAAGAAGATGCAGCGTGTCCTCGACCAGCTCCCTTCGTGGCTGGACGACTGGAGGCTCGCCGTCAACGTGAGCAAGACACAGGCCGTGCTGATAAGCGCGGCCATAAAGAAGCCGCCTCGTCTTACCCTCCAAGGCCAGCCGATCGAGTGGTCCCCCACGGCCAAATACCTGGGCGTGATCATCGATCGCCGACTCACCATGGCCCCACATGTGAGGAAGACGATCCAGACTACCCGCTCAGCCCGTGCGCAGCTACGCCCCGTTCTACGCTCCAGCCTCTCGCTGAGAGTAAAACGGGGCATATACAAGACCTACCTACGCAGCCGACTTACGTACGCAGCCCCAGCTTGGTACGCGCTAGTAGCAGAAGGCAACCGGAAGAGACTGGACGCGCAACAGGCGCTCACTCTCCGGACCATATTTGACGCCCCACGTTATGTGAGAAATGACGTGATACGAAGAGACCTGCAAATAGAAACCCTGGGCGAATTTATAGGTCGCCTAGCTACCCAGATGTTCGGCCGGGCGGCAAAGTCACACCACCCGCACATCCGCAGCCTCGCCCCATACCACGCACGCCCGCCGGACAGAAAGGCGCTACCGCGCGACCTAATCCGCCCAGATGACCCAGCTCCAGCTGCCAGCTCGCAGGCACACGCCTCGCTGGCGGCCCGAGCCACCCCCCCGGATTGACCAACACGGCGCAGCGTTGGCTCGTAGGCGCAAGCCTCGCCAGCGCTGCAAGAAGACGCACAACACCACTAGCTGGTAGGCCTAGGCCTCGCTAGTGGCACCCCCACGACCCAGCTGTTTCAACAACTGGCGACTAAAACCACTGCAGGGGGCCATTGCCCCGACCGGTTTCCCCGACGCCACTCCAGGCGCCGAGAAGACATCTGTTGAACTAGTGGAGCGAGAACTCGCCAGGCAGTGTAAACAGTCAGCGATCAACTATTTATATATGCATCTCCTTTGTTTACACGGAATGTATATCTATTGTATGCTTCTTGAGCGAGAAAATAGGCGATAGTTAGTCGTTTCCTCGCCGTTGGGACAACTGCCTCAGTTACAGTTAAACTCTAGATGCTGACAGAGTGAGGTGTAGTGCTAGAAAGAGAAACTACCGAAATAGTTTGCGAAGCATAGTTAGTTTAAAGAAACAAACATGAATATAAAGTATTTTATTTACAAATGATTGCAACAATGAAGTACAGACGATGCAATATAATTACAGAGTATGTTCAAAAATGGGAAACGGATAATATCTAACGGTACTAAAATTAATCATTATGTAAAATTTATACAATCGCCGCTCGCCCCGCGCGCGGAGCCGCGGCGAGTTCGAAGCGTGCCACAAGCGACCAAGCTCCGCTAATAAAAGTTAAAATATGCGAGACCACCAGCAGGGCTAAAAAGCGCACTGCGGTAAAATCTCACGCTTTTTCTCGCGCCAATCGCGACAAATACGAATGGCACGAGAAATATCATAACAAAATTTCTCGTGGTACGCATTTTAGCCCTACAGCCCAGACAAAGTAATATTCTGTAGGCAAAGACGAATAGCACTGTTCACGAAGCTGCTTACACACAAAACTACCAATCTCCTTTGACTAAGCGGCAGCGTCGCTGCATGCATTTGCATGTAAGCTGCAAGCAAGCGTATTTTGATGGATACGCGTGTGTGCAGCTACGCTTCGTGGTCAGTGGCACTACGTGCGTTACGGGCGTATCTTCGGCACGTATTCACTCGTACGCTCGTAGCTCGTTCGTCCGCAAACGCACTAATAAACTACGTAGCCGCTCGCATCATCCGTCGGAATCTATCTATATCGAACTGGATTGCGCCGCGTGGACTGGCCAAAATAGCTGGTTTCAGGCACGTTCAGACGCAATCAAATGCGTATTATATAAGCGTCAAAACATACGGCCAAAAAGACCATTAACATATTTTATGTGTCTATGACAAAATTAGTCCATCTTATGTTCGCCATAGTGATATTGCCCGAAGACTGATATTTTTTTCAAATATAGGTTACATTATAATTTAAAGTTTAGAAAATCTGTAGTATTTCATAAGAACTTCTATATTTTAATCTGATATGAATGAACCTGGTAATATAAATAGATGTGCCTGTAAAAATACCGGAAAACAAGAAATTTATTAAGTAGGTTTTGCCCAACATATTGCATTTAGAGGCTTGCTATGTCCACAATTTAATAGTTATTCGCAATCGAAGTACCTACCAAATTATTTTCAATAACGTTATTAAAAAAATATAAATAATCTGATTGGTTAATAAAATATCACACGGCATAAAATTTGGCTTTAGGCAAATGTGATCCTTAAGCACTCGCATTTTAATCGTTTTCGTCTATCGCAGAATAGTACTTTGTCTAAGTGTTTCGGTCTCAGGACATCGCGCCAATCCTATCCGCCACCACTTTCCTTAAAAATACACTTATTTAATTACCTCCCCCTAGACAAGGCATTCCTTAGCATAAACGTCAATAGAAATAGAATTGAAAGTATGAGATTGGACAACTTCACTGGCGACGATGAGAGGCAACAGGTTCTAGCCAATGACACACATTCTATTCTACCTCAGTCTGGGGCCTAGGCAAGTACAATTAGCTTGTGAAATCAAGGAACAGTGTTGATTGGCTAAGGAAGTCAACGCATAGGTTATTAGCCAATCACAAATGTCTCTACTCTTTTGTCGCGCTACGCTGAACTCGCCTAGGTCTTCTTGGGGGCTAGCCAAGAGCAACACGCCACGACGATTTCTACAATAGAAGTCGTTCAAATGTATAGGGATGACTTAAGCGCCAGCGACAGCTTATGTCATCCCCAAACATTGGAACGATTTCTATTGTAGAAATCGTCGTGGCGTGTTGCTCTTGGTTAGCCCCCCTTATCTCTAATAGAAAATCATCTCGGTTAAGGAGCTCAGAGATTAATCAAACTGACTGGACTCAGTCCGCGAAATAGTTTGCCTGGACAAACAAAGCCTTAACGCCTGTATATACTACCGCTGAACAGCATTGTTTAACTATATTTGAGCCTCATTTCCGCCATCAATGTGACTTGGTCTGCGCCAATTGGCTTACTTTGGCGCTGTAAGTCTATGTAAGTATAATATGTTACCGAATTATAACAAGTACCTCCGAAATCTGAAACGCGACTCAAACTTGAGCA